>JBAJHX010000043.1:6787838-6803019 GCA_037176925.1 Amniataba percoides | reverse complement strand
ATACATTCGGTATATGGACTTTAATGTAAAGCTTCTGAGACGGGGAGTTATTATGAGATCATTATGTTTCTACATGGCCAAGGACTTTGTTTGTCTCACGATTGGGGGGCCTAATTTGCCAGGTTTATAAAAAAGGTAAGACTGAGTGAGATTATGTCATGTAATGTTAGTGCTTGGAAAGAATGGAAGCGAAGTGAGAGAGAGAGAGAAGGAGGCCACCTGTCTTTGTGTCACATCACACATGTACAGTAGATTATATGAACGGTAATAACTCTACAATTACGCTGCCTTATCAGACCTGAGTGTGGGTGAAAGAAATAAGAAGACAACCTCCCCTTGTGTTTTTACCTTCACGGCATAAATCTGCAAAAGAATCCGGTGCTGATTCATATCGACTGTACTCTGAACTCTGAGCTGCTCGTACCTATTCGTCATACCTATTTGCAGAGAGAGAGAGAGAGAGAGGGAGAGCGAGGAGGAGATCTGCTTTCTATTAATTAAAAGCTGTCATTGGGTTTGTCAGCCGTCATCCGTCGAGTTGACTTCATGAGGAGGGGATGAAAGTAAGCAGATGAGTGACACTGTTGCCTCTGAGAGTGAAGTGGAAGATTGAAAATCATCTTGCTGCAAATTCCCCAGAGGTCCAGTCAGAGCAAAAGCCCCGCGAGCATCACTCTCACCATCTTACCCATAGATACATCCTTGACCTGCAAAAATGAACCTATTTTAGGTGAATCAGACAGTATCTGTGTGTGTGTGTGTGTGTGTGTGTGTGTGTGATGTGTGTGGTGTGTGTGTGTGTGTGTGTTACACGGAGGCTACTTGCCAGGAGGCTGGATGTAAAGCACTGAGTGTGGAAACAGCAGGTTTATTTCTCCCGAGTTTATTGTTTATGTGGTCCGTAATTCAATTACTTGTCTTCTCCTGTTTCAAGTCATGAATAATTGCTCAGCGCTCATGCCTGTGCGTACGAGCGCGCGTTTGTGTGAGTAAGTGTACGTCCAAGGAAATGAATTACTAACAGTCTGTATGAGCTAATGGACTGGAGCCAGTAAACACAGTGTTTAAGATGTCAGCGAGCTGCAGCCATGTGCTAAATAAAATAATGGAAGTGTCTTTCTTTCTTCCTTTCTTTCTCTTGCGTTCCCCCGTCTCAGCCCGCTTCTGTTACTTATGAAAGGAAAATAACGCTCAGACTTCATCGTGCTGCCAAGCTCGTTCCCCGAGCATCTATTGTGCTCGCTGGATAATTGTTGAGCCTTTTCAAAAGACAAAGTCAGACCCTTAGAGAACGTGTGTGCGCGGTGAGGAGGTGTGTGTGCATTGTTTTCCAGTGCAGATGTGTGTGTGTTCATACTTACGTCTGTGTATGGAGTGTAGCATGAGCGAGTTCACTAACGACTTGAATAGCTTTTGAATTTTGTATGTGAAATTGCGTGTTATCACTTATTGTATAATCAGAATTTCTTGATCAGATGTTCAGTTTTTATCTCTAATGAACTGGGAACACCTCACCAGGAAGAGCTGGAAAGCACGGCTAAGGAAATGGATGCATAGGCTACTTTTTTAACATATTGGACATGTAACCTGCTGCCACCATGACTCCTAAAATAGACAGAGTAGACGTGTTTTATACTCCTCTCTCTTTTACTGTTCAGAAACACAGAAGTATTTCTCTTTCACCCCAAAATAATTGGAAAATTTCTCTCAGAAAAGTTATGATTACAGTGATTACAAAGGGTATTTGAATATAAATGGCAGCTATGAATTTGCAATTATCGCATGTGCAAAGACACGTCAGAATATATGACTTTAATGGCGAAAGCGGCTCAGAATCGCTGATGGAGGAGATGAAGTTGAATGAGCTTTTGCTAATTAAATAGCTGCATTATAATTCCCTCTCTGTGGCTTTCACTCTGCCTCACCCCCCCTTTTCTCATTCACACACACACACACACACACACACACACAATGGCACAGTGTTGCGAGCGCAGCCGAGCAGGAGGTCTCGGAGGCCTAATCTCAGAGCTCGCAAGGTACAGCCATAAAACTGACAGGCCAACTAATTATCCCAAAAATTACAACATCTTAATGTTCGCGCTCACAGCAAATGTTCGCTAGAAACTGAGGTTGCGTACGAGTGTGTGTGTGAGCGTGCACATGCCAGCTTGCGTATTTGCTTATTTTTCGGTGAGTGTGTGTATGTGCGCGTGTGTGTGTGGTAGTGAGAGTGTTTATTATGCAGACAGCTGGAGGTGGTCTGCTGCATGCAGAGTAGAGAGGACAGATGTGTGTTGTGGCTCTTTGTTCTGGTTCTGCACTGCTTACCCTACACAGACTCTGAAAAAGAACAACAAAGAAGAGGAATAAGTTCAGCACTCATCAAAGTTTTAAGAAGAAGAAGAAGAAAAAAATATCTACCATCACTACGTGTCCTCACACACAATACCTCGTTTAATTGACATTCTTAAAACATATTTTCTCCCCTTTTTTTTGCTTGCTTTGTATCCCTCTCAGTTTGCCTCCTACCCCTCCTCTCTCTTTTGTGCCTCGGTCTTTGTTGCGTGTTGTGAGCCCCATGTAATCCTCTGGCTCTGTTCTTGTCTGACGTGCCGTAATGTTCACATCCGTACCTAATCTCGCCGTTCTGTGAGCAGCTGACTGAACCGAAACCTTCATCATTTTATTCTGTCGGGATGAATTTCAGGTGAGACAAAAGAGGAGGCAAGATGACCTTCGTCCGCATGTACCAAAAGGGATCTGTCATTACAGCGAGCATTTGTTATGTGCTTATTATATGTATTTTTGCACAGAAAAAAGAAAGAGAGAAAGGAAGAAAGACAGAAAACAAATCATAGTAGCCCTCCCCTTCCTTCCACTGCTGTCAACGGTAAGCCGGGGGTGAATGTAATCCCTGGGTTTCTATGACAGTAGATAGGCAGTGTGATAAGAACTGTGCAAATACCATCATCGATTCACATCTCTGCTAAGTCTCCAGTACCCCATCTGAAAGCAGACACAGGATTACAAAAGGGAACAAGAAGGGATTTGCCCCAATCTCATTCTGCTCCTGACAAAACACCACAACGACATGTCAGGCCGCCGCACTGATGGAGATACGATCCCGATAATTACAAAGAAGAGTCGCCGTATAAGTCGCCACAGTTACTGACGACAGACTTGAGAATAGAGATGCTAATAGAAATTCATTTTTTCTGTTTCAAAATAAATCTGGATTCACGTTCAGCTAAAATAGAATTAATTATAGAATATTAAAGTATCTGCTGAGTTTGACCCTCATCGCCTCCTGTAGTTGTTCAGTTTTTTATAGTTTCATAATTGTTCTGAAGGTGTGTTCAGACACAAAGCAAGGCACAACTTTGACAGCTGAATCCGCCTCACCGGTTAGCTCTAAGTGTGGCAGAAACAGATGTGCCTACAATATGGGTGTCACAAGTGCATCTAACCTTAACCCTGGTTTTGAAAATTTGAAATTGAAATTACCAGAAACGTTTCAGGATAAAATGCAAATGAATTCGAGTTTCCGTCCACCACTGTTATGCATATATTTGATTGGATGCCTCTAAAAAAGCAGCTAGTGGCGTTAACTTTAAAGAGAAAGAAGGCGCAATGTGATGGTGTAATTATGAGAGCAGAAAAATGTATGTGTGTTTCATGTGTTTATTTATTTTGAGGACGTTACAGCCTCGCCATCACTCCTCACAGATCTGATGTTTTCATTCAACGCAGCTTCAGTGTAACGTGCTTCATGTGCAAATATTGCCTTAAACAAGTGGATAGAAACATACTTTGTGTTCAACTTTCTGTTATTTCCATCCAGTCTCTCTCACTGAACATCTATGAAGCAGATTCATTAAGCCCTGGGAAAAGTGTACTTTTTTACAGCATTTTCAACTTATGGGTCATATCGCGCAGCCCCAGGAGGTTTTTTGCATCTAATGATGTCATTCCATTGATTTTGCATGCAATTGCATCGCCTTTAAGATTTGCACCGTGCTGTCTGAACACACGGTAAAGGCTTAAAAGGTCAAGTGAAGCCACACCAAAGCTTTGGCTCTGCTTTTGGTCTTTTCATAGGGTTTGTTGAAAATATGATACACAGAATGTGACCAGCTTCGCATTTTTACAGTTTTACAGTTTTCCCTTCTTTTAAGGCGTCAATATAAAAAAACATTATTTATTAGTTATTCGCAGATTCCAATAAGCAAAGGGCTCGAGATCTGGTTAAGTGCAGCTTTTTTTTTTTTTTAGAATGCTTTGCAAAGGAGGAACAAAAGATTTCTCCATTTCGCCTTCCCACGCACACACACGCAGCAAAGAAGCGGCAGGTGTGAGTCACACTGTTTTGCTAATGCCTCAAGGTCATTAACTCTGTCCCTGATTAGTTAGGAAAAAATACGAAACCAAAGCCAGGGAGAGTTCATTGAGAATATGAATACTGCATGAGAGCCACGGAACAAAAGGTTTCAGGGCAAACTTCTTTTGAAAGTCCAATTCGTTCTCATGTATTCCTTTCTTCTCCAAAGTACCACACAGAGAGTGAGAGAAACTTTTTCTCACTGTCAAGAAAGTCAGACTTTAGTCATTTTGGCAGAAAAGATGAGAGGAGAGAAATGGAGATAGAAAGACTGATGAATGGAGATTGGCAAGAGATGGGGGGAGACGGAGAGAGGGAAGAAGGATGGACAACTGGGTCACGGTGATGGAACGGTAGATTGATTTGGAACGAGTTTGAGGAGCCTGTACAGGTCAAAGCCACCATCTATATTACTGTCCCAGACTATTCATCTCATCTGCTGATAAACTATCTTGTCTGTTCATTGGAGAAGAGAGAAGAGGAGGGAAGAGAAGGCAAAGAGAGAAGAGAGATGGAAGCATGTGTAAAAGTGTGACATGGTGAAATGTAAATTCCACTTACTTTTTATTTGGGAAAATATAAACTAATATTATGATGATAACACTTGGGAAGAGCAAGAATTTAAAAAAATGGAAGCTAGTTAGGTTAAACGAGAGATTAACAGGTTATCTTGTTGGATTAAAAATGTAACAAACTATTCATGCCCAACCCCGGACAGACATTACACCAATTGAATTACCAGCACCAACACTATCATTCAGAACAAAAATAATTCCCACCACATGAAGAACACTAATGTATATTGTACAGTCACTATAAAAAGAAAATTGCTTATTTCTAAGCACACTGTTGTGGTTTGCGTTTTGCTTTGTTTAGTTTTCTTTCTTTTGCTCTGCTTTCTGTGTTTTGTTGTGACTCGTCTTCCTTGATGTTTCTTACCTTCTGTGTCTTTATTGGTTTTTGTTTTAGTGTGTGTTCAGTGTGTTTACCTTGGGTGTACCTTGTGTCCTCTCTGTCCCTCGTTTTTAGTCTCTCCAGTTTTCATCACTTCCTGTTTTATTTTGTATTCCCTCCTCTCCACACTTATCTGTCACTTTACTTCCTGCCCTCGTGTGTTTCCCTCCTCTGTGATTATCCTGCTCCGCCCATATTAGTTTCACCTGGTCCCTTGTTGGTCTCCTCACCTGTTTCCACTTCCTTTTCCCCCACAGTGTATTTATATCAGTCCCTCTCCTTTGTTCCTTGTTGTATCGTCTGTGTCACGTCACTACCCCTTGTGTACCCGTTTGTTCCTTCTCCTTGTGTTCCCCAGTAAAGAGTCTACATCTATTCTGCCTGCTTTGTCTGCATCCCTGGGATGCACCAACCCAAACATACACATGTGAAAGCAAACTTTCTTTCGTTTAGTTTTGTTAAGTTTTCTTTTTTCTGAACCTTTTTAAGTCGTGCGATGAGCCAGTATAATGATCCAGTCAAACATCAGATGGAGGCTTAGAGGGATCTTCGGTCTTGGTTGGTTTTTCTGAGACTGACTGATAGATTTCTTCTGAATTGGCTTCCAAATCAAACACCGAGAGCTGGAAGCAGCAGCATCTGGCTTATTTCTGACGTCGAAATCAAGATGCAAATTGAAGTCCCGCAGGGGCTTTAACAAGTGCCACCACACACAACCACACCCACATCCCCGCCATGTAGTCAAAGAATGTTACTTGCCAAAGGTTATTTAGCACCAACCACAGTGGGACTATTTCAGATGCCTTGTCGCACTCAGAGCAGTAAGGCGTTAATTTACTGATGTCTGTACGCAGGGGTGTCGTGGTTACTGAAATATAAATTATTTTTTCATGTAGCTCTTAAGGTTGGAGTGTTTGCATCAGAGGTCCTTTAGAAATATGTACTGTGGTAAATCCTAGGTGAAAAATAAGTTGCTTTACTGGTATTACTTTCTTGTGTGTATAAAAATATATATTTACTGGTGTGTTGTTTATCCATCTCTTGATAAATGTGAAAATTCCTTTCTCAGTAAGAGCTTAGTAGTTTGCAACTGGATGACAGAAAAACAGACAGACAAAGAAAATGAATGAACTGTTTGTGTCTTCATCAGTAGGAAAGGGAAAAGCATGAGAGGAGACAAAGTTCAACATCAAATGTACAGTAATGGAGATGCACACGGTATAGCAAGAGCGCCTGCACTGATGCACATTCATACATCAATGCACAAACACGCGGGCAACAACAGGTGCATCTGCTGCTCCGGTAGCTTCTGTGCAGCTCTCGGATTTGGGGCACAGATGACAAAAATGAGGCCATCCCACAGATAGAAAAGAAAGACCAAAGAGCAGAAGAGGGCAGGTGGAAAAGTGTGAGATCATGTGAGAAGAGAAGTGGACTGATCAAACGCTCAGTGACGGCGCTCAGATGCGATTTCTTTTTTTTTTTTTATTCAGTCTTGTCTCACCCAATCCAGTCGTCCTTTTGCCTCATTTGTTTCCTGCTTTTATACTAATCCCCCGTTTGAAAGTAGCCATTATTCACACCAGGACGGACTCCCTGTCTGCACCCATCATAAAATCCGCCCCGAGCCACGTATGAACACCTCCTCTCACCTTTACTCAGCCGCTGATAAAGGATTGTATGAGGTTTGTCTCCGTGTGAGTTGTGGGTGGCGGCGAGGGGAGTGAGAGGAGTAAATTAGTGTTGGAGCAGGTGGTCAGCTGGCAAGCTGAGAATGATGTGGTACAGGTGTGCAACCGCATGATTTCCTGTCATCGTCGTCATCATCATCACATTCACGATGACATCGTCTCAGAAGGGAAGAATTGAAGTGTGTGAAAAATACACTTTCCTTCCCGGCGGTATCACAGAGCGAAGTAAACACGGGGAGTGAGGGAGCTACTCACAAGCTGTAAAGCGGTCGTGGGTTTGGTGCCTCAAATTGTGTCATGTCGGGGTTTGTTGATTCCTACATGTTCACACTTTCAAGCTTTCTTTTTCAACGTGTTACATCTGAAGCTTTTATCTCAGCATCAAAATCACGTTGCCCTCCTTTATTCAGCCCTTAATTTGCAAAGACATTTTTTTATTGTAGGTATGAAAGCAAAGTGAATGAAAAGTTTTGATCAGATTTTTTACATTAATCCTGTCAGCGTGACAGCGTGAGACACTGCCATCTATGTAGAATATATAGCTGCAGTAATTAATCTTTCGATATTTACAAGGTTTCACATGGCTGCTTCATGTGAGAGAAGATGTTCATAATGAAGAACTCAAGAGGGAATTATCACCTGACTCTGCAGTTCTGTGGCAATTTTGGCACGTTTAAACTCATTATTTTGGTTTTAATGAACAAAACTTAGCTGTTTTCATATTTTCGCTGCTGTCGTCAGCCTCATTTTAAGCAGCATCAGGCAGCTGTTTTCAGCAGAAAAACTTTGATAAACCTATTGTGTGCTACCTGCCCAAGTTATCGACTGGCTGGAGACTAAAGTGGAACAATTAGCAACTACATAGCCAGCTGTTACCTTCGGGAGGGGGTGGATACCAGCAGAAGTATAAAGAAAGACACACAACTTTAATCTTACAACTTGCTCAACAGCCCCTAAGTGGCCAACAAACAAGACATGTTGCTTTAATAACGATCCTCCTAAAACCAGTTGAATTTACTTTATTGGTTGATGACATTTAGCCCACAAATATTAAATGAAAGCTGCGTAAGAAGTTCCTTATTTTGGACATTAAATGTGAAGTTACTGTCAAAAACAGAACTTAAGTGGCCAAGTCAGAGCTTGGATGTGGACTGAAATGCCTTGGGTTGGGCATTTTCATCAAAACAAACAGGCTCTGCAGCCATTAAGCCAACAATTCACTGACTTGGCATTGACTAAAAAAAACAACTGCAACCCCTGCTGATATATTATGTCCACTTTGTGCAAAGAGGCAGTAAATGTGTTTTGTTTTTTTTTAAGTTAGATGTGGAACACTTGTGCTGGCCATGACTTCAATGGAGAGCTGTTGTGAGAGTTATTTTAATTCAGCATGCTGGACATTAACATTGCATTTCTCAGCAAGACCAGTGCATAAACCAGAAACACGAAGCAGAACTCGAGAAAAAGGAAAAGGAAATATGAATTTTGCTTGAAAATATATAATCATAAAAACTAACAGTAATAAAGACATGTTGTTCATAGGGGAATGGGAAATAGGACATTTCTGGAAATGTCCTCAGAACAGCTGCAAGTGATATACAACCCTTACATTTTTTTAAGATGAGCATGAACATATTTTTTTCTGAAAAGCTGTATGACTCAAAGTTTATAATAATAGCAATAATGCTAATGATAACAATAATACATAAGTTGCACAAGCTGGGGTGAGATTGGAGATTCTTTCTGTAGACGAAGGTGTTAACCAACCACCAACGGCGTTTATGTCCCATCCACATTCTCATATGCATGTACATTATTTGTTAACTTTGTTAGTGAAAAAAGGGGAAACAAAGGTTACCAAATATTTGTGAAGCAAAGTCAAACATTTATGCTTTTTTAATGCAAGAGTCATATGTTGTATTTGCCTTAATGTCAGCTCTTTGCTACAGTTATGGCCCCCAGAAGTGCTTTTACAGATGACAGAGTAATAATCATATTAGTATACATGGAGGATTGATTGCTACATGCCTCATACCAAAACATCAGACACCTAGGCACACATAAACACAAGCCCATTTGGACCGGCTCCCAGTCGCAGAGTGGATTAATGGCTCTTGGCTGGCTTTGTGTGTCTG
Source organism: Amniataba percoides (assembly GCA_037176925.1). Lineage (NCBI taxonomy): Eukaryota > Metazoa > Chordata > Actinopteri > Centrarchiformes > Terapontidae > Amniataba > Amniataba percoides. The sequence continues at coordinate 6,793,861 of JBAJHX010000043.1, read as the reverse complement.
CGTGAATGCGTGTGTATCCTTAGTCCTGCCTATTTCCATATGGCCGTGCATGTGTGCGAAATGCAAACGACTCTCTCCATGTGATGTATGGATCGGGGATGATAATCCTGGGTTATGAATGAGGAGCGCAGAGGGTAATTTATTGTGTTTTCTTTGCGCACCCCAAGTACATTTTCTCTCCCGCACAATTCCAAACCAGACAGATGACAGAGTATCGCCGCTCACCGTCTCTCTTCCTCTCTCCTGCAGAGATCTTTCTCTTCGATCCTCTCACTTCTCACTCCACTCCCTTCGCTAAAGACTATTTGTCATATAAATTTGGGATAATGGATCATGTTGTGCCGGAGTGACAGATGATTCGACACAGGGGGTACGAAATAGCTGGCATGTCGAAACTACTCCAGTCGCAGATATTTTTCATAAATATGTCACACACACATATACGGATCGCACAGGGTACCTCCATGAGCTAATGTGTGTGTGTGCGGCACTATGTCCAGCTCGTATGTGGGTCACGGGATCGCGCCGGTAACGAGGACCTCGGGGAGCGCGATCGCCACACATGAGTTTGATTGAGAGGTGGACGAGAACATGGGACATAAATCACCAATACATCAAACTTCTCATATCATATATAACTTTGTTTTATGAGACTTTCCCATGAACTCCTCCGAAGGAAACGGTTGCGTCGTTATTTAAGACCTGTCTTCGTCCAAGCGATCTGCCCTGTAAGGAAGAAGTGATTGAAAAAGCAGGGTTTAGATATATTGAATGGTAACATTTTAGATGGATGTTTGCATTGAAGAGGATCATATAAACTGCAAATGTACAGTTTATATCGAAGCAAACAAACATATGATGTCCTTCAGCCTTTACAGTATGACAATAAACTCACTTTGCATTAAATCAGTAGGTCACAGAATGAAAATACAATCTGTTTTAAGCTCCATTGCTGTTACTGTAATAACACCTTTCAGTACCTTCTGTCAGCATGTATTTTTTTCTTAATATTTTTATAAGTAATACATGCACTTGCCATATATATGCCTCACTTTAGCCTAGAAAGGATCGCTCTCTATATTTAAGCCACTTTAATTCAGTTCTGTGAATCATCCAGATGCCTCGATGCATTCGTTCACTAATCCAACACAGATGTGCAGGGCTTGGCTTGGAATTTGCAGGATGTTTCTATTGTTTTTCTTTTGTTTTAAATAATTGGATAAGATTAAACCTACAACCTCTACATTGGTTTGTTTTAACCTTATTCTTCATACCCGTGCAAAGTTCATTCACTTCTCATGCAGACTGTTAAATTCAACAGTCTAACTTAAGTTGATTCAGTAGGAGAGGGAAAGGATATGTTGGACACTTGAATAAAATATTATTATCAGTTGATGTTTTTTAAGGCTTAGAAGTCTGAATCATAGTGGAATAAAGTTGTGGTTAGTGATATATTAGAGGTGGTGCAGATATCCCGTATTGAATACAAGGCTGATATTTCACTCCGACCATAATTGCGTTCATTAATTTTTCCACCCATCTTACCGACCGCCAGCAGTGTTGTTGAAAGCCGTGGAAGGGGGCTGCACCTGCCGTGGGTTTGTGAGCCTTATGAAACACGTTCGGGCTGTCTTTGACTTGAATTGATTTGCCGTGACATCTGGACGCAATATGAGATTTCAAACACATGCTCGTCGATGCTCTCGGATAGTCATGCACGGGCAAGCACGCATAAATGCACACACGCGGACTGCTATCGTTCACACGGCCGCGCTATATCTCTTTCTCTCTCACACACACTTTTGTGTTTCCTCACTCCCGAGGACCCTCTAATGACTCCTAAAATTACCCAAACTCAATGCTAATTCAGACCATTACGTTACACACAATAAAACACAATTTAGCACAGCTGCAGCTCCATCCAGTTAAAGGAAGACTTTACAGAAAAGACAAAGAAGATAAAATGTCATTACACTCACTACACTGCTTGATATTAATAAAAAGCAAATTGAAAAGAGTGCAGAATTTAGCTCTACCATCAAAAATACTGTTAAAGGAAAAATTGCCAAAAATAAAATAAAAATTGCAAAAATACATTCATTTTTAATCTTTAGCTTTCCATAAAGCCGTCTTTCAACAAACTAACTCTTTTAACAAATACATGATCTCACATCACAAATATGTTTCCACTCCTGGTGTCTAAAATCACCAATTGGTTCTCACAAAGATAGAAGTATCAAAAAGGCACGCACACACATACGGAAACTTGAGCTGTTCAATCCGCGCCGTCCTGTTTTAATTTATGGCGAAGGAGGCTGCTCCAGACATTGGTTCCAATTCCCCGTCCCCGCCTCGCCGCTCGGCTCCCACCGGCGTCTCATCATCCATCAGCGGGGGCTGAAGTCGAAGACGACACCCAACTGGGGCATGGCGTGACACCGCGGCTGTGCTTCCTGTCAAACACACCTCTGAGATCTCTTTCTAACTCCACTACATTTCTGTGCATCATTACTTTGCCCGCACTCTTGTTCTCTTCGTGTTTCCTTGTCATTTGGCCGTTCTCTCTTTAGCAGCTTCCCTCGTGTTATCTCGCTCTCTGCCTCCATGTTTGTCTGGTTTTCATGACGAAACACCACATAGCACATTTTGGCTCATGCGCATTTTTCATGTTAAAATCAGAGTCGACTTATCCAATCGGACGTTTTGTTGGGACACGAAGCAGCGATGCATAATGGCTATTTTTAGAGGTTTCGTTCGGAGTTAAACCTCAGCAGCTGGCAAGCTACTTTAAGGGGTATAATGATATCAACAAGACATGCTCCAATCAGAAGACAACCGACCCCTATGTTACCGACTCCCTGGTCGACATGAGCCGGGCCTCTCGCGCTTTCTTTTTAGTGGTAAAGAGATACTTTGCGCAAGGATCTGCTGAAAACCTGCGGCCAGATTTTCGGCACACCTACCTGCAATTTGGGATTTTACAGCACACATCAGGCAATTTAGAGACTCAATTTAGACATTTCCACAAGTAATCAGTGATATAGAGTGGATTTGACTAAGCTGACCTTTCAGATCATTTGCAAAATAGAGTTGTTGTTTTTGAGAACATGATATTTCTCGTATAAAGATTTAAAGATAAAGTGAATATGACATGTATCCTAGGCCGCTTCAAGGTGAGACCTGAATCAAAAACATACATCCATAATGGTTCATTCTGGTTGGTTTCTTCATACAGTTCTAGGTAACCCTCCGTTCGACTTCCTATTACATCTGTGTTAATTCAACAGAAGTCAAATGATCATTTTCTATTCTATTTCTTTTATGCGATTCTGGCCACAAAAGAAAAGTTCTTTCTGTAAAAATCTCAGATGTTTCCTCCTCCCTGCTGGGACGCTCTCACATCCTGTCATCCTCACAGTGTGTGTGTGTGTGTGTGTGTGTGTGTGTGTGTGTGTGGTTGTGTGTCTGTATCACAATGATGATGATGTACGATGTGAATGTTTCAGTTTTCCGTGTGGCAGATGACAGACGCTCAACGCAGCAGTCCTGGTTTCCTGCATTCTCAGCTGTTCAATACTCAAAAGCCGAATGTAAACCATTTTTCTCTTACCCGGGACACACACGCACAGATGCACACACGCACACACGCCACACGCACAGAAGTCCAGCATGATTAACTCTTTCTCTCTTCTCTGAATGTGGGCCAAATGTGAAATGAAATCTGCAATAAGGGAATCTAAGATGTAGGTGTGTGTGAATGCGTGTTAAGACGCCTCCAGCGTTTTGTAACGCACAGACAGAGGCGCATCACCATTCATTTATTTTAATTGCTCTCCACCTGCTATGATAATCACGACTTAAATAGAGAAATTTCCATTTTCAATTAAAAACTCCACTGCGTGCTTATGGGAATGAGGCCCACCTTATTATGAAACGGAATAAAAGATATTACTCCCTCACTTCTGTGGATGTCGCCGCATAATCTCACGTCAAAAGCAGCGGTGCCAGAATTTCACACGTTAAGTATCATCAGATTTTTTTTTATTGAAGCTCCAAATCGTGCACATTCACTTGGTTTGATTCAAGTACTTTAATTAAAAGAAAAAAACACATTGATTAAATCATATGACAAAGTTTACTGTACATCTCCCTTCATACTGATGCCAGTAAATTCCTTTTTTTAGGAGTCATATCACATGCCGCCTGTAGTCTAATGCTTCAACGTCTCCATGTCTGTGGATGCTAAATCACATGGGTGTCTTTAATGGACAGATCTTACATTCAATTTTGAATCTAGAACAGAAGGGAAATAGAGGAAGCTGGAAAGGAAAACCACAAAAAGAGCTTTTAATTTCATTCTGTCTTCACAATAGTTTTGCAAAAAATGAGGAACTTCCATAAACCAGAACCATCAAATATGAAAACTAATCCTCATTTTCAGGTCATTGACTACATATTTTATTAGTTTCTCCTTTGTTTACATTAAGACTCCAAGTTGTGACACCAGCTTGTAAAAGCAACAGTAGCAGAAACAGAGAAACACGAGTCTAATTAAGGAAATATATCTCGAAAAGTGAATAAAAACTAATCGTCTGTTTGCTCTCCATGTTTGGTTCTTTGTTTTAACTTCACATTTGGCTTTGGCTCATCTCCAGCACCACCAGATATTCCTGCCTGCTCAGCGTCTCGGCCTTTGTTTGATGCATGTAGAAGAGAGAAGAGAGTTTTTTTTTTTGGAGAGCGCACCGGCTCCTTCGAGAGGCGCCGTGAGCTGCTGTAACCCCTTCGCTGCTTCCCTAAATATGGTCCTTCGCATTGATTTTTGCAGCCTTGGAGGGAGCGGCGGTATTTCTGCTGGAGACAGAGGGCCTGATATGTATGATCGCAGAGTTTTTGAGATCAATCATAATCTTTGGCTGCTCGAAGACTCCCCAGATCGAGGTCTGTTTCTCTCTTTGTGTGTGTATGTGTGTGTGGCCCCTGTCTCCCTACAGAGATCATTAGCAGTGGAGCGCCTCTTGGTCAATACTACTCCTCGATGCACCGTCTACCGGGCCCCCCACCTCCCTCCACACACACTCTCATTCTCTGTTATAGAGAGGAAACTAATTCACAGCGCTCCCAAACGTGTTAGACAATAAATGTACCACAACACCCGGGCAGCAACTGTGAGATCACTCGAGGGCCTTCAGGGGGTGAATCGAGGTGGTTTTACACCTTCTGATGTGGTGTTCCTGCTCGCTGTGGTGTGAAAGTTCAAACAGCAGTCGTGGGGTTAGATGGAGGCAATCGACACACAGCGGCTGTGAATGAAACGTGAAAGAAGATACCAACACTTGGAAATTGTAATGATCCCATTTTATCCTAAAAAGCGCAGAAAAGCCTTTAAAACGGAGCTGAGGTTATCGGATACAGGGCGCGCAGACAGAGTGGCAGGTGGCTGTCTTGGTTGAAGTTTTAGAAAAGAAAAAATTTTACCACAAGATTTAAGATCAGACAAATTATTACACTGTACAAAATGTGTATTAATCCACAGCAAAAAAATAGCCTAACAAATGCACTACTGACTGTAGTTGGAGCAACATTAGCTAAAATCTTCTGCTTCAGAAGTTATTCATCTATTTATTTGCTTCTGTAGTTTTTCAAAGCTTTTAGGTATTTGTTGTCAGTGAGAAAAATATAGAAAAGTGGCAGCTTTATATGTAATATGACATCCACAGTATGTTTAATCAGGAGTTCACTTAAGCAACAGTCTGAAAGTCACTTATTTAGAGATAAAGCATAACTAATACAAAATGTAACACACATATGTAAAATGCATGTTTAATTATTCAACCAATAATACTTAAACAATGTACTTTATCACTTTAATTCCTATAAAATTATATCATATGCTCATAGACAGTAACTCTTACAGACAATAACATAGCTGAGTCTGCACACAGACACACAAACACACACACACACACAAAATAAATTCTGCCCTCATTCAGTTCTTTTCCTAAAATCAATGTTTGCCTCCA
>JBAJHX010000043.1:6745451-6787738 GCA_037176925.1 Amniataba percoides | reverse complement strand
CACACAAACACACACACACACACAAAATAAATTCTGCCCTCATTCAGTTCTTTTCCTAAAATCAATGTTTGCCTCCACAGCAGCTTTATTTGTGACACAGAGGAAGTTTTACAGAATATGTGAAGTGGAAGCACAACAAGCCACGGAGCAGAAGGACAGATACAGAGACAAGGAGGGCATGGTAATGACTAAATCCATCACTGTGACACACACCGGCACTCTTCATGGATCAGAGGCTTTAAGTGCCGAGCTATGGTGAGTTCAACAATAATACACAACACAATACCAACCAGGGAGCTGATTTATTACGGAGCTGACCTGCCCCCGCGCCGCTTGTAGGAACATAACCTTGAACGTGTTTACATCGTGTGTGCGTGTGATTTTGTTTGAATAGAGGTGGTAATGAAATGTAATGACGCTTCCTTACATAACGATACTTCTGAGGATATATATGTCGAGGTGTGACTGAACCAGCTTTCACTTTCTCTTGATCACACCATTTGAGATGTAAACACGAACCGACTTGTAACACAATCTGTCTTGAACAAGTTGCAAAAAAAAAAAAAAAAAGTGTAAGGCAAACTGTTCAACATCAAATGTAATGACCACTTTTACTACTTTTTCTTCATCATGAGAAAAACTCATTTAAACTGAGATCTCATGCACAGGATGCATTTTTTCTGACTCACTCGTACCCACGTCTCTGTCTTTTTTTAGGGAAAAAAAAAAACAAAAGAAAGGAAATTTCCAAGATACAGCATTTTTTGTTTGTTCCTGGCAAACCAGTGTCACCATATCAAAGGTTTCCTGTGTCATAAAGAAGTCTTTTAAGGTTTCCCTGCTGCTCCGACACGAAACACTATCATTGTCTGTGAAGAGTAAATTATTTCCATGCGAAATATGCAATTAAAGTTCATCTTAAAAATATTTGCACTGTTGTGGCAGGGACTTTCTTTGGCCAAGAAAAATGATTCATTTAAACCATGCAATTATAGAAATTTGTGCTAACTACTACTGTAGTGTAGGTCAGAGTCATTTGTGAGTCAGATCTTTGTTGGGTTTTTTTTAGGGTGGGGGTACAGCGACATCTTCCAGAATTCCCATTTCCATTTTTATTGCAGATTACAAATTGCATTTCAGTTTTGTATCTGTGTTGTAAATTTTGGCATGTTTTTGCTTTTAACTAAAATATGCTTTGAATCGTGAAATTAGCTTTCCATGAAAACTTTAACATGTCTATGAAATTAAGGAACGTAATTCATACCAAAAAGTACTCCACACTGAAAAGCTTAGCATTGGTTTTATTAGTTTTTTAGATTGATTATATTATAATCATAATGATTATACATATAACCGAATATAAAAAGTATTTTTTGTTGTTTTATGACACTGGGATATTTATTTAAAAGTAAAAGAAATAACTGTGCATACTGTTGACATGCAGAAAGCTGATCTAACTGCTGGAGAGAAGAGCGTGAGATACAGCGAGCCCACGCCCTCCCTCCAGACTCATGGACTTGTGATCCTTGGTGTGTATCGTGACAAGCAACATGTCACACACAGTCTATTGGAAGCACACATTAACCCTTCAGCAGAGATCAGTTCATAAGAGCATGCTGTACAGGAAATGGGAGTTTTCTTTCACTGTGACCACGGATGTATGAGTCAATTCAATACAGAGGGGAGCAAACTGAACAAATTTATTGTTCATTATTTATAAATAAGACATTTGTTCCACATTTATCATGAAATCAAACTGTTCCACAAAGGTCTTTCATCTCTCTTAAACCTGATATATTGACCTGAGATATTAATATTTTGTCAAAAAGAGATGAAAATCAGAAATGTTTTTTTTTATTTTGGTTGCATGACAAGTACTGGAATCTGGTCCTCTTTACTGTTAGTGGGATTACACAGGCTGCTTTACTGAGCACATTTACACATTTACTTTTACTTTTACTTTAGTACATCGCAGCTCGATTCAGTGGAGACATGAAATATATTTCTAATACTGAGACAAGCAAACAAGCTAGATTTTGTGAAGCTGTCACATGACAATTACTGAAAACCACCATCTAAGTGAATACAGTATCATGAGACTATAATTTTCTGGGTCCTTGTATTGTTCATTCTGACTCACTGTCACACTGGCTCACTGTGACACTCGAACAGAACAGAAAGTTAATGTTGTTAGTAACCTGCTCTTTTCCTGCTACAAGAAGTCAAAATAATTTTAAAAAAAGAGTTTAAAGCACCTGAGTTTTAATCAGCTTCCAAAATAATTAAAAATAGATCAACTAAAAAAAGAATATTCCCTTAAAAAATGTAAATTGTAATATATATGCATGCAGATCTGCTGTCATGATTCGAGTCAAATGTACTGTAACTATGTTCATGTTTTGTCTGATTTCACAAACTGAATCTGAACTAAAACGAACAAACACAAACTGAATAAATAAATCATCAAATAAAAATCAGCAGGATAACTTCAGTGGTTTTTGAAAAGCTCCACTGGCACAAAGTTCACGTCCCACAAGTGTCCCGTTCGAGTGCAGACTGAGCGACTCACTGGCCCGCTGATTACACAAAACAACGCGATGACCTTTCGCAACACGTTTTATCGTTTAACCCTTTGTTTGCCTGGGCGGCGAAGCATCCACAGAAGGAATTGTTCCACTATTTTTATCCGCCTTCCCTGTTTCTACATCACGTCCGTTGACCCCCAGCTAATCCCTCGCGTTGACCCTCGCTGTCCACCTACTCATTTCTCTTCCCTCCGTCTGTCCCCATCCATCTCTATCTCTCTGTCAAAGTGTGCCACAGTCTCCGGCTTCGCCTTACGTGACTGGAGCTCATATCAGGGAGAATAATTTATGGCCACCATGAATAAGAGATGCCGTGGAGTTTCCAATGATTCGGGTCTGATATGGAAACAGTCTGAAATATTTGGACAGCGGAGGATTGAGTGATCAGTGTTTGCCGGCCCATTGTTGGCAAACACATGTCAGTGAAACCAGCTGTCAGGAAGACCCAAGAGGCAGGAGGAGAGGAGAGGAGGGAAAAGGAGAAAGGAAATGGGGGGAAAAATGAAGAATGAAAGGGGACAGAAAGGAAAAAACAAAAGGAGTGTAAAATGTTTTTTTCTCCTTTCTGTCTTCAGCGTCACAGCTCGCGTCATCCCGGGTCACATCATCATCACCACGTCGCCACACGCTGGGTAAGCGGGGTGCAGGCGTTTCAGAGGAGCCTGTGGTGAACGGTTAATGAAGGTGTTAACACCACCGTCACACAGTAGCACTCAGGTGTCTGTCACCTGTCCTGCTCTCAGCAAATGCTCTGTATTGATGAGAGATGAGGAACAGGTGTGAATGCGTCATGTGTTGGATTTAGGCACACCTGCACAAAAACCCCTGCCTGAAGCTTTAGTAACAGTAGGTGTGTTCCAGGTCTGTAAAGACGTCATATTAGGTGTTTTTTTGAGAAATTGCATATACACTACATGGCCCATTATACAAACAGGGACTGTGATGACATTGTATTTGAATACAAATACTTTAATATGGAGTTGGTCCCTCTTCTGCAGCTATAACAGCACCCACTCTTCCTGGAAGGCTTTCCACAAGATTTTGGAGTTAATGTTTATTCTGTTTATTTGGCGCACAGTGTCCTATAGATACGTCCCAATAAGGTAAAAAAAAAAAAATTGAGTTAAAACTCTGAACAGCTGGATTATCATGAAGTTTGTTGAGACACTGGTGTCCCCCATCGGCATGAATTGTGGCAACCATGGTGACCATTTGACTCCTCTTCAAGTGTTATTTAAAGATCAACACTCACAATATTTTGGTTTGTGACCCGCAAAACTAATAACATGCACATTGTTAGTCTGTTAAATTATTTGATATTGTTTCGAAAGCACCTGCCAATGAGGTGAAACTGAGTCAACAACATGACGCCAACAGAGCTTCTTGTGTGGCTGCAGACTGTTAGTCTGTTAAAATATCTGATTATTTTTTTTCGAAGGCATCTTGTTGACTGCAAATGATGTGAAACTAAATTAATAATATGACGCCCACCGTTTGTCAGTGCCGTCCAAAGCTGTTATAAAAGGCCGTTGTTAAGCTGAGTCACATGAATGTTCTCTGACCTGCGGCCACAATGTTCCTCTACGATGTTCCTCGCAGCTGAGTTTAGAGAAAAGTTGAGACCCACGTTGAAAGAAATGAACATCAATCTTTGGTCAGAGGACCGAAATCCACAATCCATTTAAAACGCTCTACAGGAAACACAATACACGAGAGGTGAACAGCGGTCAATGTAAACGTGAACATTTCTATACAGATGCTGCTAACTTGAAAAGTGTAATTGTCACAACGAGCACAACCTGTTAGCAACGATTATGATAAATGTCCTATCTGAAAAGGATTTTCCCTTCACTGTAGGATTCCTGACAAGATGGATTAGACTAGTACCTGGTTCCCGATGTCCACTGCGAAGAAAAGCAACTCCAAAATCCCTTAAAGCCATTATATGAAGAATGTTGCTGCATTAGAAAACCAGCTGTCCAAAAGTCAAAATGTCCAAGTGAGTATTTATGAGTGCTATCCAGATAGGAAATTTTAGAAGCACAACTGTGGCAGCTGTGTCATTTTGATGTCACGGGCCGATCTCTGCGTACATTTTCTTGCGTGGAATCTGTAGGTATTGGTTTCATCTGGCATCGGAGGAACCTGGAGAGACACATGACGGCCTGGATGGGGAGGCACCGGGTGGTTTCATCCAGAGGAAGCGGAAGGGCAGAACAATAAGTACAGTGTCGCTCGGGATGACGGGCTGTATACAGATGCACCATAAGTCACATCGTGAAAAATTACGACATATTTTTACAGAATACTGGCTTGTTATTCCAGAACGGCTACGTGCCACACATGTCAAATACAACATGGCCATGAAAAACTGTGTTTCAACATACACATATCACAGTCTTCTTGATAATTTAATAATACTAGATGTGTATTTTATGGCCAGTTTTATTTATTACATTTGTTTTCAGTTTTGGTATCACAAAAGGCTCTAAATGTGCTACCCCTGAACCTCAGCTGCCATTTTAATATTGGTTTAATATTCATATTAAACCAGTCAGAGGTGCACATCTGAGGCTGATTGTATTAAAAAAAGAGTCAAATTTAGCTTCAAACTGCCATTAGCAGAGCAGAAGTTTAGGGTTGGTCATATAACTTATTTGATTTTTATGTGCGTTGACGTGACATTTTATCAAATGTCCTTTTTTTAAATACTGTGTTCTGATGACTGAAAACTGAAGCTTTGCTGCTCTTTTGCTCTGTCAGTAACAAATAATTAACAATTGTATCAAAGCAGTTTTTTTAGCCTACTGTAAGTACACACATTAAAAATAATAAATGCAGAATAAATCAAATAAAAAATAAGCATGTCTCTACCTCTTCCATTATTTATAAATGCATCAGTGTTTTTATGCAAATAGATTTGCTTAACTTGCTTAAGAATCATTCAGCATCGGGTCAGCTCGCTGTACAGTAGAATAAAAAAGCTATTTAACAATATGATCCTTTTTAAAATGTACAGAATATCATACTGGATACAGTTTGTCCCCTGTGATACTGAATTCAGAAATCCACTCTGGTTTTTCCAGTGTTGCGGTCCCTGTTGAAATCTAATGGGGTGTCATGGAGGGTCCTGTCAGCATTTGGCAGGTCCCCTGTCGATGGTCCCTGAGGCCCCTGGCCCTTCAGATATTGCATAGACTTGATCCTCCTCTCTCTCTCTCTCTCTCTCACTACGTCTCTTGCTTGCAGAGCAGAGTCTGCGGAGCCTCCAGAAACCTTGATGTCCTCTCAGACTCATCACTATTCATTCCTCCAGTGGTCTCTGTCACCCAGCTGAGAGAGAGGTCAAATGGGGGTGCAGGTGTGCATCTTTTTATCCTCTACACTTCAGGAGGATTAGATGTCTTCCTCATGGATGGGAAGATGAGAAATATCCACGATTTTAGTTCAGGTTTAAGGTTTGGGATTAAAACTGAAGTCAATATTTAAGTTCTAAGTTATGATTAAATATATTGTTTGGTATCATAACCTGTCAATTAATGTGGCATGTGACATTAAGAATATACAGTGTGCAGTTTTTTATATGAAAGGAGATAAGAAATGAATGGAAATGAATATAAAGAAAGCGACGTGCAACATGTCGGGATTAAATATTTTACATATCTGCTTATTATTACTCATCATATCATACATTTGAAACAGATATATGTGATATTCCTGAACTGTGTCTCAGAGGTTTTTTGTTCTTGCTTAAATTAAAAGTACATTTACAGATGAAATCAAAGTTAAAAGGATTACAGTCGATTCTGGAGGGATACTTGACAGAATGATTAAAAACACCACGATACTCACACGCTCTTCATCTCATTTAATACCAACATCCTCTCACACTTCACCTCCTCTTTTCTCTCCACGCCACACCTTTTGCCAAATTAAAAAAAAAGTCTGGAGGCCTCAAACAGTCACCACCAGCGCCTGCCGCTTATTGCATTTCCCAGAGCCGCTCCGTTCGCCTAACGCAGCGGATCCGGTAATAGCTCTTCTGTCATCTGGTGGAATCCCTCCCTTTTCCAGTGCCATGCCTCCAGACTGAATAGCAATTTAAATGCCGTTCACTTCACATTTATTTGAAATCTCATTAACTGGATATAAAGACCCAAAGAAATGTGTTGTAAATAGAATATCTTGGCCACGTGGAGAAGGGGAAATTTATTCATGATTAGTCTTTCTTTCTCCACCCCCCCCCCCCTCCCTTCCCTCTCCACCCTCCACCATTCCCAGCACAGAGTTTTGTGAATGTCTGTAAAGTGTCAGCAGTCATTTTCAGGGTGAGGCCCAGTATCTCCTCTAAATACAATCCATTTAGACAGACACAAGAGGCGGTTCACAGGCAGAGGAAAAAATTGAATGCGTTATGAAAAGGGAAAGTGAATGGCATCGCTTCTCAACTGACATCCACTCCGACAAGCATGGAGGAGAAATGGTTTTGGTATAAATTCTCATAAATTGGGCAAATAAAGGGGCTACTATATCAAAACCGACAAAGATAAAGTAATTGGGTATATATTTAGGTTTGTATTTCATGCATCAGTCACCTGCTGCTTCAAATAGAAAATATTAATTTTCTCTTTTTTTTTGGGCAGAAAATCTGAAAATGTGACGTGAAATAAACCGCTCACGCTTGCCAGCTTGGCTGACATATGATGTTTTTTTGGGAGGCACACCCCAAGGACAAGAAAGGCACAAGACATATTAAAGCTTTCTTCACAAGTACAGTGCCTGTTTGCTGTTTTTTTTTACTAGATGGTATGTATTACCATCAGTCATTTCTTTTCTTGTCATTTCTTTTCTTGTCACTTTCAAAATCTCCAGAGGTTATTTGTTTTTGTTTTTTTGCCATACGTGGAGGGATGTATACTATCTTGAGAAACTTCAAGTAAACTGCATTGAACTGAGCAATCTTGTGCTGTAATAAATCCTTGAGTTTTGAGTGGGATTACAGAAAAAGTTACTGTTATTGCAATTAGTTACTTATTTGTATTCATATCACAGACCAACTCGTTGATGTATAGGTTGAACATTTAGGTATATTTAATTTGATATCATTTTATGCCATTTAAAGAGCAGTTTAAATGCTATTGATCATGAAATCTGAGGTATTCTTGCACATAATTAAATAGATAATTACCTATATATACATAAATAGTTTGCAATATGGTTGTGAATTGGTGTTAAGTTTGTCAAGCGTGATTAAAAATACCATGAAGTTCCTGTTAGATTTGCAACGCTAACTGATGCAAATAAACCTTTAAAATCAACATTAAAAACTTAATTTTAATTGCCGTGTGTCAGTTTAAGAGTGACAGCGGGTTCAAATAATGTGGTCTGAGCACAGATGGCAGCGTCAGGGCATTCAAAACACTCAACTTGGAAGAATAACTGTAAAAACTATAATAATCAACTTGTACTGTGGAAGGAACGTCCGTTTCTGCGTCTGGGAAAATAATCACAAGGCGCCGAAGCCTTTCGTCCCACTCTGTCTCTCATCTCATTGTTTCACCATGCCGTGTATATCCTGTGCTCCCCGGAGCCCCGTTGCCCTAACGAGGAGTGGCGATAAATAAATAATTGGCAGAATTTTGAGGAGATTACGCTTCTGAACTGACATGTTTCACACAGGGGCTGTCCTCACTCCTGTAAATCATCCCCGGCACCACACCGAGCCTTAATGCAAGTGTGTGTGTCATCATCATTGAGCTGCGATGCACACGGCTCGGCCTTTCAAATTTAGACATCCAGCACACACACACACATTAACTACTTGCCAAGGGCTGTCAGATAGAGGGCAAAAGGGATGTGTGGGCCTAATGAGAGCCTGGCCAGGAGTCAGGAGCTTTATGAAGTCCCTGAGGTGAGTCCTGGACTGGGGCGAAACCACTGTAATCCATAACCCAGTGACACTTAAGATTGTTGGCCGCTCAAGTCTCTCACTGGAGCTGCAGAGCATATTTCATCAGAGGGAGGGAAGAAGAAGAAGAAGAAGAAGAAGACGAAGAAGAAAAAACACTGAGGAGATTAGAATAGTATGAATCAATTTTTTTTTGTCTGAGAGAGTGCTTCATGGTTTGTCTTTAAGATGTTGCCAATTCATCCCTTTTAATTTGAGGCGCAGTCTTGCAGACGGGTTCGAGCGTTGCCTCATCATTCATCACTGGCCAGAGGGAAAAAAAAAAGCTTCTCCACGTTCCCTCAGGTGCGGTGGATAAAGTTAGATTGATGCGATGAAGAAGCGGGATGATATCAGTGAGACAGGAAGTATTGGCTAAATGGATGAAGAGACAGATGGAGGATAAGCACCAGAACAAATAATGTGGGTCTCTGTGCTGTATACATGCACACACAGACACAGGAAGTATGATACAGAAAATGGATGACCCACTGATTTGTTGATATAGATAATCATTTTATTAAGCCTTTTAAATCAAAGACCCGGGAGGGTTTTGAAAAATGTTGTTTTACGTCATATTTCTTATATAAGCAGTTTCTTTAGCTGTAAAGGCTCAAGTGTTGACTTATTAGGGCTTAATGTGGCTGCAGGAAAACATATTGCATTTTAATATACAGTACAACATTGTATTATACAGCAAAAATAATGTGAAACCCATTTTTTAATACTGTTATTTAAATAATTTCATCATTGTATGTTCCTTTTTTAACCAGCAATGTGTCCCTTGAATAAAAAAATAAGTGAAAGTTAGTCAACGTGTCCTGTCTGCCAAGGGGACTGATGGCACGAGCAGATACGACAGATGCAGAAATTGACGAAAACACAGATGTTTTCTTCGTGCGGTTCAATGGAGAAACGGGGATCCGAATGCAGATACGGTGACGTTTTGTGACATTTATTGTTGTTCACTTCAAATGAAAATCCCACATGTTACTTCCTGTCATAAAAGAAAGCCGCATCAGTCCACTTATTTTGGAGGGGAAAACGTGTTTTTAGTTAAGAAAGTTGATATTACTTGATAATTTACAGACATTTCATTGGCTTTGAGTAATCAAGGGTGCCTGATAGAAAGGCCTAATTGCTAACTATCCTAAAAATGTATTAAGTGTGTATATTCAAAACATTAAAATCTATTTTTATGTAGGCCAAAGTCAATGACAGCTATACAAAATCAGATTGTTATACTGTTCTCAAACCAACCAGAGCCTGGTATTGCAGTGATCTATATCTATAATCATTTGTTATATTACAAAAGATGTTAAATAATTTGTCTGGACTGTCTTGATATACACATGTGGTATACATATATATCTAAATGTCAGCAGAGCACTTGAGTCTGCCTCGTAGACTAGACACAACTTTCCACTTTTGATTATGGTAGCAGAAATTGTGCTGAATGCACTTACCGCTCCGGCACTGGACCGCGCAACTGTTTCCCCACACGGTTATCCAATAGAGTAAATAACATTATGAAGCTTAGGGAGCCATCTAATCAATTTCTGCAGAGTTTGATGACAAGGTAGAGTAGAGCACGGAGTCAGGATCGCATTACATGTTATACACAGACTGGACTGGGCCGAGACGACATCGGCTCAATTGGTCTTAATAGCTTGTGCGCTATTTCACAAGGTCAAAGGAACTGCACACGAGGAAAGAAATATATATATGAAATTATGAATGGTCTTTTTCTTCTTTAGGAACGATATCACAGAGAGGTAGCAGATTGGTAACATTTTAAACCTACAATAATTTGATTTTTTAAGTTTTAAGCATTTGTTTTACTCAGGTGCCGCATGCACAAAGCAGATTGAGGGCAGCTGTGCAACATCGAGACCGTTTTCCACGTGTACAATCACTTGACTGCATTTTGTGTACGTGCCTAAGTGTGTGCGTGCCTGTGAGGCTCGACGTGTTTGCCCTCTCATTACAGGGGGGATTAACCATCGGGGGAGGCACACGGCTCCCCCTGAGCCCGGAGAGCAGTAAGACAAGGCACCATCCCCGGAGACATGTTTTATTCACCCACGTCTCAGTTCATTTTCACCTCTCCTCCGTCCTGATGTGTGTGTCAGCTGTGCCCTCCCACTGTTCACCTTTTGTTGTTGAGGGCTTTAATCAATACTGAACACAGAGGAACAGAAAGGGAAGTCGGTGAGGTTGAATGCAGGTCCTGTTTGCCCCGCGTCTGGCTCTTAGCTACCAGAATATCCAAAAGTGCAGTACAAAGCAAGAGGAGAGCTGTTTTATTACTTTGCAGAACAGTAATGAGCAGTGAAGTATTTCAACAGGGACTGGAGTTGAGGTTTTATAATTCTTGGATATCAGCTCCCTCTGCTGGCCACTTCTCGCTTCCCTGAACATCTAACAGGAAGATGACTAATAGTTTCGTCATTAGATTTGCACTTTCCTGCACAGCAATAGAAAAAGAAAATTTAATCCATAATCATCATGACGTTTCAAGCATTCATGGCTCTGAGGGATTTGATTATTCAAAGGTTTCAAGTCTAAATTGGGGAATTATCTGCACTGAATTCAGATCTATTGCATGCTGTTTTTGTGTGTTCCCATGATGCCAAGCTGTGGCAACACTTTTCTTTCACTCACCTCTTGTCCCATCTCAGAGGATCATCTGACGAATCCCCGTTCCTTCTGTTTATTTTCAGAATAAAAGCGTTGCACAATGCAGACTGAGCGCTCCCTCCATTCAGCGGACCTGATTGGCAGGATGATTGTGGGTTTCCATTCACAGCTGCAGCTGTGGCAGCGCGCATCATCGCCGCCGAAAGTGTTCCCACATCTTCTCATGTCGCGTTTTACATCTGTCAATATCACAACATCATTTGGCAGAGAGGTGGAAGGATTCTGAAGGAAACAGCTTGTTTGATGCGGAGCCAAGAGAGGAGCCTAAGCGAGTTGAGCATCTGTAAAGTAGGTGAAAATAAACAAAGATCAACCTGAATATGGAAGAAATCCTTCTAAAAATGTATACATTTAAAAGTCATTATGATTATTCTTGGGTATGTGGTATGAGGTCGGTGTCACAATGTGGATAAAGTGAGCAGTAATGTGTTTTCTTGTCCTCCTGTCAGTCCATGAAACAGTGGCCATAACAACGATAATGTGTGACAGTAAGCTGACATACACACACCCAACTTGAAACGCTCCCCTTTGTTTTTACACCACTTTCACATGTGCAGAACATTAAACCCAGCGTTCATTCATCCGCACACCTGTCAAAAAAAAAGATGAAAACATCTTTTAAGTCACCTTAGCAGGTACACACACGTCTATTACCGCTCACTCTATCTGCATGGGATCGACACAGATGGCTCACACGCGGATATCATGCGCCGACCTTCCCAGAGCTCTTATTACTGCGGCTCATATATCACTCTGACAGAATATTTAAAGTTTGAACGTTCATCCTTCGATAGGTAATAAATAACCGCCAACTTCTGTCATTAGCTGGTTTACAAAACTGGGGCAACGCCGCAGTTTACATCTCAAGCAGGCTGTTATCGAGAGCTTTCTGAAACACAGTCGGACTGGCAAGAAGTTTAAAAGCTACAAGGAGTTACAAGGAGCAAAAGTCAAGGTCTTATATTCCCAAGGGTATTATCCCCGTGTCCTTTAACTTAATCTACTTGGCAATAACTTAAATGAACTTCTCTGGGCTAAAGTTTAGAGGTAGGACTTTCTAATCTTGAATGAAAAGTAGAGTTATATATTAGTCATGTTACTAATATGTTCATCGACTGAGCCTTGAAAGATCATATACATCGCATACATCAGGTACATGATGGCTAAATCGTTTAGCTTATTTTAATATTGGTCTGTGTAGTTACACCGAGAACCATTAGAGTCATATTACTTGATTGATAAAGCTGATTCTGGTTCTGATAAAATTGCGATTGAAGGTAACAGACACTTGATTAATCTTTTTAATAACTGTGTTGTGTGAACCAATTATCATTGCGTACCATCATAGTGGGTAAAATATGTGAATATATTTGTTTTCCAACCAGCATGCCCCTTATGTCCAACTTTATTATTTGAACAGTTTGATCCCACCTACCTTTATACTAACATAAAAAAAAATCCTGACTAGCAACACTGTCATCATTTACAATGGCAATGCTGGTGTTAGAGGTCAATAAGGTTAGATTATTTCAAAAACAAATCTTTGGGGTCCAGACTCAAACATCATCACAAAGGTAAACTGCAGCTTTGCCACTGAATTTGAATTAGTTATGGATTAATTGGGTTATTTCCAACACAAAAATGGATATTTTAACTTTTAAAAAAACAAAAACACTCTTCATCAGTGGAGCCAAAGGCGGTTTTGAGGTGGGTCGAGGGGGCAGTCACCCAGCATGGTAAGTTCAAGACCTCTCGGATGCCCTTCCGATGGAGAAAACGCACCACTGCTCCATATTTCACACCAATGTACAGCTTATTTCTTTCGCCCCCGCTCTTCAAACATCCTGCCGCTGAGCATAGCCGTCATATCATCGCTGGTGCTCGAGCTGCTACCGCCGTTGCCAGGCTGACTGTACGGTTTCTTTGTGATTTATCACTTTTCTGAGGGTCCTGATATCTCTCTGTTCAGATTTTGATGGGGGCGATAAAACCAGGCAGTAAAGTAATGTCAGCTCTCTATAACCACAGCTGGTGTTACTCACAGGAGGGCTGCTTTGATGTTTGCTCAGACATTTGGAGGGGGATCTTCGGGATCCAGCGCCGTGACTGACAGGGCAGATAGGAAAAATGCATACAGTGCATAGTCACAGGAAGACGTCATCGCGCCCCTGTCAGCCACGATCAGCATCGTAAACTCTCGCGTGTCTCAGATGTTCACGTTATCGTTAAATCAGGGCTGACTGATGGCCTTCGTCTGGAAAGTGGGCAGAGGCGTTCAGTGAATAACAGATTGCTGGATTGAATTTGGAGCAAGCACATGCTTGCACACACACACACACACACACACACACACACACAGACACACACACACACACAAAATATTCACTTTGTTTACAAGAAGCTGTAATTCAACACTGCATTACACTAATATTTCATCATCAGCGTCATTACATCACCACACAATGAATGAGTGATGAATGGTATGGATTTAAGAAACTCTGTTGCATCTCTGGCCAACCAAAAAAAGAAAAAAATATGAATTCACTGCCAAAGAAGGCAAAATCTACAAAAATCTGAAAAACTACAACCGTCTTAAGGTGCAAAGTGGATAGAAAAGCCCTCAGGTCATCACATCTGGGAACAGGTGTTCTGTATGTTCTGTGCGAGCCGGTAGTTCAGCTAGTCAAACCGCTGCGATGGTCCGAGAGTCGAAGGTTAAACCTCGACTCTGCCGGGAAGAGGAACAAACTCCCGGCTGGCTGCGGGCGAGACGGTTTCAGATGAAATGCAGGATAACAACTTCAGAGCTCAGAGGTAAACAGGATGAGTCCACGGCGGAGCCTAGAAAACATCAGAAAAATGCTGTTGTACAGGGCAGCTCCGAGAGCGTGCTGCTGTTTGAATGAGAAGCAGGGCGTTGCTGGGAAAAGGGGGCAGTCCACTCACCCCGTCTACCAAAGAGAGAGACAGTTTTTGGGCGTCTCTGGCTGACCTGCCCGGGGGTCGGATGACGTTTCTGAACTGACCCCTGTGCAGTCTCCCATGGTCTGCGGCTGATATAAATCCCACCGCAAAATTATATACATTTTAATTCTGAAAACTTTGGGGAATGAAATTCATGCTGTGCTGTTATTTTTTCCAAGTATGACACTTTTATAATTGCATATTTATGTGGTAATTTGCCCTTTAACAGTCTCACCATTAAGTCATAACCTGTTCTTAAGTGGTAATTATCACAGTGAACACTGGATGGCATTGTTGCTGTTCAAGAACCCTGCAATTTGCAGCAGCGCCTCATTTTTTTTCCTCCCCGTGTCTGGGTCGGAGGCAGAAACTGCGCCGCGCTGCATTTTAATGTATTGCTGTTTGATCTGCATATCCAGATTTACATATTTGATGTATTTATGTGTTTGTTTCACAATGCCGTTCTAATCAGGGTGAGACTGATGCACGACACAGAGGATCAGATTGAGAGAAAGACTTTCTCTGTGAGATCGCAGAAGTCATCAACACCTCGCCTCATACATGTCACACCTGGTTCTTCTGCTGAACCTGAGGGGGTGGTGAAAATAATACTTCATTTGTACTTGAACAGAGCACAGCATTGTCGCGTTTCTGCAGGTGTCACAAGAGTTGTTAATCCCAGGGAAGTGACTAAACTGACTTATAAAAAGGTCCTTATTTTGGTGTGTTAGCCATTTAACTCTTTAGTTTAGATCACAAAGCTCTGATGTGTCGAGTCATTTGTCTGTTTAACCTCAGCGGGCCCTCTCACCATCTGCCAGAAGTTAACGGTTCTGTATGCACACTGTTCCCTGCAGGAACACGCAGTACTGTAGCTGTCTAAAAGCTACCGTGGAATAACAGACAAACCTGATTTTCCAGTCTGGCTCTGGCACACCCAGATCACCTGTATTTAGTCCCAGACACCGGACACCACGGGTCACCAGCTCTCTGAAGAACATCACTGTCGCTGCTGGTGAGAGGCTAATTTAGAGCCATTCTGCTACTGAGTGAGATCAAGTATGAAGTGACTCCTGAAATGAATCACTGATTTATAATATGCTCGTCATTATCCCAGCAGGAAAATTGAGTTGGTATTTCAGACACATGACGGTGGCCTGTCAATGAGTCTGTTCGTCAGTTTTACAACATATTCTCACTATTCTAGTTGATTTTCTGGCATACTCCCTAAGGTGAGAGATTTCCACACTATTTAGAGCAATCGCCCCCTTTTCTGTGTGACATAATCATTTTAATAATACACAGAGTTATGGATGCCAGAGTTTTTCATCTGAACAGTTTCCACTTGAAAAATAACAAAACATTTAGGGAAATTCAAAATTCCCAGAAATGCAGGACTTCGAGTCTTCCATCGTATTTTTAAACAAATTACTTGATGATGATTCTCCGCAGTTTTGTCACCATGACTGAAATATTTTGATCAAGGCTCGTTATTCAGAGTTTTACTTGAATCCCTGCCTCTGTGAAACCCAATAAAGAATCTTTTTCATACTTTGAAATGCAAATGAGACTAATGACTAATTGTAAAACAAGCTCTTTCTTCATCAGCATGTGGACCAGAAATGAAATGAATACATAATGACTCAAAATCTTTCAGATGGAGAATCTCTCTCCGCTGTGTTAAATTCTAGTTTGTGCGTAAAAGAAAAAGAGAATATATACATATATATGTAGATAGATAGATAGATATGTCTTAAAGTGCACGTACTGGATAAAAAAATAAATGGTCATTAATTTCAGCTTTTGTGGCAGAAAAAAAGATGAGAGGCTCTTTTGAAAAAAAAGGGAAAAAGAGATGAAATATCAGTCTTGCTGATGTAGCAGTGGCAGTGGTCTCCCCTTGTTTGTGACCTCTGTCAGATGACAGTGAAGGTCTCCAATAAGCAGCGGTGTTGGTGAGTAGCACTCACTGAACTGTCTCTTCCAATAGCAGTCGCCTCACATCCTCTTGAAAGAAACAAGTGCCTCAAATACCAATTCTGGCCTTTCCTCCTAATTGTTTTCCATGCTCCGCTGAATCTGTCTTCACCGTCGCTCTGTTCAGCAGCAAAAACTGCAGCACCATAACCTTCACTTTAATGGTGCTTGAATCCAACAGCGCTCACTCCCACAGGTAAGTGAGTTCATTGAAATGAAATGCAATTTGGAGGAAATACATATGTTTTATAAGCAGCATCTCCAGGGAGGGCAGCAGCAGCAGCACAGCTGTCGAATCGGGTTCTTCTTCTTGTACCTGGCGGCCAACTTGAACTTCTCGTTAGACGCGGCCACGTAATCCTGGACCCTCTCCACGTTGCTCTGGATGTGTTCAATGTAGGTCCCTTGCTCCTCCACCAGCATGAAAATGTCCATGAACAGGTCCCTCAGCTCCTTCAAGTTGTTCTCCAGGCTCAACAACTCCTGTTGGTGGAGAGGGAGAGTGGGATTAAGACTGTAGCTACGACGGAGATTACAATCAGAGGCTGGGGGTGGTTGGAGAGAGACTTGAGATGCAAGTGTGGGGAACTGATTCAGACATGAGTAGTCAAAACACACAAACATAATCTTTTTTATGTTTTGACGCGCTGGTTCACCCGCATGTCTTATATCTAAGAGTGGTTGCCAAGTTGTTCCGAAAAAAGAGAGTATCTATCCTCACGAGTTCATTTCATTCAGCGTAGTTTGAGCCGAGGAAGTAGCACTAATATTTTGCCCCCTTCCGTTAAAGCCATAATATCCTTTCCATTTCCATCTACTTACCTTTCTTTATTACTTGCAGCAGTCAGATATAGTAATGTGTGAGACATGCTGTAATTTATGTCGTGCTAAACGGCAGCGATGGAGTAGATTCTGATGCTTCTGACGTGCAAGCATTTGTGCTGAAGACAGTGACTGACAGCATAAAGGAATTAAATGCTGCAGAATAAAAACTTAAAACCAACGAGCAACAGTTGAATGATAAAAGAAATTTGCTAAGTCCAGACTGAAATGGGCTCATTTTGCTTGAATCAGACACTTTTGGCACCGACGGATATTTGATTTATGGATGATTATTATATGTTCTATCTTATCTAGTACCCAGTTAGATGCACTGAAGCATCCAGACATTATATTTCTAGTTATGACTGCAGCAAAAATAATGAAAATGACAGTAACACAGCATAACTTTTGTTCTTTTAGTTATAATGAAAAAATCAAGTCTCAATAACCCCAAATATGTATGAAAGCCAGAACAAACACAGAGGACAAAGCAATTGTTCCCTCTAAACTAAAACTTGAAGACCTACGTAGATTGAACAGATGTATTAGATGAACAAAATGCTTTCAGTAACCTTGTCATAAACTTGGGTTTAATGAGTACCTTGTGTCGCTGTTCAATCTCGGAGAGTTGCGACCGTGTGATTCTAGCGTCGTTCAGCAGGTTCTCATTGAAGACCTCCCATTTTCCTGTGGCCACCATCTCATTCACCTCCTCCTCCGTCACATCCCTCCCCGATACCTCCAGCTGCCGGATAATGAAGTGCTTACAGCGCTCCTGCTTGGTCAGCAGACCTTCATTATACTGCAGCATTACCTGGACGTAATTATAGCAAAAAAGGAGAAAATAGCAGTAAGAGAGGGAGGGGAAATGAAAAATGAGAAGATATTCGGGGCGGGGAGGGGGATTTAATGTAATTTATATTTGATTCCTTGATACTGTTGCCATTACTGGCAGTATACAATGCATGAAAAGATAAAAAAAAGAGACGATGAAATTAACTGATAAAGCCATCAAATGCTCCCATCTTGCTTTTTCTAGCGCTGCTGCAATTCTCTCATAAAATCCAGTTTAATCTTTATCTTTGTATTTCTTATCTATGAGTGTGTCACTGTATTTTCTTTCTCCTTTCTGGCTGCCAACAGTCTTTGATGTTGCCAACTACATTACACAAGGTTATGAATGTTCGACGACAGTGATTCAGACTCTGTTTAAATGTTAAACACATCACGCCCTGTGCACTAAAAGATCTTTCCCAGCAAGAAAAAAAAGTGTGATATAAAGTTTCCATCGCAAGGTGGTAGGATCATCCTACCAACCTGCTGGAATTTGCGGTGCAGCGCTGCATGCTGGGAGCGCTGTATTCTGGTGGTAACCGCAGTGGGTCCCTGCTGGTCCTCAGTCCTTTGGACCTGCTTTGAAAGGGCATCTAAGCGTCGGTGGAGGCTTTCGGCCTGGAGCTTGATGTCCCGGGTTATGCTGCTCTCTTTCTTCATCACACTGAAGCGACGCATGGTTGCCACCAGGGTCTTTTGCTGCTGGCTGAACTTTAAGACCTGTTTGCCGTCGAGATTAGACCAAATGTTGTGTTCAGCATCACGTCTTGATTCAAAATTTAACCAGGAAGTAAATGACCATTACAGTTTGGTAGAAAATAAGAAATCTTACCAAAGAAATGTGACCAAATGTAATAAAAATGATATGTATATACAATAAGAAGAAGAGAAATAAATAAATTACCTCTGTCTCCAGTGCTGTGATGTCATTTCGGATTTGCTGAGCCTCAGACAGGAAGTTCTCAATGATTGGCTCCTCCTCGAACACCACAGCCTGCGGCGTAATGACCCCGGCCGCCACAGCGTCATCGTCACTCTCGTCTGAAAAAGGGTTGGTGTTCTCATTCGCTGCCTCCGAAATGTTGTGAGCCGTCTGCTGCAGCTCCTCCAAGCGGTCTTTCATTGTGCTCCTCAGGAAACAAAGCTCTTACTGTACGTAAAGTTCCTGACAAGAGGAAGCTGAAACATAAACAATATGGAACTTTAATGATACCTGCTAGTGAAATAAGATAATAAATCTAATAATAAAGCAGGTAAACAAATATCAAATATCAAAATATTGATATTAAAGCAGACGATAAAAAAGTTTATCAACAGGTGCTAAACTGAACGTATGAAATTTGGATAAAAGTGTGGATGGCAGTATTATTAACTTTTAACAAGAGTACCAAAATAAGAAGACAGGATTATCTTATTTTACATAATTAGAAAATTTATAAATATGTAAACCATATTCAGAAAAATTAAGTAATTTAATAAAAGCTCACAGCAAACTGTCCACATTTTAAATGTCTTTACAACATAAAGTGGTTTGATTTTCTTAAAGTAGTTTCAGAGATTACAATTTAAAATTTTGTGATGAATTTATACTTAATAACTCCACTTAACTAATGCTACATTACTTATGGGGTTCGGCTTGTCTTTCTATATTATGAGGTAGTGAATGGGAGGTCGATCTAAGTCAGCCATTAACCTCCACCAAAGGAGTTAAAATGAGCTGATAAGTCTGCTGTATCAACTTTTTGTTCCTTACTATATATGTTAATTTATGTTTTATCATCACATTACTAAAGAAAGAAATCATGATCAATTAAATGCAAGTTAGTGGAAGAGTTAGTATTATATAAACTCAATCTATGGGACATACGCTTGGTTGTAAGCCTTGTCATTTAGCACCAAAAGGTCTCATGACACAAGACATCTTTATGAAACACCATTCAGCTGCAGTTAGTTGTGTATCCTGGCGTGTCCACAGCGAGTCAACGCCCGTTCAGTGTTTGCTCGCATCGCTATTAGTCCGTCCGTCCCGATACAAGCGTAAGCGATGAGCCACATCTGTACTCTGCTGAGCAATGAGATGTATTTTTAAACCGTATGAAAAACAGCACGGGGCCGAGCGGGGCAGAAAGTTTATCTGCGACATCAGTCAAATTGACTGGAGTTGGTTTTCCCACGGGAACTGAGTGGGTTGTTTGTGCGCAACAACAACAACGCGCTCAGCAAAAAGAGGAAAAGAAGAAATGTCAGCTTTTCTCACTTTTTAAACCATGACAGAGGCGACCTTGATGACTATATAAAACAATCATGCAAACAACTTGTAACTCCGGCATGTAGAAATCTGAAGAGAGGTGCTTCTGATTAAAATCAGATTTCCTGAATGCCTCTGACGAATAAAGTGCATTTAACCGCAAATTCGTGTGCCTCCCATTCAAACGGGCATGCAGACATTTTGAAACTGCCTCAGCAACACAAGGATTTGGGGTTTAGAGGCTCTAAACATAATCTTTTGGAAGCACATGATTGTGTGTGTGTGTGTGTGGGGGGGGGGGGGGGACAGAGTGTTTGGCTGGTGAGAAATGGAGCATTTCAAATCACAGACTATCCCATTTCTGGATAGATTTCAAACAGGAAAGGCCCTATTATCTGTGTGTGTGTGTGTGTGTGTGTGTGTGTGTGTGTGTGCGCGCACACATGAGAAGGAGTTTTGCAACTATTACAAACTTCTCCAAGCTCAAAGAATGTAAAAGTATCCTCTGTTTTCTTGGCTGAACTCTGTCTCTCTCCATTTCCTCTCCCTCCCTCCCTCCCTACCTGCTCGGCCCAGAAGAGCTGATTAAAAAAATTGCTCAAAGGATTTGGGAGCACATTCTCCCCGCGTTTAGCCTAAAAACCTGGAACAAGTGGAGCAGGGTTCGCAAAGGAGTCCAGCCTCGCTCTCTCTCTCTTTCTTTTTCTCTCTCTGATTGAACGCTTTGTTCTCCAAAACAAGCCAATGTTTTCTTCCTGTCACCCACCTGCCTCTTTGTCTGCGTTCCTAAAGGAAATGTTATGTTGACGTTCTCTCATCGGCATGCAGGTGGAACAGTTGGACTCCCCAACTGTTGTGTTTTACCACAGATCAAACAGATGTACTTTGGAAAAAAAATTATGTGTAAAACAATCCAAAAGTTGTGGATGGTTAAGTAACTAATGCTTTAATTACTTTTCATTAATAAATGGAGAAAAATATTGAAAAAACATACACACATACGTCTACAATCTCAATTTTTACCTTAATATTGTTGGTTTTCCATCACAGGCTGTCTGCGGAGTGTATTCCTATTCACACTTAATCAGGAGTATAATCCTAGATGAAGCTTGCACCTCCTTTGGTATCATCTTCAGATCCCCTTACGTTCACCTGCCAGCCTCCATCAGCTGTGAGTAACAGACTTCAGCACTCTGAAACAGTCATGCCAACACCTGTTTATCAGCACAGTTACACTCAGAGGAAGGGAAAAGTTTTCAAGAAGTCCGGTTGAGTCAGTCCCAGGCACCTCCCCTCCTATTGAAGACAGGCCAATGGGAGAGGAGCGGACCCGTTTGCTTATCTAAAGAAACGAGAAGGTGACGTGATTAAGTAAATGAGGAGGGAGAGACGGCATGCAGAGAGCATGGAGCTCATAAATCCTGCCCTCAGGCTTTCTCAGGAAAAATAGAGCAGAGCAAATAGAAAGTGTATTGTGTACATTGCAGAGGCCAAACAATGGCGAGACCGCAAAGGGTGTCAACAAGGGGGGTTGGGTTTCTGATCCGCCACGTTAATTTCTATGTGAAGTGTCTGGGTTCGCGGGGTAAACCCTCTCAGTCTGGGGGTATTGTGCTCCTTAGGCCCCAGTGACTCTGCTGAGCACTTCTGACAGATTTCTACTGACAAGCTCTGTGAAACCCGGGCGCCTTCTCAACGCGGGGAAGGGGACGCGGTCGCTCTTTGCTATGCAGCATAACACGCTGCGCAAAGCTGTTTGAAGTGGAGGGGGGGGGGGAGAGAGACGAAAGTTTGGAGGATGAGAGGAGTTTTGGCGGGGACAAGAGTTCAGGCTTCGACAGGAGAGAAACTTTGGAGGCTGGCTGCAGAATTTCTGTCATTTCCCTCCCCAGCTTGGGAGTGAAGGAGTGCGGCATTGTAATGCAGTGACCAGTGATACACACAAGGGTATAACATCAGATATTTAACCATTTTTCAACATATACCTGGATTTTATGTTCATTCCCAGCCTCTCTTCAAAGTGTGTATTTTTCATTTAGTCACTTTAAAAAACTATGTTTCTTTTTTTCCAACCCAAACAGGACAACAGGACTTTGACTTAAGTTTGGAAATCACCAAACACACCACATCCAGTGGATGGCAGTGTTTTGCTTCAACACAAAAACAGAAAAGCACATTAACCTTATGATGACTATGCACAATGCTGCTGGTTAATTTTTATTTCCGTCGCACCAGATGCTGCTGTGTGTGTGTAATAACGCCGCAGCGGTGTGTAAACTGTGAGTCATCTTCCCCTAATGGCGAGATATTATGACAACAAAGCAAGAACCGGTTTTGCGAGAGTCAGAATTCACCTTCATCAGCATCACGGGAGCAGGCCCACGTTACCGTCAGTGAACCTGTCTCCGAACAGGGATTTCTCTCCCTGCAGCACGCACTCTCTCATTGGAGCTTGAGGCGAAGTGGAACTAGTCTCGGCCTTTTCCTTAATTGTTGCCGCTCCATCTGTGGCGCTTTGATGGCCTCTGATAGAACGACAACGCTTGGAAAACCAAATGTCAAGCGTTTCCTGTCTAGGCGCTTCCTCGCCGGCGGTAAAACGGCGGCCCCCAAAACAAGCAGACGATTAAAAGCCGAGTATTGCCTGATTCATACTACTCAGACTTGAAAAAGCATTTTTTTTTGTTTCTTTTTAATAGGGAGGAATAAGCATAAACCTTACGACACTCCAGACGGCACACTGGACGCAGGACAATTTGCACAAAAAAGGTCAAAATAGGAAGAAAAATAGTTTGGAGAAGATCCTGGATGAATGAAAACTTTGTGTTATATAAAAGTTTCGTGGTGATGAACCCACAAAGAATTACTGTCTGTTTCAGGGTACAAACTCATACAAACTCAGTGTAACCAGGGTTTGTTAAACCTAAGGTTATTTCTAATATACTAAAATTTAGCTGTATGTCATGTGCTGTCTTCTAAATGTTTATTTCAAATTCAAATTCTGTTTTTCTATTAAAAGGAAACATCTTCTCCTAAATCAGAAACTGTGTATGTGTTACTGTCCCTTTAATTCAGGCGGCGGTTGTTACGCGCTGTTTTCAGTGTACAAAACCTGATGCAGGAGTGAGCGTCTTACCTTAATAACGATCTCTGCATATCCGCCTCAATGTTTGGATGGCGTGTGTCGATGCTGAAGAAATATAATTATATAAAAATAAAACTTTACTGATAAAACTAAGTCAGAACAGTCAGACAGATAAGTTGAAGACAGATGTAGAAGACAAGATCGACGAGCTGTGTAAACAATAGATTTCCCGGTGAGTAAATATCAATATGCTACATTAGCATGCTAACTAGCTAGCAAAGTGAAAAACAAAAAGTTAAAAATGAACCTTCACTCTCTCTGAAACCAGTCGAGATAAACTTGAATAAGTAAACTTTAGTAATTCATTAATGTCTGAAGCCTGTGTTTACATGCTTTATGAGTTTTGTGTCATTGTTGATTAATTACTGTGTGAAATGTTTGATAGCAGGTGGATGCTAATGTGGTGTTGAGCCGGCCATTAACAGTAAAATGAATGTAAACAGGTTACAGTATGAGCTGTATGCCATGGATAAGGAGTTTTTTGTGAAATGTTTATGTGAATTAATGGTAGAAATAAACAAATTCAATCAGCCAATTGTGGTTCAACAAAGCTACTGTAGGATTTTAAAGCAGTATTCACTTTATTTATTTACCTTTTTAAGATATTATCATGTGAGAGATTTTTCCCAGTTGATTATACCTCCTTTTGAAATCCAGTCTGTTGTTTTGTCTGTTGTTTGGGGTGGATATTAGGGGTCGAATCCAACAACTAGGCAGGTAAATCACAAAAGTCTCCTCATCGAGTCTAGAATCAAAGTCAACCCTCATTTCCTGTTTGATATTTAACACTGCCTTTTAAACAGGTTAGGATATATTAGAAAAACCTAGTCCAAGCACAGTTGGCTACTGTGTGTTTAAACAGGAAATGATTTACTTGTACTGCTGCTGTGCTGTGGCATCTTTATCCACATTGACTTTCCAAGTGGTCAAAAAAAATTAACATAGTAATTATGCAGAATTGTTACCATGCTGCACAAGAAAGGAAACTTAGATTAAAAGCAGCACAGAAGTGTTAGATAAATGTTTTCCAGAAAGCACTCTTAGTGTTGTGTATGTATTGCAGAGGGATGCTGCAGAGATCGCAGAGACTAAAGCGAGGCCAGCTCCAAGGAAATGACTGATTAAGGGGAACAGTGCTGTGAGAGAAAGCAGAGAGTACGAAGAACAGACGGTGCTTCAGCATAAACAAGGAGAAGTTTAAGAAAGTAAGTGTTAAAACAAAAAGAGGAAAAAAAGCAGTGCAGCGTTTCACCTCAAATACATTCAGCATGAAAGAGCGTCAGGTTGTCTTGGTCGCTGTATCAAGGAGAGTTTGTCTCACAATAAAGCTGCTGGGGAGCTCTCTGGGTATTACTGTAATTGAAGGGGTGTCAGAAGCAGCGCTTTGATATTATTCACTGTAGGGTCCGGGGGAAAGAGAAGGCGAAGGCGAGCGAAAGAGAGCGAGGGTGAGACGGCAACTCCCAAACAGCCTCTCAGCCTCAACCTTGGGAGAGATATTTATACATTGCCAGTGAAAATATGCCGTGTTTTCTCTCCGAGGGGAGAAAAAAAAGGAGGGATTAGATGAAACTGATATGGCACTGTAGGCCAATGCTAATACTGACATAGTGATATTGTTTGACTTAACAGTATGTTCAGCATGTTGACTGTGTTCGTGCAACAATTCAAGATATCCGGAGGTAAAAAAAAAAAAGAGCATGCCCAGTGCTGCCTCTCGTTATTGCGGAAAACCCCCTGAAATTATATCACCGGGTCTCTGAGGTTCTCCACCCAAAATAATACACTTGAGGTAGAATCGCTGCTGAACAAAACCACTTCAAATATTAAACATCTGACATCAAATGAATGACTACAAAATACGCCTTTATGCATCCAGAATGAGAGGAAATACTGCGAGAGCTTTCCCCTGCTAGCTGCAGTCACAGAGGAACCTCCTTCGTACCACACGGGGATGACATGACAGGGCAATATCCGACTTTTAACAAAGGACCAGTATCAGCCTGATCTACGGGAGGAAGAAGGAGAGGAGAAAAGGTAGATAAATGAGCGAGGTGGGGGAGAGACGGTCAGAGGGGCAAGGATAATGAGGTCAAAACCATCGTCATTAAGCCAATCGGAAAGATTGATGCCGAGGTCGGTGGCCTTGCCTACTAAAATGAGGCAATCAGAGATCTGGATATTAAATATTCCTTTTGGGCACTGTATGAGATTGTGCCGGGGGTCATTTGGGTTTTTCATTTACAGTTGAGCGGCGTAGGCTTTAAGTGCCAACCCTGCCAAAATTCTCAGCGTTACACAAGCACCGCGAGACTCGTGCTGTTCCTGCAGGTCGCACACAGCTAAAGCGCACATGGGGGAGCAAAGAGTTTTAAATCCAAGTTTAAAACTGATGCAAAGAGCCCTGAAATAGGAGAAGCGCTGTCCCAGAAACCCTCTGGCTTCAGGGCATTTCAGCAAAGTCCCGACAGGTGAGGGGAGTCAACATGAGAGTAAACTGGACAGACAGCAGGACAAATGCACAAATATTTGTAGAGGTAAACACAACGTTCTTCAAGGGAAAAGACTTATTGTCCAAATGCCATCACTAGACAGTTGGGAGAAGTGAGTGGTGGGTTACAGGTGGCTTCGTTTGCAGTCTTACACTGTCTGCTAGCTTGATTTAAATGTGCATTCACAAAATGTCCCCTGCTGTGGAGGCTCTAAGTAAGAAAAAAAACTTTATTAGGGTAAGAAATGTAGCCCCCTATACTGTTTTCATTATAAATGCATATTAGTTTTATGATTATTACAGACTTGGGCTTTGGGGGCCAGAGGGCTGCTAGTTTACAATCCCTGCAGCTAATTACTTGTATCCCCACGCTGAAAACAGTCCCTAGTAAATGAAAAGCAGCCGGCCTTTGTCCTCTGCAGTGAGCCGGGGTGGAGATCCTCCGCTCCGCACAGCCGACAGCGTGCAGCCCTGGACTCTCCTCCTCGTTTAAAGCGAGCACTTCAAACATGGGTCATTTCACCCCCTGGTGTCATGAGGCTGTTATATCATCCTCTGGCCTGTGGAGCAGACAGGGAGGGCGCGCAGCTCGAAGCAACGCTGCAGGACGAAAAGCACAGTTGTCCTTTGTACAGCAGACCAGACAGAATGACACATACACAGTTTACTTAGTTTCCCAACTGTGTTCATGTTTTTTTCTAGTTCCTCTATAAAGTGAATCGGGATCCACAGACTGCTGTTTTCTTGTTTTCTAATACGTTTATATGACCATGTGACGACCAAGCAATAATCAGTGTTAATATGGAAACCTTCTCAAAGCAGATATTGATACCAAATCATCAAGCGTATACAATCACATTTATTCATTCCTTCATTTATATGAAAATAACATCATATCATATAATGTCTGTGGAAGACCTTCTGTACGATTAGTATGCTGAGACAAGTTCATCTTTTTGGGGATGTTTAAACACACAGTCATTTACAGATTCTTTCTTTATACTGTAGTATTATGCAATCATGATCATGTGTTTCATTGCAAAACTTGTCAAATGTGCCAAATTCTACCATCTCTCCACGTACACATGCATCCCTCCAATCCACAGCGTAGCACAGTTGCTCTAATGCAGCCATGTGAAGGACACCAGTGTGACAGTAAACTATGTGGTGATAGATCCCGGATGGGCTGGTGAGCTTTGTGTCCACCTGAAGAGAGGAGCAAACACATTTAGTCAGGACAAACAGACAGCGGAGGCCAGCTCAGACTCTGTGTATCTGTGTGTGTGTGTGTCTGTGTGTGTGGTCCCCTATTATACTCTCCCTGTTTGCTCCAACAGGGATTTAACAGAATGAATTAAGCAAACACCAGCTACAGAAACAGGCTCATTTCTGTACATAAACATTTATCCACTCAGCGATGGTGGACCTAAGCCTTGATAAAACATAGTTAAGGTGATGGTATGTGCAAGTCTCTCCTCTGGTGAATGTAGCCTGTTAAATGTGTGTGTGTGTTTACTGTATATACATATGTGTACGTATGCAAGTGTGTTCATTGTAGAATTAGTACAAATGTTCCTAATTTAACCATTTTAGATCTTTTTTTGCATTGTGATGAAAGATTCAATATTTATTTGTCTCACCAAGTGACAATGTCATTTTTTCAAAATTTCAATGAATATTTATGCAGACCTCATTCCTTTCAGTCTGACTAACACTTTGAATTCTCCACACTAAAATGTTTTCGTTGTGATTATTTTTTTCTAATTGAATGTCAATCAAAATACACTTCTGGTTTGGAATAACATTAATGTCTTATCATTTTGTGTTATGATTTTAACAATGAAGTTATATTTATTCAGTGATATTCAAGACACTCAAGTAAATCCATAATATGTAAATGTTAGTGTACAAAGCTGCAGAGAACTCTGAGCTTCTAGTAAGTGAGAAACATACAAAAAATCAAATAGAGGATGCAGTTTCTGCCATGGTTGGCAATTTAGACAACAAGAAAAGCGGGACTTACTGTAACACAATGCATCAGATGTCAAATGCAATCTAAGTCATTGAAGTGAGTCACAGGTAAGATGAAGTGTATTTTTCACTTACTGCAGGAAAAGACAAAGACAACAGAGAGGTTAAAAGGAGTCACAGGCCTATAAGCACCGGATATGCTTCATTTGAGATCAAATTACCATACTAAAATTACCTTACAGTAAAATCGTGGGTTGACATTAAAAGATTGATTTAGCCACATTTCTACAGGGGAAAAAAGTCAGAATAAAATGGGGTGAAGGGGTTAAAAATGCAGCAGATGTATTCAGTATATCTCACAAGTTGAAAAAGTCTTTCTGCACACGTGTGCAAGTCAAAAAGCAACCGCACACAACTCACGCAGCATCGATTAAGTATCAAATCCATCATTTCAGAAGAGGACAGTATTGACACATGGGCCCTGTGTGTGTGTGCATACTGCATTCATCTAACATCTTAAAAAAAAAAAAAAAAGAGCGAGTGACACCATTTCATCAATTATCAGAAATGCCAGATCTGAGATTGGCTGTTGTTAGCTGCCATTTCCCATCTCCAGGGGACAGTAATTGTCATTGTGGAGGTGAAGTGGCGATGCTCTTCAGATCCTCACCATGACAATGGCTTTGGCTCTGACAGGTGGATGACAGGGAGGAGGATGGGGGGGGTTGCAGTAAAGGCTAGCTCAGCCTCAAAACACCCTCCCCCACTTCCCCAACACACACACGGACACACACATTCATGCACGTAACACACACACAGACTCGTCTCCCGCCAGCAGGCCACCCCTAATCGAGATGGAAGAGCGCTGTGGCAGATCGAAATGCCTGCAGATGACAAGGTGGGAATGGATTGGCTCCCGTGCCCTTGTCATGTTGCTCCATCTGCACCAAACAGAGAGGAAGACAGATGGATTCCACGGCAGAAGGCTGGACGGTGCAGGCAGACAGGTAGGCGAGGACAGACAGCTGT
Source organism: Amniataba percoides (assembly GCA_037176925.1). Classification (NCBI taxonomy): domain Eukaryota; kingdom Metazoa; phylum Chordata; class Actinopteri; order Centrarchiformes; family Terapontidae; genus Amniataba; species Amniataba percoides. Next base: position 6,759,025 of record JBAJHX010000043.1, on the reverse strand, counting down.
GAATTTAAATGACATTCAATTAAATTCAAACTGTGAGAAAACTGTAACTTTTTAAGGTAAATAAATAATATATGTGTTTGCTGTTAACAAAGTTAACACACTAACACACAAAGTTAACACACTATAAGCATGATGGGTCGCATGTGTTCTTGCTGACACTGAAGTAAAGTTCATTCAAAGCAGCAGGTTGTGTCGAGTGGCACAGCACAGATGAATTTAATACAAAGCAATACCAAGGTGAACAGTCAGGTCTTGAAGCTCCTCATAATTCATCATGGCCCACTGGGAGTTTGTTAAGCCACACGAATGTCTTGACTTTGTACACAGGGATTGTATGATCCCATTTTACGTACTTATAGCCTCATTTGGGACTGTCCCAGATGCTTCCAATGCAAAACCTTAAGGAAGTAACTGCACGGCTTTACTTGAGGTAAAGAATTTGGCCCTTTAGCCCTCATCCTTGATTCGATCTTGATGCTGAAACTGAAATATGTCGGAAATTGTACTTTTGCCTGGCTAAACAAAGTTCTTCTCTGAGTTAGGAATGGACTAATGGCTGCTCCCATTTGCAGAATAGGGGATTAAAAAAAACACCTGAACTATAAAAGTAGTTCACACCAGCTACAGTTGCAGATCGAGCCCTGTGGCCCCAGGGGACAGTGGTGAGCTCATTTTGCCTTTGCAAATCTTAAGGAAGCAAATAAAACACTGCTCTTGACAAGCAAATCAAAGATGAGATTTACGCTTTTTATTGTGGACGAGTTTACGGGAGAGAAGGCTTCAAGGACGAGGACTTACTGGTTCGTTAGACAAATGTAAATCCGGTTGGCTGTCGTTTGTTGTTGTCGTTGATGTTTGAGAAAAGAGAGCTGCCAAAGCTTTTTAATGGCTTCCAAAGCATCCAGGACAGACTCCCACACAGTGCATGAGATGAGATGAGCTAAATGGAGCTACCTTACAATGAGCACATTTAGTTATGACAGACATTATTCCTTTAACTCAGTACTGCATTTTTATCATATACATGTTAAAATCCATTCTTATAAGCAGCTTAATGTTTTTATTTTTTTATCAAATGAAAGTATTTCAGTTGCTTTCTGATGTCTTCTTTTCAGCTTTTTTTCTTGGAAACGATATGTCAGATACCGGACCCAGGAGTCCCGCAAGTGAATTAACAGCGAGCGTACCACTGCAAAGGCCACTCCTATCTGAAGTGCCACAGGTGCCGGAAGACACACTTACTGCAGAGGTTACCCAATATCTACCTACACAGAGTGCGCTGGTGAGTCCTTTCTATCCCTGGCGGTCTTTTACGGGTCAGTGATCTCCTATTACCGCTAGGAGATCTGAACCATGTTCCTAACAATCCCTTTCCTTCTTTAGCTGCGCTCGAGCACCAGATAAGGCCGGTAGTACTATAAGACATTCCCAAGAGAGTACTAATGATACTGTGCCATACTGCGCTGATAGAGGGGATCAGTCACGGTCAGAAGTCTGCTTCCAGTTCAAACCCGTCACAGATAAAGAAAAAACACTATTTGACTATTACATTTTTATTGAATTAATTCCAATTAAAATGCAAGTTTTGAGTTATCGCTCGCGCTCGGCTCGTCATCAGTGGCAGCCCATTTAAAGAAGAGGCCTAATGTTTTAATTAGCTCAAGGATTCTGTGGAAAATGCCACAGCGCTTCTGATCCAACCTTTATGGGATAATTTACTACAGGGCTATTGGACCGGTGTGTTTTTCCTAAGGTGATGCGGTGACAAATGCTAAGAGGCAGGTTAATGTTGTTTCCCCTCCCTGGGGGATTAATCACCTGGTCTCATAACCACAGTACCTGCCAAAATAATCATCCTAGAGAGATAGGGAGACTCTGCCAACAGCAAACCTGGGAGCCAGCGGGGGGAACACAGAGAGATTGCAGGAGAGAGAAATTAGCCACATGCATTTTGTCATTCTACCAACACATATTTTTGTAACTGTCGACCACTCGGTTTGTCTGCCTGTGTGCCTGTCTGCATCGATTTCTTTCTCATCTCAATTAAAATGGTTGAGGCCTGTTTTCAACCCTGTTAAATCCAGCAGCAAAGAAAAAACTGAAACACTGCTGGGCTGGTTCCAGTGATGTAGAAATGGTGGTTTAATTTGCCGTTGAAACACAAACGAAGGTGTGCTTTGAATTTCCAGACTCAAGTGGAGACCTCAGCGTCTACAGGAATACGTGTTTTGATCTTATTATGGGTATGTCCAAAAATATCAGCGAAGGCATTGTTTTTATGGCCCAATATATTTTCCATCTGTCTCGTTACCTGTCAGCGATACAGGCTGGAGGGCTTGCTCAATATTGTACGTAGAGAGTGGATGTCACAGAGAGTGAGAGAGAAAGACTGAATGCAAAAACAGAGGAAGCCTTTCTAAAACAACACGTCAAATTGAGATTGAAGCAATCCCATTTGTTCCTGTTAGCCTGGCGTCTCTCATCGACATCTGCTGATGAGAGTTTGTCTTGGACGATGTCCTTCATTTCACCTCCCAAGGTCTCTACCGGTACTCCCGCCCCTCTCCTCCCCCCCTTTATACTCCTTTCCCCACGTTGAGATCATAAATTGCTGAATATAAAGCCTTGTTTCCAGTCCGTTAGACGCGCCAGCCGATGCCAAGGGCCTTCACATCCCCTTTTGCACCTCTGAAGGCACTTAGGTGGAAAAATCTGCCTCTCTCTCCATACACCCTTGTCTCTGATACGTGCATGCATCATTCAAGCAGCAACACACACCTCGGCTTAAACCGTGCTCCCCCCTCTGCAAGGCCGCGTCGCGGCGTCGCCATTTATTGTAAGGGGACACTTGGTTGGAAAACCATAGATTAACAAATGGCTTCTCCTAAAGACAATATATATCTTTCCTGACAATCTACCCCGTAATGGCCCAGTGTCCCGGAAGTTTCCTTTTTGATGCGCACGCAGAATCTGGCCAAATATTATAAATGGAAGCTGTTACGAAAAAGTCACTCTGTGGATGTTTCGGTTTGTTGTTTTGCGGAAAGTTACATTCGTTCACACTCATATACAGAAACTGCATATATCACGCTCTCAGTGGGTGATCGTGCGTGTAGGTTGTTCTGAGATGTTTGAGTGGCTGTTTCTTTTAAACTTGTACAACCAAAACTTGAACTTTGAATCTGACTTGCAACAAGATCCGGATCAACCAGTCAGCTTTCTTTAAGATCATGTCTGCATGACGCATTGCTAAGATTTGAGTGCAGTCTGTAGTGGCTCTCTGAGAGACTCTGTAACATACAATTATCCATAATCTACAACGAGCGGCTGTGGCTCAGCAGGTAGAGATGATTATCCCAGTGGACCCATCGCAGGAGTGGCTCTTCAATCCCTGATTCTTTCTGTGCACATCGATTATGTCGAAGGGAAGGCATAAAACACATATGCACTTCATGTATCACACCACCCTTCTCTTAAATGTATTTATGTAGAAAGCAAAATAACACTATTGTCTTCCTAGGACTGTGTTGGTGTGGCCAGGCTTTTCTTGACTGACAGCTCCCCAACTCTCCTTTTAATCTTCTTCTTCTGGGGCTGAACTACTTCGAGGTTTATTCTATAGATTTGGAATTACATAAGCATATTACTGACAAAGTGTTGCACAATTTCAACCAAAAAAAGACATCTCATCAACCAGAGTAAATGGAAAAAACGCTCTTAGTATGCAGAGTCTTGTTTGGCATTTATGCTGTAAATATAAAACTTATTTGGTTTTATTGAGGCAGCTTACCTCAGACGGCAAGTCATTTGTTCAGGTCAATGCAGAAACTGTAAACCCCTGACACTACACACACTTTCTGCGGATCATCAGTGTGGAGTCCAATCAAGATTATTGCTGTTACGGACAAACCTGTCATTAACTGGTCCAATAATCCGCATGCAGTTCCCCAGCCCGAAGTGATGGGTACGACTGATGGGTGCCGTGTTTTTTTTTTCTGATTTGGCCCCACTTAACACCAGCCATGTGTTTCCACGGGGCTGAGCTCTGCAGTGAGACAGCTCTTCTGTCATGTGAGTCTCGGGCTAATCTCTATGCACAGGGAGTGCAGATAAAACAGAGAGGGACAGTGGAGTTATTTACCGGGAATTGTCACAACTCAGCGATCAAAGCGCAGCGCGAATGTGGCGTGACCTCCATAAACGAATCACCGCAGGCGTAGCTCGCACACACACGACAAACTGACCCTGCGCGAGTATGCGCAGCGGTGTGTGCAGATGCCTGTTTAAATGATGGTTCTTACAGGTCTGTGACAAACAGGTGCCACACCACTGCTCCCTGCTGAACACACACAGAACTGAATTGTTGTCAGGCTGTCACTGCGAGACAATTTCAGCACCAAATAAACTGTGATGAATTTCACCTTGCAAAGGCAATTGAAGTGTTCCACCTTTTGCCGGTGCATGGAGACATTTCAGCGAAAAAGTTGGCCTTGGTGTTAAGCAGAGAGAGCACCCATGCCAAAGGCTTAAGTGGAGTATCTTTCATTAAGACAGCTGATTCAGCCATACCATGCAAAGTACAGAATAGATTTTTCTCTTCATCCTTTTTCAGTATTAATTTCTATGAAACATCGATGTTAGGATGGAGAGAGAGAGATGAGAGTATATTTAAAAGGGCACAGGCTAAATGGACCTGAAGGTAATTGTGTCATCTAATAATTTTTCATCGGTTTGACATGAAAAGTAGTCATTGTTTCTCACTTAATTTTTTTTCTGCCTCTACCTCAACAGACTATCTACCTCACACAGGAGTCCAACTCTGTATCTCTCTCTCTATCTCAGATGGCCTTCTATGCATTAAATGTGTTTTGTCCCTACATGGCTTTCTCAATAAGAGCAATATAAAAATAAAGTAACAGACTACAAGGCAAGATTGTCATATAGGATGTAGTCTGGAACATGCTTCCCTGGGCTGCATATATGCAGATGTGCTCAGGTGTCTTTAGGTGACTGTTTTCGTGCTGTTATTCTCTACACTTTTCTGCTCACAAGTACAGACTGAAGTTGAATTAACGTGAGATACAGGCCTTATTGAGAAGGGAAAAGTGGGAGCTTTGATTTCTTCTCGACTTTGGATGACTCATAAAACTCTTCTTTGCAGAGATGTTCACGTGCACCTTTTGCAGACTTATAAGGTGTCTCCATGTTCCCATTTGTCAGCAGTACAAATGTCATGCTTCCCACTCTTTTACTTCTTATACTGATGTTTTTTCTTTGTTAGCAGTATGCAAAGGTTAAAATACTACTCAGTAGTTTGACTAAATACCTAAAGTACCTACCTATTAAAACATTGATATAAGTTCAGAATAATTATGAGTATACTTACATTACTGTACTCTCAGTTGGCTGGTCTATCCGAAAACTCCTCAGTAAATAATTCTGCTAACTGCCATTCTGACTCTGCACACAGCGCGTTTATAAATCATGTATTTTCTCAAAGTTGTTGTTGAGTTTTGTTCTTGCTTTGAATGTTTTGCCACATCAGTATCAATGCTTTAGGAAAATGATCAAAATCTTCTAGATTTCTAGAAAACAGCAACTGCGGCAGCAGTGCAGCATTTAGCATCTTATAAACTCTACAGACACACGTCTCTTTGCCAAGACAGATGTCTGCAGGTTGCCAAACAGAGCGGCAGGTGAAAAACAAATGTTGTGTACGAGGCCTCGTTTAACCCAGGTAAAAAGGCTCATCAACTGCTGCCTGAGGGCTGTTTATGCCTCCTCTACGTTTTTGGCAGCAAAATGTCTTCAGTGATGCTGTGGCTCTCTGATAGTTTGATTTGTTGTTTCGTCTTGGTAACTTGTCATGGCCTCCGCGTGAACTCACGGTTATGTCAGCCGGAGAAGACAGCTTGCTGAAGCTCGCTTTTGTTGTAGTTTTCTCACCTAATGTCTTCACATCGGAGACAAATATCTCAGTGGGATTTGTCTGTGTTGAAATGTAGGTAGAAATTCATCATCTCAGTGACCAGAACTTAAATATATGCGTATGTAAGGCAAAGGTGTTCCTGACTTATTCCATCTATATTGATTTTCTAATATACTTTAATGAGATATGTTAACAGTGTCCTGAATGACCTCCAGTAAGAAGGTAATTAGATTTTTTTGGGTGGGAAAAAATATATAGCAACTCCTTACTATTAGTCATCAAATCTTACCTTCCCTTCATTAAAGGATAAAATGTCCTGCCATGCCTGCTATACGACTTTAAACGTTAAGGCTGTTTCGTTTGCAATCCCAGAGGTATTACTCATTTCCTATCAACGTCGGCCCCACTGCTGGCATAAACCCCCGCTCAGAGTCTATTAAAGTCGTGTAGGACACAGGTAATTTAATTCATAAGCTAAGATTACATCGGAGTTGTAATGGCCTAATGATGAAGCATGATGTTTGAGTTTCGGTTAATAGGATTGCCTAATAGATGACAGAGACCACGGGCTATTATCAGCTACTAAGGAGCACAACATACACCGAGCAACACAATTTGCCAAGAGTCTTGCTTTCTCTCGCCTGCACACAGGACCGAGGGCAGGATGTGCCGTTCATCTCGAATGTCCTTGAGATTCAGTATTCTTATAAATATATTGTCTTTTGGCTTTATCATTCTGGAGGCAGTCAACAGAGCGCCATGTCCTGTTCGGTGGGCGCCATGTTTCTACAACACATTTGCATCGGGCGCTGCAAATTGCAACCAGAGCTTTATATTCTCAAGCACTGATAAGCTCTTTTGAAACACTTGTGGGCTCAGCTCAAGGGCATTTTGTCAAGATGTTTGGGAAAGGAAGAGCGAGCCTCGCCACTTCCCCAGGCCGGAGACTCGAATTGCAGTCTTCCATTTACAAGACCTCCGGGCCTTTTTTGCTGGGAACAAAAGAGTATCTGAGCACCTCGTTGAAATGTATCATACCCGGTTTTTGCACATAATGCAATTTAATACAAATGCTTATTCTTACTGTAGAATTTGCAGGTCCGGCCACCTATCGATTCATAAAAATAAAAAGCTCATTTGTGATCGACAGATTACGCGTTCTCTGCTCTTGCTTTTTTCTTTTTTACCATTTCTATTTCTGCCTTTTATTCCTTCATCCTTCAGTGTAGACAGGTAAAGTTGTTTTAGGCTGAGAAACTAGAGCTTAGATAACCCTGAATTTCCCCCCCGGAGGTGTAGGAAGAGAGGTGCTGACACACAGATTAATAACGCGCTCGCTCTCTTTTTTCTCTCTCTTGCTCTTTCTCTTTCTCTCTTTCGGCTGGCTGCGTTTCAGCAGCTTCCTCTCCTATTTGTCAAACATATGAATAATAATTACACGCTGTGCTAATTCATTGTTTCTCTCTACCAGTATTCTTTGGAATTCATGCATACTTAAACTGCTATTATTCTGATATGGGTCATTTCATGGCAACAATAGGCTCTGCATTGCCAGGTCTATGGTTTCTCTTTGGTCTTCTTGGACGTTTCATTGCCTGCAGGATCCGTGGATCCATTTCATTGTACAGCATTAGCACACAGGTTTTCAGAAATCTGCATTTTTCAAATCTCCAAGAATGAACAGTTTTTCTTCATATTTCTATAAAGGCAATACTGATAAAAGATGAAAGTTTACTCAATGACCTCACTTCTGCCAGACTTTATACATGCCGATGTGTACATTTTAACTTAATATTTCTCCAAATGGTTTTGGTAAGCTTTGGTTTACAGCTTTAGTAAATTTAGACTGAAAGATGACATGACAGAACATTACTCTACATTTAATACAATGACAACAATGTATAATATAACAAAACAATAAGATGACATTAAGTTACTCTGCCAAACCCAAAGACCAGATATGCACACCGAGGAATACATTTCTCAGCACATTTACAAATAGAACAATCATCATTGTATTTGGTAAGTTAACCCATAAACTAATGCACCTTTAACAAATCATGCTTTATCAGCGTATTCAGTATGAATGCTCTCATAAGACACTATGGATGAGGTCTTCATAGAAAGCGCAACCGAAATTTCGATGCACCCTTCCACACTTTTGGACCTTTACATTAGTGCAGCTATTATTAGCTAGTTTAATGCAGTGTCATTCAGTTGTGTTTACTATAGTATATTTCAGTGTGTTCCAGGCACATCTAGACAAATCAACATAATACTGCAGACAAAAGCTTATTATCTGTATGAGCAAATGTTATGTTTCATCTTAAAACTTGTAATAGATTCACAAATATACCCCTGCAAGAGTCTTTATTAAACTTGGAGCAAGAAGGGAGTTTGGCTTGATGACTAATTCTCGTTAAGAACGCCATTAAGAGGAAAGTGCACCAACTGTTGCACCATGCTGAAAAAGAAAAGCCTTCTGAGAAAGAAATATTTCCTGCTCTGACATTGTCTCGTAAATTAATGTTAATTGTGTCAATTTCATCTGTTGGATAATTGGCTTTTAAAAGTGGACCCCGCATGATAAACAACAATTAGTATAGAAAAAAAAGGAAGAAGCCATGAGGTGCTCACAAGGGCACACTCATTCACGACAGTCCTCACATGTAGAGGTAATGAGCGAGAGTGATCCGGACATGCAGGCTGCTCAGCAGAAGGAGAGGCGGAGTACAAAGAAGGTTGATAAGAGTTTAAGAGGCCTGCAGGAGGACGTGGAAGGAAGAAAAAGGCACATAGTAAGATTGAGATAAGATAGTCCCATCAGGGCCGCTGCCATCACTGGAATGACACATAACTCTTACAAATATGTTCATTCTTCAAGTTTGAGAAGTGCACTGTGATCCATGGCAAGTAGACAAGTACATTTAGTTTATTTGCATAGTGTGAGTTGATTATAATTGACATTTATTCCGCTTTGGATTAAAGCAGTCTACTGCAACAACCCAGCACTCCGGAAAGTAGAGCCTCCTCTGAGTCACCTTCACTTCAACTTCAAAACTTAAATACTCTTTTCTTAGGGAGGAAAGCTTACCATATGCATTTCACACAAGCTTACCATAAGCATATAGTTATATAACGTAACATCCGTCTGTAAAAATATGATTATTAATGCATGAAGTTATTATTATTCTTTACTTTTAATGTGTAATCTGAATTCTGTATAAATCAACAATAGGTATGCAATTCAAAACAAGAGGGGGAAAGGTATATTTCTATCACATTTTCCATCTTTGCTCAAACTTCATTTCTCACTATGATCCAGTGAATCTAAATACAAATTCAACTTAAATGACTTCGGTTTAAAACCTGTATTGCTATAACTATATTTAATACACTTCTCGTCATAATAGAATTAAAATACTAAAATTGTTCTTAGAAATTGTACTAAACTCAACGAGGAGGTGACTTTTATTTAAGCACAGCACATTTTAGAGGATGCGTCTGCATCGTGCGAAGTTCAACTCGTTCTCCGCGTCCTCCATTTGAACCCTGTGTTTATCTCTGCAGCAAACCCCCTCTCCATCCCCATTCTGTACATTTCAAAGGAGGCATGAGCCACTGATTTGCATAATCCAGAATGTACTGCGCGTGTGCATGTGTGTGCATGTGCATTGGGATGAGCATTGACTTATTCTCTGCATTCCCAAATCTAATTATCCCTACTGGCCTGGGGACAGGGCCCACTCAATGAGCAAGAGAAAGACGCCGGTCACAGATGAAAATGGAACAGACAAAAACACAGTAGAACTGCGGAGAAAGAGGAAGGGGACGAAATATAAAGAGTACACTGAGTTCTTCAGAACTGGGTCACTTGTTTCTATAGCTCCATCCTTTTTTGGAAAGAGTGATAAAAAAATTTTGTCCAAAAAAACTGACTGACCAAGAGAATTATGAAACCACAGCCGCTGCGTTTCTGTGAGAACCAAAAGACCCACTTCCTTTGGCTACGCTTGATTGATTGTACCTGTAACGTAACAGCATACAAACACACAATATATATAAATAAAGCTGCACAATGCACTGTTTTTTCTGATTGTTTTTTTCTGTATCATCTCTTAGAGTGGTGTCTGGTAATCTGTAGCCCCAATACAGTTAATTATTTTTTATTTTAATCATCAAGTAGCTCATTCATTTCACTCGTCTTTTTGAAGAATTTGCTATTAAAGAAGTAAGATGGTCTGAATGAAAACAAAAAAGAAAATCTACTTGCATGACCTTGACAATTAAGAGGGAGATCATTTTTCTAACTTGCATAAGTTAAACATGTGGAATAAGTTAAAACAGAAGCAGGAAACTTATTTAACCCTAAATTTTCTTTGGTGTGCATTTTTTATTTATCCTAGCCATTTTGGTTTAGTAGGACCCAATAAGTCCAATAGATAAACTTTTTCTTGTACTTTGTCTTGTCCTGTAATGTCCTCATATGCGGATGCAGGGTCTCAAGATACTAAAAAAGACAGATGACAGTTATATTTATTAAGACTTATGTCCTCTGTAGAACATGAGACAATCTGATAATCTTTGATAAAAGTAAATAAAATTAAAAATAAATTCTCTCATGCCACCTGCTGCCTCTGAAGTCATTTGCGAAGAACCCACCTCGCCCATGTATAAACAACCAATCAGAGCAGAGTATCTGATGGATATCCAATCTCCTGTGCTCGTGCACAGGCTCCGCTCCACCATGAATTAGCTAACTTAGAGGAGACGTGAAGGCAGATACTAAACAAGCAATGAGGGAGACAACAGTTTACACCAATGATAAGTAAACAGAAGAAGAGCAGTGAAGAAGAGAGAGCAAAAAAAAAAGATAATAGATCGAGCGATGCTGCAGGGAGACGAGCTGTCACACAACATCTACTTTTAGGAAGCGCAAAGGAAGTGTGCTCCATAGCAAACAACTTCAGATGTGCATTTTTTCTCAGATGGTGATGAAAGGAGCATTAGATGCCTCATCCTGCAGAAAAGTCCAAAGACGGCTGTCTGCATCTTCATCCTCTCCTTCCACACGAGTTATAATGGAGGCTCCGCAGACAGGGCGAGCACAAAGTGGCAGAGGCAGACAGACAGGCACTCAGACTACTGAGAGCCGGAGCTTGGCAGAGATCCGATCCACATGAGAGCCTCCTCAGATCAGAATCCTGCCGTCACTTAGGTACCCTGATCCACTCCCACCGCCTCCTCCCCGGCAGCCCCTCTCTCCATCTTCTCCTCGCCTTCCTTCATCTTAGCCTCCCTCTCATTAAAACTCTTAATTGACTCATTCACACCTGCTCGTGCACTGGCTCATTTGGGACAAGCCTCCACCACCAGAGCAGATTTTCTCATCAAGTGCGAGTTCACTTCGGTGCACACTGTCCTTCACTCACCTACAGGGCAAAACAATGATCTCAGCCTGTGTGTGGGTGTGGATGATTGTACGCTCGTTTAGGCCCATTGAAATGTGTGGCATGTATGCACGACTGTATATAATGTCTTTTTATTAACTATGCCACCAGACAAGTTATCTGCATGAAAAAGAAATATAGTTGTTGTTGGAAATCTCTATTTAGTGGTGATAGGGTACTGTGTGTTTACCCTATAGGGCTACATATAGACAGAGGTTGTACTCAACCGCCATAGTGCTTTGTGCTAAATGCTAATATCAGACTGCTAAAATGCTCATGGTGGAAAAGCTAATATGTTCATTCGTAGCAGGTAAAATGCGAAACGTTATCATCATCTCTGAACGCAGAGCAGAGCTGAGCCTGATGAGAATGACATTAGTTTTGCAAGTGTTTAATCATGAACCAAATCACTGGGCTAATGACAAGATAAGGTGCTTTGGGATCTGATGATGGCGCTGTGAGTTCAAGAGAAAACTACTAAAGTCATTCTTGGTCGTCTGTATACGATGTCATGGCAGCTGTTGGGTGGTTTAAGAGGTCAAGGCTCTATTATAGACCAACAAAGTTGTTGTATACACCAAAAGTGTTGCAGAAGTTTTCACCTCTTCAGACTTTTTCTTTTTCCTGCTCCATGCACACTGGAAATGGTTGAAGTTGTACCAGGAACCACAACTCTGCTTTCAGCTATTGGACGGTTACCAAGAAATTTCTCGAAAACCAAAAAATGTCAACCTTGTGGCTGTGTTGGATGAAAAGTCAGGATCAGAAAAACATAGGACCATAAATGTACAAACACTATCAATGCAATAATTGTTTCAATATGTCAGTTTGGACCAGTGTGGCGTATCAGCCAACATTGCCATACACTATAGAGCATATAGAGCTGCTAGCATGACCAAAGCCCTTTTAACCTTATTATTTTTTCGTATATTGAATATTCAGAATTCAGAACATTACTACATCCTTCAGACCTTTAATGACCCTGCACCCAACGCACATTGAGCCATATATTAAAACCATATTGCTTAAAAACTTCGGGGACATTTTCATGAAAGCTCTTTTTTTTTTCTAATTCATTGACATATTTCAGCATATCCCGTTATTTCCTGTTTATCTCTTACGCATAAGCTACTGTCATTTTTCACAGACAAACTTCAATCAGTCAAGGCCGTAGGTGTCAAGCTGCACACATACACCCTACTTTTATGCATTATGCTCATAAATATGAATATCACTTTAAGCACCAGGTGAATTTAGGTTTATGTGCCTCTCACTGCCCCCTTCAACCTCTTGTGAGATAAACCATCAGCCATTTCTCTCAACCTCTGTCCTCTCTTTAGCCTGCCTCCACCGTCACTAATAAATGCCTCATCAAAATCACATTTTCTAAATGTAGATGGTAACCTTTCGGAAGCAGCAGGAAATGAGGTTTCCCAAAATACACCTCAGAAGCAGGTCAGTGGAAGCAAGTGGCCAGTTGTTAAGTGTCCGAACTGTCATCCGTCACACAAAGACACATCTTGTCCTGCCAAGGTCTGTGTCACCCGTATATCATCATGTCTCTGCTAGTGTCCTCTCTTGCTATCTCTCTCTCTCTCTTTTTTCCCTCTCATCTGTCTTTTCTGAATATGTTTTTTCCTGGGTAAGTTGACTGTAAACCTTTCAATTTACAGATACATTCAGTTTCCTGCTCTTCTGCTTTGCACAAATTTAGTCTTGGGAGTCGCCTGGAACAAGGTCTGTCACACCGTGCCCACTTCCTTCTGCTTCCCTTCTCCTCACTCTCCGTCAGTCTTGTTTTCCCTCCTCCCACCTCCCCCTTTTTCGCACAGTGCCAATAAATGTGGCTGTAATGAGACTTTGCAGTGCAAAGAGGGTAAGAGGTCGCCGTGCTAATGTTAGGGTCACAGGATCAGTGTGTGTGTGTGTGTGTGTGTGTGTGTGTTTGTGTGTGTGTGTGGCAGGGTCTCTATATGAACTGTGCACTTAAGAAAGTACACAAGTTATCAACGTAATTTATGTGATATCGTAGTATAAAAACACACACATACACACCGGTATTACTTCAACTGTGGTAAAGTATGAATGAACGTTTTTATTATCTTTAATGAGTGACGCCTGTCATCAGCAACCAGAGGAGCCTGTTCAGTGACAGACTGCTGCTTCCTAAATGTAGGACCAACAGGCTCAAGAAC
>JBAJHX010000043.1:6719148-6745351 GCA_037176925.1 Amniataba percoides | reverse complement strand
CCTACTGGAAACTTGAATTTCCCTGAGGGAGTCATCCTAAAGGGATCAATAAAGTGAAGTCTAAGTCTAAGTCTAAGCCTATATTGGTATGCCAGCCGACCACTTTGGTCTAGACTGAAATATCACAACAAATAGTCAATGAAGGATTACCTTAAAATTGTCCACAAACATCCCTGCTCACCAGCGATTTGACTCCTCCTGTGAAATATCTCAACCTCTCTTGGATAGCCAGGGATTTGTGAAATACTGCACACAATTATTTTTCCCCTTAAGATTAATTGTAATAACTTTAATAATCCTCTGACCTTTTATCCAGAGTGATCATCAGGTCAAAATTTTAATTGTGTCCATTCATTTAACAGCCTACCTGACTATCTGTTGGAAATGTTCATTTCTGCCTCCATAGTAACAGCACAGTTTTACTTTGCAGTTTATGCTAATGAGTAAATGTTTGCATGTTAACACTAACCACTTACATTTATAATTAAGCCCTTCTTGCCCAGCCTGGGAGAGTTGTTAACCCCTTGAGTGATTTTTTAATTACATGTTTCAGAATTTTTCCACAGTGTCTACAGAAATGTACCAAAAAAGGAAATTCTGAAGAAAAAATAGAATCTTTTCAATCTCTTGTAAGATGCTTTTTTTATTATTAAATTGGCACCATTTCAAAATTCAAAAATATTGGCACACTGTGCTGTGACATCAAACAGCAGCCTCATAACGGCTTCCAAAATGAAAGATAAAATCACATTGTCTCTTGGTAAAATTATTCATTTTCCCTCCTCGACACCTCAATCATCTGCAGCATTTCTGGAGTGAAACAGGATTATTCATGTCTGTGGTTTGTGTCGCAGCGAGAAAGCAACCTTACTTTGAGTTTAACTGCAATGAAACTGTTATCTGTGAATGCATGGACATAAAATTAATATCCTCGTTCCAGGAAGTCTGTCCAATGCTCCCTCCCACTTACCAATTTACACTCTGTCATTTTTTCAAGTAATTGGTCTTTAATATTCAGACTTGTATATGGTGTTATGTATTGCAGTCAATACATTATTTGACAAAGCCGCATTGCGCTCAGGCGGCTGGAGATGAATTTGGTGTAAATTTAATAAAGGAAATCTAGATGCTTAAAAGCTCCTATTAATCATCAGCAGACAGCCAAATTATTTCAGAGCATTAGTGAATCCAATAAATTAGACTCATTTGCCAATATGTCTATTGACAGGGAGCAGAGTGAAATAAGCTTTTAATATTCTGGATTATTTAGGGTATCAGGGTTTAAAAGGAGCGAATGTGTGTGCATGCTCTCATACTTCTGTCTTTGTGGGACCAATATGAGATTTAAACCTTGAGAGTGAGGACACTTTTGTGGAGTGGGGACATTTTGCGTCGTCCTCAATTTTCCAAAGGGTTGTTTGAATTGAATTGGTTTTGAGGGTTAAGGTTAGAATTAGGTTCAGGTCAAAGTCAGGGTAAGAGCAGGAGTAAGGCATGTTCTTGTGATTGTCGAGGTGAGAGTTAGAGGCGAGGGAATGCATGTATGGATATATAGGTGTGTGTGTGTGTGTGTGTGTGTGAGAGAGAGAGAGAGAGAGAGACTTAAAATATATTCTTTCCACAAAATCTCGACATGACAGCTGCAGAATATCAAATTTAATGTAAAATTGTATGTATAGCCAGTAGAGGTTAGGTACCAGAAACACTGATGATAATGCTAACAGCAGAGAAAGATTTTGGTTATGGCACGCTGTTTCCTGGACTTATTTTATATGTATCCCTGTTTTTATTGGTCATGTACATAAGCACGCACATGCATGTTTGTGCCCAATAATGTCCCACAATCCCACTGACCTACAGGTGGCAGTAACACATCAAGATCATCAACAAAGGCAACAACGATGAGTGATGTTGACATGCTAATTTATTCAGCGTCAGTCACAATCTTAGCAAAACAAAAGCTCTTCACAATCTTCAGCTCAGTATCTTACCTGTGTCTCATCTTTTCTACCTCCTCCTCTCTGTTCCCTCTCCTTCGTTGGACTCTGTCCTCTGACAAGCTCATATTAGATAAAGTCCGCCCTCTTGTCGCTCAGCAATCAATCAATGGGACAAACAGGAACCTGTGACACTGACACAAGGTTGTTTACTGGGGTCTTTACCAAATTAGAGCTCGGACTCTAAACTGATTTTGAAACAACAACATGAGTGTAGTCTGCAGTCTGCCATTTGCCAACTTTAATGCTGTAAAAAATTCCTCCCAAGGTTTTATGTACATTATAGATAAATTAATGATGGCACCTGTCTGCGGCTTCAGGCTGCAGGTGTGTAACACTTATCTGTCCTCCTCAGATCCCCTAAAAGACAGCAAATAACAAAAAAGCTTAATAAACAAGTGGTTGTGCAGCTATTTTCATGCTCAGTGCCTTCCTCTGCCCCCTGTGCACCCTGCACTTCACACCACTCAGAGATTAGTTCCCCCTGAGTGGTGCTCGCTCCAGGAAAATGGCCTCATTAACAGCCAACGAAGCCACGCTGAGGGCAATCTGACTCTGTCTGAGATTAGGCCGCACAAGGCCCTTAGTCTGCCTAGCACATGATGGACACTGGCGGAGAAATTGAAACCGTCCATGGCAGAGCAGCCCTGTGTTATTATAACATAAAGAACAGTTATTAAAGTGTCTGCAGTGTGGGGGAGTCAATCCTAATAAGCTCCACAGTGCTGCCTCTGCTCTCTCTGTGTAATCTCTCTCATTTCCCTCCATCGCTCTTCCTTATGTACACTTACTTTCCAAACTCTCACTTCTGTCCCTCCTCAATGATCCCGCCATGAAAGTGTATTTATCTCCAGTGTGGCGTTTACCGTAGCTTTGATCATGTATATCATGCCATCAACTTATTCATTTAGAGTGTCTCATTATGTCAATTGTCCATATCAGAAACACAAACATAATGTGTATTTAAACTGTTTCCAAAACTTCTTCACAATTAGGAAAAAAAACAAACTACCCTGTTAAGTATTATATATCAACACAAGTTATATCAGCACAGGTTCTTTTGATGACTTCCAGGGTCTGTCAGGACACGCTACAGTAAAACATTTTTGACATGTGAGATAAGACACACAGGGTTTGATTTTCACTGGATGTAATGAGGTGTGTGTGAAAGGAAGAGACTGATGACAGGTCTTACAAACTTGTTCTTTTCAAAACCACCCCAAGCTTTATTGGTTTTGGTCTGATGTCACCACGACAGACGGCAGATCTACTCCATAAAGTCCAAAAATAGTCAAGTTTAGCAAACATCTAGTGCTCTTGATGACCCCAAAGTGCAAAGTTTTTGTCTCGTCATTCTCTACTCAGATGTGAAGTTGATGTTCCCTGTGTATCAGCAGCGTTCTTCATAATCCCCGGGCTTTAGATGGTAACATACAGCATGCTGTGGCCCAAGTTATCTGTTAGTGGTTCGTTTAAGCCCCCTGCATACTGTTGCCTCTCCAGATTGCTTAATTTGTCAACATGCCAGGGCCTTGCATACAATGCATAATTACAAAATGATTTATGTGCAGAGCAACTACCCTGTAGAACTTTCCTCACAGAGGCACAGTATCGGTGATGAAACTGCGTGAAAGGCGTCGCGCTGTTGAAGATTTGTTTAAGGTTGTGTCACTCGGCATAGCGATGACAGATTTGCAGTTGATCACCGCGAGAGTCTTACTCTCTTGATCAGAGTGCATCACGATGGTCACACTCAGTGATCATAGATGAGTTATTGACCTCCTGCAGAACAAAGGCTTTAGTGGAACTGCAGCAATTCATCACATGCCTCGTGTCTGGAGATAAAAGGCTTCTCGCAAGAGTTGGAGGAATTAAAGGAAACTCAAGCTTCCATTTTGCTTCCTCGACTCCTGCGAATTATGTTGTCAGTTTTAAATGTGGTTCCACTTCTGCAAGTTGCCTTCACTTATGAACTAAACCCCAATATCCAATCTATAGCTGTTTGATTAATACTGGCTGTACTCAACACAGGGATTGTGGGTAAATTGCCGTTTAATGAGTCTGTAGTGTGAACAACTTACTTGCATAAACGCCCATTCAGTGCCACTGAACATTTTTGTTGGTCACAGCAGTTTGACTGGGAATCTCACTGTCCTGACTGACATTTGATTGATGTCTCTGCTGCAAGTGCACAAACAAGTCTCCCTCCCCTAACTTCTCTGTGAGGGGAGAGAGAAAAAAAAATTGGACTTTGCGGAGCACATTGCATGCTGGAGGCGAATCGTGACGGATCATACTTGCAGGTTTGTTGCTTAGGTACCTTCCTTTGTCCCTCACAAACATATGCCTGCCTCTGTCGCTTGTGTCATTTGTCTTACCACACTGCAACGGCTCTTTTCAAAGGAAATCTCACACCTTGAGCATTAATTTCTATTTTACATTACATCAACTTTGCCTTCACTGGTTCTTTGGGACCCAGCTTATGTACATACTTACATACATTTTTAATAAACTTCATGTGAAGTGGCCAGAAGTTTCAACCAGGAGTGCAGCAAAGGTTTAATATGTTATAGGATTCCTTGTTGGTGGATTGTAAAAACTGAATCCTCTAATCACAGTCAAGAAGCAGCTTTGTCGTCTGCCTTGCATTTCTCTCTGATCTGTAGAGCTTTAGGAAAATATATATATCAAATCCTGGCTAAATATTGTGGCTTTGTAGTAATAGCTTAGTGTGTCTTTTTGTTTTTTTTTAGTAGCTGGGGTTTATCACTTCAAATGTTTAACAAAAAATTAATCACGTCTTTAGGGGGTTTATTATCGTCTCTAATTCTCTTGAAATCTGTTTACAGTCTTCACCAAAGGGAGTTTACGCAGCTTAAGCAAAAAAAAAAAACAGTTGTGCAGTGACACACACCTACACCCACAAACATATTTAGATAAGACAGTGGCATTGATTCATCGATTGAGTCCGCCTACGCAAGGTCCAGTCCACAGAGAACACCCTGAGATTACATCTGTTATATTTGACTTCGCTGTCAGCGCCTGTGCTTTGTGTGTGCCGCGCCATCGCACGTGAGCACAGCTGTTGTTGCCGTTGCGTGTGTAAAACATCCGCACACGTCGAGGATTTAATCTGTGTCCGAGCGCCGCTTG
Organism: Amniataba percoides; assembly: GCA_037176925.1. Classification (NCBI taxonomy): domain Eukaryota; kingdom Metazoa; phylum Chordata; class Actinopteri; order Centrarchiformes; family Terapontidae; genus Amniataba; species Amniataba percoides. The sequence continues at coordinate 6,740,201 of JBAJHX010000043.1, read as the reverse complement.
CAAGTGTGTGTCTGTGTAGATACAAGCTGCCCACAAGGTGAACCCTGCTCAATTAGGAAGAACAAACAAAATGTGTGTATCCCTCACTGTTGGAGCAGGGACGGGTCCTGATCAATAGCTGCCTCTCTGGGCAGAGCTATTAGCAAACAGCGCCATGCCTAATAACTGAGGGCTGACCTTTTAGTTTAATGCTTTCTCTGCTCGGCTGTGGGCCCCAGCCAAAATGCAATAGCCGTGCGGCAAGGAGAAAAGGTGAGAGTTGTTTTAGTAGTTTGTAAATGTAATGCAGATTGATCACTGTCTTGCAGCTGTTATTGCTGTTCGTCAAGGCTGCGGGGAATAAAAGGGACAGGGCTGAAGTTCTATGCAAAAGTGATTCATGGACCTGCCCGTCTTTATTTATATTCAGTCATGGTATGTGTCTATAGAGGGCCTGGCATTTTTATACTTGAAGTCATTTTCATCTTTCATGCATAACTGTGTCTCATACATCAACTCAACTTTTCCACGGACAGGGAGAATATGTTTTCTTTTGGAATACACTTAAAGCATCAACACAGACTTAAAAAGCTTTATGAAGTTAATAGAATGTAAATTACAAGAAGTTACACTCGTACCGCAGAACATTACAGACTCTTAAAGTGAAAAGACGGTGACCCTCTCTCTGAAGAAAAGGTGACAATGGCATGAGATCAGTCTGACAAACAAGTCTCCGACTCGACGTCTCCCAATTTTCTTCCCTGAGCAGTCCTTCATCCGGTAATTCACACCCTCTCCTGCTGCTTTCTGAGGGAGCACTTTGCATAAAGCAGCAGATGGACATCTCCATTAGGAACCCCTGGCTGGGCTACTTCATCAGACTGTCCATCAAACTCCCGTTTTCCCTCTGATCTTGTCTTTTCCACAGGCATGACAGAGGACATTTAAGGCTCCGGTCCCCCCGCAGAGAACACTTCTGCTGTGAGTCAAGCTGATACTCAGTAATGATATCACTTCCATGGGCTCTGTCTTGTTTTGGGTGACGGGTTGATGACGGTCCAGGAAAACTCACATTTATCTCGATGATAAATTAGCGCACGTTTGGGCGTGCGACAGCTGGCGAACGGCCCCCAACGCACATGTTTTTTTTGGGTTTTTTTTGCGTGTGAGATGAGCATGTCCGGCCATGTACCGTGTGGATTCTCCGGTTGGCAGCACCTGCTCTTCTACAATGCAGAAAGCTTGTCGATAAACATCCATTTCTAGATTAGTCTTCTCTCCCACTTGGAACATCCAATTCCACACCATTCCCCAAGTGAAAAACGTGTTTAACTATGAAAATATTACTTCTAGCAGCAGTAAAGTATACTTGCTGTGAATTAGCTTGCAAATGAAGCAATTGAGTCTGCACTAGGACGGGAGATATTCAACATCATATTGAATGCTATGTTGGTAATGTTGCATCTTACAAATTAGATTGCAGATTAAGCAAATACATCTTGCAGAGGGTAAAGCACAGTCGGGTCTGTAGGGGGAAATAAGTCATTTTAGTTGCTTTACAACTCAAGATACAATACTGTACCATGCAGTCTTATTGGCAGCATCTCCAAACAGTCTACAAGGCCAAAATAAGTGGCATTTCGGATAGTATGTTTATCAAAAACTTCACAAATGCAAATCCACCTACCTAGTTGACAGCTGGCTCATCCATTTGTTCTCTGCATGTACTTCTACATACATCCACATGTGCCCTTTTTCCTGCCTGCTTTGAGGCAGAACCTATTTGCATGCAGCCAACTACAACCAGGAACACGACAGGCGACGCTCAAGCCGGATTAGATTTGACAGTGCCCCCGAGACAATGGCAGGTAAACAGGCACTTCACAAGATTTTACACAGCCATTACAGCTCCACAGCATTGGGCGGGGGACTTGCTAATTCAGCATTCTTGCTCAAGACATGCCTCTTGTAATTTTCTGTTCTTTCCCGCAAAAATCAGCAAGCGAGGACGTTAGAAGTAGTTCAAAATGAGAAAGACCCATAGGGTGCTCACCAAAGGGTTAAACAAAGAAGCTTGGGCCAAGCATACACTGAATATTTCTCATAAGCTAAGATTATGTCCAACAGATGTAGAATACACTCAGTTAATAATTTAATAAGTATGCAATATCCTCCATACTGAGCACTCATCTGAAAATATCTCAAAGCATCTGGTCAATCCAATCAAGTGTTGTCTGTGGCCACAGTGTGGTGTGATATATGACTACATTATGCGAAATTAGTAACACCCTTTATATTCTGTACTTTTAATTTCTCTGTATGTATTCACTTTTCTTTTCTATTCATGGTTTCCATTGGGGGGCGGGGGGAAGGGATCAGCCGACTCAAAGTCTTGTAGAAGTTGTAGAAGTTATCTATGAGTGCAACATGACATTTGGCAAGGACAGCTCAAAAATATAACTATGGTTGATTAGTATCAACCATTTATGAGACAATGGGCCCCTTGCCACAGATACCACTGTATCTAACCGTTTTGTTTAGGCTGAAAAGATGTTAAATTGAATTGAATCCTGGAAAAGGTTTCTTGCCAAAATGTCCACTATGAAGCATGTCAAACATAAATAGACTTACTAATTGAATGTAAAAATATCATGGCTATCCATCCCACTGGCAAACTACTATCCTTACAAATTAGCCTTTGCAGAAACTTCAATTTTGTGCAACAGCACATAATTATGACAAAGACGTTTTCACTTACATGTCAATCAGGTTCGCACTCACTCAGAAATGACTGCACGATGCTGCTTGATATGTTTCGACTTGTCTCAGATGAACCGTCACAGCACGAAACACGTGGGGGGCCACATCAATTAAAAGCAATGTCCTAAAAATAAACAGCCCGAGCACAGCTGTGACGTTTGTGTGTGAACGTGTGTGATCTGTCTCGGGAAGCAACAGAGTGAAGTGGGAGTGCGTCGGCTCAGCTGTAGTGTCAGCAGATGGGGAGGGAAATAGCTACACTAATTTTATGGAAGGCCGCTCATCATACATGGTTACATCCATCTCAGCCAGATTGAGGACTTTGTTTGAGGTGTCCTGTTAAGTTTGGAACTAATTCGCATGTTTTGTAAGTGTGAGCTACTTGACTCACTTGGTTGCCCTTTGTTCACATATTTAATGAACTCTCATTATGACCCATGAACCTATTTAGTCTGAAAATAACACAAAGCAACCTTCTTTGTGAAGTACAAGATAATGCTCAGTATTAATGAAATCATGGCATTGCCAATACAGAATGAGACTATTTTGTCTTTCTTGCCAAGGTTGCATTCACTAAAACCAGAGTGCATTATTTTTTACTTAGAGGTTGTTATTACTGCATTTCTCTTCACGGTGGATTATAACGACATGAAAGATACGCATGACAGCTTTTACCTATCTACGGTTACTTGTCAGTCATATGTCTGAGATCCTCTTAAGATGATTGGTAACTTGTGCATGCGTGGTGATTGGTGTGAAGTGGAAGACTTGTGGAAGTGACCCACAACATCTCCTGAGAGCGTCATGATGTGAAAAATCATACATTCACGAATCAGCGCAAACGCTTCCGAGATCGTTTTGTGTTAGTTCCGTGAAAATTTACTTTCAAGAGTCCACCTGGACTCTTTTGAGACCATCTTCTGAGAGTCTGCTGCTGATTAGAAATTATGCCCGAGCTCCTTTAGAAACCCTTTGCGATCCAATTACCTCTCAAGTTTCAGTCCAGTGCATGCTGCGCACGCCCATGAGGAAATCTGAGGAATACTTCAACCCGTTCACATGTACCTAAATGCACTTCTCCAGAGAAATTACTTTTCTGGGGGTAGGTATTTTAATTATTCATTTTTGAAAGTTATATATTGAACGAGGGTGACTCAAGGGCTTGTAGTGTTGGTATGGCGTCGGTCTTGCCTCGCAGGAAGAAGATGATGGCTTCCCTCCTCCAGCTGTTTTGAATCTTCGACCCCGTCCGTGTTCTTCTCCCTCGTGTTTCTGTGCCTTTCCTCCCTCAGTCGAGGACAAACAACTCAGTTTGGCTCGAAATAATTTTCTATAGGTGTGACTGTGATTGTGTATTTTACGTATTAGTCTCGCCATACCCGGCCTTCCCTTCTGCCGGTGACCCTGCGCAGGAAGAAGAGCGCATAATAAATGGACGGCTGCACAGAGCTGCACGTGGTCTGTTAAGATGATGAGCTGAAAATATTTTCGCTTAAACGTGAGGTATTACAGCCAGCGCTTTGCCAGCCATTTTACTGTGATGATTTTGTATACAGTGCACAGCAGCAGTTGAAGTGACAGATGGTGTAAAGCTGCATGTGTGAGCTTTGTTGAGACGCGGCTCGGTAATGTATATGAAGGATGCGGGTGACAGTAATTCCTCGACAGGTCAGAATGCATACGCGGCCCTGTAACAGATTTTTGGCTAAAATATTTTATATATATCGTTGCCCTGATGCATTTATTGCCCTTTACAAATCTGCTCTGATTTTATGAAGCTGTAAAAGCCAGAGTGAATGAGGGATGCATGAATAAATGTTCAATGAGCCAGTCGAATCTTATAGAGGCACCTCAAACATGGATACTCAGTGGCTTTTAAAAATAAAAGCCTTTAAGTGTCATTGCACTGGTGGGATAACTTCTATATATCTTTCTCTATATATCTTCAAAGCAAAAGGAAAAATAAAAACAAGGTAAAAGAGATTCACAACTTTGACACTTGACATTTATTCTCATAGCCTTGGGCTTCTAACTGTGTGTTCCCCAGACGGTGCAAGATCCTTGGGGAGAATTATTGTTTGCAAGACTATCAATGTCATGTATACATAAATTTATTTATGTCATTTTAATAAATGTCTCCTAACATAATGTCATATAATAAATTAGCCTCTGTCTTGTTCATTATTGTTATCAAAACATCGAGGACCTGAGAGGATCAAGTGAGGGCTGAAAATGCTTGACAGTGCAATGCATTACACTTTCTGAAACCAACATACACATAAACTATAGAATTACTAGTGATATATCAATGTTTTTATCAGAAAGTGACATTAAAACAAGTCATTGGAACATTTTATTTTGCGTTATTTTGTGCAGTCTCTGTGGAAGAGAGGTGGTAGTGCTTTACCTAAAGTTAGGTTACAAGTCAGCCTCTGCTTCAGTCACTGCTGCAAGGAGAGTACAACAGGGCAAGACCGGGAACAGCTCCAGAGGCGGACCTTCAGTTATCGCCTGAAGCAGTCTGAGTTCAGTCAAAGCAAAACCTCAGTGCTGTTTTATCTAATTTACCGGATAAACCTGACCCGGTGGCAGGCATTAAGATTAACTATTAGAAACTAATAGAAAGAGCCGTTTGTTTATGATCGTCAGGTAGAGGCATTGGAATTTAATTTAATTTTTGATAATGCATTTCCTGTTACAGAACATAAGTGATAAATACCAGATATATTTAGAGGTAGATCCGATAGCATCTCTTTTGCTTAGTTTAAGGCTGTGGTACGGCTCCCTTCAGATATCAAATCGAGTGACTTTGAGGGTTAATCACAAATTGTTAAAGAGGTAAAAGTAACCAATCAACTGTGATCACTCATCCAAACCAACCAAAATGTCTCAGGCAGGCGTGAGTGCTGGGGATAGATAGGCTGTGTGCTGTTGAACCCTTTTTTTCTCTGGAACTCTTTCATACTTAAGCATAATGGAAGTTTTAACCACAGCTCTTGTTTGGCATTTTGAAAATGAGACCCATGCATGTATCTCTTTTTTTGCCCTCTTATGAATAGCCATATGAGCTCCATTCACCTTATACCAATTGCCGCGGCCTATCGATCGCAGGAAGGGCCACTATTCTCCAGGAGTTCCACATGGGGAAGCGTATTGACTGTGGGGGGCTGTTGTGTGTTGCAACATTAAGGAGAAAAGATGAATGTGTCTGTCCCGTTATGATGGATGGCCGTGGGCTGTGGAGGAGCTAATTGGCTCTTGATGAGGCTGGTGTTGCAGAGAGAAAGCGTACCAGGCTAGATTAGCACATTAGCAGGGTTAATCAATGAGGAAATTAAGGTGTGCTGTTTCCCTCTCACTGTTTCTTTTTCCCCACCTACTCTTTTCTTCTGTGTTGCTGTTCTGTTTTTCCTCGAGTACACATTTTCCTCCCTCTCATCTACTCTTCATTCTGCTTGATACTCCTGTTATATGAAAGAAAGTCTACAAGCTGTCCATCAAAATAGATAGCACAGATCTTTACTGTAGGATGAAATATTATTCCCATATAATATATGAAAGTCCCTCCAGGAGCCTCTCCTTTTATCAGATATTATCTCCATAGTGAGGCATTGTATCTAGTCATTGGTGGTTATCTTTTCTGCTGCACTCTCACCAAAACAACTAAACCCCCAAAGAGTTGGTGAAACCTCATGTTTCTCTTATCAGTACATATGGGTCATGCAGTTTGAAGATTTATGGATATTGGTCGAATTTTTACACATAAGTACTCGACTACCACTCAACAGTATGTCTTCACCTTCCCATGTGCACAGTTGAGTTGTGCCGATAAAGGCTGACGGCTGTACGTGCAGGAACAATATACCATAAGAGACACCAAATTCAGCAGCAGTAAATACAAATCCAAAAAGATGAGATACCATAAACAAGAGTTAGAGCAAAGGTGCCGTAAAAATGAATTAGTTCAGCTGGATTCTCAAAAGTACACAGTAACTCAAGTGATTTTCAGTGTGTCTCCATAGCAGTGAACAAGAAAGTCCCCGCAGTAAATGTACAAGATTAAGTCTACATAGAAAATACAACACAGTTAAGGCAGTAAAGAGCGAAAGAGCCACAGTCAACAACACACTACTCCGTTTCCTAACAGCAAGCGAGCGTCGGACTATCGCATCACATCGCGTGACATCAAATGCTCTGATTCTGCATCTGATGAATATGCACCTATTATGTTGGTATAGTTTACAGGGAATGATATATAGCCAGAAACTTCCAGCTCCCTGGCGACTTCCTTCCAGCGAGCCTCCGCCTAATTTAGGTTTTTGTAGTTAAATGAGGAGGTACTGAGGCCTGTAGCCAAGATAACCGCCAAGATAATCCATTTGTCCACAATGCAAAGTCAAACTAGTATCTATCAAATCACAAAACAGTGACAAATAGAAGTAAGAAAATGTGATAGCAGCATGTATCATATTGTTTTGCCTGTCAATATTTGCTCAAAAGTGTTGATGTAACACTGTCTGTTAAGCTGCAACTGCTCTGGATCTGAGCCAGCAGGGGTTGCTACTGGCTACCGTTTAACTGAAGCTAACCCCTGATGACAGGGGAGCGTCATTCCCAGGAAAAGCCTGGAGTGCTGTTCCTGAGCTCCTGATCCTCCTACCTGTTTACCAAGTCACAGCACCGCACAGCATCACAGTAACCAGATAACAGGGTTTATAAAAAGCCTTGTGTATCTTAAGAAAAAAATACTGTTTTTAGATATTAGAACAAAAAAAAAATAAATAAAAGTGTACGTTCTGTCTTTAATCATGGGGAGATGAATAAGGAGTGAGTAGTTTCATTGCATTTCACCATAGCTTCTACCGAGCAGAGAGGGAGTGAGATGAGCAGTGGCGCAGTATTCTAATTTAAACTCTGGCTGAACCCTGTATTTGAATTCTTTTGAAATCCTCCACAGCCCCGTCATGCAATTTTAAACACATCTATACAATAGTTGCTGCCTTTCATGTCTATCAGCATATCCTCCTTTTCAACATATTGTAGCATATTTCAAAAATAGATTTTGCTGAATTTTTCATCCGGTTTCGTCCTCATTTTTCTTTTCTTTTCTTTTTTCTTTTTTTTTTCTCTGTACTTTGTTTCATTTTACATAATCCAACACCTTTTTTTGTGGATCATTGCCCCCACACTCTCTCGCGCACATGCACTCCTTCTCCTTCTCCTTTTCTGTCTTGGCTCTCATCCTCCCACATCTATCACTTTATACATAGCACTTGTTTTCTTTCCACCCATGAAACACTACACCTTGCCAAATGTCTGAATTGACTGGACTGAATAATTGGACTGATTTGACTTTGCTGTGCGTGATTTGGTGTAACGCGTGTGATGCGTGGACATCATGCCTGCGTGTGTCCTCATGTTTACATACAAATTAAGCCCCCTAAGGAATGATAGTGTTTCTGACATGTGTAACAGAAGCATCACGTCATACCCCATTAGATTCCTGGGTTGTGTGTTATGCGCTCGAACTATGAAATAGAAACAGTGATGTGTTTTCACACCTTACAGCAAACACACCATCTGCTGTCTTTATAAGAGGAGTTGACAGGTGTTTCTTTAGGAAGAGAGCTGAACTTTTGTTTATAGCTCGAGGGAGACATTCCTTACTAGTTTTTCAAAGAATCACCTTTCATTGATTTTATCCCATAATTTAGATGTGACTACTTTTTTTTTGCTGGTAGTGAGGGAGCTTTCTGAATGACTGAGATACCCAAAAACAGGATGGAAAGGGAACTTGGATAGATATCTACTGTGTTTGTTAATGGACTCGGTTGTTGTAAGCTTTCATATTTTGAAGATGTTTCCATCTGCATCCTTGCAGGAGCCACAACATATTATTCAGTCTATTTGATGTACATAAGTGAAAATAAATAAGAGTTTACAAGATGAGTCAAGTAAGTTTAAAAAATATGTCTCAGTGGGCTCACAACCTGTATGACATATGACACACTTGAAAACCGAAAAGTAAAATATTCTTTGAGGGATTTCATCAGGGCCGTGGGCTCCAAGGCCGGGTGCACACTGACTGATTGAATGTCAGCCTTTGTCATCTGAGCCCATGTGCAACATGCTCAGGTGCCACACACGCCTCACAAACAAGTACTTTGAAATAAGAAATATAGGAATTAACAAGGAGGACTAAAGATGATTACTATAAATGAAACAAGATCATGTTTTTGGAGCTGTTTCCAAGGTGAATCTGAAAGGGTTTTACCATTCAGGTCATTGAAATGATCTGTAGAGTCACCAGGCTATTTGAAGAAGCTGAGAAACATGTTAAGTGTGGAATAACATGATTTTCTAACCTTGCCACTCAAGATGAAAAAAGGATGACAGTATGTAAACGGAGTAAATATTTTAGGAGACATCTCTTGATCTGGTGAGATCTACTACTCTGATCCTGGGCTGAAGTCAGAGTACAGCAGTGTGGGAGTCTTGTAGCCTTCCTCCAAGCTTGAACACTAAATATTGTTTGTGATTTCTTTTCATATTTTACAAGAAACTGATAAAAAGCAGGCCACTGCCATCCGAAAGATGCAGCAGCAAACAGGAAACTCTCGTAGTGGCAAAGCACTGACTGTATTGTAGACTAGAGAATAGTGTGTGAGTAAAAGAGACAATCATCAATAATAATTACATGGTGACTGGTCTATTTAGCCCATGCCAAGGCAGCTTAATTTAGCGGATACACATCTCATTAACATAATCCTTTCTAATCATCATCACGATGTGCTACTCAGTCCTGTCTGTAACTCAGCGGTGGCCAACAAGTGGAGGGAATCAGAGCTGCAGGAGCACCTGTGATGAGGAGACAGGTAAGCATTTGGCATCGACTGACTGACCAGTATTAGATGTTCCAGTATCAGTGTCACAGTTGTGGCCTTTCAAATGATTTTTATTTGAACTCTTTTGATGTAAAGGTTTGTGAAACATGTCTCTGGTAAAACAATTTAAGTCCTCTTTAAGCTTTTGCCGAACACTTCCATTTAACATAAATCCTTTCAAAAGCTTGTCTCAAACACAGAAATGTGTCCCTTGTAGCTATTGTAACTAGCAGCATTGAGATACTTTCAGGACAACTTGCTCATTGACCAAAGTAGTATTTATTTGCATTAATAATAAACACTGGTTATGTTTCTTTTTTTTTAATTCTGCGTCCTGAATTCCTCAGGTTACTTTATTAGGGTACAATATGACCAGTGAAATGTAATAATACTCCTGATAAAATATAATAAGCCCAGCTGTTTTAGGAAATAATAATATGTTATTAATATTTTAAATGAAACTAACTTGACAATGAAAATAAGAAAACTGGGGCTTTCCATCATGAAAAATACATGTTTCTATAGAAAGAGCGATATCAGCCACAGGTGAAAACTGAAAGCTCCTCTCTAAAATGTTGCTTGCTTTTCAAGGTTGTATGATACAGACATTTTGTCAAAGTCCCAGGCGTCTCTGTTGACACAGAATGAAGTCTCTCCTATATGCCGTTTACTGATGTATGAGTATGTTAAGACCATGTCAGACATCAAAATGATTGTTCAAATACTTTGTGGATATCCGTGAGAGAAAAAGGAGGCCGGTTAGGATCTAATAATCCTTATCTGAAAAAGAATAGCCTTCCTTTTAAACAAACAGCTACAAAAGTCAGACAAACATAAGCCATCATGACACTCGAGAGAGGTTACATTGTTGAACTGCCGTAAAGTCCATGGATCAACCTTTACAAAGACACTCAAGATATAACAGAGACAGGCATGATGCTGCACAACTTTGAAAGTCCAATCCTGAGGGGCCGAGCAGGCTTCATACACAGCACCTTGGTGGAAGAAATAGATGCGTTTGGACAATGGAGGAAAATGGTAGACAAACACAAAAATCGTCTTGATCCAGGAAACGCTTCACTGCTGATGAAACAACACAAGTTGGCAGTAAAGTGTAGAACAGCCTGAGGGACTATTTTCAGATGGACACGTGGAGGGTGCCAGAGAGACGCACTGCAGTAATGTGAGCAGAGTCTGAAGTTTTCCTCACTGATGAGACAAATGCTTTATTAATTTAATAATTTAACATCAACAGCAATGGCGATAATAATCACTAAAGTTAGCTTCACAACAGTGAGGATTTGATGATTTTTCATTTTTTATCAAATTGTAAATTAAAACTTCTTGGGTTGTTGACTCTTGGTCTCACAAAACAAGCACTTATTTTTGACACTCCAGTGAATATCAATCAAACTGATGTTGTGTTATTTCAACTCAATATCTCTCTATCACTTTTTTTTTTTTATTCCTGAAATTGGGTTTTATTTGCACACTCAAGACAATATCTCCAATGTTGGCTTATTTGTCTGAACTCTTTATGCTCACTGAGAACATTTTTTTTATGGGCAATTCCATCCAAAGGAAATTCTGTAAACCTCTGGTGCAGCAACATTTCTTGATGGCTTATTGGCTGCACAGCAAGATTTTGTACTGTTGTACAGTGTAAGAAAAATAGGACCTAACTACTAACTGATGGCCTGAAATAAACACCTTTTCCATTTGTGTTTCATAGTCAGTTTAGAAATGTGTAGATGGCCAATTAGAGGTCGACAGTTGTATCCACTTCCAAGGTTTTCAGTTCTCTGAACTCATTAAAAACCATGTTTCCCAGTGACAGCCAAACTCATGAGGATACTGTCTCTTAGCAGGCACAGTTAGAGCCACAGAAAGCAGTCGTGTGTTTATCCACAACACACGGCAGCAGAGCTGAGCGCCTCTCTCCGACCACGCTCGTCTTCCTTGGTGTGTCTCAAGCTCTCTCCTGTGGTCCTCTGAAAACTCTGAATATGTTATATATGTTATATGTTTAACAATGCATTTTGTTATCTGGCTAATGATTGCAATGGTACAATAATGTATTAGGAAATATGTGCTAAATATGAGCTAATTGTACAACAGCTGTAACTCCTCTTTGCTACTCTCACCTCCACCGTCAATGTGCTCCTGGCGTTGTTGATCAGGTTTCTATCCTCAGTTCAGCAGGGCTCGTCCTTGGCCCAACAAAAGTGCCTGAGTTTCGCTGTAAACCCAGGTTTGCTGTTATCATATGTGCAGAAGGATTTATTTGGCACGCACGTCCTCACAAAAAACAATGTCACAGTGTCAGTGAGTTCATCCAGGTCTGTAGCAGCAGCCTCAGAAACACTCCAGTCAGTGCATTCAAAGCAGGCCTGTAACTCCAACTTTGCCTCGGTGGTCCACCTCCTCACAGTCTTGACCACAGGCTGAGCAGATTTTAGTTTTTTCTTGTAGGTTGGGATAAGATGAGGTGGACAGCGATCACAGAGTCCAAAAGCTGCATGGGGAAAACAGCGACAGGCACCTTTTATAAGAGTCCAGCAGTGGTCCAGACCGTTTGTATCCCTGGTGAGATAGTTAATGTACAACTGTGGAAGTTCATGGCTGAGGTTAGCTTTGCTGAAATCCCCAAGAACAATGAGCTGGGGGTCCAGGTGGTTTTGTTCCATGTTAGTTATCTGGTCAGGCCTCACTAACACAGGCGTGAGGTTGGATTTCAGGGAGCAAAAACCCCTGCGGTGATTTAAAAGGTTTACAGTTCATGAAAAGTGTTTCCAAGTCAAAATAACTTTCTCAGCTGTGAGACTGGTACACCAACCTTCGCAAACATAGAAGCAGATAGGTTGTCCCTGATAACTTCATTACATGATCCACACCGGTAGATGGAGTGAACTAATCTGTAAAAGTCCTTTTTTTGTTCTTTTAAGAAGCAGCAGTTCATCCATCTTGTCCAGAGAGTGGAGATTCACCAGATGAACTGGCAGTAATCCACTGGTCCTTCTCGTTTCCATCGTCAGCGTCTCGGGCAAATTTTGTCCTCCACTGAAAGCTTTATAAAACTTTCTAGTACGCTAAAAACTGGGGAAAAAGTTCGACCGGTAGATAGTTCGATCTGTAAAAGTTCCTCACTGGTGTATGTGACCAGGGAGGGAGAGTAGAAAAATAAACAAAGAAAAAAAGATGACAAGAGATGTCATTACCGAGGCTGCCATCTGCAACACCATCTTGCATTAGGCTTCATCCCTTTCCATACCTATTTGAATGTAAAGATGACAGTCACATATTGACCTATAAAAAGACACAACACACTCAACAAGGAAAAACACACCTTCAAAAGGAGCCAGATAGAAAAATAAGGGAAATGGGCTCTTCGAAGTCATCTCTATTCCCAGTTGTGGATCAATTAGTGAGATCAGAGAAGCCTTAATCATTCTGAAGAACTATGATGGGGGCCCTGTCAAGACACCTGAGAACAGAGTTGGAAGAATTTGCAGAAATCAGAGGTCAAGACTCTGAGAAATCTTTCATTTAAAGTTTTTTTTCTTTCTTTTTTTTTTAAATATAAGCCCACATACAGGGTTGAGAAGGAAGAGAAGCACACTACTTTACTGGAAATGTGCACGTCATGTGTATGCTGAACAACCTCAACTCAAGGCTTACGCTTGTTCTGGTGCTCTTGATTGTACTACACAGTTCCCATCAGCAGCAAATGTCAAACTGTGAGCTTGACATAACTCATTTCTTTAATCTATTTCTTGCAAGAAGTCAAGAAAACTAGCAAAGTAAACCTATTGAAAATACAGTTAACAGACATGATAATCAGATATTTAACTCGAGATTCTGAGTTAATGGTGTTAAAGAATACTAAAGACATGTCTTTGTATTCCATTTGGACCAATGCTTTGAAATGACAATTTCTTATATCTGTCGTGATTTAAAGCAAAGATACCTTCAAGGATGCTCCACATGCTCTTCTATTTAAGTGAATGGTAGAGTGATAGATCCAACAGAGCTTTCTAAACCATTGTGCAACTGAAAGGCGAACAGAAACCAAACTTTACAGATTATAGCTTGTCTTTTTAAAAACCTTGTCTCTGGTGGACTGGCTGTCTCCCCGCTGACAGCCAGTACCCGTGGTGATTGGCTGCTGCTGTACTGACTTCCTGTCAGGTTGACCCTTGTGTGAACCAGCTGCTTTGCATTTGCATAATACTGAGATGACAGCTCATCAGCACACCAGGTTCACAGGCTCCCTCTTTCTCCCTCTCGCTGTCTCACACAGCCAGTCCTGCTCTCTCTCCCTGCCACTCTCCTATTTTTTCTCAGGCACTATCTATCAGCAAAGTATTTTAATGACTGGTGTGACTGCTCTGTAAGGGAGGTATCAGGTTTTTGTTTGTGACTTAAGTCCTGTTAAGGTCTTAGTTCTGCTCTTGAAGATTTAGTTTTAATCTGTGGTCATACTTTGAAATTGCTTTTGTTTGGCCTTGAGGCTCTTCTTGTCTCTTCTTGTCTCTTCTTGTTGACATATTCGTCATTTTAGTCCTAACCATTGACCATTATAGTATATGTTTAATGAGAGTTTTTGCAACAACAATAAAAAAAACACCTCCTTGAAATAATCATTCCACATACATTAGCAAATGTTTCACAAACATGTAATGTGTCCATGGCTACAAACAAAAAATGACTCTCAGGTCTGTGTGAGTTATCTTATTATCTTAGTCATCTTCATCATGATACTGTGAGGACAGAGGAGGTCAAGTTTCATAACATGTCTAGATGTTAAAAATAGAAGCGCAATACATTGTCTGGTTAGGTGTGTTACATCTTTTTGTCATCTATTTTTATATAAAATCCATTTGACTCTCACAGTTAAAACAATGCAACAGTCTATAAGCCATATCATGACTTGTGCTCCACAAAGTAACAGCTAATGAATTTATGACTGACAGTAACCTTTATTTCCCCCACATCAATAAAAACTGGCATAAACTCCTCCACTATTTGTCATTAAACAAATCCAATCCAACAATATTTACATTCATTGATAAACCTTCAGGGGGCAGGGATGGTGTTGCTACAGTTTACAGGAAGGGCATTAAGACAACCACTACTGTCAAGTCTGCCATTTATTCCCTTGAACACCTTGTCTTCAAACTCTCTGGTCCCACTCTGTTTTTCATTGCTGTTATTTTCATCCCCCTTGACAATGATGTTGACAACCATGCCCCAATCCCAAAAGACGAATGCTTCAGAAATCTCAAATCTATTTCAGTTCAGCCTGTCTTTCCAGTAAAATGTCTGCCTCCCCTCACCCCCGGTCTCATAATCCCTGCAATCTTGTCTAACTATTATAATGACACACTCCTCCTGTCCTGATCAGCTGGCTCCCATTAAAACCCAAATGG
Source organism: Amniataba percoides (assembly GCA_037176925.1). Lineage (NCBI taxonomy): Eukaryota > Metazoa > Chordata > Actinopteri > Centrarchiformes > Terapontidae > Amniataba > Amniataba percoides. The sequence continues at coordinate 6,725,149 of JBAJHX010000043.1, read as the reverse complement.
TCTCATTCACTCACTCAGCTCCTTGGCACACTCCTGAACTCTACCACAAGAAATCCTTTAAGCGCCAGCCTGAAGGACTCTGTCAATCTGGTTTCCACTCACAGCACAGCGGAGAAACAAGCCTGCTCAAAGTCACCCGCAACTTCCTCCTCTCCTCTAATTCTGGTCACTTCAGCATTCTCATCCTTTTTGACTTTACAGCAGCTTTCAGCTCCATCAACCATTCTTCTCTCAAGCCTTGAACCTTCGGCATCAACGGCACTGCCTCCTCCTGGATAAAATCACATCCCACAAAAGATAACAGCTTGCCAGCATCAGCAGCTACACCTCCATCACTCCTCTGTCCCAAGGCATCATCCAGGGTTTGGTGCTTAGTCCTCTCCTCTTCATCCTCTAAATCCCTTTGGCAATCATCATTTGTGAACATGGTCTTCCTTCCCACCGCTATGTTGATGACACACAGCTCTACATTTACATTAAATCCATCACTACTACTATGCACCCCAATATGACCAAGTGTCACATTAAAATTACATCATGAATGCAAGCAATTTTCTCAAACTAAACTGTTATTAATCAGATATGATCATGACTGTTCCCAAATCCCTCGTCAAAACCACGCACAACTGACAACTCCACTCTGTCTCCCTCCGCGCACATCTGCAATCTGAGTCATTTTCGACAGCAACCTCTCCTTTGGACGCCACGTCAATCAAATCACCAGAACTGCCATCCCTCACCTTTAAAAAAACATCAACTCGTCTCTGCCCATCACTCTCTTCCTCGACTGCCGAAAACCTCGCTCAATGCCTTCATCACATCCAGAATTGATTATTGCAACAGCATTCTTCATGGCACATCAACTAAATAAACTCCATTATCTCCAGAACTCTGCTTATCGCATGCTAACCCTCGCTCTCTCGTGACCACATCATCACTTTCCTCCCGAACCTCCACAAGCTCCCTTTCCCACGAGAGATCCAATCCGAGGTCCTTACTTGGAAAGTCCTAATAACAGCCCCCCCTCCAAACCACACCACCTGCACCACAACCACACTGCTCCTCTGAACTTTCCAAACAACGTCAGAGACTGCACTGCTATGTCCATGTTTAAATCACTAGGTGCTGGAGTGAAAGACCACTCTTTGGTTAATAGATAGGACTTTGGTCCGACTGGGCAGCTCCTAGATGTGAATGTTTTTGACTGCATATGTGGATCAGCATCTTCCAGAGAAAGACCACTAGTCCTCTATCTAAAATCTATCCAGGTTAAATAAAGGTCAAATTATATGCATAGGCACTCCATTTGATATTGCCTTCTGTAACGATTTAGAGCTCTCAAAGTTGTTTTTCTCAATTTAAAGTTTTTTTTTCTCACTCATGAGACAGTTGTACTTGCCTACCATCACTCATTGCAATGTACAGTATGTTACAGTAAGAAATGAGTTAAGCAGTGGGACAGTCTCCCCAAAGTAATCTGTGAATGTATTAATTTCTCCCCCTTCTCACTCTTGACAAGTGCTCTTTTCCCCTGTTCTGTACTTCCTTTTTTAATCTCATCCATCTCTTCCTATCCTCCCTCCGATCATGTCTGATCAGTTTTACCGTCTCCCAAGACTCCAGGTTGATTGGCAGGTGGGAATTAGCCATGTGTAAACACTTCACGCATCCATTTGCATCCCATCATCCCTGGCATCAACTATCTCAAACACCCGCCCCCACTGGTCCTTTGTACATTGCCGTTTCTGCTGTTTCCTGCATTTTCACTGTTGGTAGGAGAGACAAAGACATGGAGAGACAGATAGAGAGAGGGGGAGTTTGGACTGTGGTGGGTCATGTACATAATTTGACTAAGGGTCACCTTTCTTGGTGGATAGGAGGTAATAGAGTTTCTCAGACAAGCTGCTTTGAAAGTTTAGTGAAAGGATATAAAGAAAGCCAAACAGCTGTTACACAGTCCAGACAAAAAGTAGGACACTTACATTTTTAATTGTCCTGACTGCTATCACGATGGAGTTTAAGTGCTGACTTTCAACTTAAGTTTGTTTGTGGTTGTTCACAACTATACTGAGTGAACCAGTCCCAGAGAGGTCTTGACCACTTGTGAACTGATACTCACAAATAGCAAATAAAGAAAAAAAAGAAAACAGGTAGTAAGAGTATTTTACAGTATTAATATGATTTTCTTTCTTCTCAAATTTCTAAATTAGATCACTCATCATAAATCTTAACTGCTATGCTACTCATTGGTAACTCCCGAAGTTGTCATTTAAGTATTGAATAGTAGTTTGTGTTAATGTATCCAGTCACTTTCTGTCCCCTTAAATTAAGTGATTCTGTATGAAAACGTTCAGCTACCACTCTTCAAAATCCAGCCTCTTAACCACTACTTTTTAGACCATCTTTCAAATGTACAGGATGAGAGGTTAATACTTTAAAATGGTACTATTATTATTTAAGCTGCTGGAATTCCCACTGAGTTGCATTAAAATTAAATGAAATTATGTATAATAAAGATATCTTCTCTGCAGCATGTTTAATACAGTATGTTAATCTTCTGGAGTGGCCTTAAGAATTGCATGTTAGCGGTCTTGCTTTTGACATATCTCTACCCAGCTATTTCTATTTTGTCCCCCGCCATGAGAGGCGATCATGCTGCTTGAATCCAGGCAACAATGGTATTGATCTGCAGTCATTTTACTCACCAAGTTCAAAGCTATTGATTACTCCTCAGAAGGTTGTCCACTCAACAAGGGGGAAACAGTGAATCCTGGAGGCAACGCGTACAGTAAGACAACATGAGAAAACATCCACAAGGTCATACAGCACACACTATTAACATCAAAGGCTTTCATTCACAGCATAGAAGCATTTACGGGTCTCTCACACACATGTACTATCATCTCACATGCACACAACCTGAGAAAATTAATATTAGGCTGTAAAAGACCGATAATATAAACCGATAAAATTGGATGTCTAGATTCAGACATTTCTTCAGCTATCTTTTTTTTTTTGTTATTCCTTTTTCTTGCATGTACTGTATGTATATAACCATAAAGATGTGCAAGCCTCCCCATGTGGTGTTTTAAGAGGCTTTAGTCATGCATGTGATAAGTACAGAGAGCCCAGAGTTTTATAGCCCTATTATCCTCACTCTGATAATATGAACAAACCATTACTTTCACCAGCCCTGACATTAATGCCCAAATGAGCAGTAATTAACTCAGACACTAAACCGGACGCATGAGCAGCTTTGCAGAAACACATGCACGCACACACTGGCAGTAAATTTGTATATGTGCATGTTAATTTGTTCCTTGCCACTTCCTGCAATGTGTGAGCATATGCTAGATATACACATATTTTGAGACTTTTTTGTGTCATTTAATTAATGAGACTGAAATTCTTCTTTTTGCGCCTTATTATTTTTGTCAGTCCTTATCGTCAATGCTTACCCATGCAAAAGCCAGTAAACTGTTATGTAAATGAGTGGGTTACGCACAGAGATAAATGTAAAGTGATGCCTGAGCCATTCCATTAAGCGTCAGGACGCCCGTATTATGTGGACAAATTAGCGCGTTACCCTTAGCATGAATGAACTTGTGCGGCGAGTATTTCTCATAAACAAGTGGAAATTAAAATATCCACTTGAGTGAGTTTCGTGGCCGTACAAGCAGCAGTGTCTTGTTTTGTCTTGTATTGCGCCGTGATAAGGCCGCCGCAGCCTTATCATGGCACACTACAGGCTTACGTATAAATCAACACAAGCTGCACTGGCATCCTTTTTTTCTGATACACGAGTGTGCCTGCGCTCCCTTGTCGGGAGACTGTTTCAGCTGCCAGAGTGCCGCGAATTTGAGCACGTCCTAATGACTGACAAGCAAGCAGCAGCTCATGCAAATCAGGCAGTGGTACCGGAGTTGAACCCCTGCATCTGTCTTGCTGAATTCACATCTGCACTGCTCACAGTCCCAATTACATCAGCCCATCTGAGTGTGTATGTGCGTGCATGTGTGCTTGTGCGTGAGCACACTGAAGTTGGGGTACATCTGTACTATTGGTATTAATTATTGCCATTTATAAGCTATAAGCGAGTAAACAGCAACGATAAATTAGTTATGTTATACATTGGGAAAGTGTGTGTGTGTGTGTGTGTGCTGTCAGCTAAGAAACCTTCAGAATCAAAATGTGACACATAGAAGAATAATTTAAGGAGGCAAAAGAGAGATGTGTCGCAGTAATCTGACAGGAGTGTGTTTATTAGGGTTTTTTCCATTGTTGGGCTTTAGTCATGTCAAGCCATGCCACAAACAGCCGTGAGCAGTCGAGCTGTGTCGCTGCAGTGTTTTTCCGCAGCGCAGCACAGCTCGGATTAACTTGTTTACCTTGATGATGTGTTGGAGGAGCACTAATCAAAAACCGTGAGCGAGAGCCTGTCATCTACGGCCCTTTTCAGATCACTGTGGATGTTTCTGATCAAGCAGCTCAAAATGTGTCCACACGTGGTTGAAAAGACTTGGTTTTATTGAAGAATAGCTCAGCTAATGAGGACATGGTAACTTGTTGACAAACACATCAAATATTTTTTGTAACTGTTTGTGATGTTTTTCCAGTGGGAAGCTTGTAATGTGAACAGCAACAACAGGAAATGCTTGTTTTGCATCAGTAGAGACTTAAACAATATGTTCACCCTAGTCTCTCACAGTGTATGACAGTAAACATACTATCTTTATCTCGATAAAGTGGTGCACAGAATCTCTTAAGACCACACACATAAAAAGAGGCAGATGGGAACGCAGACACAGCCTTCACTCACTACTGATCCATTAATAACTGGGACGTCACAGTGATTCAGCAGCCGCAGTATGGTTACACTTTGCTCTTTTAGTTCCCAAACTCCCCCAGACCAGGTCTTTAAGCACTTCACCACCCCACTGTGCTAATTAGTCCACCAATTAAGAAAATCTGTACCTGCACTTCGGTGCAATAGATTTTCACCAGTGTCGCGAACACTTGTTTCATATTCCCATCTCTTACAACCCTGATAAAACTAAAATAACATGATCACAACCCAGATGGAAAAGGGTAGAAATGCTCAAGAAGATGATACCAGCATTTGCCTTGTTGTCACTTTCTGTATGTAGATTATGCTATTATTTATTATATCTATATCAACAGGTTAGTGATGCTACTGTGCTGCTATAACACTAACATTTTCACAACACAAAACTCTTTAAGGTGTTGGATTATAAACACATTTTTATCCTCTTTTTCCAATTAATCATTTTTTGAATTTTGTATTTTATTTTACTCATATAAAGATTCCATTTTAAAGACTTGAAATTAGAAAGCTTGAATTTAATAATTCCACCATGAAAGTAGAAAAAAAGGCACATTTATACAGGTTACATGAATACCCACTTAAACTACTTGAATTTGCGAACTTGCGCGCTTACTGTATTCACGTGCAGGTTTTCACACATCTCGGCACGGAGCACATGCAAGGCGCCGTCACAGCTGTAGTCGCGTGCCACTCCACGAAAATAGCTCTCACAACTGTAAAGCCCAGGAAGCTGCCTGCTTTTCGGCCGCGTGATTGCAGCAGCGAGCGAGTAGCCCTCTCATCTATCCTGTGAAAACTGGAGGTGCCGTCTCATTCTCAACAGATGGCACACAACACCAAGACCGACTGAATACCAATTTAGCTCCCCCATCTGTTTTCCGCTGCTTATGTTTCGACAGCAGACATTCAACAGAGCGCGGGGACGTACCTTTATCTTCCCTTTTTGTTTGTCCAAGGCAAGTTAAGATGTTCTCTGGTTGTTATTTTACATGATATTGGTCATGTCTGTTTCCTGCTTGAGCCTGAGCTTGGACAGCTGGTATGGCTTTAAATTTATGTTCACAGCATACTGCATCTTTATTTTAAAATCTTTAATCTTTTAAGACTAAACATGAAGAGTAATCATGTCTTTTGATATATATGTGTATATATATG
>JBAJHX010000043.1:6708926-6719048 GCA_037176925.1 Amniataba percoides | reverse complement strand
TATATATATATATGTATATATATATATATATATATATATATATATACATATGGCACTGATATATATTTAAATCCAAATCCAGTTTCTAAAAGCAGATGCTTGGTGCTTATTCAGATTTGCACATACAGTATACAGTATGTCGCAGTTCTCAAGACGGAGGCACTTGACCTTACTGCAAAAGTTGCAGTAAGGTCAAGAGCACCGAGAATATATGAGAGCCGTGGAGAGGGAGGGGTAGGGACGGCCTCTCAACCCTCCGAGGTGTCATCAGTCATCCCAACTCTTTCACCTTTCCTCCCTCCATCCCCATCATTTACCCTCCATTCATCTCACTCTCATTATGCGAGTCATCCTTTCATTGCCGGGCGTTGGCCACATCTCTTTTACTGGCACAACAATGACTTAATGCAGTTTAATGGTGAGGGTTAATCTGAGGTACGAACCTTGGAGAGTGAGCTGACGGGGCAGCTGGGTCAGGACACGAAGAGACGCTGCCATCAACACACACAGTAAATATGCGGATAGCTGTGCAGACACATGAAGCTGGTGGGCAAATAAAAATAACATACATATGGAATACATTTGCATGGAAATGTATTCCATATGTATGTGATATAAACACCCAAAAAACACCTGTCTATCTCACACACACCAGCACGTGCGCATGAGCGAACTCATTTCGAAGAGTGTGTCCCCACTGAGTGTTAATGAGGAGGTCATAAACCCTTAGAAGCCTCCGTCTCCCAGAGTCCAGGGTCAGCGGGGCCACCGTCTTAAACTGATGAATTAAACATCAGTCTATCTGTCTGGCAGGTATAAATATTTCTCTTCCATTCTGACTGGAGAAGTGTGACACAAGGCCAAAGTCCTCCCACAGAGTCCCCGACACAGTTTGACATGGGGGGGACGGCGATGATTGTCGGTGTAATGGGATACAGGGTGAAGCGCAGTTGTAGAGTAGGTTTCATATTAGGCCCATGAAATGATGTCCTACTGCAGAGGAGGTATAGGCAGCGGAGCATGTGTGTGTGTGTGTGGATGTGTGTTTTTAGAAGTTGTTGTGAACTGGACTCATGACTGCTTCTTCTTGGCTTGACAGCATTGTATTAAAGTTAGTTATTCTGAGTTGTGCTGTACCGAGATGACACATCGTGGTGCAACTTTGTGAACTTTTAAACCCATATGGGCGCCCCTCATATGAACCTTTCCATTTCTTTAGAACCATTTCTGTAGAGGCTCCCTTTGCATCTCTAATCATCAGAATCAGAACACTTTATTTATCCCAGGGGGAAATTTGGTCATTTGAAAATTTTAGTCCACTCCACTGGCAATGTGTCAGTCGATCTGTAGTTACTGACTAAAATATAGTCCAGACTGGGAGGCACTGATGTGTATTTTTTACTCTTATAAAGAATGAAAATATGTCAGTGGAGTGTGGAAGCATCTATACAATGCTGCAATACCAGATAGACAAACTGATGCACAGAAATCAGCACAAAAATGTGTGAAAAACTTGTGATGCAGAAGTTTCTGCATCAATGATGCACACACATCACATGAGGAAACCATTACACAGGGTTATCCTGCCCAAATCCCAGTTTTTTGTTTTGTTTTTGTTTATTCTGGTAGCAGATAGATCTCTGGATTATCAGTTTTAATGAAGTAAACTTCCTCAACTTTCACCCAAACATCATCCACGCTCACCCATGCTGTTCTATCCACTCTCAGTTAGCAAATCACATGAAGGTTAGCGTTCGACACATACAGATCAAACTGCATTTTAATTAGGTAAACAGAAAAGACACATGCACTAGGCCCTTCAATAATAAATGCATGTGACTAAGCAGATGGGTGATGCAAAAATCCTTTTAGCACACCGCTGTGGACTCAGGGAATCTAGCACGACTTTGTGAGAGTGAAAAATACACATCAGCCCATCACGCAGTCTGGTACATATTTTAGTCAATACCCGCAGAGTTGTTGAATATTCTTTCTTAAGGCCTGTTTTCCTGTTCCAGCAGCTGACATAATGTCCCTCTCCCCACCTATACTGATTTCCTCCCATCTTCCCTCGTCTCCAAACTTTGGAGTTTGTACTCATCTGGCTCCTTCCTGAGGTCTAAGAATGAGAACAAAGGCCTTCGTTTGAAATCACGAGGTCGAATGGAGGTCAAGCCAATAGAGGATCAAAGCGTGTGTTCCCAGGCACCGAGGAGGAACCGGCGCCTTTGATCTGCACCTTTCTGTGGACCGGATGGTGAACTGCTGCTCGCCGCTTTGGATCTGTGTTTACTTCACCTCAAGGGTACTTTTCTGGAAGAGAATTTTATACACCGCGATGCTGTGTTAGGAAAGAGAGCGAGCACAGGCGCGGGGATTGAAAAAAAAAAACATCCCAGCCCAGCAAACTTTAATGCTCTGTGTGGAAGCTCTTTGGATTTTCATAATGACCAAATCATAATAGATGATAATATAATAGATGAATATTATTGAGATTTAAATAACCTCTTGAAAACCTGCAATCATGGGCTAAGATAGAGAGTCAGGCACAGTACGTGACTCAGAGGAACAATTCAGAACAATTCACGTTATAAGAGTGAGTAGACAGTTCAATTCAGACCATGGTGTGGAGATATGGGAACGTTTGGAGGTGTGAGAATCAGCTTTATTGACCAGGTATGTGTACACATACAAGGAATTCAACTCCAGTTTGTACAGTACCCTCTCATACATAAAAGGACAAGAAAATAAAAATAAATAATTAAATTTAACTTACATAACATAAACATAACATGTTTATAGAAATGTTATATTGAAGTCAATGGACTTTTATGATTCAGGGAATGACTATCTAAGGCATCAAGATATTAATATGAAAAGTATGAATGCTCTATATAGTTGACTGGACAAACTGTTTTGTGAATATGTAATTTATTATAACTTGTCGATACAGCTGTTTTTTGCGATGGTTTACCATGTCTGACATTGTGAAGTTCAGCCCCCCGAAGAACTTCCATTCTTCATGTCTTCTAAGACTTTAACAAGTGGAAATCAAGTTAGGCTCACTTTCCAGCCCCTATATGTAGAGAAGCTCCAATATAGACTCTTATTGTTGCAGAAATAGAAATAGAACAATACAAGAAGGGATGAGACGGAGGAATAAGATGTCCTGGTTCATGACTCAGACAGCCTGTATGCCTCTCCCCAAATTATCTGTCCCTATGTCTGTCCCCTCCTCTCTCCTCAGCTTGAACCATTTTTATGTATGAATTTGTGCAAGTGCCGCACCCTGGTGCTGCTAAACTGCTTTTCTCACTCACCTTGAAGAACGTTGCTTAGCAAAGGTGATGGCTTTATTTTCTTCCGCGGAACTGACTGCATGAGATGTGCTGACAAAATTACTCCTCATCTATTTCCAGCAATTAGACATCCGGAGCAGAGCTGGGAAATGACAGACTGCTTCGCACATTCAGTCTGCTCAGTTAGATCTATTTTAGTCTAGTTTTGTCTAGATATCAGCTTTGAACTTGTGTTGGAGAAGAATGCAGCAACTTGGGTTCCCGATCAGTTGGGAGAAGAGCATCTCTCATCTGAGCCAACAGGTCCTCCACCTGAGAGAGAACCTGGATTTTATACCTCTATTGCAGACCATGCAAATAGACTTGATGTTTCGGATTTGAGCTGCAGGATTATGACATCATGCAACTTCTAGATCTCAAGGTGGCTGCACCCACGCGTACATTACACACCAACTATAATCTTCCTGATAGTTAAGAGATTATTCATTGCACCATCGTGTTCGGAAACATAACGCAAGTACTCAGACGCCGCTTTGAGTGGAGGTGGAAAAAAAATCTGTCCCTGTGTTTGGGCTCTAAAATAAGACTCCCACATCAGCATATGACAGAGATGATAGTGATGTCCTGCAACAGTTCTACCTTTCCTGAGGACAGACGTTAGCAGGCAGTGACATGTTGGATTATGTCTGCTGTTGAATGCTTTGGGTGAATCTGAGCTTGTGAAACAGGGACAACATGTGGCCTGGCCTCCAAAACATCAGTCCATGGTGTGTATTTATTACTATTGTGGGGGTTGATGCTCTCATATTGGCTTTATCTGCTTTTCTCCATGTGACGGCCGAAGTGGATCGGGGAGGAGACGCTCATTGTTATCCAGGTTATTCAAGTGTTTTATTCCTCATATAAGTAAAAAGATTGTTAAATTCAATAACAGCATGCGTCGTAGGCCATTGGCTTTCAAAAGGGCAACTCTTTCTTGAGCTGACACACCTAATGAGTTTTGGTAATTTTTAAAAGAACCAATATTGTGATTTTCCCATTTTCCTATTTATTTTGAGTTTGGTTGTATTCATTGTGTTTTGCTTTTTTTCACTGTATTTAGCTTATTTTTGTTTCAAGAATTTGAGAGAAACGTAATTTCAATTCTCTGTATGTCCATGAAAACAAGAAAGTTATTGTCAATTCCAGCAGAATTGAGAATAAAAGCAGACTTTGACTTACCATTCAATCAATAACTCTATTGATAATTCAATGTGAATGCTATTACTTTTTCCCCGTTTGTTTCAGAGATAAAGGTTATAATTCCCAATGACACAAATTACACTTACATATATATTATATAAATATGTATATTGAATGTTCTGGATATACAACTCTGATGCAGCTTAAGTTTTTGAGCTGTGTTTTTGCATTGTTTATGTGAATGTGTGTGTTGTTGAACTTGACATATAGTTTTTCTCTCAGCATTAGAGAAAGGACAGGCCTCTCTTCTGCTATTCAAGATACAACTCTAATCCCAGATTAAAACACATTAATCTGTCATATAACACACATGCTGTGATTGTGTTTACTCATATTAATCAAGTGAAACTGTGCCCCTCTGGACTGCAGTATGTGGTAAATGTCTGTCAGCTTATGGGGTAAAGGCTGCCACCAGTGGGGATGCACAAGTGTTACTAATATCATTAACGATGGCTCTGCTCCATTCACATTTAACAAAGTTATATAAAGGACAACAAGTATTTGCAAATAGTTTTAATGATATGTTTTTATAGGATTATTTAAATACTAGTGTTGGAGTGTGGATTTCTGGGATTTTGGATATAAAAATCTGCTGTTAAAAATTATTTAAGAAACCAGTCAGACAGATAGAAAATATTGGAGACACCTGTGGACGGGAAAGAACTGAAGGAACACTTGAACAAAATAAAGAGTTGTGTGGTGGAGCATCTCAAGCCCAGATGGATATTACACAGTGTGGTTATTGAACATTTTGCCACTATGAAAGATGGTCCTTTTCAACCACTCAGGTGAGTTAAAACCACATCCCCCATTTCTTTCTGCTTGCAGTTTTGTATGTGGTTGCATGTGGCTGGATGTTCCTCGTACTCCTGACTGTCGCTGTTTGTGTTGTTTGAACTCATTCAGTACTCCCCAGTGTTAGGTATATAATGTCAGCGGTCGTCACCCATTATCTTACCTTGAGCTTATGTTTTGTTGTTGGGGAAGTACTTTCAATCGAACATTGTTAAATTGCTTGTGAAGCTGTGCCGGCATGGATACTTGTCATAATGTCTGCTGTCTTGCTCTGAATAACATTTGACCATCGACTGGCTTCATTTTTTTAATCATTTGCTTTTGATTTGGAATCGGTGTCTGCTCTTCCTCCATTTTCATTCTTAATGACATCCTAGTTGGATCTATTTCTGTTGATTTTTATTCATAAAAGTGAAACTCTCTGTTGTCATGCCACAGTCTCTCTCTTAATGTTTGAATATGATTGTTTCAACGTAGAGTTCTTTGATGGCTGGGAAGTTAAAGCTTTAATACTAATGTGAACAAAACTTTGCTTGATTCTATCAGTGAAGTTTGTTAAAATGCCAAAATGTTCTCATTCATGACAGATTTGGAAACCGGACATTCTGGTGGCGTTTTAAAGAATGGAGCCACTTTTTTTCCTGGTAGTGCAATTAGGAGTTTGGCAAGCAGTTGTGATTGGCAATATCAGAAACTTTTTTTGCTAGTTTATTTCTTCTGTCGTGTTTTCTGAAGTTTTGTCCAACTTTGAAAAGTCTATCCTGCACTTTTCTCTGTGACTTTTTTTCTGCCTCAGACAGCCAGGCAGAATTGATGATTGAGTTCGCTTTGTGCGGACTTCATAGACGAGCGCTACCCCAGTTTCGGGTCCAAAGTAATCCGTGCTTTTCTTTCAGGACTTGACTAGCTCGTGGAATTTCTCTTGATGCAGTCGGCTCCTTGCCTCCTCCCGCTGCTATCATCTTCCCCCCTGGGTGACCTCTTCCTTATCTGTTAAATCCTGAGTCAGCGGGACTGGCTTTTCCTTTCTCTGTTTTCACCAGCGTACAGGGCCTCGCGGTTTAATGACTGTTCGACTGGTTAAATGCAGTTTTGTGGTTTCAGGTGTGTTTAGGGTGGATTTTGAGGAGAGGTGATTTAAAAAAAAATTTTTCTTCTGTGACTCCTGGTTTCTAACCCTCCTTCTTAATTGATTCATTAAACTCACGTAAGAACTCCCAGCTGAAGAACGTATATTTGTAACCGCTCTTGTGCTCTCTAGATAAACATCAGTATTCTGTGAGAGAGGACTGAAGTCTGAGACAGCAGCAGAGGACGCTCTATGTCTTTTTTTCTGCACAGTCTGACCTGAACTCTTATAACAGCGTGATGTGTGTGTGTGAGATGGTGTGTATAGCTAAAAGCTCTCTCCACATCCACCCCTCCTCCTCCTCCTCCTCAGTCTGTAAGGCATTCACACCAACTTCATTTAACATTTGTTTTGCTTGCACCATCAAACTCTGTCACCATCAGAAACTGTGATATTTGAGGAGGAGCTCGGGCCGGAGCGACACCACAACACAACTCCCCCCACCCCCCCCAAGAACGAGAGAAAAAGGGAGCCTTGTTAAATCACTTCTTGTCACGCAAGCCTCGACTTCCTTTTTTATTTATTTATGACTTAGTCGCTGAAAAGTGAGCCGTTGTCATCGCTGCCGCTGGTGTTTAAAATGCGGGTCCCTTTTTCAACCTACATTACCTAGATGTTACATGAACTTCAAACAATGTGAAACCGGTGTACAGTATTTCTCCACATGGATCATTTCTAACTAATACACAATCATCAAAGGTATAGTGATTAAATTATGCATAAATTATACCCTTGCTCGGTAGGTGCACCATCTGCAGTTTTCTGATTTTTCTGAAGATAAGCGTGCATCAATGATGTCCTGCAGTCAGGTTCATATTTAGCAGCCTTGAATACATGAGAATGGTGTACAGGTACTACAGAACGAAGCCATCAGAGAACGTAAAAGAACAAAATAAATGTAATATTCGCTGCCATAATGTCGACACAACATGTGTTTCATTCTCAAGAACTCTAAAGACTTCCTCTCTTAACTGTCCTCTAAATTCACTTTCTCCCCCTCTCTGCACTTCTCTTCTTTTTATATACTCGTTGCATCGTTTCCCTGTTCCTCCTCTTTCGCCGCCTCTCATCGTCTTCCTCCCTCTCCTCTCTTGTGATGTATTTGTTGAAGGCTATTGGTGTCACCCAGCACATTTTTGACCCCTCCTACCCCCACAGACTTCTCTATAATGTGAACCGAAGAGTATGTTGCTCATGGTATGTGCGCCCCGGGCTCTGGAGTGCACAGCAAGTCACTTTAAATCCTGTTTGCTTTGGAAGATTCATATACGGCAAAGGAGAAACTGGATGAGTCTTTGGAACCAATAATTGAAAGAAACTGAAACTGTAACGATCCCTGCGGGGGAAACTGAAGATGTATTTCAAAAATAAACAAAGAAAGTGTACAAGTTTTTTTTTTTTCTTTTTTTAGTGGGTTGGTGATTTCGATGGACCAGGTCAGACAGTAGAAGTGGGAGGATGAACATGTTGGGGGGGGGAGAAAAAAAAAGCAAGGGTGTTGTAGGGGCATGAAGTGCAGAGCACGTGGGACCAGAAATAGCTGGTGGTGACGCTGTTGGAGTGAAGCCCGTAGCAACAGAAGGGTAGACGTGTCCTCCTACAGGTCTCCTGGGTTGAATTTATTATTGCACGTTTTGATGAAATATCTTAAAATTCCAAAAAAAATCATCACAAGTGAAGATCTGGGAGAAAGGCTGAGGTTAGAATAGGGAAAGTAAATGCATTACATGAAATGCAAAGACGATTTCCCTTCTTTGTGTTGTTTATCATTATGATTCGCATCACAAACTTGTGTGAGAAAAAGAATCATATTGGCACAGCATTTCATCAAATATATAATAAAACTTACATAAACAAAGATAAAATTTGATTTAATCAATCAACCAAAACAAAACTTCATTGAGAAACTGAGATAAAACAACGAGGTCCTCCATTAAGACAATATATCCATACCCGCATGCTGTATTGTGTATCGTTGTTTTGACTGCTAGACATTTTATTACAACCTCTAACAGCTGTGCTAATTAAAGGGATGAAAGATGGACGTGACTCAACGCAGAGAATCCATACCAGCTTCTCTAAACAGTCATGAATATTAGTGTAATATAAAGTAATGCTGTTGTCTTTGTAAATACAGCACAACACACATATGGAGCAAAGGCTGACAGGATTGAGGTTTGAACACATCTCTCATTTTTTATATTAAATCAATATAAATTTACACACGTTAAGATACACCTGTCAAAATTAATAAATAAATGTTAACTTCAAGGCTTGAAGTCAAAGATTCAATTAAAGTCTTTAATCAGCTTTTGTCGGCTGAGTAGGCGGAACTGGCACAGTTTTTGATTGTATTCTAATTAATGTTCACGACCTGCGATTACAAAGTTGAAAAGAGATTTGAGAGGCAACAAGATCAGATCTCGTCTTCAAAGTACACTAATAATACAAACCGATCTGTAGACAAGTGGACCAATTTTGGCCACCTTTAGCAAGATTACTTCAGTGTTTCATTTTTTTATTTGCAAAAAAGAACAATACTTTTAAAATGCAGCTTTGTTTATATACGTATGTTGCAGATTACAGTAGAATGAGATGCTTCATGGCTCAAAATGTATAACAACGATTAGACATCATGCGACTGACCTACACCAAAGCGAGAGCCATTATGGAGAAAAATGTGCAGGTCTTCTAAATGTTGCATGAAAACTGTTAAACATTTGTAATTTATCCTGCATTTTAAAAAACATACCAGAAAACATTTCTACATTTATATCGGCATCCAGGAGCCCACATCGATCAAACCAGGCTGCATTTTTTTTTTTTTTCAGTTTCTTCTTACTCTTTCTGCCCTTCTGCGCACATCTGTCTCTCCGCCTGCATGTGAGAGACTGAGTTGGAAGTGCAAATTATCCTCTCAGCATGCCCTTGCCCTTGTAGCCCTGTTTTGATTCCTCTGTCCTCCCCTCCTCTCTGATTCTTTTTTTATTTATTTTATTTTTTTTTCTGGTTCGCCTTCCTTCTCCTTTCCTCCCTCTTCCTCCTTTTTTAATTTCCCACTTCACAGTGCGCTGGACAGGTTCTGTCTTTATCGCAAGCACCTTTTAATTTGCTTTGGAAAATACACTGTACACAATTGGAGGGCCCTAATTGATTTATACAATGTAATTACTCCATTCTCGATCGTCTCATAAACGACAAACCTGGTCCCAGAGCCACTAATTAGAGGGGAACAGGATTTGCGGCTAATATAATTCATTATTTCCAAATTAGAGCCAGATAAGTTGTCACAATATAATGATCAGGCAAATGAACGCGGTTGTTTTTCTGCTGTTGGGCGTCTTGTTTTGTCCTGAAAAGAATGCAGAGCGCCGGTCTCGGTGTTTGCCTCTCAGGCTGTGGCGACGCCGGCTCCCCTGGGCCGTGCTCTTTGGGCAGCCTGCGAGGGACAACAAGGAGACGCTTCTTCCTCCTTTCGGTTTATCTGGGACGTTAACGGCTAAAAGCTCGACGAATTCTTTGTGCAACCATTTCTTTGTATCAGGTGCCTCTATAGTGAGTTTTTTTCTTTTCTAATTAAATTATTATATGTGCAGTGGCATATCTGACAATACAATCATAATCAAATATCTATCTATATATATATCTATATCTATA
>JBAJHX010000043.1:6674762-6708826 GCA_037176925.1 Amniataba percoides | reverse complement strand
ACAATACAATCATAATCAAATATCTATCTATATATATATCTATATCTATATATATATATCTATATATATCTATATATATATATATATATATATATATATATATATATTTTTTTTTATAATCATTCGTGTACAGGGATTGGTTCTGTCACTAGATTCGATGTCTAAACGTGGTAAATCAAATCAAGATGTTCAATCTGCATAATGATCTCACTAAATTTGAAACCGACTGTGTCTAAAGCTAAGCGAGCGTTGTTTGTGAAATCATCTCTACTGTCACTCTAATCTGTTGTATGCGCTGTTGCCTTATCAGTAAACTTGTTGTTCTTTTTTGTCTGTAAAACTAGCAAGGCGTGTTCAGCTGATGATCTTGATATCAAACCGCCTGAGAACCGATGAACGGAGGCTTTTTGGATTCTTGAATGAATTTTGTGGCATCGCCAAGACCTGTAAAACTCTAAAAAATTATCATATGTCGAAGATTGTATGAAAATGGCACCCAGTGGCAGCAACTCAGCTTACTCAGCTTACCTACTGATGCACATCTCTCTGTGACCATCACCATTGCTTGGTCTTGTCACTGAGGTAGGCTTCAATACAGTTTAAAATGCTCTCCTATTGCAGCGACTATGGAGTTAATATTGTACTCAGATTGTTTCTGGTATTATTGTTACTGTTAAATTTTCATATCTGCATGTGCCAACTAATACAGTCCCATGTATCAGATTAAATATAATGAATATAAGGTGGTTCTGTAGGCACACAATAAACAATTTTCCAATTTTTTGAAAATTATTTTGTGTAAAATGAAATGCACTTCCCCGTGTTCAAGATTGGTTCGATTACTTTTAAGCAGTGATAGTTTGACACATTAACTTAGCTGTGATGTTCAACTCAAGCATAATGCACTGAAGCACGTCCGTAGCTCACCTACTGACTCAGAGTCTGAGTGATAATTGTGGAATCTGAAATTGAAATATTTGAAATTCTCAAAAATTTGTGTTAGAGTCGGTCATAAAAGCAGTTTCATGAAGTGGGAATTTGCAGATTCGAAGCCCAAGACAGGTGGAGAAGCCGAGGCACAGAAAGATGTTGTACTTGAGGTGTCCTTGAACAAGGCAAATAATCCCCGACTGTTACACCGAGAAGCTCAGCAGCAGCAGCAGGTTGTGGTTTTACTGGCTGGGAGCGACTGTAGCAGCAGGAGTGAAGTGATCTTGCTGCAAAAGAGACTGCACGCCCAGTCGACGTTCTCTGGATTAGAGGACAGTTGTAATTTCAATAATTGTGCATATTCAATCATGCATGTCTGTTTGTGTGTGTGTGTGTATGTGTGTGTGTGAAAAAACTAATTCATTCTATGCCTGATGTTTACGGCTATTAGAACAAACAGCCATGGGGGTGTGGCTGTCAACACTCATTAGCGCCGCTGTCACCATCGCCACTCCAGTAATTACTGCCACTGTAAACCCACCAGCGTCACTCCGCCCGGCACGCAGCTACCTGAGATGGCTTCAGCCCAGTTGTGCATGTCCACTCGGGGCCGTCAATTAGCGCGAGTCACAACAGATTTACTCGCACGTGGACGTCCGTTTTTTAACGTCCTGTCGAGAGACAGGCTATTTCGCAGAGGCGCGGGGACGTCAGCGGCCTTGATGTTCTTTTCTATTTTCCTGTCAACTTCGATGAACGTGCACATTTGCGTACAGCGTTTGCTCATGCTGTGTGTAAAGCAATAAGAGTTAAATAAAGGAATTTAAAATGGGATTATGTACAGAGGCACCATGAGGGGTAGAATAATTCTGAGGGTCTGTGACTGACAGGGGCCCTGAAGAATTATTAGAACATTAGGTTGAGATGTGGGGGTCTCATTCGCAAGTGAGTGAGCATCATGTCTCCACTTCGTAAAGAAAAATCTGCTCCTCCTCATCCCGTAACTCATGAAGCAGCTCTACTCTGAGCTAAAGTACGACCTGAGTTAGATGGCATAATTACAGGGGGCCCGTGGGAATTTCTTTTTTATTACATGAAAAAAGAAAAATGATTAAATCCCCTTTAATAATAAAATTTCAAACACCATAATTATTCTTTTTCCCCCACATAATGATGATTATATGACAGAAAAACAGCCATATTGATTGATTTTATTCTTTTTTTTGGTAATCATCCCATAGATAATAATCTAAATGTACTTTAATTGAAGAAGTTAATGTATATTTTAGTTATATTCATTTTAAGTTATTCATCGATTCAAGGCTTTTACCATTAAAATTCCATTATAGTTGTAAAATATGGCCTTTAATAAATCGGTCTTGCATCAAATAGCGAATTCCACCATATGCAGAGTGTATGAAGAAGAACACCCTTTATTTATTGTATTTCTGCACAGTGTTATAATTTCACAGCTCACACTCAGTTAATATCATACAGTATGATATTGGACTCAAAGAGCATTGCAATCCTACAGTAAAAGTATTTACTATATTTACAGTTCTGAGTCGGTTGTCTGGGTCCTGGAGGTGTGGTTACACCAATGGTGCAGGTTTAGCATTGTGTGTTGTGGTGGGGCCTATTGGGATGTCTTTTCATGGGGACCAAAGTAGTTGTTGATACCCCTGTTTGTGTTTATTGTGCATGCTTTGTGTTGTCTGTTAGCAGATATAAAGACAATATGTTGTGTTTTTCAGTAAGCCTAATACAAAAAATAAAAGTGATAGAAACAAGTTAATTTTTTTTGTGTTAAAGATATTCTTAAGTAGACAAGGGCCTAGTTAGAAAGTGAGCTCAATGTATTACCTCTTTGCGTGACTCATTTTAGCCTCAACAAGTCTGCCACCCTCCCGTTGTTCCTTGTACATTCTTAAGACACATTGGTGGGTTTCCTCTTCATTTCTCCTGCTCGGAGGTCCTTATATTCTATTCTAATTCGAATTTACTGCATAACAAATTGTATATATAAATGTTTCTTATTGTTTACATAAAGTCGGAGACAGCATTTGACTTTGGCAAGGCCGCGTGTGCTTGTTTACCCAGTTATTGTTTTGCAAGGCATGCACTGAGCACATTTAGTTTTTGTAATTTGACATTTCTAATATGCATGTTCTCAATTGTTATGGAATAATTGGTTGGCTGTAATGTGCTGGATGCTGGGTGCTCTAACGACAGCGCACCATGAATACCAATGTGGCATTCCCAGCGTGAAGAGACACGCAGACATATTGTTGCTGTCAGGAGCAAAACATTAGGTTTTCAGGAAAAATGAAATATACTTACAGGAAGACAAAACACTTTCACCGGGCTAATATGTCCCGCTGATATTACCCTGTTATTTCTAAACTAGATTTGGACAAGTCAGTGTTGCTGAGGGTGGATGCAGTTTAAACTCTAATTGTAAAATGATATATTCTGTTATTGTGATGCCACAATGTAATGTTTTGTTGATTATTGATTATTGATAATGTCAGTGGAAAGGTTATTAAATACCATAACACAACTCCAGCCGGTTGTTAAAGTCCCAATGAACTGTGCAATGACACAGACTGCTGAATTATACAGTTGATAATACAGATAATACAGTTCTGGTATCTTGTAGGTCGTCATTATTAACAAACACCTGCAAATCTCCCTGCAGAGACTGTGAGGGAGAGCACAAATAGGAACCAGTTGTTGATGACATTTAACAGAGTAAATCAGAAAGAGATTTTCCACAGATAGAAACAGATGTAAGAGCAGGAAAGTTAGATAGTAAGTATTCTTACTGTGAGGCTGAGAAGTTTCAAATCTTTTTTTGAACATGTCATGTCATGTGATAGACTACCTCAGTTCATATCAAGAGCAAAGATTAATTTGATAACCACAGAAAATTTCAGATAAACATATTAAATATGAACCTGTCCAGACATAGTTTTTGACCTCGTCTTGTTTATTACAACTTCAATTCCATTTCCACTTCATGTTTCTGAGGAAGAATGAGCTCTTTCTTCATTCAAACGTTACACAGGTTTGCTTTAAAATCCAATTTGATACGCCATGACATTGGGAGCAAGAGGGAGGGAGAGAGAGCAAGAGGGAGGGAAAGCGAGCGGGAGAGAAAGCGGGTAAAACAGGCCAGCAAGGCTGGAAGAGGAGAACCAAGGAGAGGTCGATCCAGGGTCGGTGAAGGCCCGGCGGCCATGGATCCTTCTCTAGGAGGACAGACGCTGATAAGGCCCAGGTAGCTCATACAGTGCTGAGGTTTAAGAGGGCACCAAGATAACAGCCTGCTGATAGGACCAACCAACGCAGCTGGACTGCAGATAAGAGGCAAGGACTTGTTGCCCTCGACAGGAACAAGACTTCTAATTTGTACAGGACTTGCACCGGCATTCTGCGGCGCCAGCATTATAGTTTCTGGAGTATTCTGTGCTCTAAAAATCCTTCACACACCGGCAGGATAAGTTGTGAATCCTTTAATACATCCAAATATCTTCAAGCTTTTCAATTGTTTTTTTAATTTGTTCTTTGCAGTCTTCCATACATTTTGATATATTTGCTGTTTTTGCATAATTTATTGATTGTGCCAAAATGTTCATTTAGAAATCTTATAAAATTCAATTTTCTTCAGTATTGTTCTGTCAAAGGCAATTTATTTTATTATACTGACAATTAAAGAGTGATTCGTATTTATTTTTAGAGTAGAGGTTGAAAACAATCAACTGAACAGATGCTTTCTTTATAGCTGTTGAGTCCTTTTTCCTCAACCTGTTATTTTTGTACTCGTGTTTAGTTTCCAGCCTTCCTTTAGTGAAATCTAAAGGCAGAAGAATGAAACTCATTTTGGCAGCATTGTTCTGCAGACACCGGCACTGGTATTGACTTCTAAAAACTCATATCAGTCAAGGCCCGATCTCTGCTGCTCTGATATTTTGTCTATTATTTATGACACGCAGCCGTATGTGGTGCACACATCCACCTAGAGGCGTGATGGACCCGAGCTGCACTCTTTTACCTCTCTCTTTGATTGTGCACCCGCTCAAACGCAGCAGTCAGACCTCCAAATGGAGCCCCAAGGACAAAAGACATTAGGTAGGAAATGTTTCATTTCGGAAAAGCAACGCGTCCGTTCTCTGATCCTCCCACCCCCACCCCCCGATTAGCATTCGTCTCACTCCGCGCGCTCCCTCAACAAACTGTGTTCCCGTCGTTTGAAGTTAACCCGGGCAGCTGACCGCCTTGTTAGCTTAATAGTTTGGATATGCAATTCAGGGGTGATTTATTGCCGCCCACTAAAACAGCCTACCCACAATCCCGTTTTGTTTTTGCAAGCAGCGAGCGTTCAGCTGAGTTTTGAAGGAGTCACTGCACTCGTCTAACACAACATGGGCCTTTTCTGCCGCGGGACAGACCTCAGCTTCCACCCCACTCTGTGTCAGCCACATTATAACACAGCCAGATTTACACTGTGGATAAAAGATGAAATGTTTCATGAGGACTTCGTTTAAAGTGAAATCTGAGCCTCAAATAACGAGTGTGTCTCTCTCTGAATAAATTAATTTTTTCTTTCTTTCTTTCTTTTTTTTAAAGCAGAGTACTATGTGATTTGAATGCAAAGCCCTCACTGAGAACGTGAGCTGAGCAGGACAGTGGGAGGTTATCATGTTCAGTTTGCTTTCTCAAATGCATATGGATATATATATTTATAATACATATGTGCGTGTGTGAGTCTCGTGTACACATGTCTGCCATTATGCATTCACGAGCGATGAATAATGTACAATAAAGAATAGTTTTACAGGAGTAGTTACATCTGCTCCATAATTTACTGTGGGCAAAGGTGTTCAGGGAGGCCAGTCACGCAATGGGCAAAGTACTCCGACTCAACACTGTTCCGTTATCTAACTTCTGATATGAGCTCTCCAACTTTACCATATTACTATTCGCGGTGCGAGAGAACATTATTAAACCGTCTTATTAAACTGTCTCGTGAGTTTATCTGAACTTTCAAGACCACAGTCTGGTGGAGATTTACATGAAAGTTATCGGCGCGCTCTTTAAAAGATCGGGTTCTCTACAAGGTAATAATGAAGTGCTCAGACAGTGACTGAGTGTGCTTGACAGGAAACGTCTGTCAGAGCTCTTTTCTTTAGCCAAGACGCGCTCGCACGTTGGGCAATTAAACTCGCCGCGTCTTTACTTTGCCGTCAAAGCTCGTCACATTTCTCCGACGTCCTCTTGTTTGATTTAATTTCAGAGGAGCTCCTCAAACAGGCCTTTCCACACTCGCAGGCCACTGTCCCTTCGTCCCTACATACATTTGCACACACACCGTGCGACGCTCCATCCGTCCATCTGTCCGGGGTGGATGGCGGCAGCTTGTTCATCAATCTCAGTGAGACTGGGAGACACAGAGAGCAAGACAGATGAAAATTTTGTGTGTGCATGTGTGTGTTTGATGTCAGCATGTACGCTTGTGGGATTCGACGCCAGCATGTGTTTATGTAGACAGATTTGGATTGGTATTTGTGTGTGTGCGTGTGTGTGTGTTATGGGCCAGACTCCCGCTACTCTCGCTCTGTCAGCCGTCTTCCCTCTGTTCTCCCTGTGGCTCCACCCCCGCTGTTTCTGCACTGGGAACAACTGGGGGGCGGATAGGAACTGATATCAATAATGCTACAAACCCCCCGTGGATGTGTCCCGTACGCTCCATAATTGATGACAGTGAGCTCCCGCGTTCACCAATGTATTACGGCAAGGTGCCTGGGTACAAAATTCAGGTAACTTTCAGGAATTCACATATGTAGTCGGGAATGAGAAGTGCACGTGCATATACAGTGTGTGTGTGTGTGTGTGTGCGTGTGTGTGCGTGTGTGTGTGTGTGTGTGCGCAGCGGCGAAGAGGATGCATTCATTTGACAGCCTTAAGGAATAATTTAAAATGCAGAAAGACGGGCGGGCGCGGCAGATGTTGTGCGCAACCGTCTCATTTCATGCCCTCCTGCCTTTTCGTCTGGAGGTTTGTTCCGCACGTGACGCCCCCCAATCAAATCGGAGGAAGAAACAAAAGAAAAAAAGAAGAACTTTATTTACAACATCCGATTTGAAGCTGAGTGCCAAAAACCCAGCGAAGAGATCCGTTTTAGTGAAATTTATGACGTCTGCGTCTGATAGACAGTAGATGGGATTTGATTACTGACGCTCTTTGTCAACAGGGAGCCGTACCGGAGCATTTATGGGAACGTGGGCCCAACAACGCAGTGCTGTTTTATATTGGAGCAACTCAGCTGGGAGCCATGTAAAAAGAAAAAAGAAACGTCTGGGTGCAATCTGTCTCGATTACCGGTCAGACACCTTCTCGCGTGCTATCTTGAAGCAATTAGACCGCACTTAAACATTTTAAGTCATTCGCCTCAATGTTGTTCCTGTCTTTTTTCTTCCAAGTTTGTCTAAAACCAAATCTTTTTTTTTTTTGTTTCTCCAAATTTCCCACTTCCCCTTTTTTTCTCACATCTGTCATGCTGAACTCTACTTATCCATTACTTTTGCCATCTCTCTCTCTCACACTGTCTCTCTCCTGAGTCACCTTCACTCCTCCTCCTCCTCCTCCTCCTCCTCCCACTCTGCTGTGTTTTATGGCTAAAAGCTGTTATTCCGCTCGGCTGCAGCCCGACTCCTCTCTGTAATATTTCATTCATCAGAACAATTAAAGCGGAACATTGGTTTCCAGGGTGATAATTAGGGTTTGATGAGTGAACCTGAACGCCACCAGGACAAGACAGCTTGATTACTCTCATTTGCCGGTCTCTGTGCTATTCCAGGGTTATTATCCATTGTCTTGTCAAGCAAATAGAGGAAGAAAACAGCCATGAAATGGAGAGAGGTGAGACCCAGAGAGACAGATAGAAATAGAAAGTGTGGAGGTAGAAAGAGTCATGGGAGAGTTTGTTGGAGATGAGTGGCTTGTAATAGGAGCAGGTCTTTCGGATAGCGATACACCACATTAACTCCGGCTCCTGCTGCTTTTCAGTAAAACACCCATGGCATCTCTAACCCTGCGGCCCGCTCCGGGGATCTTCCTCCAGCTTTCTGCCGCGCTCGCAGTCCCCACGTCCACTTTTACTGCATTGATGACTCTGTTTATAATTAGACTTTTTCTTCTTCTTTTTTTCATGCCCACACACGACTTTTATTCATGAGACGGGTCACCTCTACCTCCAAACTGATTTTAGTTTTTGCACCAGACCAAGTAATTATGTAAGGTGGGATACAGTGATACCTGTTACTTACTCATAGGTGGCAAAAATAAATTGACAAATAAATAAATAGATATATTAACTGTCCAAGTAATAAATTACATAATAGAATAATAGAAGGGATAGTCAAACTTTGTTCTCTGTCAACCTAAATATACATTTAAATAAATGATATTGTTATTTGTGTAATGGTATTGCATGTAACTGGGCTAATTTATTTTGACTCTTTTTTTTTTTTAATAAAAAGTGGCACCAATGCAGCAACATATCATTGTGATGTGACAAATCCACAAAAAGAGTCTTCGTTGCGGCAAATAATTCAAATTAGAATCAGGCATGCATGAACGGACAGACGCTAGCATCGTTTAATGTGCTTCGACGTGACTGTGTTGCTCTGCACCGCCTCAAATCGCCTGCATTTGTCTCTGTTGTGGATTCGCGATGGCCAGTTTCCTGTCATGGGGCTCATGGCGGCACACGTGTGTGTGCAAGTTATTTCATTATTTACCCCCGGTTGATGTGCTCCATACATACGCTCTCTCAGAAGTATCAGCCAATCAATTAATCTGACATTAGCCATTCAAGGTCGCGACCTGAGAGGATCAACCAATGAAAGAGCTGTTTAATCTCGACCTCCTGAATGCCAAGAGGCCCGCGTGTGTTTGCCAATATGTGTGTGTGTGTTTGTGTTTCCTGGTGGACGCTTTTTGCATGCGTATGTCAATTAAGGTATGTACAAGTCAATAAGCAACACTACAGACAGGAGTGAAGGCGTTAATGTATAGGTGAGTGTGTGTGTGTGTACCGGTGAATGGGTGGCTATAGTGGGAGTGACCTAAATTCTTTAGAAGTTTGCATTAGCTTGACAGGTAGGCAGCTGTCAGCCCTTTTTGTTTCTTTTTGTTTTTTTTTTTCTGGATGTAAATGCTGTTGACCTTCTGGAGAAGCAGTTTCTCACGGCGTGGAGCGATAGAATAATAGCTGTGTGATGTTTGAAGCTAAAGCTGACCTCTACGTGCGCACACAAAACAGCTTTCCCACCAAGTGGAAGTAAATTGCTCCCAGTCCTAACTTTCTCTTTCTCCCTCTCGCTCGCTTGCTCTCTCTGTCTTTTTTTTTAAGGGCAGCTGAGTGACATTTCATGGGGCCGTGGCACCTACATCTCAATAGTAATCACTTCAAACTTGCGACGCTCCATTTGCTTAACGATTAAGCACAGAGAGGAGAGGAGGCTGAAAGAATTTTGCTGCTAATTCGATGCTTTAATGAGCCTGGTAATTAGAGCTAAATGTTAATGAACAGTAGGTACTGCAATTCGGAGCCTGGGCTGGGGTTTCCAGGGACGGGAGGTCTCTGAACAGCCACGGTGCCGTGAGATAAATAAGAACAATTCGGAGCCTCAGCGATAAAATGTTGTGACCGCTTGTTCAGAGAGAAATAACCAACACACCACCCAAAAGTCACTACCAAAATAGATATACAGTGCGGGGAGAGATATATTTTCAGTAATAATTCAAAATTATCTGCAGGGAGGCTCTACAGAATAGAATAAGAAAAAAAAGGATCCAGATAATGCATCAGAAGCCACGTTTTCTACATTTAGAATGACTTTGAGTCATAAATGTCTTTAAAAGTGCTCTACCTGAAAACTTTGAACAATTTTTTTTTAATTGTCAAATTCAAGTCAGTAAAGAAATGTAATTTTACCAAAAGTGGGCTTCTGGAGGAACATGGATGGAGCTGAAAAGTAGTTGAGAAAATGGAAAAAAGTGGGAAATAAAAGGGGAGGAGGGGAGAATGGAGAAGGGAGGATGAAAAGCTGATGTGGGGTGAGGATGCAGCCTCCCCCTCTGTGTGTGTGTACGTGAGGGAGGAAAGAGAAGGAGCGAGGAAGTGGTGTTCCCCCTGCAGCAGTCTGTCGGCTCGGCGTTCACGGTGGCTGAGCAGAGTGGAAGGCACAGCCGGCCCGCGGGGAGCACTTGGCACGCCATCAGCTCTGCACCGGGCACGCTCGCCGCCCAGCCAGCACAGCCCAAACACACAAGCATCGCCGATCAAAACAACGCCAAACAAACACACGCCAAACACACTGACAACATGTGGGGGGGGGAGGAGAGGGGAGGGCGGGACTTGGTGGAGGAGAGGGGAGAGGCTCAGACTCAGCAGATCAGCAGTCACTGTGGCTGCTTCCTGGTGCGTCGTCCTGCTCTGCCATATTTACTGACTGAACACCACTAAAATTGTACTGCTGAAAATTTACTCAAGTTAAAAGTGCAAAAATGACCAATTATACTAAATCTAAGTGTAGCATTTATAATTAGTCCTCTTGAAACATGCATTTATGTATGAAGCAATTAGTGCCCTGCAGTGGCTGGAAACGAGATCTCCATTCACATTAGACCTTCACAGTAGTGTAGTGTAGTGTTTAAAAAAAATGTTAAAAATAAACATGCGTGAAGACTTGAATAAAAAAAAAAACTTAGTTACAACTTCTTAAATCCTTTCAAATAAAATATCTCACAATCCAAATGTTGCATAACCCCCAAAATGTCACCAAATGCTACCAT
Source organism: Amniataba percoides (assembly GCA_037176925.1). Lineage (NCBI taxonomy): Eukaryota > Metazoa > Chordata > Actinopteri > Centrarchiformes > Terapontidae > Amniataba > Amniataba percoides. Next base: position 6,698,035 of record JBAJHX010000043.1, on the reverse strand, counting down.
ATGCTTATTTTTACTCATTTCAGATTTTCATATTAGCAGTGATGTAAAATGTTCACCCCTGTAACTCATAAATGAATAAATAGATAATATATTCATGAATTAAAAGGTGTGACTGAGCACCTTCTTGTAGGATTCTCACCTTGCATTTAATCATATTTGATTAACAGTATCATCACAGTGAGACAATCTTCAACTTGAATTTCTTCAAGACTTCAAGATCAAAATCCCCGATGTTGGGATACAGGCTGCGATCTGTATTTTTATTTCTAAAATCCTTGCTTCGTACTATATCGGTACACCAAAAACTGTATTATGACTGAGGTTGGCGAAAGGTTGTGGTTATGGGCCACGAAATATGATTTAGGTAGGTTAAGGAAACTAGAGCACTCAGGGATGTGGAAGAATCGCACCTCATAATCACCTCTCTGACCTCCACAGCCGTACAATCCACGCTACATAAAGGACACGTTACCGCACACATTGGCACTGAACATAAATCGCCAGGTGGGGAAATGTTAGATACAGACATCATTTCCAGGGATACAGAGCTGAGATGTTTTATCTATTAATTTGAAGGCTCCTGTGGTGATGATACACGCATCCACCGCCATCCATATTTCCGAACATTACGTCAGTTTCACATCCCGGAGAGTGTTTTGACATCCAGCGGCGAAGGTTAAAGCCTCTCTCTCCATCGCTGGCCTCCTCGCGCAAAGTAGGCCTGTTTTACCCTCCTTCTTTCTCCTCGGTGCCAGTTGTCTGCGAGCCAGTAAAGCAAAATAAAAAGAGACGTAAATGGCGGCACCATCTGGAGCCTGCCCCGCCAAAGAGTGAGCAGAGAGGTGGAGGGGGTTGATTTCCAGTTGATTTCAATCAGCTCCTTTTACAGCGCAGGAGCCACTCTATCAGCACACACACACACACAGAGCAAGTCTCAGGAAGCCTAAATATGCCAGCACAAGTGCCAATGGGAACTGAGTCCCAGGTTTCAGGTTCCCTCTGGACCGCGCCGATGACGGACAAAGCGAGGCTATTTATTGCCGATGCCACCTTGGGTTTGAAAACTAAAAAGAGCAGTTATTTCGAGGCTCAGTTTGCAGCCAGGAGGGTGAAACAGAAACACCTCAGCATGGGATGGAGATGACTAAAACGAAGAAAGAAAAAAAAACTTGTGATGCCACGCCACACGTGGCCTGGGGGTTTTAAATTAGAAGTTTTAAGAGACTGTTGTGCGACATTGATTTTCAATACGAGTGGACGCGGCTGTTACTTTCTCGCTTGGTAACATGTTCAGTCTAGTGAGGGCTGCACTCACGCTAGCAGAATGATCGTCGCTCGGTTTTGGCGTGGATGTCTGAAGCCAGGTCTATCTTAATGCAACACTCACATGCAGGCTGAAAGAGTTGACGGTGTGTGTCGTCATTCCTCTCATCCTAATGGCTGTGAAGTGATCACACACCGGCGCAACTATACAGTTAAAGAGGGAGCCTAAAACTCAAAGTCCTCATTTCTCATTTTTTAATGGAGAATTCACTCTTTGTGTTGAGCAACAGAAGTGACAAAGTTAAGACAGCCATTCTTTTAACAGCCCTACAGTTTAGTGTCTTAGTCACTTAGCTGCATTTTTTTTTTATTAATACAGCCTCAGCCACGTGTATTTCTTCTTAATATTTACACTTGTTTTTGTGTTTTGATACCCATTAAAACACTGTGCCTTATAGACAACTGGATGGAAATGCACTGTGTCCTTGCAGAGCTGCAGTAGAGATACGGTAACATGGAGGGGACATTTCTAACAGAGTGACATTTTAGATGTTTCCCACTTCATCTGCTGAACCCTTATTCAGCTGTGGAAGAACTTTAAGAGTGTTCACAGCAAACAAGGACTGTGGTTTTTGTCCTCCATCTTTTCCCATCACAAATTCATGGCCAGCATTTAAAGCAGTTTACTTTTTTAATATAGGCAAGTGCGTAACATATAAAGACAGATATGAAAAAGCTTGAACTTCACTGATAAAAGTCATTAAGACATAAGAAAACAGTAATGTGTGTGTCCTTGTAAGAGTCTTGGTGTTGCTGAGAAGTTTATATACCACCAGGTCTTTAAATCACCCTCCAACTCTGACCATGAAGAATCCAATGCCGGTCAACCATGATACACTAATTAATTAACAACTTCCTACTTAATCTAATTAAACAGGTTGTCAGCGTGGGAGTCCTGCCTGGAGACTGTCATCACTCACCTTTTCTTGGATCCAACCCCGCGCAGTTTGACTTGTATGTAATGAGACAGGTGTGGCCACTTTGATTGCTTTTTCTTCACATTAATTAGCAGCGGATAATTAGTTAAGATGAACACTAATCTGGGCACTACAGCTCTTTATCCTCCGGAGCTCTCACGAGTCACGTTGTTCTGTGAAAAGTTCAAATGCCAAAGGTTTATCTTTTTTTTTAATCCTTCACAGGAGTCAGCAACACAGTTTCACCTTCTTTTAGGTTTAAGCATAATGAATTTTTAAATGTCATTTTAAACCAAACTATTCATGCAGGCGTGACAATAGATTATTTAATGACTATAGAATATTTAAAGCTGTAATGTTTTGCATATATAGTTGATTGTATCATGCTGTATGAAGTAGACATACATTATTTTTCTTTAGTAAGTGGCAAATATGGTGAAGTAAGACCACTGCCATTCTAATGCTGCTCCTTTTGTGCATTATGCCTCGGGTATGTAATTGAAGGAATTGGAGCACACTGTAATGAGGGCGTCCCACGGGAGAGGAGCTGACTCAGGTGGCATTTTTCATACCCACCAATTGATTTTGCCACAGATATTAGAAGTAAACTAAAAGGTGCAACACGAAGAGTCGGACGCTCATAAAGGACAACAGAACAAGCAGTTGTTGTTGTTGTTATCACCGTCACACATCATTTGTCACTTAAAATAAGCTTTTCTACCTGTCCTGGGTTACATTAATAGGAAAGATGGGGAGATGAGATTTTAGAAAGAATGATAGAGAAGATAAAGAGGAAGAGAAAGGAGGAAATATATATATGTAGAAGAGTTTGATGATATAGAAAATATGAGGCAAGAGGACATATAAGAGAGGAGATGATGCAGAGAGCAGGTAGGGAGGGAGGTTGGCTGGAGGACAAGATGAGAGGAGATGACGAAAGGAAGCAAAGTCAGGCCGGGAAACTGTGGAGGAGGACGAGCGAGAGAGTAGGGGGGAGTGAAGGAGGAGGAAGAGAAGTGAACGCGCACTCTTGGCAAGTGCACATGTGTCTTTGGCGTTAACTAACTTCTTCATTTTCAAGGAGCCTCTCCAAGTCTATAACAAGCACTTACAGAATTACAGAGTTGACAGTTGCCTACACACACCATCAACAACTCAAAATCCACAGAACCTGGAAGAGACGGTCTGTCACTCAATAGCTGTACCTTACTCTGTACCTCACTAATATTTCCATTTTAGTGGCATATATATTCTTCAATGCAAGTTCATCATAAAGCATGATAAAAAGTTACATCATGTTCCAAGCAATAGTTAAGAAAATATCCACTGCATTAGCTCCTATGAATGAATAATATATTTCCTTTTTTGGACTCTTGTCAGGACCATCTAAGCAGTGAGGGATGAATAGAAAAGGCCTTTCCTTCATTAATAAATCACCGTGTGAACACACACACACACACACACACACACAATCTGCAAAATTAAATACATATAACACTATGTCTGCACAGTACAGTATATTATAGGCAGTGGTCTCCACAAAACACTTTCCAAAAAAAAACTCAGTATATAAATAGGTCACATTGACACATGCAACTGAGAATTGAGCCAATATAACAATTAGCTAACATAATGTAAAACAGCTTTTAATAATAATTCTTTGTATAACTGATAGGAACCTGCATAAAATTCAATAAAAGATCATTTAATAGAGTTTAATTTCCATCTGAATGATATGTTTGATGCAGATATTCATCACATTTATGTTTATGGTCAGATTTAAATACAGTGAGTGCAGTATTTAGATATATGGCTTTGGAAATGTCAGTACTTGTATCGGCCTTCACAGCCTGCATCAGTCAAATGGCATTTTCTTAAGCTTGGCAGAAAAAAAAAAAACAACATAGGGGAGGTTGTATTTAAATCAACCCACTGCCGCTCTGTGCAGCCACTGTAAATTAGACTGTCGCTGGTTACCGATCCAACATCAACTAAAGTCTGGCTTTCTCACCCGGCAGGACTTGGTGTGTCTGCGTGGCACGGAGCCCGGCCTCAGTGGTTGTTGTCTGTGACGGTGGTTAAAGATGGCGGTGGGGGGAGGTCGGAGGGGCTGGTGGGGGTGTTGGCTGACACTCGAAACACATGTGAGACCTGGCACGTTTACGCCATGGTCTGGCGTAGGCGCACAACTCTGCTGTGTTGGAATTAGTTAAATGATCACAGGAGACACTGGATGACACATGCAGACGGCTGAGTGTGTGAGTTTATAGGCGTGTGTGTGTCTGCGGTTTGCATAATTAACAACACTGCTCCGCTCGGCCTATCGGAAGAGATTCTTGATCACGTCTATTGATATTTCAGCATTCCTCCTTCTGGTTTTCCACCCTAAAAGTTCCCAGTGAGGTCCGTGAGGTACAGGAGTGTGACACTTTCTGTCTCTGGGCCTGCTGTCAGTGATCATGCGGCTGCAGTGAGCCATCAGTCAAAATTAACGGCCTCATCGAGCATTCAGGACGGGCATCAATTAAAACCAGTGGAGCTCAATATTGTTTTATGGTATATTTACATTTTAAAGCTTGATTTAATTATCCCGGGCGCAGACAGCCTCCGCAGCGGCCCTCCCTCGCTCCACGCCCCCACACACATCGCCTCCGTCCATTAAAATATAGATGGGACATAAAAGACGGAGTTAGTGCTGAGCTGGCCGCAGCAGCTACCTGGGACAGGGCGTGGAGTTCATGTAAATGCATCCAGCAGATGCGGAAAAGCGAATGTCTGGCTATGACATTGAATTGTTTCTTCTCAAGTACACAAAGCAGACAATAAAGACCCTGTAATGACAACAGTGCTGACGGATGAGGCTCATCACCAAGGAGCAAAGTCTTCCAACACCACGCTGCTGCACCTGGATTATATTTCACCTGGACAACCAGTCAACTGAAGAAAAATCTTCTCATCTTAGCCTGCTCTTACTAATAAATATATGCAGTTCGTAATTGAAAATAGAAGCATGGAGAAAACATTCTACCCCTGATAATCAGCTTTTACACACAGCCCACTCAACTGCATGACCAAATGGCGTAATTGAAAAGTCCTTTTTTTTTCTTTTTTAGCTGTGATTATGGATGCCCCTGTAGATTAGATAATGAAACGCAGCACCTAATGTGAGACTTGTGAGTACATATCAGCTTTATATCATCAAGGAATGGTTGTTTGCAACTCATAACGGCACCTATCTATCTATCGATCTGTCTATCTATCTGTCTGTGAAAATATTCATCAGTATATTATAAAACAGCCTATCTAGCTGTGTTGAATACTGTATATCGCCCTGATTATTGCTGGACATCAGCCTGGTCCAGTGGCCTGTTGTTTCTGTAAGAGCTGCTGACAGTGTTGCTCACAGTAATAAGCTTCCAGGAGTGCGTTGCCACTGGGCAGTTCGCTGTCCGTGGTGCTGAAACAGCACTGCTGCATGTTTCCACAGTGCAGAGATTTTGTTCTTTTGGCTCCCAGGATAACTCGTCCGGGCCACTCAACGTTCTTTGCTTGCCCTCTCTCTCTCTCTTTCTTAGGGACCAGGTGTTCTTCCTAAAGGCTCACCTCTTGATTTGTGTTGCATTACAAAACAATACTGCTATTCTTTTGTAACATGTGGCTGTATGCAAATTGTGTGATAATGCTATGGATCATACGGATATGTCTTAATATCTACATATCGCAGCATCTCTGCATTCACATGTTTGAGTGTGATTGTGGATGTTTCAATAGTAACTTTGAATGTATTGTGTGAAAATAATGTAAATGTAGGCCTACCTGGGTATGTGTTTGTGTGTGCCTGAGTGTGTTTGTGCTTTCCTAAATGTCTTAATGTGACTGTGCTGTGCGTGCATGTATGTGTTTTCAGAATTTTCCCAGAATGGGACATCAAAAGCTCTCGCCCAGTACAGACGCGGCCCTTTATTTTTGTGTTATAGATGGCAATTAAGACTTGGAAGTGAAAACGCTATTCTGGCAGCGAAAATACACAATACCGGGAAAAGGCCAAAGTCTCTTTTTTTTACTCAATCTGGGATTAGATTTTTGTTTTTAGGGCCATTAAATTGTCTACAGTGGAAGAACTGGGGGAGCTGGCACAGACCGAGGGAACTGCAGCAGAGAAAACAAAAGAAGATGCGGGGAGAGGATGACAAAGGGGGAGGATGATATAAAAGAAGAGGCACTCAGCGAGGAGATGGATGGAGTGCATTAAAGGTGCGAGAATCTAGGGGGAAGAAGAAACGGCAGGAAAGTGAGAGGAGCTGGAGGGAGAAGATGACAGGGAGGGAGGATTAGGAGATAGGAAGCTACAGTAAAAAGGACCATCGCGGGGCGTACAGTAGGGGTGAATCATGGGAAACCGTGCAGGGATCTACGGGCAGATGTATGTAGAGGCAGGTGGGAGAGAGAAAGAGAGAAGCGGGGTGCTGATGGACAAGGGAGGTAGGGTGAGGCAGAGGGGAAAGCATGTATTAAGTCAATGGGATAATGATGTGTCAAAGCGTGACCAAGCTGTGAAAATGGGAAAATGTCTTTCATCATCACTAAAGTGTCCTCTCCCTGACCCCTTCAGGTGAAAATTAAAATGGCGAGGACTCGATGGAAAAACTGTTTCAATTTACTTCTAAGTGGAGTAACATTGATTCTGGGTTGAAAGCAGGGCCTGGAGGCTTACAGAGCCCAGACTCCCTCTCTCTCCCTCTCTCTCCCTCTCTCTCTCTCTCTCTCTCTCTCATAGAAATACAGATCATCATGACATCTATCTGCATCTGCATGTTGCCTAATTGATTTCCTGTATTTAATCATAAAACCCTTAATTATTTTACCTGCCCTAATATCAAGTTTATTATGACATTTTTCATAAGGTCCATTTTGTTTTTCTCACATACACATAAAATCACAGTTAAAAATGCACCCACGGTGTCGTTCAGTAAAGCGCCAGTGCTCTTTATACTTGGTACCCGTGGGAGAAAACCACCCAAAGCAAGGGGTTATTTCTAAAGTTGGCCCATTAATGCGTTGGTGCTGTCTTGATCCATACTGTTGTTCAGTTTTTAACCAGTCATTTTTAAGTATGCATCATGCAAAGATTTATTTTTTCTGGACAAATGAGTCAGCTGCACTTGTTTTGTCCTTCACACTGTAGTGATTCATATGTCCCGTGTAGAGCAGGGTATAAATACATGTCTATTTTTAACTGATGTATCACAGTAGTCTTCTAAGTTTTTATTTAGTTCATGCATATATTTAGACTTTCTGTTTTAATTGTGACTGTGCAAGGTTTGTCCTGCCGAAAATTATGCCTTTTACACTGCCAGTTTGTTTGGAATTCACACGAGAGGAGATACACGTTTAGCAAAATCCAGGAGAGGAGGCATCACAGTGCGGCTCCTCTTGTTTGAATGAAAAGTGATCTCAAAGGAGCACGTTTCAATCAGTCCCGATATCCATACAGTCGAAATAACAGGCACAGCCACATTTACACAGACCCACAAAGTAAATTTTTTTGCTTTCATCAGTAAGGCCTGGCAAAGCTCACCAGGCATTTGCTCGTGAGTCATTATTTTAAAGCAAAGCGTTGGTGTAGATGTCACTCAGCGGTCTGTCAGCGTTCTCTGCTTTTGAGTTTCATGTTACAAAAACAAGGAGGATGACAAATCTCCTAAACTAATCACCAAAGCGCTGTGCAGAAAGACGACAAGCTTTCTATATATATATTTATATCTCTATACAATTAAATTAAAACATTTGTTCATGCGGTGCTGAATATCACACTTTTTGCACTCCCCATGGTTCACATTCACACTGAATAATATTTTTCCTCCTTGTAATCACTTCTAAGTGGATGTCTTGCAGGCTAAAGTCTCAAATATAGACTGGCTTTCGAGGATAACGTACACTGCTTGTGAGGCTCTCGGGAGACTTTAATCGGTCCCAGAGCCGCATCGCGTGTTGTGTATGCTGTAACCCTGCGTGAAGATTCAGCTGGTGGCCTGACCCGTGCATGGAGAGCAAGGGTGAGAAGGTAAAAAAAGAGGTGACAGCCCCGGGCATTCACACGCAAATGCACACAGAGACTCACGCGTATATACCAACTGATGGCAGTGATCAATGCGTAAGCTCGTGCAGAAACACACACAAATGCAATTATGTTGCTCCAAAGAGACATTCAGGTTAACACAGGATTAAATCAAGACCCTTTTGAGAATTAAAATACACTAAATTCTGATAAAGGCTGTCTTTTTCAGCCAACAGCACAAACAACAAGTGATTACAACAACTTCTTCTCCTGTAAAATAATGAAACACATTAACTTCACAAAGCAGAGTTTTGCTTCGTTGTCAGTTAGAAGGCCACCACGGATTTTAGCTAATATCCCTCTCTACAGCTGTCCTAATTTTATCAAGCAATTAAAGTAAAAGCTCAAGTAAAGTTCAGATTGTGGGCAGGGGTGGGGGGGGTGCTGCTCAGGAGTGCGATTGAATTGAGGTCTGTGGATTTTTGGTAGGCTGAAGTCTGCTGAGTGACTGATACTGTAAAATTAAATCCCTGCTGATACATTATGGTTATCTGGTGCAACTAGGCTGTAAAGCACCGTTCTTTTTTAACGTGTCCCTTATTCTCTAATCAGACAGAATTTATGTCCTCAAACAGAACTGTAAAAATGCACATGAATAATCGTTAATAATCCTTTACTTCAGTTTTGGAGGATTCTCGCCCTGTTTGTGCGAGAACAAAGACTTTGATATCGGATTGGCCTCGGTATGCTGCGCGAATGCACTCACACAGTCACAGCTATGCAACACATATGAATGCTTGGAGAGAAAAGGCACTGTGACACATATTGACTTATGCTGGGCTGGAGACAGTATTGATTTCCCAGTCAGAGATCCAGAGACAGAGGCATACAGCTGGAGAAAGAGAGAGAGAGAGGGCAAATTAACTCACTGGCTGCATCCCAGGCCACATTACTGCTCCTACAAAATAGATTCCAAAGCAGTCTAAACCACATTTCTTCTGCAAAATAAAAATTTCAAACACCATGGGAATTGGCACATAAGGAACTTTCCAAAACGATTAAAAAATAAAGCAAGTTTGTTTTGTTTTCGTCTGCGCTGTAGTTTTACAAGCATGAAAAACGCTGCGTCCTACCAGAATGTGTGTCTGTGTGCGAGCTTATCTTAGTGTCTATTAGGAGAAAAAAAAAAAAGGCACACCTGACTTGTGCGCTTGTGTGCATCGATGGCGCGTTTGACATACGTTGCGTGGTGTAGTGTTCACCTTGGTCAAGCACGGCGAGGTTAATGGCGGCCACATCAGCAGGTGACTTAAAAAGCGTTTAGCGGGTATAATTGATGATGCAATTACTGTCCGGATAAAGCCGAAGTCTGTTTCCCACACCCCCCCCCACTCTCTCCCTCAGCATTATGCCCAAAGAGCCATACATCTTGCTGCAGGCTGGCCTCTCCTCCTCGTTCCTCCACTCCACCAGCTCCTCTTGAGGAAAATATCATGTTTTCACCAGAGGGGTTTTAAGCGCAGTTTAGTCATGTAGCTATTTAGTCAATACTGGCGAAGAGCTGGAGGAAAGTTGGGTTGATACGAATGGAGAACATTTGTTCAGACTTAAAATATACTTATAATGTGTTATGTTATTGAATGATGGTAAACCTCACAAAAAAAAGGTCTTTGAGATTTTTTTAACTGGCGGTTTCTTGATTGATTTTAAAGTATATGTCAATTTAAAGCCTATTTCCAGACATGAACCCTGTGCTGTCACTTAAAAGTCCATTTTCAATGTAATGACCACAGTTAACTGCAGTGATGAGCACTGTGTCTGAGACTGAGTACGCGACAGAATAAACCCACACAGACATGGATGTGGTCCCCTGGATGTGCCTTTAATTAAATGAATTGTCATATGAGTTATAAATAATCCATTTAAAGCTTCATCTAGACTGAGCATGATGCAGAACTCATAACTACGCTCACTCAAAATCTTGACAAACTGATGAAGTCGGCAGAACATTTGTAGTTAAAAATAGATTAAAGGATGAGATACCTCCAATTAAATGTGTTGCATTGCCAACCAGTGTGGTATTGATTAGTCAACAAAAAATACACACTAGACATCTATTGACAACTAGGCGCCTCGCTTGAATTAAAATGAAGATACTGTTTATGAAGATACTGTTTAACCCTGACGCCCGGTCCGTGTGAGAATAATTACCCCCGATTCAGGTTCAGCCTCCGAGTGAACTGGTCTGCCGACTGGTTGAGGCGAAACCCAGCCGGGTCATCGGGCGCGTTGATTTGGGTGTGAGTAGCCCATCCTTCGCCTAATTAGAGCCTTGCGAGACCCCCCGGGCGGCTGCCGGTGGTAACCCTGCAATATAAACACAACCTGTCCATGTGAGGAGTGTGTGTGAGTGGCACCGAGTTCATTTCGCACAGCAGGTGGGGACTTTTACTGTTATTACCTGAGGGCTGTTATGCAGACAGATGCCTTCTCGACGGGAGGCATCCAAGTGAGCAGCACACACTTAGGGATGCCAGGGTGCACGCTCACACCCGCCCCGCTTCATTTGTACCTCCTCACAAACATGTTGAGACCGATATCAGTTTGGTGATAGTGTTGATAAAACTGCAATTAACAGTTTAACAGGTGTAAAGGTGATAAAGAATAAATTGAATGAATAAGAAATGTTTGGGAGACAAAAATGAGCAGAAACTCTGAAACTGGAGTTGGTAGAAGTATAATTAACTTTATTACTTTTAACCAACTAACTATTATTTAAGCTATTATTTAACTATGTTATCTCTTGAATTGTTGCACCTCCTCACAGCATCAAAACTGGTATTGAAGCGATAAGTTGGTTCATTTACTGGACACAAAATAACTGACAATAATCCATCAATGAAAATATTTTTATCAGGCAAAAGTGTCCAATGACCTCTTAAATAATAATATTTGTGGGTTTCCTAAATTATTTATGATAGTAAACTATTTAAAGACATCAACTTGGGTTCTGGGAAATTGCCTTTTTTTTATTTCATTTTTTAAGAATTTTTTTTGATAATTTACTTATATTCATACTGAATATATGCATAAATTCCCAGTGTTGTCCTTTTTAAACTTGGCTAAAAGCATTTTCACCTCCCTGTCTTCAGTTCTGGTATGACTTCTAGACTAATAAGTTAAATTGATGTGAGATTTTACAGTTACTCATACTGGCTAAGACTTTTTTCTCTTCAATTTAATTTCAGAGTTACAAGTTTTCAGACCAGTTGACGCTTCACTTTCCTCTGGATAACTTTTCACCAAACTTTAATTGTGACATGCACCATACCGTACTGCCACATATTTCCCCCGTGGGATCACTTTTCAGTTCATTAGCTCTCTGTATTGATGGTTTTCAGTGGCAGAAATTAAAAAAAAAAATCTGAAAACATCGGGATGGGTGATGATAATTATTGTAATACATTTCTTCCTTGTTACGGACGCCATTTGTCAGGCTGCTCAAGTGGTCAGAGCTGTCACAGTTTTATTACTGGTTTACGTGATGGTTTCTCAATGTCTCTGTGTTTTCAGACACACTGCAGGTGGTGGCAGGCAAAGAGACAGGGGCTTGTGACTTACCAATTTGCTAATTGGTAAGCCTGTCAACCTGTGCTGCAGTGTCATTGACCTTGTCTTCGCTTTTGCATTTCTCTGCGCACAGAGTGCCACCATTATGCCATGGCCTTCAATTGAGGCTTTTTCCCAGCATGTTTTGGGATTCCTGTTGTGCAAAACAATGTTGCCAAATGTGTTCATAAGAGAAAAATAATAAAAGTCTGAACTGGATATTTTTTAAGAGAGGTGAGAAAAACAGCCAGAGCCAACATCCCAATACCTGCTTTACCAATCTGAGGGTGAATGTTTTAAAAATATTTTGGTCACCAATAATGTGGATGCAATACAGCTCTGCACTATGAATCAACATGCTAAATATATATAGATCTCCTCCGGCAGTACACTGAAATACTCCAAATGACATCACATAGCTCTTAAAATAGAAAAGACTCAAATACTAGACGTTAAAAAACAGCACTGTGTAGTTAATTATTGTATTATAGAGTTTTATAGACAGTAGTATTGTAGCATATACTATTGTCTGATATGTACAGTATGGTAATATAGCATTGTATTGTATTAAATAGGATAGTGCATGTGCATGTCAGTATTGTAGCATATGGTATAGCGTGCATTATTACAGTATAATATAGAATAATGTAGTAGGGTTTAGCATAATATTATATAGTATTGTACAGTATAGCATAATACAGCACATTATATTGTACAGCATAGCGTCGCATAGTACAGCACAGGATAGTGTATTTCATATAGTATTGTGTAGTGTAGTGTAGTGTACTATAGTATAGTTTGGCATTGAATAGTATAATGCATATATAAAGAATTGCAAAAACATAATCAAGCTTGACCTCTAAATATCAAGTCCGTCAACATATGTTGATGATTTGAAAAACAAGGTATTGTTTTTTCTTTCTGAATACCTGCCTGTGCTGTTGCTGTGCAGACTGATTGTTGAGCTGTAAAATCACCCACAGTCTGACAATATGTCTGTCATTGGAGTGTCCTCACCTGTTAACTAGTGCCTGTGGATCTGTGTGCATGGAGGTACAGCTTGTCGGCTCTGTGTGGCCTATCTGTGCGATTCTGCATGTGTATGTGCATCACTGTGCAAGAATCGTTTTGAATGTGCAAGTGTGCAAATAGCGTGAGTTTTGGGTGGATGCCGAGAGCAGGCGAGAGAGTATGGATTCATAAAGTTCTTAGTGACATCTGAAAATGACTGATATTCATTGAAAAATATCCAACACTGCAAATACACGTGGAGGGGAGTTTTTTGCGGTTTTGTGGTCTTAAAATGCACCAAACCAAGAAACTGCATCAAATTCACTCTCTTCCCCAAAACATTTACAGTGCATTAGGCTGTATTAACCTCAATATGCAAGTGAGACATAAGAGAATTACTGTAAAAGACCCTTTTTTTCTCTCAACTGGAGGTGAACTGAGGCTGAAAGAAACGTTATAAAACAACTACATTACGATTTTATTTCTGTGCTTAGTGATCTCAGATGACTCTGGCCCGCTGAGCTCTCCTTGTCAGCTGCCCTCCCATGCACTGCATGCGCACTGAGCTCCTGTCTCTGAGGCACTCCCAGTATCCCTAAAATCACATTCACATTGAGAAATTCAGCACCATCTCAGAAAATAGGGTGCCCTGCATGTAGTGAGTATTTGTCCAATTACAGACCTGCAATAAATGTTTGTCCTTTTATTGAGCAAAATGATGATGATGATCAATTATAAAGTTAATTGTCTCAGATTTTGATCATTTTCTGACATTAACCATACCATAACTGCACATGTACATAAAAAATTATCACAAACTGAAATAAAAGGACAACAAAACTTTAGTGTTTAGTGTAAAACTTGTAACAGAGTGTAACCAATCCCATATGGACACCAATCAACTCAAAAAATGAAGCAAACAAAGCTCATTTAACTGAACAGTGCCCTCTAGGAATGACATTGTCAGCTTTCTGTGGAGAGGTACGAGACAGACTCCTATGGCATGAGCACTGCTGTCAAACCCCGCTGCCAATGTCGTGATGGATTCCTGTTTCCCACGTGGAAAAAAATAATCAAGACAAAGCAACCAATTCGTCAAATCAAAATGACTCTCTCTCTTTTCCTGCCTCCCTCTCTCCATCTCCCTCCCTCTTTTTTTTTCTTTCTCTCATTCACGGCTTGCTCATTACTCACATAATTCTGTTACCTAGCACCAAGATGAGACATCAATTCCTCCGCCACTGAGAATTGCAAATTAGCTTTGAGTTAGCTCTTGAGGAGATGGGAGGAGACAGGAGTGGGAGGCGGAGAAGAGATAAGCTGATGAGTATGTTTGAATTAGCCCTCGCTCGCAGTGGGAGAGGAACAATGCTGAGAAATCGGAGAGACTTTTTTCGGCGACAAATTGTGGCATTTTAACGGCACGAGTGACGCTTTGCATCAGAGCGGCACGCTGGGCCGGCTTGGCTCCGGTGCGTTTGGGGTCTTGCAGAGCAGTCTGCAGCCAGGGAGAAATTAACATGCCACCGAGCTTCAAACTGGCTTTGCAAGGTCAGTTGACTGGAAAATAATGAGCAATGAGCTACACATGGGGGGAATTAGGCTACCCAGTCAGCTAAACGTGCGGCGGAGATGTTATTATTGATTTGCAAAATCAGAGAGGCAGACTTTCAATATCCAGAAAACATAAAAAAAATCCAATTTCAATAATCTGAAACTTTCCTCCTGTCAGTGATGCATAAAGTGAAAAACCTCATAAATGCGCTAAAACAAACTGATCCTTTATGAAAGAGTACTGCCTCTCTCTCTCTCTGTCTGTCTCTCTGCGTGTTTTGTCAAACACCGCCTCCTTTTGATATTTGAGCATTTTCCCTCATTCTCTCCCACAAAGGCCAGACAGGGACAGATTAAATTTCAAGCATAAATAAATATTCTGAAAAGGTCACCTTTCCATCTGTTATTTGTGCAACCTCTAAAAGTAATTACATACAGAATGGTGTCGGCAAAGCTGTTTGTGTGCTCTCGTTGTCTAAACAGCATCTCTCCCAGAGCTCATTTCATATACACCTGAGGACTGCGCGATGGTAAACAGGTGAGGTAAACAAGAGGAAGTAAATACAAAATCTGATTACATGCGTGCTGATATACAGGCTCATTTAAAAGTATTAATTAGAAATTGTGAAAAGGTGTTACAGTTTTGCAGACTCCTGTGCAAAGGTACATAATGGTTTCATCAAACTCCTGTCGGGCTTTAGTCACATTCGATATTTGACTTGATGCTTCTGCTGTGTGCTTTGATATTTACAGCGGCACGCAAGAAAAAAAAAAAGTCTCCCAATTACGAATGTGACTCAAAGACCTCTGCGCATACATGTAAAATTCGACTTCATGAACTCATCGGCGATAAGGCATGCATTATGGATGACATAACAGGCCGCGTCCTCCCTACCCGCTGCACAGGATCGCGTGCTTGCCTCCTTTTAGGGGAGGCAACAGAAAGAGGTCAAACGTGACATCACTGGAAGGCAAGTGATGGCACTGAAGCGCCACACAGCACTTTGAAGAGAGAGAGAAAGAAAGAGAGAGAGAGAGAGAGGACTTTCTCCAGGGACTGATTTTAAAGGCCAGGTGGTTCTCTGTGTTGTCTAACTTTAGATTCAGGAAATACTGGCTGTTGTGACCACGTTTTCTTTTTAAATAGAATATGGTACCATTTCTGAATGCAGCGCTCTAGTGTGTTTTTAGCATTACTGTGCAACTAGGCGATCTTTAAATCTGGTTGGTTAAATTAGTGATTAACAATTAATTAGATCAGATCATTTGATTTTTTTTTTCCCTCCAGTTTATCCAGTGCACAAATCAGGCCTCACTAGCACAGAGAATAAAGATCCATTGTTCTTTTTTCATACTGCTACATGCATTTTATTAACATTAACAAACATATAATTGTACATATTTAACATTTACTTCTAGCTGTCAGAAATATGTGTTTTTGCTGAACTGCTTTATGAATTCAGTAAACAGTAGCATATCATATTTCTTTATAAATCTTACACATAGGCTGCAGTATATTCAGATAATTTTGTTGAAATTCAGGTAATGAGTTCGTTTTGTTTCCTCCATTTCTTAACCTTTTCAAAGGTATTTTCTTCAGTGGTTTGTAGCTGTATGCTAACAACATTTTACCGACCAAACAATGCCTGTAGTGTGTTTGAGTACCTATTAAATTCAGGTTCAACATAAAAAGCTGTTACACTGTTGAAGATTTGGTTATATGAGTGGAGAGGCAGAAATTTCTGCTGCTCAAAGAATTCTGTTTATCTGCACGCTCTGAGTCGGTTCGGGCTTTCTCTTTGTTGTCGCCCAAATGTTCTCTGCACACACCTGCCTCCTTTTTTTTTCCTCCATAGCAAACGTGGAGAGTGCAAGGCAAAGCGAAATTCCGAGACAGCACGAAAAGATGCAGACAGAGGTGAACAGATGCAGAATCACACGGGCTCACACGCGTGCAAATATTTCATCCAGCACCTTAACGTCAGAGGTAATCAAAGTCAGACAGAATATTTCCCTTTGTATTTAGACAGAGATTACATCGTACCTCGGTGCGAGAGATCAGCAGTGTTCGTAAGGCGCTCCAGATAAAATCTCAGCCCCCCCCTCCCCTGCGGTGCCTACATTTCCAGCCGAGGAACCATGCAAATATTTAATTACACATGATGTCACCCCTGAAAAATGAATTCCTTCTAAACAGTGCTGATGGATTTTATTGGTCTCCCATGGTGATCGAGAAATTACAGCAATACTGACAAATCTGCCGCAACCTTTGGGAGCCTGTGATCGGCAGAAACAATGACGCCACCATTTCCACAAAAAACGGAGTTCAGAATCAGGTACAGTTTTTTTAATCAAGTACTAAATAACATAGAGCTTAAGAACAGAATCCTACACTGACAATATGTCTCGCTGACCAAAGTGTAGCAGGTAAAAAGTGTAATTAGTTAGTGAGTGCTACAGGAGGTACAGGTTATTGCATCAGTACTGCAGCACCCACCTGTGGAGTGACACACAGAGCTTTGATGGCTTATTCAGTACATGGAGATGTACTAAAGCTCAAAACTTCACACAGGTGAAGGGAAGTCCTCCACTAAAGGCGGCAACAAAGACAGTGTTTACATGCCACTATATGGATTATGCTTACGGATTGTGTGTGTGTGTGTGTGTGTACCTCAGGGAAGGGTGATTTTTTTTTTTTTTCCAGTTAGTCCAATGTTTAGATCAGGCCTCACCAGTACAGAGAATCAAAACATCAATTTTTGTCATAGATATTTTTGCATCCTGCTACATGGATTTTAACATTAACATTAACAAACATAAGTATGTCCATATGTTACATTTATTCATAGCTGTCAGAAATTTCTGTGTACAGTAGTGTGTTATATTACGCTGGACCCATCAGGTCATTTATTTATTTTTTTTCTGTGTATGTGTGTGTGTGTATGTGAGGTCAACAATCGAAAATGGAGTATGACATCTCACAGTTCATGTAGTTTCTGTTTTCTGTTTTATTTTGTGTCATGCCTCGTGTGTGCCCCACCTCTTTGTATCTCTTCACTCACCTGCCCGTGATCATTGCCATCAGCCTCACTGTTACGAAGCCCCTCGTTCGCCTTTTCTCCTCTGCTCAACTGATTTCATTCTACCCCGTGTGTTCATCACTTTCCAGCATTACTCCCAGTGTTAGTTTTCCTCGGCTTTCTGACCTCGTTCAAGTCTCCCAGTTTCTGGATCTTTGCATGGAGTTACTTCCAAATGAGAGTGGGCCTTTGTGAGTTTGTACACAGAGCTCGGACATCACCGGTTAACTGTTGAGATGTGTAGACCTGTACAGCGGCATAATTGTTCTTCACTCTTGTCCTTGTGCTGTATTTATTCTATTTACCTGTTTGTGAAGTTGCCTCCGGCATCTTATTACAATTCCTTCTTTGCTGCAAAAACGCTGGATGAGCAGCTTTCATTGGAATTCAATTTTGGAGTCTGGAGTCTGTCTGTCTGTCTGTCTGTCTGTCGTATGAAGACATACAGCGTCTTTCACAGTTCATCTGTTCCGGCTGGCATCGTATGACATCATCTGTTTTTACTTGTGAACTTTCTGCTTGTTTGTATCTTCTGTGAGATGCTATTTTACATGTTAACATTAACACGAATTCACCAGAATATGCATACATGCTCGTTGTTTTTTTCTGTTTTAAATTTCATTCTTTCCAGCAAACCTGTGATCAAAGTTCAGCGAAAGAAAGACATCATCCTGGTCGTGAAATCATTCGGTTTGAGACGGACAGCACAAAGTGTTGGGTGAAATTGAGCGTGTTGTGTTTCTTGCAGTGAGTGCATACGGATGAACTTTTCACGCTTTTCATGTTGGTTTGCATCATATGTCTGCTCGCTGTCTGTGTTTTTCCCCGTTGCTTTACTCTTGGGTAAACCTGCCCGCGTTGCAGCAATATAGTAGAGTCAAAGACGATCACTCGGAGGAAGTTCAGTACGTCTTCATTCTGAAACTCAGAGTGACTGTACTGGCAGATCCAATAACGTGATCTTGTTACAGGTGCAGCTTAAATAAGTTTGGTGTTCTCTACTAATGCTCAAAGAAATGTCATTATTAACATTATTGATGCTATTTGCATGCAGAGTCTGTCACTGAGATGGTTGAAAACAATTAAGAAATGTCTGCACTTTGCTATAACTTTGAAAAGGTGCATGAAATATCCACTGAGGGGCTGTGCGGGGATGTTTTGACACCCCAGGATTGCAGTTTTAAAACCTGAGCCATCTGTGCCAAGGTCTAATGTGAAGCAGCTTGTCGTAAACTCTTTGTTGGCCTCACAGTCCAGGAACCATGAGGCTAATAACATCACCGTTGTTAAAATTTACTGTGTTTCTACTCGCCAGAGTCGGATCCCTCATTGATCAGAGTAAATCAACTCTCACCAAACTGTAAAACATCATCTCGGAGTGATACCGCTAATGATCTGCCCCAGCAGACGACACCCGCTGTCTGAAGGGCTGCTGCTGTATCAAAGCCATGCTGTCTGTCTCCTCTCCCCCCATGGCCTCATCACACTTCATCTAATAATGCGAATTTACTGCAGGTCTTTTTTTTCTTGCTCACTTGGCGAGATAAACAGGCGATTGATGAATCAGGCGTAATGCACAGGCTTACGGGCACAGACAGCACGCAGCCCACAGTAAATATGTGCAGACAGGATCGGATTTCGGCATTAGCAGTGAGGAGATGCATTTATTTGCCTCTCACCCAGACTCATAACAGCACTGAGCCTCAATTACCACGTCTGAGAGGTGCAGATAATACATGCAAACGGCACCACTCCCAACCATTACCAGTACATATATACAGTTTGCTTTTCACACTGTCTGTCTGAACTGCACTTCATTGAACGATGTTTATAACATCCACAGCGGTGGAGTGATTATGCTCTGAATGATGTGTGTGAGTGTGCATGGCTGTTAACGTGTCTGAACATGTGCGCTTACATGTGCCAAGCTTCTCTGCCGGTACATGGAGAATTAAAAAGGACATATGGTGTCTTGCCTTCTGCCAGTAAATTTCTCTGATCACAATCACATCATTTAAAATGGATCCACTCCAGGCGAGTGTCCATGTGTCAGAAAGGCGCATGGTTTAACTGTACGTTTTCATGTCACGTTTCCATTTTACTTATGGAGCATTGGGAATTTATAAGGGCTAACAAGCTGCAGGCCAATATGTCGTCTGAAAAGAAGTAGAAATAAAAATTTTAAAAATGCCATTTTTTTTTTCTTTTACATTTTGGCCTTAGGACTCTCCCAGCACCCCAGCTACATACTAATTCTACCTGGATTCAAGACTGTGGGCAGTGGAAAAGTGAGTGTAACTGTAGATCAGATGGCAACAGGGAGACACTTCATAACCAAGTAGCTTAAAATTTAAATTATTTGGCTGCATGTTGAAAAAGTTGGTCTCAGCTTTGTAATAAAATATTTTAAGGACTGAAAGGAAAATAATCAAACCATCGTTTGTGATGTGATGTGTGATTTGACTGGAAAGAGCTGGATATTACGCTGAGATGTGACTTGGGGCTTACTGTGACAGTCCTGAGATTAGATTTGAGCTTGTCTTGAATGGTTTGAGACTTGACCTGGACTTTTCTCGAGTCTAAACTTCAGACTGGCGGAGCTGAAACTTGACTTGTCGATTTTAGATCGGATGTGACAGACTTGAGACTTGAATCCTGTCCTGTGTCGAAAGACTTGACATCTCTTGACTCCAAAAGCCTTAAAAACATCTCTTGTAAGAGTTGTAGAAAACATCATATTACTCGAACTGTGAGCCTCTTCACCTTTTCCTTCCTTGGATACCCAGAGTTTGTCGGTGTTGAGCACCAGGAGGAGGCCCTGCTAAGCCAGCAGCTTAGCTGCAGTGCAGTGCTTGCAGCCTGGGTACGCTGTCACCCCCTCCCCTCTCCTCCGCCCACTGAATGTCTGCCCTGAATTGTGTTTTGATGTTTCCTCAGACCTACAATTGAGCTCCATTCTCAGCAGCCAAAACAGACATTTGTCAATTCATATGCATCAGGGCACTTTTTTTCCCCTCTCATCCGCTGCCACTTTCTCTCTCAGCTGTGCCTTCCCCAGTTTTAACTCTACCACTGCACTCAGTAACATCAATCCAGTATGAAGATATGAGTGGCCACGAGCCCCCCTGCTGCGAGTAGTGTCACATGTGATTACCATTATTTATAAAACTCACTCAGGCTCGGTTGCGTAGTCGGCCTCTCCCGGCCCTTGGCCCTGCACACTACAGTCAATATTTGCACGCAATCCTGAACTGTTGAGAGTTTCCATGGTGGTGAGAGCCTCCATTACATGAAATATTCAGGGCGCACCGAGACTCCCGTGAGGCCCAGCGCAGGGTTTTTACTCCGATTTGATTATACGACATGATTTTTTCATGAGCTATGACAGTCCTGTTGAATTAGAGTCAGCTCTGAATCCTTGTGATAGTCACGGAAGCTGGAGAGGAGGAGGAGCAGGCTGTCTTCTTCCCTTACTCTGTCTTTAACTCTCTCTGTCTGAATAAAGGGAGAACAAATTCAACCAAAAAAAAAAAAGAAGCCCTTCTAAAAAAAATGTAAAAAAGGATCCAAGAAATGCATCATGTGGACTCCTGCTTGGCATTACATGACATTATCTTATCACTGATAATAGATCATACCTGTTCTCCCACCAACACAGCACCTAATGCCAGATCTCCCTTAAAAGGTGTTATCAACGTCAATGCTTTTAGACTGAGGTTGGAAATGATCAACAACCACGTCTCTTGGCATCATTTTAAAGTCTTTGAAAGAGCTGTTAGATTGCGGAACAGTGAAATGAAACAAGATATGTTGCACTTGAGTTAATAATAAGAAAAGATGAAGATAAGATAAACTTTATTAATCCCACATTGGGGAAATTCACTTGTTACAGCAGCTCAATAGTAAGATAAATATGAGAAGAAGTACACTATATACATCCTTCATGTATACAGATAGTTATTGCACTGTATAAATAAAATGCATGAGATATGAGTAAACATTAATAGTAGACAAAGAAACTCATCGTATTGTGGAAAGCAGAGGAAATATCACAGTAGGGTCACTTTAGGATATGCAGCATCCCAGTAGAAAGTCAGAAACCCCCCAAAAAATGAATCACATCAGATGTATGACACTGAGAAGCTGTTGCTGCTCTTTTAATATAAATTTCCATCCTGTGACCTGGTCTAACCCTCGTCAGGTCGCAAAGTAGCCCTGTGGACCGGCCCTCCACGTCTACTGCACTAATTCACATTTTAAATGCCCTCTATATATTGTAATTATCTGTAACTTTCCCCGTGACACTCTGTGGCTTTTGTAAAGTACTCGAGCGGCAATTTACTCTAAACCATTTAAAACAACAGTAATTACAACTAAGCCACGCAGGATGTGAAGGACTAAGTGTTTGTCGAAATGGTCAGCTCGAAAGCCGCGGGTGTGACTGCCTGAGAGAGCGAGAGAGGGAGAGAATAAAGTAATGCATAATGAAGTATTTGAGGATAACAGTGGTGCCACAGACAGTTACGGTATTATGGGCGTAAAATGATCATTAGGGGGCTTCTAATGGCAAAATCAGTCATGCTACCACACGCAGGCACGGTCTGTGTTGAGGGAAGTTAACAATATTGTGCTGTTGCCGTGTGATGATTTTATCCCCCGTGAAAACATTATATATATTTATTTTTTCTGCGAGCGTTGAGACGCACAACCTGCCGCGCTTTGAACACCTTGCTTCAGCTAAATGGCATAACAACACTGAAAAAAACCCAAAAAACACTGTGTTACTGTGTGAAAATAAGTATAATTTAACATTTTCCGATTCTGAGGGGATTACATCTGTTTTTCGTTGGCTTATTAATACAACGTTACCGCTTTTATACCACACGCCTGCACACAGGATTGCATAATTACATTTTATGAAACAATATCTAATTATTAAAAGGTTGTGAGAGTCAAATCTTCCACTTACCACTTCACCACTGTAGCACACTGCACTGCATCTGCAGCATGATTGTTGAATGGAAATGGAAAACATGCAATATGAAGGTGTCACCTTTGGGCTCTGGGTATTTAATGCAGCCATTTTAGACTAATTTCTAACATTTCTTGCTGTAGCTTGTATGCATGTGGTTAATGGGTAGATGCATAAAGCAAAGTAGTAACACAGAGTTGTAGAATAAGAAAGTATTACATCCCATCATGTTGCTTTTCTTGATATGGAGAAGATATTTGTTGATGAAGGTGTATATTGTTTTAAATCTCCATTAAATGATCAGAAAAAGATGTGTTTTTTTACAGAATAGAAAAGAAATATTATCTATAATAGTGATCTTATGTCATTAAAATATTAAATAATTATGTACAAGCCTGACAAAAGATATAAAAAGTAAAGAACAGCTTTAAAAAAAACTCCCTCCAGTCTCCTGTACAGCTGTGTTTAATCTATCTGACATGTTTAATATGGCCCAAAGTCGCAGAGGTGATGGCATTAATTTAATTCATGTAATTGCGGCGAATGAGATTGACTTTTTTTTCTAAGAATTATAACTATTTTCAGTGATACCTCGAGGAAACCGTGAGCCGTGAAGTTGTTTTATTATTCAGCATGTTGCTTGGTGATGAAAAGTTGCTGTGATATTTTCAGACGCTGTGTGTGTGTGTGTGTGTGTGTGTGTGTGTGTGTGTGTGTGTGTGTGTGTGTGTGTGTGTGTGTGTGTGTGT
>JBAJHX010000043.1:6655544-6674662 GCA_037176925.1 Amniataba percoides | reverse complement strand
TGTGTGTGTGTGTGTGTGTGTGTGTGTGTGTGTGTGTGTGTGTGTGTGTGTGTGTGTGTGTGTGTGTGTGTGTTCCTCACGAGGACGGTCAAGGTCGCTCTCAACACCTGCCTTTGGTCCACTGCACCAGATGATTGTCAGCTGAGTCCAACGCTGTCGATTTGGCCTTTTGATTCGCACACACACTTACAAACACACACACACACATGCACACACAGAGGGAGAGATTGTTGGCTTGTGGCTTTAACAAAGTGAATCCTGGCTTCCCAAACACAGACCTGTTTATGTGTGACCCAGCTTGAAACGATATGATTGGTCAGGGCCCACCAACGTGTGCAGAATGACAGTGGTGGGGGCGCGTTGTGGTGTGTGTATTTAAAACACACACACACATTAGGTGGCATTCTGGGTTGATTTACAGATGGAGAGACTTCCTTCTTTCATTGCCACACTAATTGCTTTCCTCAGCTCCCCACCACACTGACAACAGTTTACAATACTTTTCTAATAACAGCATACCTTACTGTGCGATTACACTCGATTCTCTTTTCACACACATACAATACAAACCTTTTAAATCTGGTGATTGCAACGTTTTCTGAAATTCGACCGTATTATTAGAGTTGTCTTTTGCGATCATCATTTTGTTTTTGTTTTTTTTAAATAAAATTGATTGTTGGTCTCGTGGGGATTAAAAGTCTTATAGGAGAGGACATTTCTGCCAGAGGTGGTTCAGAATGATTCAAAATAACACTTCTGGACATAAGAGCTGCATGACTAACTGTTATCATACTTACATTTCTTTCTATAATGTCTGGATTCTCATTCACCGCAGTTACTGAACATTGTAAGAGAAATGTACATTCATTTGATTGAACTTTCTTTACATTTGAAATGTATTCTGCATCTTATTTAAACATTTCAACATGTGTCACGTAATATTCAAGACTCCTGACTCGTCTTTGTCAAATTAATCTGTCTGACTGCAGCACACTTCTTTTAATTGCTACCTTCAGTGCTATAATTAGTATTATTCATATCAAGTACTTTTTTTCACATTCTTACAATAGCCCATTATTTCAGACCACAACCGCGGTGAACTGTGATCTAACTTTTTTGTTATCAAACATCTTTTGTTTAATTTCCTGAACCGGGTCTATAAAATTCCTCTTAATACCAGATAATGACAGAATACTTTTATGTAAGTGTGGAATAATCAGAGTGTGTTAATAAATGGCTGCCATTGTGCTGCACTGTATCTTCAACAAAGTGGGCTTGCTAATCTCAATGGCCTCTGATTAGAATAATACACGTGTCTGTTCTTGCTGTTTTTGGGATGGACTTAATAAAAATGTCATTCTTTCACCATCACAATCTGTGGGCCATGGTGATTTTTTTTATTGTCTGAATAAAGAATGAAATAATGATACGTCATATGCAACATTTATTTCCATATTTTCAAAATGTATTATATTCCACTTTTGAAAGATTTCTACATGCAGCTCAATGGCTGCTTGAATTATTAAAATTGGTTCAATTTGTTAGAAAATGTCGTCAATTGCAGTAAATTGTTGAATTTTATTTCAGGTTGTTCATGAATGAATGAACTGTTCCGGATATCAGCAGTACTTGTGAAAGCTTTTTTTTTTATATTATTATGCTGTGCTTTCAGGACCACATATCACACAGCTTCACTTTGTTAGAAAGGAAACCATTCTCATCCAAACTTAAAGGGCCCTTCAAAAGCCACGGAAGGAGCTTTTTTGATAAACCAAATTGGGCAAATGAGGAGACACAAATATTTAAAACATACATTCTTACCCCAGCTTTAACTATGTGCATATGAACTCTCCTGATTTCATTATGTAGTCATATTGATTTGTTCTAAACCTCAAAATTCTTCAGATATCCTAACACACTGCAACACAGTGCCCTAAAATCAGAATAAATACTAATATATTTTCAAAACTGAATCACTGTGTCATAATAATCATATTTCAAACACAGTTCATTGTGCTGTATTTTTCTCACATCACTTTATGTGTGACTATTTGGATGGAAGGATAGTAAAATCTGGCTCATTTAATTTCTGGGCATGTTTCACAGTTGCGTAAATCTCAAAACACTCGCACATGTTGACACACATCGCGTGCATATTCAAATTTTGACCGTCTAGCATTTCCTTTAAACAAAATGTCGGCCATCACAAATCTATGATTCTTCTTGGATGCTCTCATCAAACCCATCCATGCAGGCCGCCAATTAATCAATTTTGTCAGGAGAAAAGGTCAAGTTTGCATATTTGCTCTTCGTAAGAAGCCATACTTACTGTTTTATCTCAGACTGTGTCGGCGGGGGGAGCCTGCTGCTCTGGAACGAATCAAAGGCGTCACTTGAGAGCGCTGCTCTTTCTGATGACTGCAGGGATCCGACTGAGCAACTGTGTCTGATTGTTTGACAACACTGTCAGTCCGAGTCAGAGGGACCTGAGCGACCTGATTGTCCCTCCTCATTCTGGACTTTGGAGAGGATAAACGCCACTTTAGCTCCAAATTGATTGTTAAATGACGATTAAATTAACCGGTGAGAACTGCGTGCGTCGAGATGTGATAAAGTACGAACATTTGTGACGTTTTGATCCTCAGGAAATTCGTGGCAGAGGCCACATTTCACAGCGTCCCTCATAAAGCATAAACAGTGGCTCAGAGTGTAGGATGGTGGTTTGAAAAGGCTGCTTTGTGTTATCACTGCTCTAATTGAAGTGGTAACAGCTTCATCACTACAGCCGTAGGGTGTGGAGAAATGAAGAGTACAGACTGTGGTTATCTATTATGGCGCTAATTATAGGAATATGCCTCTGGCTTAGCAACTGTCCCTGGCACTACTCTATCTGTAATCTGTTCCAAAACTTGAGAGTGCTTTACAAGGTTAGAAATGGGATGCAGACGACTTTGCAGTGGATGGAGCTGATGCCGTATTATCTGCCGTTATTATCTTCAAACAAAAACAACAAAATTAGCATTGAAATTAAAGAAAAAGTTTGATTGGGACTATTATTTGGTTGTACGTGCGTTGGAGTGTGTGTGAGTGTGTGTGCAGCTGTGTGAGGGTGATTATGGTGTGACAGCTGCTGACAGAGAGCCCGACTTGAGGCGAGTGAAGAGGTCTTAAATAAGGCAGTAGCTTTCTGAGTAGCTACACTCCTCTCCGTACACTTTCCCCCCTCTCTGAAAGGCTGCAATTACCATGTCAGCTGCCGTAATGCTAACATGAAGAAAATAGCTCAAGCTAATTATTCACTCTCTTGTTCAGTCAGTAAGAAGGGGGAGGACTGGGAAACATAGAAACTGCGAAATGGACAAAGGCGCGGTAATGACTCAAACTGGTGACAGATTAAACATGCAATGTTGATCCTCAGATGTTCTGGCAGCTTGGTGAAAATACCATTATACTTTTGCCCTCTTAGAAAGAGAGACGCTCGCTGGATTATGGAGATAAAAGAACAGTGATCCATTGAGACGTCCAAGGCTGCATCACCCCACCGCTAGGAGGCCGATAATGTTCAAATGATGTTAAAGTTCTGATATTTGAATTAGTGTTTGTGGGCTTTTTTGAAGTTCTCCATGTTTAAAAGATTCACTCTAAGGAGCATAAAACAGAAGAGGCCTTGCAGTCCTCACCTGACTTGAATGAACTCAGGCTAAATTTCTTTTAGTTTATAGATTAATGCAAGAAGAAGAACATTAGCTGAGTCAGATGCAACTGATAGCTCTCTCTTCTAACTTTAATTGATTGAATATGGTAGAAGAACAACATCCAACAAACGTCTTCAAGTGTCAAGTTCAAGGTTTCGCTTTCAAAAGAAGCACAAGAAAAACATACAGTTAGAGATTTTAATACTTTCGCTTTTTGCAGTTAATGTGCAAAGGTTTGATCGTAACAGTCAAATATTTTGGGTGCATAGCTGTTTGATGAGAGGAGTTACCAGAAGAAAACATTTAAAATAATCTGTTAAAGAAAATTAGCCAAACTTTATATTATCAGCAGGTGAATAAAATAAATTCTGCTTAAGTTTGTAAGACAATTCATCTAATCTGTTGTGTTATAATACAGGATATCTATATGTTAGTCTGGACTTCATTGGTTTTTCATTCATATTACTGTAAACTGACCATGTAAAAGTCAGTTTACAGAGCCACGTCATCCTTCATCTGTCAATACTGCCAGCTCAATAATACACTCATTTCTACTTGCAAAGTATAAAACCTCATACTGTGTGTTTTGTCATCTTCGGGGACATCAGTGGTCAGATATTGGCAGCAACATGAATTGATACTGGTGTCAATGTGATACTACAAAAAAACTTGAATCCATCTGGCAATCTACAATCAATGAGTTGTTATGAGTTTTTCACCTCTCACACTGGATGGAACTTATATAACTTACATTTCATACCGGCCTCTACAGCTTACATTTTATTAGAAACGGAGCTATCTTTGTTAAGATCCCTTGGCGAATGATGTTTTTTTAAGAGCTGACTCAAGTGTTTGAAGTGTAAATACTCTATTTATAATAAAAAAAGTAGCCGTGCAGTATGGATTTCTTACTTTTTTCCAAGAGTTTTGTGGATGTTGTCTCTGAACCTGTGCATTTGTAGGCTCACCTGTATTTGCATTTTTGCAGCAACACTCGGTTTACTTCCTGCTCATCAAAAGTTGAGAGCCCTTTTGCTGTAAATAAATTTGTTTTCTCTTTCTCTCTGTTATCAAGCGAACAGATCATTACAAGTTTTAGATGCTTCCCTTTGAGGACAAAACTTCCTGAAGACTGGGAGAAAAGTCCTCTTATCAAAATCACTCAAACTCAAAGGTCATTCAGAAATTCTGCCACCGCTCGCAATTAGCGGTCCCCTGGTGAGAAGTGTATTTAAGTGGCTTAAAAGATTTTACGTGGTCCGATGTTGATCTTCCCTCTCGGTGAAGTTACTTACAAGTACTTTGTTTTCCTCACGCATGATACATTAGCCTAATGAGACAGCCCTTCAAGTCCGGCTGCTTCTATCCATCCTTCAGAAACAACCCTATCCTCACATAACCTACATCATTTGGACGCATCCATATTATGGACTGCGAGATTAACGCTATGCCTGTCAACTGTGTCAGCATTCAAAGAAGCAGTCAGCAATCTTTGACTCAGTCAGATAAATAGATAGCTACGTACTGTGCACGCTTGTTTTCCAATCAGCGCGAGAGAGCGCAGGAAAGGAGCGAGTATGAGTGGAAGTTAAACAGCGGCCACAAAATAACCACATAACCTCTTAAATAGAGGGAAAAATCGAATATAGGGATGATTTCCAGGAATATAAAGGTATTTTCAGATGTGCGCTAAGGTCGCTATGTTGTTATTTCAGTGTACACATCAGTTTGCTGTGATTATTGTGCCGTGTCCACAGTGTGATTACGAGACGACTGCATCTTGGTCACAGTCGTTCCTGCTGTCCAGTGATGTGGAGGAGAGGCAGGCAGGCAGCAAAGACACATTGTTATTACATTATTTATCAGGCTGTAGCACTTAACTATTAGTGGGGCCTTTGACTTCACACACACACACACACACACGTTAGCACTAGTACAGTACGTACATGCCTGGCCACGCTCGCTCTCGCAGCCACGTGCAGCCGTCCGTGACTGACAGAAGATTTTGCCTCGTCATTGTTTATCTCACAGACGCCATTGATTTAACTGAGTTGGATGGGTCCCCCTCATCCCTTGGGTTATTGGAATTTCGCAGAAAAAAAAGAAAGAAAGAAAAGAGGCTTATGGGAATGGACAGGCATCTTAAAAAAGGACAAGAAATTCTCCCAGAATCCATCAAATCACTGAGCAGCAGTGCTGATGTAGATACCACCCCCTTGTCTGGGTCATTTTTATTTATGACACAAAGGCAAAAGATTCAGCCATATTTTTATGTCATCCAGGCCATATTATTGTGTGGAAGAATTAAATTATCCCCAATTGATCGAGAATGTAAATCATTAATATTCCACTAAAGTGTAGTTCACCCCATAATGATAAATTTCTTCATAAAATGGTCTTAAACAGGTACTCTCGACAGCTTATATTGCTAATATGTATATGCTGGAGTCATAATGATACATTAATTTTATTGTTTTACGTAGAAATATCATTTATATGTCTTGTAGAAAGGCCTCCTGTAGAAAAAGCAGAAGCTTCTCGTGAACTAAAAGCTTCTGTTCAGGTGCAGACCTGAGGAACATCCTATTTGAGATGCATCTGCATGGTTTTCTACAGTTTCTGTGTTTAGCGACATGTTTCTAGTAAAATGATGTGAAGCAGTGTGCAGCAGAGAACTTGTTTGTTATGCACAGAATGGCCGTCTCAGCTGCCATAGTTGCAACGTTTCCATCACACAACAGGGTGTTCAACGCTCCGACGTTTCTGTTCAAATAGATATTTTGCCACGTTTTGCCAGGGCTGAACAGCCGAGGTTCTCTTTTGTTGATTGATGAGTTTTCTTATGGTCTTTTGACACATTTATTTTTGTTTAGTTGTTGTTTTAATATGTCTGTGTGTGTGTGTGTATATATATATATAGACAAACAGAGCCTGACCTGCTCTGTTTGCCTACTGTAAACTATGAATAAAATGGAAAGTCTTACTTTTTTTTTTAACCTAATAAATTTGTTGATATTATTTTGAGTATTTTCTCTGCTCAGTCAGCTTCAGCTCCATCATCGCTCATTATCATTTCAGTAAAAATCAATTGACTCACAGTTTTAGAAAGCAGAGAGGTCTTTTTTTCCTTTGGCTGAAATCGTTCTTTTCCAGCAGGTAAAACTAAAGATCCAGTTACACAGAGGTCATGAGAACCAGGCTCTAAAGAGGCATGTCTGACAGAGTGGTGCTCTCTCACCCCATTTAGCCCCCGTGATGGATGGGTCATTTTATACACCATTAATCCATCCATTTGTCAATTACTCATGGAAATTTTAGAGTTGAGGGTGGAGAGGGGGGCAGCTTTCACAATTGTCAAGTCACTGAATGCCACCTTGCATCACTGCTGACTGTAATTACAGAACCTGTCTGAAAAGGAGCAGAAACACCCCCCTCCAAATAAATAAATAAATAAAACAGGTTGATAATGATGTTTACTGCGCTTCATGATCATTATCAACACTGTCATTTCCATTTGGACTCCATTTTGCATTTGTGAAGGTGATTGGCTGGCGACCATACTTTTTTTTGTTGTATAATGAGCATTCACTGTGAGACAAGTGGCTCGCTGATGACACTCTGCTGAGTGAGCAAATTATCCCCCGTTCCTACCGGAAAAATGTCGCATTTAGAAACAATGGGGAACGGAGACGAATTTGTTCCCAGACACCTTTCAAAACTCCTGCGATGAAAGAAAATGTGCAGGAATTATGGGAGATTATGCAAATGAGCATGCAACGGTGTACTCGGGGGTTTATGTTGTTCCATCCCCTTTTATCTGAAGTCTGGAGAGTAGAGGAGCACATTAGAGGTGTCTTTATTTTCTTGTGTTATTATGGACACCACTGAACTGTTCATTTGTATTACAGCTGCAAAAAGTACTTACAAATTAGAAAATCACTTGTACAAATTCTTAACTGGTTTTGGTAAATCGTAATTCTACCCTGCAAAGAATATTACAATCAAGGGGGGAAATACACGAGTACTAAATCTAGTCATAATAAATATAGCCAGGAGACAGAGAAGAGAAACAAAGCCTCGTGAATAGCTGAAGCGACATTATGGAGGTTGGAGACAAAAAAAGAAAAAGAAAAAGGGTTTATGAGAAGCTATCTGCTGTCAGTCCCTGGAAATTACCCCGGCTTGTGAAGGCGTCCCGTTTCCTTCCCTCATCTCTGAACGATGGGCGGATCTGTCTTTAACAGCTGGGGTTACCGACACACACGGCTCCCGGGCCTGATGAGCGGCTCTCTCTATTTGCTCTGCTCATTCTCCTGAGCACCGCGGCCATCCAGATTAGAGCCCATGGCCCATTAGGCAGCCAGGGAGGTGGGCAACCTCAGAGGTGTATGAGAGAGTGCATGTCTGTGTGCAGGAAGATAGACACTACAAGTCATTTTGGGGCAAAAAAAAAATGTAGGCAAGTTTGTGCTCTTGTACCTCTATTCTTTATGAGAACCAGATGTCCTAACAAGGGCAGGAACTAGGAGAAAATGTGCTCCACTATGGACAGTTTAACCAACACGAGGATTTATTTTAACATGAAGGACAAGTATTAAGGTTTGATGAAGATCAGGCTGCATGCTTATTTCTGTGAACACACCATTTTAGAAAGAATAAAAATATCATACTGGAATCGAGGAAGTCCTTGTTAATTGGCATGCCCTGGACCGAGAGGTTACACAGGTTTTATTTTAATGAAGCTGGAGTTTTCATAAGAAGGGCTCCTGCTTTCTGTTTTCCATTTTAACAGCCCAGTTCTTCTTCTTTATTCCAAATGAAGTCTTTCTGTCATGCACAACCTACATTGAAATGTATATTCCAGTGCTTAGAACAAGTTTAAAGCTGTATCATGTCTAATCAGTGTCAACATATCATAAAATTAAACCATACATTTAAATATGCTGTAAATATACTGTATGACCCATGTGCATTATAACTCGAGCATTAAAATCCAATTTCTGCCACCTTCTGTGTAAGATGCTACTTTACAACATGTTTTAAACATCAAACTTGGAACGACTTACTCAAAACAAGATAAAATGTAAAATATGAACGCCTTCATGTTTAGTCTACCCGAGATGCTGGCAGGTCGTACAGATTTTACGTTGGAAATTACCTTGGAAAGCTTCCAGCTTTGTGCCGCAGTACGAGTCTTTGAGGGCTTTTTGTCTTTTTGTCACAAATTTCAGACGCACGCATATTGTTGCACATTGATACCAGCTCATAAATCAGCAGTGAGCAGGAGTGGGCACGGATGGGCCAAATTTCATGCCCGCCAGTGAAGACGCCCAGGTTGAATTCCTGACAACGATTCCTCCCACTTTGCTGAGGGGATCGTGTTCCTGCTGCTGCAGGAGCTGCACGGTGCCACACTGGAGCCGCCGCGACCAAACAACAGTAGATTTCTATCAAGCAAAATAGTTTTGTGAGCAGTTTCCAGATAGCAGCGGGGTTGTGGCCTTAACTTTCACTGCCCCCTCTGGAATTTCTATCATGCAAGCTCCACTGAAAGTTCCCAAAAAAAGCCAGAGAACAAGCCTTGACCTTACCACTATGTTTTATATAATGGAGCTTTTTACTACCAACACCAGAAACTGTAATTGCATTGATCACTTGCACTAAATATTCACATGTGAACATGAATATTACAGAGGACGTGGCTGCTGCGCTTTTGTTTAATTAGTTTGTATTAAGAGCTTTATTAATAGGTGGCTGATTCATATTTTTATGGCAACATGTATGAAATGACATGTGCTTTCACAATGTGTATTGTGAGAGCAGCCACTCATAATGTTTAAGCTACAAAGAATTATCACCTGACTCTGAAGTTTGTGGTGACTTTCAGCTCATTATTTAGCTTTCTGACCTACAGCTTCACAGTTCTGGTTCAGTATCACTGCTCTGAAAGAGTCATATTTCTGCCCCAGCAGGCTTCTCTGCTGAGTGAAAAAAACTCTAACAGTATTTCCCACAGTAGCTAAAAGGAGAGGGTATGTTGGATGTATGTTCACCAGGTGAACAAACTCCAAATGACTCTAAATGAATAATAATGCTGCTCAAAGTCATGTGGATGTGTAAATAAGATAAGAACAAGTGTCTTTGTTGTGTACACTTCTTGTTTCCACTGCCCTTAGGTGGCCAAAAATTCAGTTACTGCAGGTTTAACTATGCGTATTTCATACCCCAATGACTGTAGTTTTTTCTGTCTTGTTTGTCTTAATGCACCTCCAACAGTAAAACCCCCGGTCTCGCCCTGTGCATGGCAGAAGTCTGGCCTGCGTATCTGTAGACGCCGCTGTGCTCCACCCTCAGGGTTCACTGTTTACCGGCCAGACAGCTCCACACAAACACATCATGTAAATCAAAAGCTGAGCTTGATTTTGAAAAAAAAAAAAACAAAAACAAATTGGAAGACACGGCAGACTGTAAATTGCTGCAGGCAATCTGAGGCACTGTAATCATGGTTTGTTTTTTGAGCAATTGTTTTACTGTCACCAGCCTGCGTTGTGCCATTTGAAAATATTCAATGTCATCCTCGCCTCGGGCAAAAGAATGAAGCTTCACACAGATAACCGAGTGTTCCCTCAGGGCCAATGCAATAATCAAGAATAGGGAAATGGGTTTACTTCTGCAGCGCCTGCCCTTTGAGACTCAAAAGTTTATTGAGGATGAGGTGCAATGTACCTCTACCATAGGAGAAAATATGCCCAGACTAAATCATCGCTGAGTGAATGTCTATAAAATGCATAAAATTCACAAGTCCAATAAGGAAAAACTGACTCAGTGTTGTATTCCTGTAACTGTTACAGCAGAGCGGTGGGTAATTAAGACATAGATCCAAGGGCTGATCTTTATTTTGCCAACACAGAACAGCACTGTTTAACTGCTCTGTAAGTCCGGACAGCTTCACAGCCAGTTTAATTACTCTATCTTTACTCAGCTTGAAGTGGATCAACAAGACTTGAACTAAATTGGGCTTTTTATAGGCTGAGTACAAATGACAAAGATTATTTAGCGGAGTTGTTTACTATTTTTTTTATGTGACAGTTTTCCTTGTTAGACAATAAAAAAATCTTAACGGATTCTTCCAGAATTGTGCTCTCACTAGAAGTGTCCTCCTTGTGAGTACCTCCTTATACAGCCGATTAGACTCCTTATTAAAAAAACCTTATTAATTAAATTCTTACTCTGTGGGTGTGTGGGCAGCTCTGTTCAGTGTGATACAGAACACAGATTTTGCAGAAAGACACCCCAGACGCTGTTGAGATAAATTTTTGCTTCACTGCCATCAAATTATTTTATTAGTGCTTTTTTTCAGTAGAGTAAGAGTGCAAAACACTGACTCTGTGTGTGGCTATGTGTATTATAATCACATATAAACTGTACGTTTATATTAAGACTTCGGTGATTTAATACTTGCGTGATCTGATATTTTTGAATATTTTCCATTAGCATCTTGTTTCCCAAATGTACCAGTTAACCTCTACCTCAAACATGTGTTTTTTCATTTTCATCTAATCTATGAGAGTCAGTAACTGCAGGCATCATGTCCCAACTTGTTGCATCTGGCAGTCAGAGATCAGGAAAGGTTAAAGTCATAAGCACCTTTTTGCTCGAGACACATGTAAATCAGTCTTGTAATTTGGTGCCTCGGGGTCTATTAAAGCTTATGTAAGTGGAGAAATTGGTAATTCTGCTTATTTTAAAGCGCTCTTTCCCTGTCTGCTAGAAGTAAGTACAAAAATACATGCAGCAAAACTTGACTTTCCTTGAATTTTTCTCTTTTTTTTCATGACTGCATCAATAATGATAAAACAGACAACATAATCAAAGGTAGAGCCGCTCAATGTGGAGTCATGTAATTACATTTTTCCTCTTATCCAGGATTCATTCTTAAGGTAGCAGCTCTGTACTGAGTCTGTACCGAAGAACAGTGGAGCTTTGAGCCAACGTGCTGATATGCGTGTGTTGACTGTGCAAAACTAAGTGGACTGTAATTGGTTGTGCAGGCAAGTTCAAATATTATACTTGATCATGGGCCTCTCCAAAAAGTCAGCCAAGTTTCCAGAGTTCATCCTGAGGGGAATCTTAACATCTGGAGCACATGTTCTGGCAATGATGATATTTTACCTAAAACCACAACCGAAGTCCAACTTCATGGCAGCACTACAGGAAAAAGTCATGAGGATTCACAAATTGGGAATAACAAAGGTGCAAAATGACCCACTGTGGTGACAGAGGGAAAGTCAGGACCATCAAAGTCAGGGGCCATAAATGTTTTCAACATTTCGAGGGAATCTACCCAATAGTTTTTGAGGTATTCTGGACACTGGACTGACCGACATACAGACCAACATCCCTACAGCTGTGCTGCTAGCCTTGCTAAAATAAACCACAAAAGGACACTCTGTAATGACTCCGGGAAGGCAGGCTTCCTATTAACACTGTTAAATGCATTTGTGATGAAATTTCCCTTTAGGCCTCACTCACTTTTTAACAGTTTGGATTGAATCCACGTGTGGGTCAGGTCCGTACGGGCCAGGCACTCGGTTGCGAGCAGGACATTAGTGAAGCCATTAGCGTTATAAAGTCTCATTGTCTCTGTCAGTTGTGCTGATGCGGTCTCGTTCCAGCTCTTTGCGCGTGATGAGTACAGATGGACGGAGCTTGTTCTCTCTGGACACGGCGAATCATAGCTCACACTTAGGCCTCCTATACACTACAGTCACACCTCATTGACCAACATTACAGCAAAGGAAACCAAATCATTGGAGGGGGGTGGCGGCGGCGGAGCACCTCTTCTCAACAGTTTGCCCTCTTTGATCATCTTTCTCAGTCGTCACTCTCTACGGGGGGTGAGATGATTTAAGTCATCTGCAATAGGTCCTATTTTGCATTTTCAGTGGTAGCATGAGTCGTGAAGGCGTAGGAAGGACGGTACTAGTTCATTATCTGTTCATATAACAATCACAGAGGCCAAGACAGCAGGTACGCACAAACATTTCCTGACACATGACAGATTTCTGGAGATTTATGTGCAAAAGTGCTTCAAATATTTAATTCTGCATGAATGACAAATCTACACTACACACACTTTTGCCACCAGTCTGAAACTTTCTATAACCTCCTCATTCACCGAGAGGCACCGCAACGTTTATCCATCTATTTATAGCTGCAATAGATCTGCACCGTGACGTTAATAGCTTGATCCATTTCCGCAGAACGCGCAGCCTGCCTCCAGCTACGACAGACACAAACCGGCCGCCGTGGTCAATATATTCCACTCTGCAGCCCTCCGTCCTCCATCGTGTTTGCACGTCGCGCCGCACAAAGTCAGTAGTCAGTTGCTGGCAGCTTCTCCGCATTGTTTGGTGATTGGCTGGAAGCTAAGTGGTGGTGACGGATTGTGATGTTGATGTATTTACCTCCTTCTGCGCTGACAGGAAGCCGCACCTGATTGACTGGGGCTCATCACAGCAGCCGGCGTTGCTTTGTTTAACCCGGGCAGGCTGGGGAGGGGTTTGCTTGCTCGCTCGATGAGACGTCCATGAAGATGAGAGGAAGACCTTCTCTAGTCTTGGCTGACATTGGCGGCCTGGCAGGCCCGAGCAGCCGCAAATGGGCGGATACAGAGCCAAGCTCGCTCTGAGATGAAGTTTGTTGTATTGACACCGTGAACATGAGATGGCTCTTTCACACCAGCGTGAATCTGTGAGATCCAGCTTTCATCGGGAGCTGGTTCTCAAACTGGGTTCAAAGTTCAACATCATGATACTCGAAACAGAAGATCCTCCATAAATAAAACACAATAGGTTATTCCAATTATTATAAAGTGCATCATAATTTGAGTGAGGGATTCATTGGATGATAGAGTAACTGACTGTGGACTCATGTAATAGTTTATATCTGGATGCAAGATTTTCAGCTTTGAATAAAAAATGGATCCATGCATTAATAAATGCCATTATTCACTTTGGGGAAGCCTCTGAATTTGACTCCTCTCATCATCACCTCTCTGTAGTGTTCACATTAAACTGTATGTATTCCCCTTTTTCACCTGCTGGCAAAAGCAGATCCACACAATATGTCTTATATAAAGCTATATTTGAACAGATTCATTAAAGGGGCCAAAATTTAACAGTGACTGCACATCTTCACTTTTTTTTTTGTTTCATTGTCCACTGATTTCAAAGAGACCCCGTTTAAATATCCACTTATTTAATTCACCAGTGTGCCACAAGAAGCGCATAATAAGCTTCATTTTTTTGCAGCCCTAATAACACCCATCATCACATGAGGACAGAAACCAGCACAGTGCTCCCTCTGAAGGGGCTCCTGGGGTCAAAATGCCTCACGCAGGAACTCGGGGGTCTATTTTTACCATTTCGAGGGCCTTGTGGAAAAAAATTGGGAAGCCCTGCACTTGAACCAATGAGATAACACACACACACACACACACACGCCATTGCCTTGTCAGCTAACCCCCTCTAGTGCCGAGCATCCTGCACAGATGCGCGCAGTCTCTCCTCTGCATCCGCCGCTTCAGCTGCTCCTCCGCTGCGCCCTCACTCACTCCTCCTCCTCTTTCTCCTCCGTTCACCGTCCCCCCTCCCCTCCTCCTCCTCCTCCTCCACCTCCTCCATCAGTGCTGCTGCGGCGGATCCGGGCTGGAGGGAGCCGCGGTGCCACACACCGGCATCCCCAAAAGTCCGTGACGACGCTGTGCGCGCCGCCGGAGACGCACACGACAGAGCGGGACTGTGAAACAATGCAAGACCGGAGAGCCAAGTCCGCGGGAGAGCTCCAAAGTTGGGTTTTCTCACCTCGCACGAAAAACTGAATCCCCCCCCCCCCCTTACACACACACTCACACACACACTCCTCTCCTCCAGGTGTCTCTCCGCTCCTCTCCTCTCCGCGCTCCGCCTCCAGGTCCGGGATGGATCCGCTCCTCCGACACCAGGCTCCTCTCTGCGGCCGGGACCGAGTGTGAGGGACCCGGGCACCAGTGGACCAGCGCTCGGCCAGTTGTTGTGGAGGAGAGAGGTGGTGGTGGTGTTGGAGGAGGAGGAAGAGGAAGAGGAGAAGGGGATCCAGCCTCATTTTCTTCTTATTTTTTATTTGATTTTTCATTTGATTCCTCTCTGTGACCACGTTACCTCTCTGTCAAGAAGCACCTGAGACCGAGCCGGGCTCTGCAGCAGACATGAGTTTTGGAAACAGGTTTTTCCTCGTCTCTCTCTCTCTTGGATTTGTCCTCACACGCTTCGGCCACTGCAGCCAAGGTGAGCGCGAAAGATCCGCCTCTGCCTGCTTTTCACACACATCTCCATCCATCTCACACATTTCCACTGTTAAGGTAGCAGCTGTCATCACTGTAAGAGTCACTGAAGTAAGATGTGATAAAGTATTTAAACTAATAACACTCACAGTTGGAGCAGATCATCCTTCATTGCTGACATTTACCCGTGTGGCGCGCACAGAAGTTTGAATTGTCACTTTTTTTCTCTGTATCAAAGCTCTCTAATCTGTTTGGGGGAATTAAAAAAAATGATGGCACAGGATGTAGAATAAAAAAAAAAAAATAAAAGAAAACCCCACTGAGATAACAAGTACAGTATCTGCCTTTTCCTGTTTATAAAAGTATCTTTATATCATTACTTCTATTTGTCTTAACAACCTCAAATTAAGCGCAGAAATCCACCAGAGAGAGAAAAATATGATAACTAAAAGCACCACCACGGAATTCAGTTCATTTAAAGTTTGTTATTTTCCCAGCAGAGTTCAATGGATTGCCTCAGCTCCGTCTTTTTTTTCTTCTTTATCCAAACACTGGATCAGATAATAAAATGAAATGCAGTTTTTATGGAAATCAGCTGCTGAAGTGACAACCCTGAGGCTGCTTTAATTACACATTCAACATCGCACACACACACACACACACATTGAAGACAGTAGAGCAGCCGCAGATTGAATCATGAAGTGGGTGACAGAGTGAGAATGTGTGTGCGCCCACTTTGAGAGTGTGTGAGCTCAGACGTGCATGTCTGCTTGGCGCTCTGAGGGTGTTGCTGTGCGTTTCAGACACATACAATAAAAGCCTCCAAAGCTGCCAGGGATAAATTTATTCACTGGGAACGTGTGCGTGTGAGAGTGCTTTGTGCAAGTGTGTGTGTGGGCACTTTGTTTTGCACTTAGACACGTCTGTTTTCTGAGCCGTGTGCTCCTGCGCGTGTGTGTGGCGTGGGTACGGTGCGAAACAGATTGAGTGCATCGCCGTGTACACGCAGGGCAACGCTCCTGCATGTGCGCCTCCTTTGCATGAGCTCCCACCTGTCTTTTTTTATATGATCTGCAAGTGGTTACACTCTTGTGTGGGTGTGTGTTCCTCCGTGTCTCCACATGCACACACACACACCCACAGCCGCAGCATCAGTGAGGTTTAAAATAGTCTTATTGATTGCGCGGGACACAGCGGGATCTGCCCCCCAGGTTATATTTTATTGTTCTCTCAGTTCAATAAGAGCGATGCTACTCCCTCTTCTCCTAGACAGCTGCTACATAACAGCCTCACTCTGTGTTTTTCTCCGCCACAGATTGATGTCTGCTTTCTATTGTACTTTAGTCTCTCATATTGACTGGTCTGGGACCTCGGCAGCACAATTGCAGCCCTCGTCTACCACAAGCTCAGAATGGGAAAACTGATAATGACTCAGATGACACGGAAAAGTGTCTCCTTAGGTGCAGAGGAATTAAGAGTTCCTCACTTTGCCACATCACATTAGTGTCTTAATATATTACTTTTGTGCCTGCAAATTGAAGTGGTTGACTTCAGACTCCTGTTGTGTGCACGCTGGCTCAGTGGCTTCACGGGCTTGATTGTTAGAGACAGTTCAGTGTTGGGTTTGCATGGCTGTTGTGGAGACAAGTCTCAACCTTTCCGCCCAATTCATGTCCAGATCAAGCCATCTGTGAGCACAAAAAAAAAGAAATCTAGCAGACTTTTTTTTTTTTTTACAGTAAACGCCATATATTGTGGGAAGGCTGGGGGACAAAGCCCGGCACCATTACACAGAGGCGTTTTAGTGCAGTTTGGTGCATCTGAGCACAGACAAACTGAACTCCAAAGATTGGGGATTTCACGGCGAAAATTGGGCGAAATGTCAGCTGTTTGGAGAACAATAAAAAACAATCACCTTTTTGCTTCTCGCCCGTGTGCCCCCTCTCACAGCAATATATCAGACAATCTCTCACATCAACCCAACTGGGATTGCAGACAGTTATTAACAAAGCCCCAGTCACTCACTGCCAAGTTTGAACAAGCCCCTTTTCCCAATTGGCATATCTCCCCCCATAATCTTTACTTATACACACTTTTTTTTTGCATGTTCAACTTGTGAAGTCGACAGCAGCTACACTCATTATAATGAAGATTCGCAAATCCCATTTTACTAACCAGGTTTCTTGAGCCCTTGTAGAAATGTTCCTGAGCAGATTGCTTATATGCAGTAAATCAGGAGACGTCTTTGTTCCACACTTCTAACATTGTTCAGATTGTTTCTCCTGACAGAGATAGTCAGGCGTGAAAATTCAGGAGAGCAATCCGTCCTTGAAAATGTTTCAGTCAAATGAAAGCGCCACATGCAAATGTTCTGTTTGCTGGTTAAATGCATCTCAGTGCCGGTAATGACACGTAAGGGTGCTGTCGGCAGGGTTGCTGAAGGTTACAGATGGCAAGGCTCGAAAAGATCCGGCCGTGAAATCATCATCAAAATAACGTAACTCTTTGCATTGATTTGTGTGGATGGCTGATTAAAGCCAGTGCCACCCGCAGAGCCCTCAGATCGCTCGCTGTAGATGAAGGAGATATTCACCAGCAGCGTGCTGTCAAGGAAAATCAATCAATCAGCCAACCCAGAGCAGCCGCAAAAATGTTAAGTCTGCACCTTTGACTCACAAGCCACACTGTGTGCTTGTGCGAGGGGACCGTGTGTGGATGTGAATGCTTATTACAAGAACGCTGTGTATAGTCACAATCAGTTTTGTTCTACTTCAAAAACATTGCTAGATATATTTCCTTCAGGTTTTTCTCTTTTTCATGTACACAGTGATGCATGGACCGGCAAGCTGTTTTAGGTCTGTATTATGTAGTTTTATTGATGTGTAACTTATCTCGGTTTCTACCTTATTGCTGTTAAGTGGAGCACATGCTGCTACATGTAATAAAAGGTCTTTCCACAAAGGTTCCCTACCTACTGAGACTGAGATGGCTCCAGGCTGGAGACTGTTAATTTTGTCAGGGCTCGGCTTCCTCTGAGGCACTACAGTATTAAGATAATGATTGTTGAGCTGTACAGTATGCAAGCTTTATGGTCACCCGGTGATGAGATCCACTTCACATTTTACACTCGAGGAAAATTACGCCCATCAATGAATGGTGACGCCAGTATGCCTCCGTGAATGCTGTTTAATTTTGAAATGTCACTTATATGAATTAGCTTTGGTCTTAAATGGGCCATGTTGGTGGTGTTGCATATATTAGCCAATGAACTACATGTTACACAGACTTAAATGTGGATGTTATTGGCAGTCATTATGCAAAACATACCTCAAGGCCACAGACAGTTACAGTGAGAGAGTCAATTTGCAGATGCCTGAAACTTACTCGAGTTAAAGGTCCTACACATCGAGGGTACATCCATACTGATGTTGTCACTTGGTTTGCTTAATTAGACCCCTCAGAGGACTGTGTGGATGTGCAGAGATTTAGCTTGACTGACGTGAGGCCAATGTTCCTGTTAGCTTTTTTCAAGGTTTGGGGATGTTCTTGCTCATCCTTTTTCAGTGCATCCGACTTCAGCCTGAGCAGAAGAGGCCTAGTTAGCCAAAATATATGCAACACCACTGACTTATACAGTTTGGAAAAAAGAATAACCAAAACAAAAATAAACAAAATAGTACGACTCCACAAAAAAATATGTTATGGACGTTATGACTCTATTGAAATGGCAAATAATTTCCAGTGACAAACATGCTCTCTTTGCTTAGAAACTGTTTTCACAGTGAAGTGCAGAATACTGATAAAGAGCTCAATATAAGCAAAAGCAATAAAGTTGTGATGGACTAGCAGAGCAGCGAGAGGCCCCCTGTGCTCATCCTGGGAGAGACAGCAACAAGAGAACGGATAATGTCCTGTTAGACAGTCGCATGTCATTTTTTCATAATGATGTATGAATTACTGAGTTATGTTGAAAAAACTTGTTTTCTGAGGTCACAGTGACTTTTGACCACCAAATTATAATCAGTAATCAGTTCATCCTTGAGTCCTATATGTGTGTGTGTGTGTGTGTAGGTGTAGGTGTGTGTGTGTGTGTGTGTGCG
>JBAJHX010000043.1:6628699-6647484 GCA_037176925.1 Amniataba percoides | reverse complement strand
TTATACATTATTATTATTATTATTATTATTATTATTATTATTATTATTATTATTATTATTATTATTATTATTATTATATAGCATTGGATATCTGATTTTTTCATCCCTGTAAAACTGACAATCTCAACTATTATCTCCAGTATCTTATGCTCAGATATGTAGTGACTGTGAACTGAGACTTCAAAGCGATAAATACCTGCCTGCAGTTTCTTGAATACACAGAGCAAGAACATAGACGGCATATTATTTATGGGTGAGAGCCAACCTTTCAAGGAGTGATCGAGTGAAGTGTGACATTCCTGATCTAGCGAAATAATTACCCTTAAGAGCACAGAGTGATAATCCAAATGGGAATCAGTGGGAACATCTGTCAGGTAAAAAATAGATATGAATTTAACTGTACATCAAGGCT
This sequence comes from Amniataba percoides, assembly GCA_037176925.1. Lineage (NCBI taxonomy): Eukaryota > Metazoa > Chordata > Actinopteri > Centrarchiformes > Terapontidae > Amniataba > Amniataba percoides. The sequence continues at coordinate 6,647,072 of JBAJHX010000043.1, read as the reverse complement.
GTGTTTAAGCATTTGAGAGCTGTGGCAGAAAATGTACTGCAACTTTTCGGTAAAAAATAAAAAAAGCGGAGTTGTGGGGGTCATGCCTTTTTTTTTTTTTTCGAAGCTATGGCGTCTCCATCCTTTACTGCCCTCACGGCTCCGCACTCATTCTCTGTGGGTTTTGACTTTAAATGATCCTCTGCTGGAAGATCCCTAAGGTCCGCCCCCCCTTCTCTGTCTCTCTATCTCTCCCTGCAAGGCCCACGGTGGCCCATATCAGGGTTATGGAGGTGATTACATCATGTAGGTCGTGGTGACAGCCGCCCACAGCGTTAAGGAAGAGGGGAGAGGGAGGCTGCTGCCTCCATGATTAAGCTGTCAGCCCTCTCCCCTCCTCACTCATCCACTATCCTCCGATTTACCATTAATATTTAAGGCATCGAGGTGAGAGGGCCTGAGGGAAGGTGTGAAGATCTGGGGAGGTAAAATAGTTTAAATCCCCCTCACTACCTGGGAGCCAGCGAGAGGAAGTCAATCCCCACCATATTAGACACAGCCCGGTATCAGGCCGATACAGCAGTACACCATGTAGCTGCCTATCAGAGCCGCTCTCTGGTTCTAGTTCCGGATATAAACTGCTGTCAGTCAGTCCTGCCTGGTGCACATCTTAAAATAATTTCATATGCAGTAACTGCTCCAACACGATTGCTTGATGATGAGTTTGCCAGGAATGTGGTCGGTCACATGATATGAAATTGAAGGTGAAGTGGAAATTGAGGTGTGTATTTATGGATGAGTTTTTATCAAAAGCCAGTAAACAACTCTTGTAAAGAGAGGAAGGTGAGTGGTTTTGTCGAAGAGGAAGGTTAACCACAAGCATGCGGCGGTGGTGTGCCGGCGTTACAGCACAGGACACACAGACAATGTGCATAATCCCATCGACAGCAGTTCTGAAGTGTCCTTGAGCAAGACACTGCAGCCGTATAGCTGCTGATTCACTGTTGGATAGTAGGAATGTATGAAGGAGCATCAGAAAATAACCAAATTGTAAAAAATGTAGTGTTAAGAGGAAGCTATGTAGATGCCATAGTCAGGAAAAAAGGAAAGCTGACAAGTTTGAAGCACAATATCATTTTTCTTGACAGCAGGTTGCAGCACTGCTCCTCTTTCTTTTAAGCAAAGCAAAGTTGTTATTTTAACACCATATGTAGACAACGCCGTTGCTTCGCTACTCTCTCGTGCTCGTCTTTGCATTTTGAAAGACGTTCTGGTTATGGTAAAAGTTATAGGTAAGGTTTTATCTGTCTGGGCAGCGTAGGAGTTCATTAGCGCCGCTGGACTGTAAATTCCTCGCTACGGGCGCACTTACATGTGATTATCAGAGTTGCCTGGGAATAGTTTTAATTAAAGTGAAAATTACAGGGAAGGCCTGCGACGCTTTAATCAATTAAGTAATTGTGCTCGGTCTCCCATCAGTAGAACGCTTTCCCCTGTAGGTCCACATCGAAGCATCTCCGGCTCACTGGAAAGATGTTGACACACTGAGAACACGATCACGCATCTTGGTCATGCCCAACCTTCAGTGCAAGGTGCCCTTTGATTATTTTATACCTGCTCTGCTCAGAAAGTAAATAGACTTGTTTCAATTGGCCCGCGAGGGGAAACCATGCAAGGAGGACTGTTGTTATGTTTGTTAATGACTTGACTGAATGTGGGAATATCCTCGGAGTTAGAAAACACATTCCCCCCTCAAAGGTTTTACTCATTAGATTCGTGCATATTGAACAGCAATTGATCTGTACCGTGTCTTTCAAGGACTTTGACTCCACAAACTTTTTTTTTTCCCCTCCTTCAGTAGAAGTTAATTATTGCGTGCGCCCGAGAATGCCAACGGCGAGGCGACCCTTCAGCGGAAAAAGACGGCGAGGGGTCGTTTTCGCGAGGCAGAGATGTACGTCTCTATTCTCCCCTGTTCCATGTTCTGAAATGCTGAATAGTGATGAAGAACAGGGGCGTCGGAGGGGTGAGAGGGAGACAGAAAGAGGAGAAGGAAAAGAGGGTTGATTTGGCGTCTGCATGCAGCCGCGATAAGCTCCACTCAGAATGGGCAGACACACTGCTGAAATATGCATGAATCATTTCCCAGTGGTGGGTGGGTGGGATGGGGGGGTGAACGGAGCAGAGAGAAGAGCAGCTTATTTATTAAATTACATGAAACAGCTTTAAGGGATTAAGAATGCCTAATGTTGCCCTTTGTTTTCACTCATTGACACTATAATGGCAGCTGAGCAGAGGCAGGTTGGACGACAAAGAATGGTGGTTGTCCATCACAAAGGGAGCGAATAATCCTATTTTTATCTATTGTCAGGGATCCCAAGCAGCCAATAAGTCAGATCAACCGGGGGCGTATAAACACCGCGTTATGTAAGCGGGGAGCACAACGCCGGCACATTGGTGTACCGCTGCCGGAACAGTGCTCTGTCAAATATTAGGCTGCACAACCCCGATACCTCACAAGTGTTCAGCTCAGAGCAAGACATTTGTCTTTGTGTGTGTGTTTGTTTGTGTAGAGGTGGAGGGCGAGGTGGGGATTATATTTAGGGGAGATGTGTTTTTTTTTTTTTTTATAGGAGCCAGCTACTGTGTCACCGCTGTCACCAGTGAAATGGATATGATGCAGGTCGCTGTTGCATTTTGAATGAAATTGAGATTTAGTACAGCGATAAAAATGTCCACTGGAAAACAAGTGGTTTAACAGCAGCAGTTCAAGTGTTAAGTGTTCCAAAGAACTCATTTTAAGTGCATTTGAATGTTTACAAATGACTTTGATTTGTCATCTCTTGATGGTAATTGGCATGTACAGTCCATTCCTATTCAAGGAGAGTGTGTGGTGGGATCTAAACCTGTAATTAATTACAGTTGTAGTCTAGTAAAATAATATAACGACAACTGATTGATTAAAAAAAGGAAATAAATAAGAAAAAAATCAAATTAATTAAATGAATTAATTAATCTATTTTATACTTATAACTTATCAATTAAAGAAACCTCTTCTGAGTTGGTGGTGTATCTCGTGTAACAAATGCTGCATGATAAAAACTTCTGATATGATAAAATAACTTTATATCCCTCTTAAGTTAAGTTTAAAGTTTGATATATCTTGTTCTCCAAAAAAGATTAAAGCACATGAATAAGTCAAATTGTTGCTCTGAGTGACGTGGAAACATTGGATTTTTTGGGTCAGTCCAACATACACCATCCTGGTGCAGCAAATAAACTCATTACTGCACCAAAATGTGGAAACCCGCTGCTGAAAACAGTGCTGAAAAACATGCAATTTACTCCATTTACTCCCCACTGTTGAAATGGAGCACAGTTAGCAGCTGACACAAATGGACCAGGGGACCGACAGGCTGCGGGAAGTGACTCAGTTTGGCGTAGTTGATTTTGGTATTCTCACGAATTTTGTTGACAATTAGAAGAATAAAGAACAATGCCAACCTCATCCTTTTTGTGCTCAGAGTAAACATTGGGATTGTTTGCCTCCATTTATCTGAAAGTGTTCCCATCAGCCCTTTAAAGACCCGGCTCTTACCCGCACAGTCTTGGGTGCCAATTTGTTTCGATTTTTACTATTGCCGCCCTCACTTCCCTCATGCAGACTCCTGCTGTGTTATTATGTGATGATGCGCCGTGATGATACCCGGCTTCCGTTATCGGGGGGGGGGGGGGGGGCATCGTGAGATTTGGCTGAAAAGAGATACAGAAACAGGGAAAAAGGAAAGAGGAGATGATAGAGGGGCCGTGTCGCAGGAGTGATTGGATATAACTTGTGAGAGCGAAAATGAACGCGATGACGAACACACCAAACACGCATTCAAGTTTTCACAGCGTCACGAAGGCATTTGCACGCCCTCTCAAGCCTCTTTACCCCCCCCACCCACCCACCCACCCTTCACCCCACCATACTAATCCTTAATCTTTTTATTGCAATATTTAACCACAGTAATTGATTGCAACTACGCGACCTGAGGCTTATCTCAAAGCACTTCCTCCATCCTTAATACTATTAGCCTTGAGAGTGAGACTGATCAACACAGAGGAGGGGGGGCGGAGAGAGAGGAAAATCTGTATGTCAGTGTCCTTCATAGAGCAGATAAACTTCTCTAAGGCGTGCTGCTGAGTGATGGCCGGCAGCACTGCGAGAGAGAGAGAGAGCGAGAGGAAAAAAAGGGAATAATCCAGAATCACTCCACTTCTCCCCACGGAGGCTCTGATATAAAAAAGGTATGATGATTTAGCACACCAGTGTTCGTCTCGGGGACCTCTGCCATAACCGGGCTTAAGCAGTGCCGGGGGATTCCTTAATTGGCTTGTTTCTTGTCAGGGACACACCGAGGCCGATATCTAATGCGCTCCCACTCGGCATCTCGCTGACAGCAGAACATATTCTGACAGCTTTTTGGGCCAACCCTCACCGTGCGAGGAATACAGCGAGGCCGAATTAGAGGGAGGGAGGGAAAGCGGGAGGGATCGAGGTACCGGGTGGATGCAAATGGAAAGAGGAGGGGAAAAATGGAGGGAGGGAAGAGTGAGGAGGTTATTAGCGCCTCGCTGAATGCGGGCGCTGAATACATGAATACGGGACGTGGCGGCAACCGAGGAGAGAAAATAGAATGTGTGTTCGCTGTGAGACAGGTGGAGTTTTGACAGATCGACTTGTGTTTCATTTTAAAGAAGAAAAGCTGTGGAAATTTTTACAGAACATTATGTTACAAATACAAACAGGTCAATACTTCAGACTAAATGAATCCTTCTTTATAGGGTCTCTAGACAAACAATACATCTGACGCATAATTTCTCTCATCCATAATGACTCTAAAAAAAACTCATATGACTGCGCTATCAGGGATGGAAATCTTCAATGCTCATTGTGTTCAGGAACACAGTCCGAATCTAACAGGGGCCTTCAGCGTCTTCTCTGATCTTCATCCTGATGGTCACGCGAAGGTTTCTGCGACTACAACTTTCACTGTTTGAAATGACAGGTGGAGCTGGTGGCTTATTCTGTGAACTGCAACTGTTATTGACTTAGCAACTATATATTGACATTATTAAGGTGAAAGTAAAACCTGGCCAGTGTTGTCAGTTTGCTGCTGCCAAAGATTGTGTGTCTAAAAGAGAAGCATCACTCTGTTTGTGTCTTCCCTCTTAAAGTGAGCTGCACATGGCGCGGCGTCTTTGGAGTTTCCTAGTTAAGCTTTCATAGTATTGATATTCGAAGACGATCATGAAAACAAAATGTGCAAAAGCGGATCTGCTCATTTCATTTTCAGGTTGTAGCAACAGGTGGCGAATATCAATCAAGCTGCCGCTCAGAACCGCAGCGTCTCTCCCTTCCCAGCCAACAAAATGCGATTGGAGATCCGAGTTCACTCTTTCAGTTTTAACTCACTTAAACATATTGAAAGCCGAAGCTAACTGGGGAACGGGAACTCAATAAGGGATTTGAGAGGATCAGCGGATAGAAGTCTGGATTCAGATTCGATAAAATGTTATCAAACCCCCGCCGCATGTACTCAAATATTTTTTGTATTGAAATGAATCAAATAGTTCAATCGCTGCAGAAGATGCTTTATAAATCATCGTGATGCGATTTGAATGCAAAATCCAGCGTTGGTTTGGAAAATTGCTACTTGAGAACGGCTTCGGCGATATTGTGCCTTAAACAACCATGTCAATAGCGGCACCTGATGAATTACTGGATACTCACAGGGGCACGCACTTATTTATTTTTCTCGCTGTGGATTTGGAGTCTGGCGTTGAGGCTGTTTAGCCCTGCAGGAAGATAAATCAACCATTCCTCAAGTGTCAGAGTAATTTTACTGACAGAGGAGTGATAGGAATCCTTCCCTCTCTCTCTCTCTCTGTTTCTCATCTTCACTTGTCTTTGTCCGTCTGCCTTCGTGTGTCCTGATTTCCTCCACTCTCTTCCTCCTTTGTCCACTCTTTTCCCCTCCTCCTCCACCCTCACTTCACGTTACCGCCGCTGCATATTGACGTCAATGCACTGAAAGGGAAAGAAATGAGGTGTGTGTGTATGCTTTAAGATGAGCCGACAAAACGCAGGCAGAAAACTCCTGCTTTAAATGCAAAGCCAAAAGGAGACAGACAGAGAGAGAGAGAGAGAGAGAGAGAGAGAGAGAGAGAGAGAGAGAGAGAGACGGGCACCGGGAGAGGTTAAAGCCGGGAAACCATTTATTTTTTATAGGTAGTGAGACAAGCAGTTACACGGTTACACCGGTATTCAAGCAGTCAATCATGCATTAGCACAGACAGGCAGATAATCAGAAGTTATGTATTCAGACAGTATGGAGGCCATTAGGACAGACAGCCACAGTCAGTCATATACATTCAAACACAAGGTTCACGTCTCTGAAGCTTACTGAAGTTTATACTGTGGTGTAAAGAATAGATGAATAAATGTTGTTTCATGATGAAGTGGTGCTTTGATATTACGACGTGACAACACTTGAGTCAACATAACTTCATAAGTGGATTCTTCTCTGTCATTTTATTTCATTAAACCGTAGTGGTCAAACGATTTGGTAAACTTTGCATTCTTTAATCGTCCTGTAGCGAGAGCAGGTTAAACACGCTGTTGAGTAAAAACCAGGGAGTTGTTGAGATTCTGGCGCTGAAGTCAGTCAGGTTGGACGAGTTGGCTCCTTTGGGAACCGACTAACGACACTATAATAAAGAGACAGCCTGCACACACACACACACACACACACACACACACACACACAGGAACACCAGCTGATGCTTGGACATTGATATTTCTCTCTCTTTCTTATTCTACACATTCAGGTGCACAGAGAGTTTTTTTTTTTTTTTCTCACACATCACCGGTTTCTTTCTTTCTCTATGTCACATGCACGCACGCAAACACACACCACTGCGCACATTGTCATGCGCACACGCGTTCAGAAAAGAGCAGCGAGGTGGCCCAGTTAGAGGCAACCTGCCCAAGGTCTCGGTGCTTTATCTCTAGTCAGGTGTTTACTCCTGTCTGTTTCACTTGACTTGCATCAGAAAAATATATTACAGTGACACTGACGCATGTCTACTGTATTCCAAACCCGAACCTCCAGTCTGCACTTTTCTAGCAACGAATTTACTGCAGTGCCAGCAGGCTGATCACAGAAAAAAAGACATTACGTCTCAGTCACACCAGACAAAGGTTGGGCTAACCGAGGCGGGAGACACGGAGGAGAGGAACTATTTACGGCACTGGTTATCATTGTTTTCAGAGGATTTTCAGGACATTCGTCAGCGCCTGTGGATGCTCGCAGATGATGCTGCGGTTGATCGTGGCGGTGCAGACGTGCAGAGGCTTTCTGTTCCGATAGTTTTACCTCGCATTAAAGCCATTTAAAATCAGTCTTTTGTGTCAAAATAGTTTAATGCCTTTAAGCCCTTACAAGCTCCTTGTACATAATCCTGCTAAATGACATACCGCCTTTATAATATCTCTGACATTTGAGATGTCTGAGCGGAAGAATCATTGCAGTGCAGTGTGGGAAGACTTAGTAATCACTAATATGAGAGAAGTGGGAAATGTGCTCTGCAACTTGCCAAACGTACCTTCAGGAGCCACCTTTGAGAGCTTGGATATTTTTGCTTTTGTAGGAAAGTATTAGACTTGCATAAGTCTTTTTGAGAGGATGCAGGCAAATAAAAATAAGTACCTATTTTGAAAGAGAACATATGACAAGAGGATAGTCAGCTTTGTAAGATAATCTTAATTTTTTAAAATCTTGTTTAAAATCTACTTAAAAAATAGCTTTTACTTCGGTGAAATGTGAAAATTGCGGTTGAAGAGATCCCTCTCTTATTCAGCTCAGAAAAGTACTACTCGCCGTGTCCTAGATAACATTTGTAGGTGTCTTTCTGCTGGACTGGCAGAAAATTGTACGCAAATCCAAATTCCGCTTTCCGAGATACGAGCAGAGATTTAAAGTCTGTAGTCGAAAATGATCTTCCTTCAGGACGAGGGCCCGACTCCTTCTATCAACAGTTGAACATCTTTCTTTGTCTCCCAGATTATGTGTGGTTGATTGAAACAGGATTTTTCTTTGGGGCTGTCTATATAGTCTTGTAATAGCTTTGTGCCTAGCAGAGCAATCGCAGTGCTCCATCAAGCTCTGACACATCCATTTGTCACACTCTCTGTGGTCAGATAGAAAAGCAAGGGAAGATGCACACACACACAGACCTTTCGATGTAACTTCAGGAAATGTGTCCCAGTCTATAGTACACATGGTTTTATTGTATTTTGATGTCAAAATGGAACAAAATGCATCCTCACCTGTTGTACCGATTGGACATGGACGTGTCGGCGAACTGCTGAAAGAGCCATTGAACAAAGTCTGACGTGACACACAGAAAATGTTCTAAACTGAGGTGAATCAATGAAATGTTGACTTTTTTTACCACTCTGATCAATAGATAGAGCCATGAGATCAACGACATGAGACGCTAGAGTGGAAAATATATTATCAGGAAATAAGAAAGCGCTTAAATCTGTCATTTGTAAATGTGAGTCACATATCGCTTCTTTGATTCTTCTTGTATCAATCAATTTTGATATTTCTTTTATTCCTTTTTACAACAACAAGGGCAGTGAAGTATAGAAACTGATACACATAATATTACATTTTAAGCACAATGAAATGAAAAAGAGTTAAGTTAGTGTTGTAAAAACATGCTTCAGAACTGCTGTCTGCATGACTTTCCTACTTCGTCTTTGCTGGAACTCTTCCCAGCTCGGCGGCAGGCAGGATTATGTTTGCACCCCGAGTGGCAGCTGGACATTTACGGCCGTCACTTTAACCTCTGGGCCGGCAGAGCGTCCCTCCATCACTATTTTAACCCCACAGCGCCGTGCATTGTGCTCCATGACCAAAGTCTGCAGAATTGTGGACTTTTTTTTTTTTTTTAAAGGGTGCATAAATAACTGAAAAAGTCAACCGGAGAGCCCTCGAGCGCTCGCTGATTTCACAGCGGGACAGCCCCGAGTCCTTGTGAACTTAGCGGGGGGCACATCTGTAAGTCTGTGTGTCTGTGAGTCTGTCAGGAGGGAGGGAAGTCGAGATGTCCGGAGCGAATTTAAATGCTAGGTTTCAGATTCAATTGTGCCTCGCTGTTGGGAAAAAAACTCTTTATATTAATCACTAGAAATCACAAGGTTATTAACAAAGGTCAAAAGAATATTTTGTTTGATGAATTTGACTTTTTTTGTATATTTTTTGTCACAGGTGCACTATTTTTCCATTGTGTGATCAATCCACTGAACGTGATTTTGGACCAATCAGATTTGATTGTGTTTGCAGGCCCAGACACTTCCCCTCTCTGATCCGGGAAGCTGCGGGTCACCCTACATTTACCACTAACCATCTCTAATCACATATATAGATAGCGACATAAAGTGTCAATTTTCACTCTCGGAGATAATACCCTCATAATCTGCCCAAGTGCGTGAAATCTCCCTCCCCACCGCACTACTCTCTCCTCACCTATCATCTCTCCCGCCAATCAGTCCCCCTCCAAGACACATTGTTGGATCTCAGCGGGAGTTCATACAATAAAGATGACCGCCATCCATCTCTGTTACGCTTTGGATTGCGCCCTTTGCAGCCGCCGATGCTGCAGAGTCGGTAGACTATTGCAGCTGCTGAAGGTCACGTATCCCGCCATGCTGAAAATTGAAACGCTTCCCATACATATTCAAAAAGTCAAAACGGTTTCCAGTGGGTTCAAATAATGTGTGTGCATATTAATAGTCTGTTGTCTACCACTGATCCTGCAGAGAACAGAGAAAAAAATGTGCCTCAGTGTGTGTGACTGAGGTGATATTAGATATATTTCTCCTGGTAGCCGAGTAGTTTACATGTTTCTATGTAAAACAGCTGGTGGGGGATACGGAAAACCTTCCATTTCAGCGTATGCTATGTGAATATAAGTCACCGCTCGCCTCCCAAAGCCCCCTCGGTCCCAACTCAAAGCGGTGCAGGATGTGGACACATAGGGCTTCGGCTGCGTGCTCTAACAAAATGCTGGGGTAGAAGATTGATCACAGCACTGCAGGACAAAAACCTCCTCCTTTTTCTCCCTACTCCCTCCCTCCCTCTTTCCCTTGGTATCAATTTACTAAACCCTCAACGATGGCAAAGTCCCCGCATCTAATATAATTTGTCTCCAAGACTTCCAAAACCCACTTACAAACTACATATCTGGGGAGAAAGTGAAGCAAAGACAGATCGCTGGCAAATATATTAGTAGCCAGTGATGTGTGTTATTTGGCCGGCGTGATAAATTATCGGATAAAGCCACCAAAACTGTCAGCTTTGCGGGGACACTTTGACTGCACACTACGCTCTAGTATTTCTTTTAATAATAATTTCAGTGTTGCTGTTTTGACGTGAAAAACGTTGTGTCGACAACAAATGCAAATAATTCAAAAGTTTCAGCGCCCCGTGTGTGAGCGTTCCTCATTTAAATTCCTCTCCGACTTCAAATGAAATGCAAGTAGAGCTGTGATAGAAGAGAGACAGGGTCACTTGGCTAAGATTCATCCCCCGGAGCTCCACAGTTTATCCTCTTTGTCTCTTTTACAAGCAGAGACAGAGGGATGGGAGGAGAGAAACATCTTGTTTTCCTCGGCTTTCAAGTCCAACTTCAATCTAGGATCCGGGATCCTACGCGGTGAGGTGCTCGGGGGCGTCCGGGGTCAGAAGACGATTCCTGTTAGAGGGATATGGTTTCATTGGAGATGAATCTTCCGTCTGGCAGGAGCTCTAAAATGCACTTAACATTTTATACAAATTCTGAGGATGCTGAAAGCCGTGCCTCACCACACGCTTTCTCGGTCTATCTCTTTGCCGCTCTCTCTGCCCTAATTGATCGAGCAGGCCAGACAATCCCGTTTTGTCTGCACTCATTTCCAGTCAGGCTTGTTTAAGCGTTACGGACTGGAGTCAGATGGCTTTGCTAAGGGAATATGTCTCCTACTGTTACCAGACAGACAGGCGGACACGGGTTAGAGAGAGCAACACGCTAACGAAAAATCCCAAACAGCATTGCACATCCTGGAAATAGCTCTGCCCTGGGAGAAACTCCTAATGGATATTTGGGCTAACTTTCTTATGCACCTTGATTTTGATGCCACAGTGCAATTTGGCACTTTAGTGTTTAACTGAAAGTCTCCTATTGCATCGTATTCTGTATATTCTGCAGGTTTTAAAAATAAACTTGTTTGCCAGTTTAATGAAAAAGAAAAGAAACCCCATGTTTTTCTTAGCATTGCCTTTATAATGCCCTACATCCTACCAGAACTATAGATTCAATAGATCAGCAAAGGTAACCAGTGCATGACACATCAAAGCAAGAGACCCTAAAGAAATAATTAATATAATCCATCTAAAATTATCATCAATCTAGTCAGTTTGCTTGCATTAGAAGAACCGACCCATTAGCAAGCTCAAGGTCGTGACCCAGGTGTCAATTAATGCATCATTGTAAACTTTTACCTTTTTAGCTTGGACCAAAAAATGAGGAGGTTTTGCTGCCATTCAGTCTTTACTAGTTTAACGCACAAAAGCAGCAACCTTTAAGGTGTTTTCTTCCTCTGTTTTTCTTCTTCTCTTCTTCTATCAATGCACCTTGCATGACATGCATTTAGCGGTGACTGTACCTTCAAGCACTTGCAAAGTGAATTTCAGATGGATTACACAAACTGCAAATACTCTGTTTCCTCACTTGGAGAAAAAAAGTAGAGAAAAAAGAAGTGCGCTCCAGCACTACTACACCCCTGATCCAATGTATTCAGAGCCTCTCTCTCTCTCGATTGGCCACAGTCTTCTCCAGCTTGCTTTTCGGTGGGCTCAGTTTCTTCTTGTAACTCTGCCAATTACATCACTTGCTGGATCCCTTTTACTTAACAGTTTGAGCACAGAGAAAAGCACCATGTTCCCTTCCACTCCATCCCCCTTTTTTCTGTTGAACTGTTTGACACATATAATTGGCTCGGGGAGTCATGGTGCAGTGGTTAGCGCTGTCGCCTTTCAGCAGGAAGGTCCAGCGAGTCTGAATCAGCTGCACAGCAGGGGGCCTACCTGTGCTGCGCGTTCAAAGCGGGTCTGCATGTTCTCCGCACATCTTTGTTGGCTTTCCCTAAGTTGTCTTTTTTTTCCTTCCAGCAATTAGATATAAAAAGTTAAAAAGTTTGACTCTGCGTATTCACTGTGAATTGCCTGTATGAATGCTTGTCTGCATGTATGTTAGGCTGGATTCTTGAGTGTCGAACAACCTCACGCTGGATAAGACGGCCACAATATGTATATTTTGGCCATTAAAAGTGCTACACTTGAAATTGTGTCGCATCACACAACTGCATTTAAATGGTCATTTTGGTCAAAGCTTAGATGTGTGAGCGCCCTTGTTGAGCAGCAAACTCCACCGATTTTATCCTAATCTTGCTTAAACACCTTACTCAGTCTGTTTTGTTTTTTTCTCAGTATTTAAAGTTTTTACTTTTGCCTTAAATTCAATGTCAGGTATCGCAAGCACTGTACTTGAGCACCGTCCCACCAACTTAAGCTCACAGTAATCCTAATTCTCACCTTCACCTTCAGTCTTTATCCCAGAGCATCCCTAAAAAACTATCCTTTGCTGAGTATTTTGCTCATCTTTTTACATTCCTATCAGGGATCTTTGGCCCTCAAGCGTACATTAATGCTGCAACACACACACACAGTCCTGTTATACACAGCTCAGCGATCACCTCCCTCTCTTTACCTCTTGTCCGCTCTGTCTCACTGTTTTGTGACTCCGATGCTGTTCATCTTCTCCTTCCACAGGCTCTTGATATCTTTCTCCCCTTTCCTCATTTTCACTACCCCTCTCTCTCTCTCTCTCTCTCTCTCTCTCTCTCTCTCTCTCTCTCTCTCTCTCACTCCCTCTCCCTCTCCCCCTCTCTGTCGCGCCCCCCCTCTCTGTCTCTCTGACAGCCTCTTCTTAACAGAGAGCAGCAGACTGTGAAAACAGGCGAGAGGCAATGTGTCGTGGGTGTGTTTGTGTGTGCTTCATCCTGTATGACTGCAGAAGGAGGACAGTATAATTAACTAAATGAAACATTAGAATTGAAGCGATATTTATTGTGCCCCTCCAGATGAGGCGGTTATTTTATTATTTCAGTTAAATCATTGCTTGTTTTTTAATACTGCTGCCTTCAGGTGCCCTCTGAGATATTCGTTCACAAGCTTTTCGTCTAGAAAAGTCATCATATGGATGCAGCACGGAGGCTTTGTTTAAGCTTGTGATGTCTTTTATTTGAAAGATTAAGTGTGTAGAGGCACTTCACTTATGAACGGAACTGAAAAAAGTGTAGATTATGTGTGTTAATAAATGCAAAATGTATAAAGATTTTGCAAAAAGTCAAATAGGATAGGATGCAATAAGTCATGCAACCTTTTCTTCAAATTGCTGCAATAGAGACCAATCTCTTTGCCACGGCAATCACATTTTATTGACTTTTTGGTTCCTTCATATGTCTTCACCAATCCTTGATGGCAGCATAATATTATTGCACCTCAATCAATACAATATTGTTTCAGCGGTACAGGTTTCTCGTGTGTCAGACCTGTACAGAACCAGTCAGAACTTAATTGAATTGGGACCGAGAGAAAGAGATAAGAGAGAATGAGATACCGGTGACCTTTTCTGCAGTTTGAAATGCCAGAGTTGTCTTTATCATTGACTCCAGCATTTGGTTGAAGTTGATACCAGCTATTTCGCTGCTTTTGACCAGTCAGTTTTGGAGTGGTGATCTGAAGATATAAAAGAATGGTTTTCAGTAGGCATGCTGATTAGGTTGTGCAGAAATGAGAGTCGCAAAGGAAGCTCCTTATCGCTAAAGAGCCATAAAACGAAACGCCACAACATTTTTGATAACTCCCAAGAACCCCTCTTAAGAGCTGCACCGTTGCCCTTTTTTTTTTTTTGTTTAGACTGTAACACAAGGGTAGCTCGACATTGAAGTAATGTTCTCGGTAGACTCTCTTCGTGTGTGTCTGTATAGGATGCTTTCCTCTACCTGGGTGACCTGGTCTTATCTGAGCTGTCTACGGCTGCACCCTGCTACCTCACCCACTGGCAAAGTCTGTGTGTGTGTGTGTGTTCATTGTACCGCTGTGTGCAGCCGTCACTGTGATCTCACATCAGTCAGAGGCTGCTGAGCCACACATTGACATTCCAGACTGCCTGCCTGCCTGCCTCTCTGGCAAAAATAGATATGTAAAACGACAAGCTCTTTTCCTCCTCGTTTTTCCCACGCATAGTTTGTCTGAGCCGGTGGGGGGTTGGTGGGAGGGGGTGAGAGAAAGAAAGGTCTCTGGTCTGTGTCAGCTCGGATGAAACAGAGTCAGCATGTGTGGAGGGGGAGTGACATATCACCATTTAGGCAAATGAGACAGAGGAGAGGAGGTAGAAAGGAGACGAGGTTCATGCCCACCAGTGTTGATCCTGTAGGTAGACAGGGTGCGACTGGTGTGTGGGTTCAGGGGATTTTTATTCATTTTCTCTCATTTTTGCCAGCTATGAAGATGTACATTTTTGGTGAAAGTTAAAGGATGACTAAAGTTGTAACAATTCATCCTGATCGGGGATGTAAATTATTCTCAGTTATAGCACTTCATCCAATTTAAGATGATAATGTCAACCTAAAGGAGGTGTCCTAAGAAAAGTTAATGCATCACCAATGTCATTAGTACATGTTGTCTCTGTACAATTTCATCAGGATATTTCAGTTTGGTACAAACCCACTGACCCACCCACCCACACCTGCATCATGTCATACGTTTTTTTCATTAACGTTGCATTTAGAGGTCAGTTTCAGCTACAGAACAGAAGCTCAAAAACCGAGGCAAAGCAGAGTGCGTGTGTAGGTGTGTGTGTGTCTTTCCTTTCCTCTTTGAAAAAACAAAGCTTGTCAAAATACAGAGTTGTGTTTTTTCCACCCAGCAGCATGGTCAAGGTAAATCTCTGGGTCCATTAATGCCAGCTCTGACTGATTTAACACAGCAGCGGGAGGAGCGATCTAAGTCTGCCACAAATGCGTGATAGATTGGAAACCCCATCAGAGGCCATCACTCTAATGGACATTACACTGTGCTGAATGACATAAATGCGTTACTGTAACAGCTGGTGTCAAATTCAATTAAATGCACAACGCAGACATAAGGCGCGTTGTCTTGGCAGTAACAGCTTATTTCCGTGAAAGGTGATACTATTATTGTATTATTTTTCATCGGAATTTATCATCACCCTCTCCGCTTTTATCTTTTGAGGGAAAACATATATGAAACTCTACCAGGCCAATTCATTTTGCATAGATGACTTCTGTCATGCGGGGGATCAATAACGTCTTGATGGATGGCCCCGATCATTGCAGTGGGCTGGTGGAATAGTTGTCACATACCGGAGCGGCCTCAGTGGCCTTTCTTCTTTTCCCCATTGTCTCCAGCTGCAGACCTGAGGATGAGAAAGACTGGCAGTTTTAATACTTTTAGAAATGCGAAACTGTTCTCTTTCTTCTCTACCCTCAGTTCCTCAACATAATATCTTCAGGTTTATCTAAAAAAACGTATACAAGCATACTCTGCAAAGATCAGAAAGTGAAAGTGTCACTGAGGGCAAAAAGTGTAATAACCTAAGCTGTGTACTTTTAGAAGTGAGCTGTTTTGTTGCCCTGGCCAGTCATCTCTCAGATCTGAGAGTTTGCTCAGCTCCAAGAAGTATTGCTTCTACAAAAAAGTGGAGTTTTGTCTGTCTTTTCCAGTTCAAATTGTTTAGAAAGACTGGCATTTAAATCAATGTGCTGCACACAGCTCTGTTAATGAAAGAGGTTCCTCGCTGACCACAGTTGGCGTATATGTCTTCATTTTTATTCCATCAATGTCTGACCAAAGAAATCATTCCAGTGTAACGGGGGGGGGGGGATTTTACTTAACAGTCAGTTAAACCTGCAATCAAATGTGCCTCAAGGGAACTGCAAACACTTAACAGAATTTTATTAGTCTTGCTCTCGCTGGTTGTCATTAATTTCACACCACGACCGGAACACGGTTCAAGATGAGACTCTTAATCTGTGTCACTTGGGTTGTTTCGTCGACTTTTAAAGATGGACACCAACACGAAGACGCTTGACATCGGCTCCGAACATCTGTCTGACACGGGCGGTCTTTAAAATGTCGTGCAGGTCGAACTCCATCTTCGGCGCTCTCGGCCATCTTCGCAGGATGACTGAGGCCGTGACCAACACGATGTCACTTTGTGCGAGCGCCGCGGGGGGATGACAGATGGGTGCTCCGGCTCCACCCTGCTGGCTACCCTTCCGCGGTGAGTGATGCAGGAACGAGAAGCACACAGGGTCTTCGGATTTCATTTGCTCACCACTGTTCGCTTGCTTCTATTGATTTAGGGGTGTGCCGGTGACGGGCTGCGGGATACTTGTGTGTGTGTTTGTGTGGAAGAGTAATGTGGGTTGCATCTTACTCGTTTTTAATTGAAGAATCAATTCCTAAAGAACAGTGACAAACAGCCAGATATCTAAGAGGAACTTTATCCAAATGCATCCAACTCACAAATCAAACTATAAGCAGAATGTGCCGGTGCCACAGAATTATCCAATAAATAACTGCAGTGACAAGTTTCATTGATGGGGAGGGCAGTGCTCACAGAGGTTTGGATCATCGCTGCTGACGTTTCATTATGTGAGAGGGCAATTTTTCCAATATGTTCTGTAATTATTTGTGCCCAAAAGTATGACCTGGGCCTTGTTTGTCATCTTTAAAAGTCTTTACTGCGCGTACCTGCATGAAGCAGGCCCAGAAAATAACCAGTTCTTCACATTCACTTCCTGTTTACAGCTCTTTGACGTTGTTTCTCAAAAGAAAGTGCCAGTTTCAGTTGAAAACACGTCAGCAGCAGCATCTCGCCTCGCTTTTGGCACAAAGATCAGCAAGATTAAAAGAAGATATGATGGAGAAATTGTGGAAAAATTGGCAGAATCTACTGTCTGGAAAAAAAAAATCTCTATTTAAAATTGCAATCCATCATCACAGCAAGAATCCACCTGTCACCATTTTAATGACTGCATTTCATTTAATTGTGTCTTATGAATGAATATGAGCTTTCAAAGTATCCAAGCACCAATGCGGTCGTAATGGCCGCGCTGTAGACCTGCACGACTGTGATTGGACATCACTAATAGGCTGATCCCCACTCGGCTGTGAATAAGCCAGTGATTGTGTTGCATGAAAGAAACAGATGATGCCGGTCAGCTAACACACGGTAAACTTCAGCGCTCTGTCTGAACTACACTGCGCTCCATCTGGCATACAGGTCTGGGTCTGAATGATAACTATAAAATAGGACAGACCTTTATTAATCTCCAGAGGGGAAATTTGGAAACTATGGAAGTAGCAAAGATAAATAATAAGAGGTAAACAAAAATAAGACAAAAGAGAAAAATGACATAAATGTGAATTTACATCCATCCATGCATGTAGAGATAAAAATGACATGATAAAGAGGTAGTGATAACACGCAGCAGAGTCTCTATGAACACGCTAATATGATTAAGCAATCACACTTGGTGTTTGTCTTTTCAATAAATAAAATAGCATGCAATTGTCAAAATAACATATTAACATAATACAGTATAATATGTAATATTATGATATATAAATGTTATATGGTAAATCTAGTGTTATCGTTTAGTATAACATAATATATTACAACAATGTAACAAAGTATATAGTACAGATATAGCACAAAACATATTCACAGTTCATTTATATTACATTGTACGACATAGTGAATGATATAACATGCAGAATATCATTCTCTATATGAACATGTTATGGAGTATAGCACAGTGACATAGAATAGAGTATCAAATATAATATGGTGCCTTCATGCTGCTGTATAATATGGAACAGAAATGTAACAGCAGGAAGGACGGGGTATATAATGTTTATATACTCCCCCTGAGTTCAGGCTTTTCATGCATATCAGTGAGACAAATGTCTCCGAACATTAAGATCAAGATGTAAGATTGGGCTGCCAGTTTTTTTAAATTAAAGTCATCTTATTGCCTGATCATCCTCTATTTATATTTCTGCATCCTGCCAGAGACGTCACATAATTCTCTATAGCACTCAAATTTAGACTAAATCATAGGTTTATTAAAAAGAGAAGTGTGTGTGTGTGTGTGTGTGTGTGTGTGTGTGTGTGTGTGTGTGTGTGTGTGTGTGTGTGTGTGTGTGTG
>JBAJHX010000043.1:6602927-6623992 GCA_037176925.1 Amniataba percoides | reverse complement strand
TTTTTATGCCCAGATATCAGATCGCGAATCCTTTTCAGCGCAGACAGACAGAAAACAGCCTTGATGGACTATAAAAATATCCTGAGTGGAGAGGCCGAGGGCAATGTCTGACCTTGCTCTGCATTCGCATGTGTGTTTAAAGACTTGGTTCAGCTCTTCCTTCTAATGGACGTCACAGTTGTACGAACACACTGGAGGCGCTCAGCGGTGTAACAGCCAATCAAGCCTGCACTTCAGGAAGCATCGTCAGAGCATAAAATTTGACTTACACTTAACTTCTCTCTTCAGTTTTATGAGCATCCTAAACAGATATTAGTTGTCAGACTCTAAAACTACTCATTTTTTTTGGTCTTGGACTTCTGACAAATGCACAAAATTTGCAAGAATCATCCAAAAAAAACAAAAAACACTTTATCACGGATGTCATTTTGTTTGCATCTTTGACAAAGACATGCTTGCACTTGTTTTCATGCATTTTCATGACGACCTTTTTTCAGTCCCCCGGTCGTGTCTCCTATGTGGAAATGTCAGACATTAAAACCAGGTATTCTCGTGTATAATCGCCATCTAAAGCTGTGGAGCTTAGCTTTGTAGGAAGAAAGTCTCCCAGCCCAGAGGCGCTGATGCATCTTTCCTCCTACAAAAAACCTTTTGCAGGTCAACAGCTGACTAAGTGGTCAAATCACATTTAAACAGCCCGAAGCGGGGATTGAATCAGCACGTTTGCAAGTTGCATGGCCAGAGAGACAGGCTTCTGTGTAATAAACACAACAGAAACCAATAAGATTAGGGATAAAATTTGAGAATATTTGTTGTTGGAAAAAAGTAGGTTTCTTTCCTTAAATTTTATCAAATGTGTGGTTAAGTAAGTATGTGTATAGATGGTGGAAATGAAAAAAAAAATGAGCATGAAGGTTGACAATAAATACATTGGTAGGCCAGTATGGTAAATTTGTGGGTTCACTTCAGTAAAACACAATAGCAATATAAAAAAAAAACATATTTCAAACCCATTTAAATAGCCAATAAAATGAGTGTGTTATATGTAACGGTATGGTATGTAAAGTATGGCTGTCACATAACACGTTGTTGTTGTTTACTGTGTACTTTAAAGTGAGCTCTTTTATTCATGAAGAATTTGAAGCTCTCAACAATATGGACATGCTGAAAATGTAATAGTAGTGTGCATTCACTAAGCTAATGTGCTGCTGGTGGTGGCATCATATTTACCTCTATGCAGACAGAGTGGTTTTAATTCTTTCTCTTCCAGCAAATGGCTTAAATGTGTGTTTTTGTCCTCCCTCTATTTATCTGCAACCAATCCGTCTTATTAGCGTCAAATATTGAGAAAGTACATGTCTTCTTTTTCAGGACTAACAGGGAAACTGCAAAGGAACTGACACTAAATATTACCTCACAACAGTATCATAGGCAATAAATAACGAAAACAAAATGTGTGTAATACAGCTGTTCTCCAAGTCACGCCATTCAGTGCAACAGCAACCTTTTGACTGAATTTTTCTTTATGTCAGTGGAAATGCACCTGCTGCCAAGTAAACAGAGTCCTGACTGATGTCACAAAACTGATCTTTCAGAAAGTTTAGATCATCATAGCATCAGATACAGAAGGTTAAGAACCAAATTTGATTGTTCAAACTTTACCAAGTAAGACTTTTGAGATCTTGATTGACAAGATCGACCATTTGGTTCACTTTCTAAATGAACTGACATTAGTAAAAATTCAAATATTCATGCCACATTATTGATAACGTTAATGTGGGAAGCTGAACACAGCAGCCTGTGGTACTTTTCTTGTTTTGCAGAGAAGTTAACAGATCAGTATTTTGTTCTATTTTCTGGTGATGATTTTTGGCTTAAGAATTACACAATGATCATATTTGACCAAAATTTCTGTGCAGTGCTTTAGTTTGCCCAACAGAATTCATTGTGCACGGCTTCACATGTGATAGGCAATATCACATCTAATCGAAATCAATTTGTTTGACTGTAATGCTACAATTACACCTTGAGGGAAAAGCAGATTAAAGCCTGTCGTCTTTGGATGATTGAATTAGAACATGTTATTAAAAAGGATAATGAGTATGTGAAAGCAAACATTAGGCTTTGATTACTACTCTCATCAAGAGGTAATATTTAGCTAAGTGCAAAACAGCTTATTAAATGCGCGAGCTTATCAGGCAAATAGTATTGGTAAATTAACCAGCAGCTCTATCACAACTCTCTGGACTGTGTTTGCCTATAAAGGAGTTGTTTTCCAGCCATTAATTAGAATGGGGATCTCTCCTCGCAGACCCGATGATGGGAACGTGGAGTCTTCACGTGTTTGTGTCTGCGTGAGCGTGTGTAGTTCGCTTTCAAATACAGAATTATAGTTGTGCAAATGTGTTTGGCTGGTAATTAATAGCTTTACGCCTGGCCTTCCTCACCTCCCGAATGCATCTCTCGCGTGTCTATGCAGAAACAGGGTTGATTACAGGGTTTGGCTCATACCAGGAGATAATATTTGGAGTGAAATACTCTGATCCGACAGTGGCTGTGTTCACGGTTTTGTTGCTCAAAATCTCCCGCAGTCCTCTTGAGTCACCAGTGTAGTTTTGAACTTTTGATGCCCAAAATAAAAGTTATGGATCGCTGCTGTTGTCGTAACATGCTTATGTTTTGTGCACAGAAAATAAAGCATTATAAAGTATTTTGAATAGTATTGGAGTGCACATAGTAAGTCACATACATATGTGAGAGTGTGTGAAGAAATAGTAGTTATAGTAGTAGTTTTAAAAAAATCATACCTCAGATATGTACAGGAAAAACAAAGGGTGGTATATCAGTCTTAATATAAAGCACATGCACACAAAGGCAAACTGCAGCTTCTGGAAGGTCCAGCGCTGCATTGTAAGCAAAGTGATTTAAGCCCTTTTTCCCAGGCAGGTAATTTGATTCTTGGAGGTCGGTGGTGGATGGTTTTGGGGTCGCTCGTGAGGCCAGTCCCCACTCTAATAAAACCAGAGAGCTGTGCAGAACCAGGAGGCTAAAAACCCCCATTAACTTCTCTCCCATCAACACGGGGACAGGTAACCTCGTGACCCTGCAAAGCTGCCGTACGCCCCGATCATGTGACCTGGGAGTCGCAGAGCTGATGACTAGGCAGCTGGAGTCAGACATCATTCTGAGAGAAAACATACCTAGACAGGGAACATGAGGAGAAAACAGGGTTTGTTTGTTCGGGGAGTTTTATTCGTGCAAGCCTTGAGAATCATAAAATGTCTGCTTGCCATGATTTAATTAAAATAGTCACGATTAAGCGATGGATTTCTGTGGTGAGAAGGTGAGATAGGATTTGTGCCACAATGATACAGCACCTCCATAGATGATAGAAGTTATTTATGATTACAGATTTAAGTAAATAAGTATATACCCCCAATGGGACTCTCCCAACGGGTCCTCCAAATTAAAAGATAAAATATGTGTGTGTTTGCCCCCCAGAGCACCACAAAAAAGTGTTTTTGCCTCTGAAGGCAGGGCAGTATAATTTCTGTGCACTTCCCAAAACAAATGACTGAAAAATAAATGTGTTTTAGTTTTGTTCAAAAAGAGACTTTAAGAGAAAGACCATGTCTTCAGTAAAAATGACTACTTATCACGTGAGAGAAATTAACATGTGATTTAGTTTCAGAAACAACAGGACATACTACAAAAATTATTTCAACTTATGGAGATGGTTTCCTGGGTTAAATATGACGTCTGTCCACCCTGATTTCCTCACTAAATGTCACACTAGAATAATGTCACTTTTTTCCTCCTGTTGCAATTAAGATTACACATCACACTTACGCTTTAAGTGTTTTTGTGTTTACTGACCCCATGGCGTATCCTTAAGTGCCACAATAAAGACAACATTTACAATTTAAGTACAATTATTAAAAAGTACAAGGTTGTTCATTCTGTCCATCGGCTTCATATTGAACAGTGTTGCCTGCTGGGGCCACTAGCAGGACTTAACTTTTGGGCTTATCATTTAATTAGTATTCCTTTTCTTTGCTTTTCCCTCCTCTTTCCTCTTCCTCATCTTATTCCTGATTAGTGGGATGCCATCACAGAGATGGACGAGCACAACCGGCCCATCCACACCTTCCAGGTTTGCAACGTGATGGAGCCCAACCAGAACAACTGGCTCCGCTCCAACTGGATCTCTCGACAGGCCGCCCAAAAGATCTACGTGGAGCTCCGCTTCACCCTGCGCGATTGCAACTCCATCCCCTGGGTGTCCGGCACCTGCAAGGAGACCTTCAACCTCTTCTACCATGAGACCGACGAGGCTCACGGCGTCAAATTCAAGCCGGCGCAGTACACCAAGATCGACACCATCGCCGCCGACGAGAGCTTCACCCAGATGGACCTCGGCGACCGCATCCTCAAGCTCAACACGGAGGTGCGCGAGGTCGGACCAATGACCAGGAAGGGCTTCTACCTGGCATTCCAGGACATCGGCGCCTGCATCGCCTTGGTTTCAGTGAGGGTTTACTACAAGAAGTGTCCGTTCACGCTCAGGAACCTGGCTTCATTTCCAGACACGGTGCCTCGCGTGGACTCCTCCTCGCTGGTGGAGGTGAGGGGGGCGTGTATCGACCACGCCGAAGAAAGAGACACGCCCAAGCTCTTCTGTGGAGCTGATGGAGACTGGCTGGTTCCCTTGGGACGGTGCGTCTGCAGCGTTGGGTACGAGGAGAGCGACGGCTCGTGTATTGGTGAGTTTTCCAACCTTTCCGTCATTCATTCGGCTTTTCTTTCACCAAGTTGGCGTCTGTTGGGACAGTGAGAACTTCTGACAGTGTTTCTGGTTGAGAGTGTGGACCTTGTCATCTGTTTTCCACTTGAGACGTGTCTGTGCAGACCAGATCTTCAAGTCAAAATTGACGTGAGGGGCAAAGAAAAAAAAAAGAATTTAAAACTTAAAACAGAGAGATGCAGGACTATTTTCTTACAGAAAACAGAAGAGAAATGCATTAAAGAAGCTAATATATAATCTGTCTAATCCATTAAACATGAATGCATCTTCTGTTTTTCCCACTATAGTGTCCCTCGCCAAATTTACCATACTGGCCTACCTTAGTCCCCTGTGACTTTACACCTGTCTATTCATTTATTCCTACACTGTCTTATCAACAGACAGTATGATAAATCTTATTTAACATACATCAGTTAGTTAGATGGATAAGCGATGTAGATAGATGAAGAGGTTGATGTGTGTCTGCGGGCCTTTTTCCCTCCTTGCTTAGTGCATTTTATCAGCGTGTGCAACAGCTACAGATGATGCCCCTTATGGCTGTCCATCTTTCCACAAGCACCCAGATTTCTATATACCTCACATATGCAGTTCTCTGCCACCCTCTCATACATCAAAGATTCACAAAACAAGTTTATTTTTCTCTTTCTGCCTGCGCACCTTATTTCCCTCCTGCTCCTCATCACCTCTCTCCCCATTTTACTCTGCTACCCCCCCTCCCGTTATTGCTATGGCTGCTAACTCTCTGGAGAATAAGAAGAGATACAATGTGAGGATTAGAGTGTTTAGGATTGTTAGTGTGATAGCAGAGTGCTTCCCTGATTCTGCCTAAGACTGTATTAGTGTGTGTGTGCACAAATGCATGCATGTAGGCAGGTATTTGGTCAGTTACTCCAATGCACTTCTGTTTTATTATAAAATATATTTTATTCAATGATATTAATTTTCCTTTTTAATTTGCATCAAACAACATCCTGTATGGTTTTAGCCTTTTGAATACTGTTGGGTTTCCAAAGAGATCATTTGTATAAGTGCACTCACACACACAATAATTTTGGTTTGAGTACATGTAAGATTATTAGAAGGGTTTGCGATAATAACACAAATCCCAAATAGTGTAATCAAGGTGGATGAGAAATGAGAACACTTGAGTGGTTGCTTTTGGGTTTAAAATGTTCCCAATATTGGTCTGTGTCTTTGTGCTGATGAGTTTTAGTCCATCTTTTTTAATCATGATGAGCTTTTTTTATGAAACATGCACACAGTGGTGCATCAGTGAATCTTATATGTATATATCTTATATAGAGTGAAACTTGGTGCTGTGTCCTGGGTCAGAACTGAAGATTGAGGCATCAGAACTCTTTGAGAGGATTTGCAGATTGAATGCTGCTGGCTGTGTGTTACAGTCTACTGTGTGTGTGTATGTTGGTGTGATTTATATATACAGAGAAATGGAGTGTGTCTGTGTGTGTGATCGGGCATGGTTGCAGGTATGTTGTTGTGTGTATCAGTGGTCTCCCACCCGCTGTCCCAGGGGCTACCTCGGTGTGACAGATTACCTCGGCTGGCTCGGCAGCAGTTTGATCCTCAACTCTCTGATATGAGCTTTGGGTTATCGCTGCTAGCACCACTGACTGAAAAAAACATACCAACACGAAGGTCCAGTGCAGCTTCTTTTCAAGCCACGTCAGGCCCTGATGTCAGGTTAGGTACACGCGTCAGTCATCTTCACAAGATAATCTACATGCGATCTACAAGGCAGCCGGTGCACTTACAAGGAAACTGTCCACTTCAAAAAGTGTTAGATGTCGAATTAAATACACACCTGATCTTTCTGTCATCCTCTTAACAATATCCCAAACATGGTTTCTCTTGAATATCAAGTGATTTGAATACCCGCAAGTGCTTTTGTTAAACAGTTCAACACGAGGAAAGAAACAGTGCCTCAGAGAAAGGTGACAGGTGAACACAAAGCCATCATTCATCTCTATCAGACATTTGTTAGATTTGAATAAAGGGACTGTATTCTCATTTTGACTTTACCAGAATGAACAAAATGCGCAATAGATGGAAGTATTGACTCAAGTTGGATGACACAGTGCAGTTTTGTTCCCCCTCCAGAGATGATCAATCTGTCCGCCGTAGACTGCAGCCTTGCTTGGTGCTCTTTTGGAAAAATGCTTTCGAGACTACTCACCGCTCTTCTCCATCCATCCAGAACCAGATGTCCTCGTACAGTTGATTACGATTCATCTTGTGACACAGGTCGGCGAGCTTTCCCAGCTGCACTCGCAGCTGCATCGCAATCAACAGGCCAGGGGTTAAACTGCAGCTGTGATTAGAGCCGGACTGTACCGGAGTGGTTATTCCATTTACGTCTGTCGCCTCTTAGACTTTTTTGTATGTGTTAATTGTGACAGACCAAGTTTATTAATGATAGATAAAGTGGGCAAAGTGAGTTTGCGTTTGAGGGAAATTGAAATGTATTTGCAGGCTTGTTCTTCATCCTATAGTGGTTTAATGGCGATAATGGTTTGACACGATTGATCCCATCCCATCAGCATAAATGTAAAAAGTTTGTTTTAAAATCTTAAAATATAGTGTGAAACATTTAGATTTAGATTAATGGTACTGGCGTGACACAGTTTTTATCTCTTTAACTTGAATCTGCATTGGATTTGTTTGCTGCATTTGCTTCCCATCACATCCGTCTTAGTTTTAAGCAGTAAAGAATTTCTGCTCTTTGCCATTTACAACAATAAGCAACCTCTACATGGTCACGTATGAGCACCCCTATGGGCCCTACAGACTGCAGTAAGTCGTCTCCCCTCTTCCCTCCCCTCTATCCTTCACCCCTCGCTCTCTAAGAAGCAGATTTCACAGTTGGGTTAAGTTTAGCCCTTTGGGCAATGTGATGGCATTTTACTGCAATGTCAGCCCTGAAATGCAGCCCTTGCTCATTGTTCCAGGATTCAAACAAGCGTCGTTATTAAAAGCCTCCGCACAAGGTACCACTGGAGTGCCTTGGGCATCGAAGGAGAAAGAGGTGGCTGGCTAAGCTAATGCTTCAATCCCCAGTTTACAACCGAGTGGTCCTTTAAACGCTATGGCTGCTTGACTCGGCCCGGAAAGAAATGACAGGTTTGAATGATCTGTGATTTCAGTGAAATGCCGTCAGTGATGAGTGTTTTAAAAGCACAGCGCTGACCTTTTCGTGCTCCTCATCTCTCGTTGCTTACGTGTTATGATATGAAATGTGTTGCTCATGCGGCTCACACACTCTCAACCAGAGCACAAGCTAAAATATGACTGTTGAATGCATGTTAAATAGAGTAAATTATCACTGTTTGCATCGTGAGCGTGTTTAAGAGAAGCCAGGCTAAATGTTGAATAATCTTTTTTAGTTAAAGTATTTCAGATTTGTGTGAGTTTCTGTTTTATGAGCAGAGGTCTGGGTCAGAGTTCTCCATATCACGTTACTTCTTTCACATCTCCAATCTGTGCTGTGGATCAGTTTAGTATTTGAATTATTTCATCCATCCAGAGCAAAGTCCTTGTGCCAACATTTTTACATTCAAATGATTATCTGCAAAATTAGGTACCTGCAGCCATAGACTGTTGGCTATATCACTGTGTATGTTTGCAACACGTACTTCCACAGATATCATATCATGGCAACTAAAGCCTCTCAGCTGAAAAGAAAAAAAACACTGTGCCACTCAAACGCTTCCAGCTGGGCATTTTCAGAAGAGCGTCTGGTGTTTTCAGCTGGGAAAAAAAGAAAAAAAAACTCTCCGGTGGACCCACAGCCTTAGATAACCTCAAACAGCAACGCAGCTACAGATATGTGGCAAACAAACACTCCAGTTCTGACTTGCAAACCTTTATTTATCCCGGGGAGAAGATGAGCCGTGTGAAGTCTGAATAAAGGGCTTTATCTGCACTGAGGTAGGAAAGAAGGACATGCTCTCGGCCCAGCTAAAGCCAAATAATCTTTTCCTCTGATTCAAACCGACTACTTCTGTTCACAATGGTGCTCTAATCCCCCTATTTATTTCAGGATGAGGTTTGGAGTGTCAGTGTGCGGCAGTAAGGCTGAAGTTAATCAAATATCGCAGCAACAATAACCCGCGTCTCACATTTTCTTGTTTTACCTTTTTCTCTCATAGATTACTGCATAGCCTTGCTCTCCCAATTTCATTTCTAATTTCAGCTCTCATAAGGGCATGTACCTAATGTACTAATGTAGTTATGAAGCTAAAATATTCTGCATAGACTTTGCGGTGTGATCCCGTATCTGAAAAAACCATATTACTGGGCTTTGTGGTGCAGAAGTATTTGACTATTAGTGTCACTATGCACATGGTTTTTAAGGGAGGCTCCATCTTGTTTGCTGTTGTGCTCAGTACACAAAGGTTTCACACTGTTTCACTAATCTACATGTGGCAAGAGCACATCGATTGTTAATGGACTGGTTTGATTTGCACAAATAGATTATCCATAGCATGACAGTTAGATGGGAAGAGGATTAAAATGTTGAGAATATTTTTAACTACATGTCATAAAGTAAGGGTACCAGTAAATAAAGAGACGAAACAACTTTTAAGATAGATGTATCAGAGTAAATTACAGACGATTAAACACAGGGGTAGAGTAGAATATAAAGTGTGTGTGTATGTCGGTGGAAAGCTAAAAGTAGCAGTTCAAGAAGCGACAGCATGGTCTGAGACAAGAGTTTTCAACCATGATGAAGCAACAAAGAGCGATTGTGCTGTTCTTTGTATTTACTGTGTTGAATGAAAATGAGACGTGCGCAGGTGGATAAAGAGACTGAAAACTCCAGAATCGACTCAGTGATGTATTTCTGTTTTAATATGAGACCGCATTGAATCAATAAGCAGTGAGCAACGCCCCGCAAACTCCATCACAACCATTCCTGGGCTATTGGAGACTAGTACTGCAGGGTGAAGGACTTTTGGAAGGACAGGAAATATGATAGAAGAGCAATATTTAGATCCTGGTCACAACGCAGATAAATTCGTTCTCACGTGTGAACACGAGGTGGATGAACGACCCTCATACTCCACATGTGGCCCCTGATGTTTGCTCACTCAATAGTGCTGCTAAAGAAGTTTAATAGGAGCAATTTACTGTTTAGGCTAAGATGGACACCCACAATTATAGAACTATTTTGGACCTGAGCCGTGGCGGCAGCAGCCAACAGTTGCTTGTCCTCTTTCTCTTAAATGTGTGCCAAAATGTGTGTTTTTTTCTGCTGGCTGCTGTTGTCTTATAATCACTCAGAGAACAAGCGCCTTGCTCCTGTTCAGTAAGCGGGGATGTCATCGCCTTGCCTTTGGTATTGGCATTTCTTTCTTAAAGAGGGATGAAACATGAGCATCACACGGAGGCCGGATTGTGTGTTAGAACTGCTTTGACCCCATGTGATGTGTATTATGATTTGGTCAGTGTAGGGGCTTTTTTTTTTTTTTACTGATTTCATTATGGTGCATTAAATGTTTTAAGTCCTTTGTTGCCCTTTGTGGCTCACGTAGCTTTACAAAGCAGAGTGTATCTTCATAAACAAAGCTTTGCACTGGGTGCTGCACTTTGCCTCTAACGGGAGGCAAACAGAGGCAGAGAGACAAAGAGCTGCTTCTTTGTGAATCTGTTCTTGCACAATTTATCTCCATTAAGTATTTTTGTCTCAACACCTTTTGTATTTTGTACCTTTTGTATTGTGGAGGTAAGCATTGTTCTCTGGACTATAATACCAATACTCTGCACTATAGCACACTGTGTTTGTTGGTACATGCATTTAAGTGGACACCATGTGGTGCTGACTAAAATATCCCATTGCAGTTTCTTTTTCTTCCAGATTAAATAATTAATGTGTGTGTGTGTGTGTGTGCGTGTGTGTGTGTGTGTGCGTGCGTGTGTGTGCATGTGTGTGCATGTGTGTGCATGTGTGTAATGCATGCGTGCTGTGTATTGTGATATACTATTATTCAATAAAGCTATAGAGTATAATATATGCCACCACGTCCTCCTTGGCATCCCTCCCAGCTAGCAGCACTCCAGGCGACTGGCTAGTATGTCTATGTCTAAATATAAGGCTGCGCAGATACACACACACACACAACAAAACATCAATAAGTGCAATCCTTGGTGTTAATGCAAGAAGACACCTTGCTCTACCTAAATGATTGACACACACATGCATTCACTCTCTCTCCCTCTCTCTCTCTCTCGCTCCATCTTCCTCCACCTCTCCATCTCTCTCATTGTAAGACAATCTAGCCGGTGCTGTTACCACTCAGTGTTTTACAGCAGGTCTTGTGTGTTTGTCTGCCTCTGTGTAAGAGCTCTCTGCAGTGCTATGAATAATGTAATCACAGTGTGTTTGTGTGTTTTTATTTGTGTGTGTGTGTGTGTGTGTGTGTGTGTGTGTGCGTGCGTGCGTGTGTGGCTGGGCTCTACTGTATTTGTTATTTGCAGAGCCAAAGTGGTTCTCCCGTGCGTTAGGCTGAAGCAAAGTAAGAGCAATCTATTTACATTTTAAACTAATGCGGCGCTGCACACGTCGAGAATTACTGTGCACCTCTCGTATTAAAGAATGATGAATACCCCCAAGGAATGAAAATAACACAACACGCTGTGACATTTTGTTACTTGACTTGTACTACTTTATAGTCCATTCAATTTTAAAAAGAAAAAAACAAAACAAAAGCACAAAATGGCGGTCACAAATTTAAAAAGAAAAGTAAGAAAGCAGGACTGGATTGTTTTCTTGGGAAAAGTGGCCAACATCACAAATTAATCATCTCGTAGTTTTGAGGTCAAAAGGTTCTCACATGATCTCGACTTGTCTGGAAATATTTAGATCACAAATTGAGCTGACAGTTTTTGTTTCTTTTTTAAAGCCCGCAACGTTGAGCTAACATTTGACACAATCCAGCATGACAGCAGACACACATCAGGTGTCTGAGGTGGGACGCACGCAGGTAATTGGGCAGCTAACAGGACCCGCTGCGTTAATGTTAATTGGCGCGCCGGTGTAAAGATCCCGAAGAAAGTTTCGGCTTATAAGACGTTTTCAATTACAGCATGAAGACAGTCAGACAACAATTACAGCACATATCCTTCAACCTGTCAGCCTGCCAAATGAGATGTCACACACACACTCACACACACACACTGAGGCAAGGACACAGCAGCCTCACCGTACGTACTCCAACCCACCAGGCAGCGCAGTCAACGCCAAACAAGCACGAAAGCCCGAGCTGCACTCAAGCATTCACGAGCGAGTGTTAAAGCGAGGGACGACATTTCGCTCTCACAAAACATAATGCTAACAAACACACGCAGGGAGATGCACCGGCGGGGGGGAAGCAGAGAGGAGGGAGGGGGGGCTCAGCCTGGCATCAACAACAGAGCTGTTTACAGATGGGCCACACTGCAGGGAGACACTGTGACATTTCAGAAAAGGATGGTTTTAGTTTAACAAGCACGGCCCTTCAGGCTTAATTGGGAGTGTCTGGAGAGAGAGAGAGCGAGAGAGACAGGAAGAGAGAAAGAGTGTGTGTGTCTGTGTGTGTGTGTGCCGGTCGTGGATCGTAAATTGCCAGATAGATTTAACCCCGTTTCATTCGGCATCAGCGGGCACACGCTCGCTGAGGCTCTGAAGGACATGTCTCGCTTCTTAAGGGCAGAGCGGAGGTTTATCAAAGGCAGGGTCTCTGGTGTCTCCTTATCCAGCCTGAAGACAACTCTCTTTGTCTTTTTCTCTGTCACACTCTCTCTCCCTACATATCCATTACTTCGCAGACACGAGTACATGAGAGCATCAGACCCGAGAAAGTTTAGAAATGCCCCATCATTTAGCTGCAGTCCTTCACACTTAGGTGAATGCAAATCATCCGGTGCGGCCGAACTCGGATGCACGTCTCCTTTTGTTTGTTGTCCACACAGTCATTGTATTAGAATTTGCTTTTGCAGCTATCACAAAGAATGTAATTGAAAGCTCTTTGAACGCTGACGGTATGCTAATGCACATTTCCCCCGAGTTGTCATTAAGCTCGGCGCACCACTGAAAGGCGTGGAGTTTCCCTGCCAAAGGCTTGATGTGGCTTGAATTATGCCCAGTTTAAATAGCTGCTGTCAGCCCGCTGCTCCCTTGTCTGTCACTACATACTATCAACATGCACACCAAATAATGACTGTAAATGTAAAAGCATTCATTAGACGTTATTCCAAATAAAATGAAAACATTTACTATGACATGTGAGTATTTGTAAGAAAAAAAAAAAGTCATGCAGAGTGTGACTACTTAATAAGAAGGATACAGTTGTGATGACGAAATTTCAAAGCAAGAAAACGGAGTAGATGGACAGAATGAAGAAGATTGTTCCAACATGTTTGAGGACCAAAATGATCACTGAATGACCCGTCACAGTTGCGTAAACAGAGTAGTCATGAGTTGATCCCCCTGCACTGGTTTCCTGCGACAGTTAGCCGTATGACTTTTCCGTGAGACGACGTGGTCTCGCACCTTGACTGCATTCTCCACACGTGGAGCTCCTTTGTCCCACTGATAGGTGTTGACCGCGCAGTTAGAGATCAATGGCCTCAGTCGGCTCGGCGTCGTGATGAATGGATGCCATCTGGAGGGGCCGGGGAGGTCGACGAGCGGGTCATGAGCGAGCGGAGGGTGGGCGGGGTCTTCTTCATGAGGTCCGCGGTTGTGCATGTGGACACTTGGGCCGGTGCAGACGAGAGAGTCCACCAACCGAGCGCTGCAGACGAACTCGACGTCAAGGCCTTAAACCAGTGGCGAAGAAGATGAACTCTGAGAGGGAGCCATTAAAAGTATCTTGTGAATAACTTCAGGTAAACTCTGTCTGAGTTGTCTGACTGGAGCCAGTGGATTCTCTTCTGTGTGATGTGATGACCTTTAACCTTTAGTTCACTGTTGGTTAATTTAAGGGGTTAAAGATAGACTCCAATGTGAGTTTAGTATTTAAGGTTGTCATTTCTGTTACTATGTTATAAAATTTCAAAGTTTATATACTATCAATTTGGAATCATTTAAGGGTTCAGGGTAGGAAAATAGGATTTGACTGTTAAATTAATATTTCTCACTGACAAATATTGGAAAACAACGATGTATCCGTGTTTGTCTGCTCTGAGCGTTTGGCATTCGATTAGATGTAATTGCCGGCTTCTGCAGAAAGTGGGTAAAAATGAACAAAAACAAATTCAAATAATACACATCTAAACATCCAGCACGTGCCTTACTGATCACGCTAAAGAGCAAAAAAACGTGTAGACAGGCAAGCGCATATCATCGAGCGCGTGTCGACAAGCGCGTTTTGCACCGCCGCTGTTTGCTCATTTTCGTTGTGTGTCAATCACATTCCTCCTAACGGGCGCCGCTTTACCTTCCACCGTCTCTCTTTAAATCAGTCACTAGATGAGCATTAGAGGCTCTCGTGTTGTCGCTCTTCAAGCTGTAATTGAGAACAAATGCGGAGAGGGAGAGTGTTTAATTGGGGTTGTCAAGCAGGGGGGCGGGTTTTTGTTGGGCACCTAGAGATCTCCTCATCTCTCTGCATTTTAACAGTTTAACGAATAAATTATGCAGATTGCAGTTTTTTTCTCTTTTTTTTACGAGTCCTAGTTGCGATGTGAACTTGCGGTGACTTCTGCTTGGCTTTTTTCCCCCCCTTCGCCGAGAGTTACTTCAAAGGCGGGAAGTGATCAAAGACAGTTGAAAAAAATAAATTCCCCAACGTACCGGCACCCTGCATACATACATACAGCTTCTGACTGTCTCAATGCCGCGCAGTCTCTCGCTCTGAAAACAAAAGCAAGCGACACCTTCTGATGTTTTTTTCTTTCTTTTCTTTTTTTTTTTTTGTCTCCTCGAGCGCAGTCCTGTCAGACATTGCAACATTTCAATTGATTTCCCTTTTCGCTCATATGTGTGTGTTCTATTTTGGTGCGTAAGCCAAGAGACTGAATTAGTCATTAAAGGGTATGTATAGCACAACATGGCCCAGATAACACATCACAGGCCGGGATTGAAGAGCCGACTTGTCATAAATGAAAGCACATTTTAGGAGCTGGAGACAGCCCCTCCCCGGTAAAAAAAAAAAAAAGAAAGAAAAAGAAAAACAGAGGTTATTGGGGGTTCAGCGTCAATGATGGCTGTGTTTTGTCTCTGTCAGTTTGTTTAAACTGCAGACATGAAGTAAAAGACTTAATACTCTTGTGTCCAATGATTAAAACACATACATGTTTCATTCGCCATGTAAAAAATAAATGATTTATAAAGGAGCCCTCGTTAGTGCGACGGGTGGAGATGGGGGTTTTGAAAGTAGCTCTAATGAAGATATCACTATCACTATTCAGATTTTCCTCATGCATACTGATGGATGTTGCACACATGAGCCAGGATTCCTTGACTCGCAGCCACGTCGACACAATTACCCACCTAACGCACAAGCCAGCTCCACACCTGGATACAGACCCTCTCTGTCAGTCCCAAAACGTTCATGCTCATCTTGCTGTTCATTTTAAAGCAGCAAATTTTGTTTTTTTGCAAAATTCTTACCTCGTTGGCTGTGAAGCAACTTTTTAAATACGAGTGAAGCATTTTAAAATCAGGTCATGTGTTTGGACAAAACCGGGGACAGTAATTAATCAACACGTTTGTTTCATTCTGCTCCAGAGAGTGAATCTGTTTGCTTGTCTCTAAACTCAATGGCCTTTATTCTCATCCTGGCACATATCTGGCTGCGGAGGCGACGCCACTTTCATTTGGCGCTTGTTGATTTCTTTGCACCTGCACCCGTTTCCTGGCTTCAGGCAAACGTAATTGCGCCAAGGTGGGTGGGGTGGCACTGACGAGAGCTGTGTCTTTGCGGAACAGGCTGCTATTTTGGTAGTCACGATGGCGTGAAACTATATTCCACCTGCTCAGACCAGCTCTTATTAAGAAAAAAAAAAGTATAAATAGCAGTTTTTGTGGCGTCTTTTCAGCAAACGAGCACATCCCTGAACAATCACCAGAAATCATTCATGTGTGAGTTTAAATCTCCCATGTAACAGAAATGGACTGCTTTTCTTCACAACATACTAGTTACGAATTGCGCACAGATTCTACCTTCACACAGTGAAATAATCTGGAGAGCAGCAGGGGTCCCAAACTCTATCAAAGCTGTCAAGACATTTTTTTAAATTTAAGCAAACGCTGGATCTCCATTTCCTCTGGAAATTCAAAAATAAAAAATTCTTTCATGTCATTGCAATTATTAAGATGAAGTTTCAGGATGCTTACATGCACCTGTGTTACAGTATGTTGTTATGAACGTTGATTGAACCAAGACACATGGTCAACATAAAAAAAGCAGCATTCCCGACGAATTCAGCTTTAAAATTGAGAGCATCTTTGAGGTGGAGTGTCAATCTTACATCACACTGTTCTTCTTTCACTTTTAAAAACTATCATGATCCGATGAAATGCTTTGCTTCATTTCACACTTTGCCATCTGACAAGATGTGTGTATCTGTTGTAACTTTTACAAAAATGTCAGCACGGTGGCGTTACTTTCACCTCTTTGACACTCTACCTCACCCTATTCCTCTATCTGCTCACACGAGAGCGGCAAGCAGTGCGGGAAGTGAGCCGATGACCCCGGGGTACGAAAGGCTTTAACTAGCAGTAGGTGTCTCTCAATCTGCCGGACTGCAACAGCCAAGCTTGTTAGTCACACTGGTGGAATTGCACACACGCACACACACTCTCTCTCTCTCTCACACACACACACATATGCACATGCACAAGTGTCCCGTGGATAGACTTAATCCATCCATTGAATGCGGCAAGTAGCGATAGCAGAACTGGGTCATTTCTGGAGAAGACTGTGGTGTGAAGCCGTTCCCCTCGGGGTGGATTGAGGTCTGAACTTTGGCTGACCCTCACCCCTCCCTCCTCCTACCTCCCATCCAACCCACGAGCGCAGACATACGTTGAACCCCTCAGAATTAATGCTGACAACTTCATTGATGAGGCTCAAACTCGAGCTTAAGCCACAGGAAGAGTATTTTGGACATGGATAGAATAGAGTAGATATAATTGGGTTTTTTCACTATGCCATGCAGAGATTAACTAGAAGAGAGGGAATTTAAAGCTGAAGAGCTGCAGATGGTGACTCACTCCTCTTGTGGTTTGTACTTCACATGGACATTTTTAGGAATTACTCCTGCAGGTAGAAATAGTAACGGGGAGGTGGGTTTAAAAAGTCATGTTTTGTGCCAGTTTAGTGTAAACCTCTCTTCACTTTTTCTTATCTATTTCAGTGACAACATGAAAGTAAAGGTTGAAATGTTTAGTTAAGGCCAATTGTTTTGTTGTGCAGATCGTCTGCGGCTAATTTCTTTTCGCTAGGCGCTGCTGGAAAATGCATTTCCCCGGTGGACAGAGCGGCGTGTCTGATTGACAGGGAGCAGGGGTTTAATGAAACGTGCGCACTTGTGATGCTCGCTTTAAATTTTCATTTTAACATTAATCGCGCAGGCACGGGTCAGTTACGAGAGACAGATATAAATGAGAGGGATACGCCGGAGGTAATAATCACTCCAGAGTTCATGAACGGGATTTCATGCATGTGATTTCTGTCATTTTCCTCCGTATTTAAGATGCATGAGATCCTAATGTCTGAGCGCAGAGCAGTGTTTGGTTAAATGGAAATGAAAAGTGTTTCTAGACTGGCCCAAAGAGTGCTTTCATCTCTTTTTTTTATAATCCTTTTTAAAAACTGTATGGGTCTTCTTGAAATAATCACTAAAGCCCAAACAATATAGTCTGTGTGCTTTAAAATGCTGAAGAAAAATACTTCACTGCAGTCACAAAACTGCCCGTAGCTAAAACTTACGAACGCTGATAGAAGAGCACAGTTTAATCCCTCTGTGCGAAACCTTCACTAAAGCCTGAATGCTGGCAGTAATAATAGAGTATTTATACTGTGTTTGTCCGGTCATGTCATCAGGTAAGACGAGTGCCAGCAATAATGATACTGCGGGTGCAGCTAATCTCATTGGGTTAAACAGCTCCATCTGTGGGACCACTGAGTCATCACATTTTACTGTGTGGAAGCGTCTAAGTGTGTTCATTATGCAGAAACAGCAGACTGATGGAGGGAAACAAAAAGGTGACATGTTTAGTAAACGTCATTTTATCACATGTTCACTTTGAGTTTGTACTTTTCGTACTTTTCCGGTGCCAGAAGTGCACAATTTGAGGTTGCAGTTTTAGGGCGGTAGTGCCCGGCCACAAATCAGCTGAGCGTTGGAGTACTGCCTTTAGAGGAGCCATTGCAAACTGTCATTACTCTTTGTAATAGTAACACTCTGCACCATTAGGCTTCAGCAACTAGTCAAATGGATGGTTCATCTGAAATTCGTATATAACCCCCAAAAATGCAAAGTGGCTTTTTATACCACAGTAAAG
This sequence comes from Amniataba percoides, assembly GCA_037176925.1. NCBI lineage: Eukaryota > Metazoa > Chordata > Actinopteri > Centrarchiformes > Terapontidae > Amniataba > Amniataba percoides. Next base: position 6,605,678 of record JBAJHX010000043.1, on the reverse strand, counting down.
GCCAACAGTTACAGAGACAAAAGAGCACTTTGCAATGTTATATATTTATTGCGCGTGTGTGTGTGTGTGTATATGTGTGTGATTTGGAGAAAGAAGACCAGTAGCTGTGTGTGTGTGTGTATACGTGTGTGTATACGTGTGTTTTTTTTCTGCGTTAGGATCACTTGTGTATGGATGGACTTTGAGACTGTGTGTAAGAGTGTGTGTCTCTCTGAATCTCATCTACATGTGTTTACATGCTGATGCTCAGTTGTGTTTCTTGTTCAAACTGTATTGTTTGTGTGTGTGTGCATGAGTGCGTGTGAGTGTGTGTGCGTGTAGCTATGTACATCCTGATTATCTATCACCAGCTGCAGCTAGTAGGCAGCTCATCCCACTCAAGCTGATGTATGCTTATTGAGCAGCCAGAGGCAGAGACTGGAGACCTGATTTATAAACCAATACAGCTTGTTTTATGGGGGATTGATCTGCCCGTGTCTCCATTGGTGAAGCATTCCCCTTGTCTTTATTCAGAGTGACAGCAGGTAATAAAGGAATGACGGAGAAAGAGAACGATGGAAGTGTTTACAATTATACTGTTTAGCGCCATCACCTTTTCTGACATTCATATATTACGTTGCGCTCCAGACGTGTCGGAAAGTTGAAAACTTTTTTTTTGCACCGGGAAAACACAATAAAGGAAGATACACGATGGAAGCATACACTGAATCACTGCACTCTAAGATTATCTCTAACCTGATGTAATAAAATCTCACGAATCACACCACAATTGAAAACTGTAGCTCGAAACACTTCTAACACTTATATTTTCTATGATAGCAATAGTTTTGCAAGTGATTCTGTGATATGTTTTATATTAATACAGTCATCTACTTAATACTTGTTATCTGTAACATAAAATATAAAAAAATACATCATAGTCTGTGTGTTTATCACTTTTGCAGCCTAGATTAAACAACATGCATTAAGTTGAGAAAACAGTCTCACATTAAGGTCAGTTTAGTGGCTTTCCTGGAGCTTTTGGTCTTATCTGTGTTCTTCTTCAACAGATGGCGTTCTCCCACTCGAGAGTATGGACATAGATGTTCGATTTTTTTCTGAGAACTTTAAGGACTTTCTATTAGCAAACATGGATATCTTAAGCTTTTAAGCCCCCCATGTTGGCTTAAAAGCCTTTTGACCTTGGAAAACAGGTCAATGCAAGACATGCACCGAGAATGACCCTCCAGGCCAAACACCTCAGTTTAAACTATATACTGTATACACTACTATGTGTGCCATTATCCATATATTAAGCAGCTCTATGAAAGAAAAAGACTTTCACACACATCTTTTCCAGCAGTGTAATAGAAGGTGTCACTGTGCTGCTGCTGGTGACATGTTGCAGGGGAATAATTCAAGTTCATGTTTACACATTGATTATTTTCTCCATACCTCACACTCCAGTGAGGTTTTCTGCTTTTTCAGCTTCTTGTTAACCTTCATCACTGAGCATACAGTAAGTGTGAATCGCTGGCCTCGCAGACCTGTTAACACAGCCCATACTATTGACTGGAAACTTAAGCAATTCTCTGTTTGACATCATCCTCTGAGCTGCGCCACACTCACACTGACTCATAAAACCGAGCACGGGTGTAGCACATTGTTATATTGATGGATGTAAATTTCTGTTCGTGAAAGTGCCCAATTTAGTAGTTTTCGTGCAATTCATAATTTATGAGTCTGGCTCCGGGCCTCTTGTCTAAGTGTGCGTGACTGCATGGCTTAGGATAAGTTTGTATTAAGGAGCCCCGTCCTCCTGAGTGTTAACAGCAGCAGGACAGGATCACGGACAGTGATTAACATTATGTGGGTGTCAGAGCACCAGGAGACCGCAGGGCGTCGGACCCAAACCTCTGCACCTGACTACCGTCTGTTTTCTGTCTCACACATACACACACACAGATAACAAAAAAAGAAAAAAAACATGCACACATAAAACTACACACTGACTCAATGAGGAGGCCGCGAACCGGCCACCTGGTTCTCTCTCTCTCGCCATCTTTCGTTTCCTCCTTTCAATCAACGCGAGTTAAAAAGAAATGGTACTAGAAGTGAAAAATACCTGCAGCTGTTGTGGTTTTCAAAGCTCCGGACAACAGAAGAAACACACACACAAACACACACAAACAGTTTCACTCAATACCTCAGTCGCAGTGGTGCAGAAGTAACAGGGGTCCAGTTCACGCGTGCGGATATGAAAGGGAAAATTTTGTGTGTGTGTGTGTCTAACTGATACCGATCTCTCTTCCAGGGAGAGACTAAGATGTGCAGCGGGGACCGGTAATAATTCAATCATTTACTTTCCCTTCATAAGAATCCGATCTTGATCCGCAGACACCTGGACATCATATTTCCCGATGCTTCCACACTTTTCTCGTCAAGGCCGACTGTAACAAGAGCATCTACTTAAAACTTTGTCATTAAGAGCTAGACATTGATCCTTACACGTGCACCACAAACCTCACGTTATTGCTATTGTACAACAGTTTCATTATGGCATCTATTAGTGGCTGTGAGACAAAAATGAGAAAGTGAGAAAAGCGAAGGGAATAAAAAATGCTCCATAAAACAATTAAGATTAAGATTAAGATAAGATTAAGATAAACTTTATTAATCCCCGTTGGGAAATTAAGTTGCAGTAGCAGCATATTTCAAACACAACAAAATAAATAAATACAAAATATATACAGGGAAGAAAAACTCTTACAT
>JBAJHX010000043.1:6585863-6602827 GCA_037176925.1 Amniataba percoides | reverse complement strand
AACTGAAAAGCTTGAAGTGCACCCAGGATGATGCATTAATGTAGATTTGTGAGCACAGCTCTGACAGTCACAGATGACGAGATTAAGATCCATTAGACGATGCAAAGATACGAAGAGATAAAAACAGCTTGGTGTCACTCACCAGAAAACAAACTATTCTGATTCATTCAGTCACGGTCTCTTTGCTGCTGGTCAGAATGGAAAAATCTTGACTTCAAATTGAACAAAGGCTATAAAGCTTATTTCAGAGATATGACGGACGGTTGGTCGACTGTCGTGAAAGTCAACATCCTGAAACAGTTAGGTTTTTATGTGTACTGTCTGCTTTTGTAGTGCTTCAAAAGAATATATAGATATTTTCTTTATATATATATACATCTGTGTCTTTCCCCACCTTTTTGTTCTGTGTTTACCTGTTTTTGTCGTCGTACTGAAAAGTCCTTTGTTTCAGTACAGTAGCACCTTCCCTCCCAGACCTCTCAGCAGATGGTATGATAATAACTTTGCTTTCCTAAAGGTGTGATTAGTCAATTTGAAACTAGACTAAACAGCCGTGCACTACAAAGCGAAGGCCTAATGCTTTTTCTTAGATTTATAGAGTTTTAAACACCCTTTGCTTTTTTGTTCTTTCTCTAAGTAAACAAAAGAGACCTCGGTCGTGTTTCACTAAAAAACTTATGCAGCTCCTACAACCTTATTGAATATCTTCTAATGCACGCTGGGCAGACAGCTGCGTGGGAGAGTGAAGTCTTTGCAAAAGATGGTGATGCAACCTGCCATGCCACCTTTATCACAGTAAAAAGCATGTCTGACAAAAACATGGATAAAATATGTTTCTTTTGATAAGAGAAAAACAGTCATTAGTGGTTTACAAGTTAAAACTGTTTATTCTCCTTTTGACGAGCTGGTTCAGAGATAAAAATTAGTTGATGGAAATGGGAAAGAGGCAACTACACCACTGTTAAAGTGAGTGGGACTGCATATATTTCAGAAAAGGTTTAGTATGTTGATGAATTCTAAAAACACAAAGCTATGTATAATGCATAATAAGAATTTCTACATTTGGTTGATGGATTTGATGCATTTATCAGGCTCACATGTCAAAATCCCCACTAATGTTTCCAGATACTGCCAATGTGAGGGTTAGTTTTACAAAAGAACTCAAGTCTCTCCATAGCTCATCACACACGAACGATCCACAAACAGGTGGATGCATGAACAAACGTGTGTGTTCATGCAGGTGTGTGTCTATAGTCTCGATGGGGACATAGCCAGGTACTGTATTGTGTGTCCTTTGTTCTGGTCGTTGGATCGGGCACAAAGAAAGGTGGATGATTTGAATTATTCTGGGATGTAATCAGTTCAATATGCAAATAATGATATCATATCAAAGCAGCTCAGTGGAACTTTTCATTTTGTGGTGATTTCTGGCGATCACTGTGGAAAAAGTGGCAACCTAACGTTAGGTCACAGGGACGAACCCTCAGTGAGAAGCTGAAAAAACTCCAATCTAGACAGAACAAGCCCCTAAATGATTTATTTTTCCATCTTATCTAACATGAGTGATGACTTTTTAGCTAGTACCAAACGTAAAGCACAACAATTTAACATCAGCCAATGTTTACACCTTTGTTGTTGTTTACACCACAACCAATTTTAGTGTTTGTTGCTGAGCCTTCCATGGAGACCTTTGGTTGGTGATGCAGTTCATCAGTGTTGCTGCACAGCTTCAAAGCACAGTGCAACTCTGGTGTTTCCTAAAAGGAAAAAAAAAAGAGAGTTTCATTGTGTCCTGCTCAGTTCATTCGTGTTTCCTACAGCAAAGGAGGCAGAAAGAGAGAGTCTGTATGCTTCTCTGCACTTTGGTCCGTTTTTATGCAGACAATTTCCTCACATCTGCAGCTTGCTCTGCAGGGAGCGGGATAGGCTTTCTGTCACAGGCCAGAGGAGACAGGAGGGAGCACAGGTCTCTCGCCTCTCTGCGGCTGCACTCAAGGAAGGTTGCTCCAGAGTGCGGGAGGGGGCAAAACTTCACCCTCCTCTGGAAATCCAGGGAAGGGGGGATTGGACAAAAGGGGACAGAGACAAGGGAAAAAGAACAATGGCTGCAGCTGATATAGTTTTTACACCTGCGTTTGATGTGGTTTGCAGCTGTTTGGTGCTCAGGAGAGTCACCACCTGGAAAACAGGTGTTTTTCAGAGTCACAGCAGCCTGCAGATTTATTTTTTACAAATATGATAATAAAAATTAGTAATATCTTTTTTTTTAGGCCAGAAATGCATACATGCACACACAGACCTATACACATGCATCTGGGGGAGGGATGTGATGGAGCAGCAACATCAAGCACCCTCGAGAAGTGAGGGGTCAGGGGCCTTGCTCATAGGCACCTCGGAGGTGCCCGGGAGGTGAACTGGCGCCTCTCCAGCTACCAGCCTACACTCCTTACTGCAGTCCCTGTGTGTGTGTATTTATATACACACACACACACACACACACACACACACACACACACACACACACACACACCCACGAGTTAAACCCGGCTTACAGATACGACTGAGGATGCTGCTGAATAGATCTGACTTTGGATCCCATTCCACATAACATATCAATCCAGAACACACTTTTACATCTCCCATCTCCATTTTTGTTTGTTGTTTGGGATTGGATTGCCCACATTTGAGCTCATCTCTAACAAAACGGTTGGGAGTGAGTATTGCCGAATCTCAATCTGCCTTTCTCTCGCTTCTAAGCAATCACACAGATGTCTGGCTGTCCAGAAACCTGCCATGTCGAAGGCTGAGCGGCCCACACACAAACACACAAAACGCACACGCGCGGAGACACACTCAGTGTTCTGATTTGTCTGTCTGATAGCGCTGTCAGTGCGACTGGATGTCAGAGAGAAGGAATCTATTACGGGATCGATTTGGCCATGCAATTAGGTGGCAATGGGAATTTCTCATTTCACTTTTCTCTCTGTAACACCCGTCTCTCGGGAGCTTTGAAGGAGGGATAAAGTGATATAGTGTGATGGCTGGCAGAGGAATAGAAACGAGGCAGGATTATGGGAGGAGGAAGAGGAAAAGTGTCTGTGTTCTTTTGACAGATGTGTGAGGTGTTTATACTATCCATTGAAGCACATAAAGAGTAGTGAAAGATATTTACGGTATGTTTGAGCATGTGAAGACGATGCAAACACATTATTTACTCAGTAATTTGACTGCTACTCATCCTCTGCTTTGGACTGTTTATCCTCCTCCTATCGCTTAACTCATTTGCTTATCTTTTTTGGGAACTGCTCACTAATTGGTCCACCGGAAAGCGTGTGAACAACTTCTTCTTCTTCTCTTACACTCACTTTTCTGTCGGAGGCATGGAGAGATAAATAAATAAAACTTTGCGACAGATGTCCAAGTTTGAAAAGCAGCCAAACGCCTCTTTCCGATTCACATCAAAGACACTTTTGTATGTGCGATGCGTTTGTGCTTAAAGGAAAGCCTCCTTACATCATTGCACATTCATGTCGTTGGCAATCACTCAAGCTCAAAGCGATCCGCTTCCTCAGCGGTTGCTAGAAATAAGTCGTTACACAACAAGTTTCTAGAGTTTTGTAAAGAAGTGCTGCGGTGGCGTTGGTCCCTATTACTATATGAGCGCTGCAAACACTATTTTTTGCCACATTTCTTCAACATAAGGCAGCGCTGATGGTTGCATCACATGAAGAATATCTTGTGCTAAATCACGCACTCTCCCTAAGTCCCCCAGTTCTAAATGCAGCATAAAAATGCTTTGAAATCGCCTCTCAAATGTATGTTCAGACTTTATTGTAGCGGACGAATTCCACAGAGCCAGGTGAAATCAGATTAAAAGCTTTAATGGCGTATTGGCCATCTCGTCCACTTAGTAAAGATGTACAGTCAATACAGTGGAGGGGGGGGCAAAGTAAGACCAAGGCGTTTGAGCCACACAAAAGGGAGTGTGGTGTTTTGTGCTGCACAGTGTTGATCTGACGTCATATACGAGATGATCTATATTAGTAAGTCCCTCAGAAGCGGAGGTGACCTTTTAATCAGCTAGTCATGGATAAAAACATGGCCACCTATACCACTTAAGAACATGGCTTGGCTGGCGGCATTGAGAGTAAGAGCAAAGACCCCCATACACCGTCAAAATTGCCAAACCATCAGCGATGTCAAGCTGAGTGGAAGATTTATCTGATTTCCCTGCGTAGTCCTACCTAATGGCAGCGAGCGTTTTGTATCAGGACAGTGCCTGGCAGGACGGAAGAGGCCGGCGGAGAGATTTAATGAAGCTTCCTCTGCTGGCTAATTAAAATCTTCCTCTCCCCCGCTCTGTCATTAAGCAATGTTTTAACAGGAGGACGGGAGAGAAGATAGCCTGGGATTTTTCATTTTGCAACTCTCCCGCAGTACCAGGTGACTGTGCGTGGGCGGTGGGTAGAAGGTATAGGTGCAGCGTGAATATGTGCATGTGTGCGTTTGCTTGTCAGTGCCACCGCTTTCCGAGCGTTTCCTCCATATTCTGTGATGTTCCGATTACATTGGACCTGAGGGGGTGATTCTGAAAACATACACGCTCACACTTGCAGCCAAAGTGTTCATCGAAACAGAAATAAAGTCTTACCCAATATTCATTCTTCTCCACACCCTCTATGTGCCTGTGGATAGGCTAATGGGCTGCGGCATCATCCTCTGACACGAGGCATTTTTCTAATATGTTTGAACTGCTGGAGGACTCCACTGGGGTTTAATTGCAAGAGAAATGCACAGATATATACTTAATTAAATCCCTTTACGGAGCCGTGTTGTCTTATATTTGCATTTTATTTAGAGGTGGAGCTATCCAGTTAACTATGTTGTGATTTACTGAAGATCTCCTCAGTTCTTTATTATAGAACCGACAGTTTTTTCCTCTCTTTCAGTTTTTTTTTTTGTGTAGCAGAGACAGGCGCTGGCTCACGGGAGCTTTTTGGCTCAGTGAACTTGTAGGAGAGCTGCACATTCAACAACTTTTAAATGATTTCAATATGCTTATTTTGATATACCGTGCGTCTGCTGGAGGGAGCACCTAGCCCCAGAGCCCTGCAACTGTATTAAACTTTATTATGCAGGCTTTCAGCTGCATTTGGCAAATACACTAAACTCAAAGTGAATAGAAAGCAGTGCTCTGCAGTATGCAGCTGAAATATCAGGGTAATAAACTAAAATGGGAAAACCTCATATTTGGCTCTTGAATAGCTTAATTTGCGCAGTTTTAAAACACTTTCAGCTCCTCAGTCTGGCCTGCTCAGTTTAACAGCTGTATTGTCGTCGCTGGCTGGTCGATGCTGAACAAAGCGTTTGGCCTAACAAGCTAATTTATATACAGAATCATGTAGCTACAAGGACCTGAGCTCCACTGCTGCCAAGGCCCTTTGTCATATCACCCCCATATTGTCTCCTCCCATATTTCACACCGCTCCAGAGTTTTCCAGCAAATAGAATAAGATATGCACTAAATTTAGTATAAATATGGAAACATGAACACTGCAAATACAGAAATAGTCTGTGTTTTCTTTTTCTGTTTGTGGTTGGTTTGTGTACGTGTGTGTTTGTTAGTTTGCCTCTGTCACCTTGTTCAAAGGGCAGAACTGAAGCCTCTGAATCACAGTTTTGCAGTGTCATCCTAAAAAATAAGCTAAATAAGAAAAAAGCACCTTGAGACTCGAAACTAGACGACTATTATGCAAAGCTTTTCAGATTAAACTAACCAGCCAAATTCAAAGACGAACAAAATCTCACTGCGGCTTCAAGGAGGTCACCGGTTTCCATTATTTCAGTAGAACATAAATATCAGTTTTACCACTCTTGAACCTTACTTTAGTAAGATAACCAATCAAAGTATTCACAGGGCCTTTTTCTTTTGAACAAAGTTCAATAATTGTCGACGTGGTAGACGGCGGTGGCTGAAAACTTGAACTTTCTTTCAAGGGCAGCAAAGTGATTTGAAAAGAAAGGTCTACATTTCTTCTTTTCTTTGTTTCTCTCCCCTTTTTATCTAAGGACGCCACATTGTGCCGATGTGGATGCTGATGTGGATTTTGTGTGGCTGACTTGTTTGTGTGCTCCTTTTTCTCTGAATTTGTGTGATATTAAAAAAAGAAAAACTCACACTAATGTAACACACCGTCTGGAGTCAAACATGACATAAATCCTCAATCTGAAGAGCGCCTGAGGCAATCTGCCCAAAATTGAATTCGCACGACAGCATTATCGGTATGATGGACTATGATAGGAACGGCCCCTCGTGGTGGATCCATTTAACCATTGGAAGCCACGTTGCTCGGACCGGCGGCGTCCAGCGGCGTCAGTGACAGCTTTAATTTGGTAGCCGGCGGTCAACATGATTAGCAGGCGGCGGGGGGCTTTTACAAAGTGGACCAACCAGGGTAGCTGCCCACGGTGTGGGAGGAGAGGAGCACAGGGCGAGCAATGAGAAGATTGTTAAGGCAGATACGCCGAGATCATGTGTATATCTGCTCTAGGTATTATTTTTAGCATTTTAGTAAATCGTGAAAGGTTATCTCTTTGACTTTGATGCATTAAACGGCGCTCCTTGCAGTCATTACACTGAAAGATATATTCTCCAAGCCCACGCGCCATTTACACCTTTATTTTACATGTAAGCAGAAGCCCAACCACCGCTTCATTTTCCAGTTGGCGGGGAGTTGATGTGTTCAGATATGATTTATTGATCATGTTGAGTACATTAGTTTACCCACTGTGTTCAGTTAAAAAGCAATAACACATTTTACACCCTCTGTTCCATGCGAATGCAATAACGCTAAACTAATTACGCAAACTGGGGACAGCGGCGGGATTTGTAAAAAGCCCGAGCCGTGCGTCGACTCTGAGCCCGCTTGAGTGAGAGCCCGTGAATGGTGGAAGTAATACGTAGAAATGTGATTAATTCATACACACCTTATCTCTCTCCATTCTCTGATTTATACGGGAGAGAGAGCCATGGGGCAGAGTCAGTGTCTCTTTGTTTACATGCCAGTGCAACCCAGCTAATGGCTGTTGTCTTGGCTATTACTCAGATTCACACATCCAGCTCATATTTTATTTGTGGCGGTGGAACTCACTTCCTTATCCTTGAAAAATTCAGAATCAACTGTGCAGCGTAATAACAAGAACAGATTTTAATGTGAGCGTAATGTAAGTACTTCACACCAGCAGGCACCTCTCTTTACTCATAGAGGTCCGTCTTCAGACCAGGCTGCAATGTACCCATGACATGTTGTGATTTTTTTCAAGTAAGGAGCTCTTTGGTTCCACTGAAATAATCTTACTCACCTAAAACAGTTAAGTCAAGTCTGTTCATTTATATAGCACATTGAAATACAATAAAACATTGCCCAAAGTGCTGCAATTCATCCATTTAAAGAAAGAATATGCATTTAAAGAAGAGTAAACAGATTAAGCAAATAGATTTGAGTAAGAGCATTTAAAATAATTAGCAAAGAAATATTTAAGTAACATGAGGTTCCACAAGAATCAATCTTTGGCCCCTGTTTAATCTAATTTCTTCAGGCAACCACTTACACTTGTGAAGTCCAGATGTTTGTTTTATCTATCTATCTATTTCATAGTGTTCTCATGTGGTTTCTTTTCCTTGATAAAGTCACATTTAATCCACAAACTGACAGACAGAAAACTTGTAGTATCCCAGTATAGGAGTATGATTTCTGTCTCCCTCTGCAAAATGCAGTGAATTCACAGTCTATATTGTGTGAACTGTACTTGGTGGTAACTTCCTGATATCAACTTTTCACCGGCGAACCCCTAAATAAGTTCATCTGGACATCATGCACATCACTGGAGGTGGCCCACAATTTGTTTCCCGAACAAGACAAAAAGAAGGGAAACTTTGGTGGCGGTGGGGGAAACGAGGGGCTAAATTAAGGTTTATCTTCCTCGCCTCTTGAGACTTCAGAGGGAGTCAGAAAACTAATGCTCGCTGGTGTAGCGCTCGATACAACCTCAGTTTATCAGCGGCGGTACGCGATCAGAGATTTATAACTGGATAAACTTTTGCCGAAATAAAAGGGTTCTTACGGAAGCACCAGACTTTGTAACCTGTGAAACAGACGGTGACGATCCTCCTCAGAAGACCACGGCGAGGTTACAGGCAGGGTTTTGATACGGGATCGCTTCTGTCCTCAGAACACTACACCGGCATTATGTGCTTCCCAGAATTGGCTTTTTAGCTTCTTTAACTTGTCTGTAAAGCTCTGAATGGCGCCACAGTGACCTGCACCTCGCAGGTCATTTGGCATCACTTCGCCCGTTGTCCCAATTGTTAATTTTGCTCATCTCTCCGTGAGAGAGTGAGCCTTCCCGAGGACTTGAAATGTGTTTCAGTTCTCTCCTACATTTTGAGTTTTTCTCTGTTGCCTCCTTAGATGTAAATTAATCTTTTTAATATCTATCTTGGAAACACACACATGCACACACACACACATATATATATACAGAACATATTTTATCAGTTTCTTATTTAATTTCTTCATATTCCCTTTTATCTAAACCACTGAATTATTTTTGCAGGGGGATTTGTGAAATTTGGTTTCATAACCAAGTGATGAAATGTACTCATAAAAACCCTCGAACTAAAGCAGTTGCAGACTTTTCTCCGAATCCTTCCTGCATGCAAATACGATCCGACTGTTTGTTTTTATCCACACGCTAGCGCCAGACATCGACACACACACGTTCGCGGCTGCACACATTTTGAAGGCGCTGCATTTTTGCCACTCCTAGATTATCATATTAGGCCAATCAGAATTAATTTTTCCTCATCATATGCTGTTATCGCCCTATAATAAAAAAACATATTAAACTGAAATGAAAAGAATAGCAAAGGATTTGCGGAAATGTAGCATCCATCAGCTTTTTCCCCTCTCTCCCATCAGCGGTAATTGATATTTGAGGCCTCGTTTTGCGCCCCGGCCTCCTTTTCTTGAAATGAGCTTTTGGAGCGCAGAGAAAACAGCTGAGGCGGTGGAAATGGAATTGGTTGTGTGTCGGTGCATGAGAGAGTGGGATTATCCCGGCGTAATGTCAGCTTTATTAAACACTATTACACTCTATAGATCAGAGAGGGATCTGAAAAGGATATACTGCCTGCTCATCTGTGTGTGGAAGTGTGTGTAAATTGGGATTATATGCTCATAAATGAGATCTTTTTTATTAAGCATCAGATATGATCCAGTCACTGTGGTCCATCTCTGATACAGCCCAATAGGTCTGTGGATGATTTTTCATTAATAGTGAGACTAGTGGCATTAGAAGTAATGATATTATTATTACTTATAAAAATAAAAGCCTTTCTAAATAATGGCATTGTATTTGTTTAGTATAGAAGTTTTTTTAAGTCACCTAAGTCATTTATTTGCAGCATGTTAAAAATGGGGGACAATTATCCTGTTAATGACCAAAATAATTCACATGCAGACTGTCTGACATACCATGAGGTGGACCTCATACTTAGAAGCAAATTTCATTTTGATTTAGTCATTTTATGTGCAGTATGGAAATGATTTTCACTAGACACAAACAAGCTTTGGTATAAAAGATGTTTTAGCTTTGTGGAGGTGGCCTGTGCCAGCATTACATGCCATCACCAAACGTTGGAAAACATCTGACACAAAGCAATATTTCTATTAACATGGACATTATTCATGGTTGGCTGCAGCTCGCTTAGCTCTCATGAAGTTAGAGATGGTCATTTCAGTCACCGCTGACTCTGAATTTGTTACTTATTTTTTTGGTTCTCAGTGGTGACATTTTTTACATAATCATTAACTTTGGTTGATGTCTCGAAAAAAAAGATAGTTTCAATCTAATGCTGCTCAACCTCATGCCGGCTAATTGCTGTGTGTTATCCCATGAAGGCTCAGCAGGAGCACAGCGAGACAAGTCTCATCTCAGCCGAACGATGTAAAAAAGACATCAGCGCTGACTGCCTCAGACGTCTCACCGCGCGCCGTCATTCAGGCGAAAATTGAGCAGATTTGCCGTCGGACAGTACGGGAAAGTGTTGGCACAACGAGCCAAAGTGTGCCAGGCAGCTGAGCCCGAAGGCAAGTTTCAACTCGCAGCATTTGGCTCTTACAGCAGCAGAAAGAAGCTGTTGTTACTTTTTTTTTTTTTCCTAAAACAACATCACACTTTGCCATTTTCTGCTCGGTCACGTGGACGTGCGTGCGTCTTCACACCTCTGAAATCAAACACCAACAGTGTTTTCCAAAAATGACGTTTATACACTACTAATTTACAACAGCGAATGTCTTTTGAAATAAGTGTAACACTGCATTGATTCATTGACAAGTCAAGATAAACAGGAAACATGATCAAAAGACATTTTTATAATTTGGGCACTCAGTTAAGTTTAGTCAAAGGTTGTGGTGCTGGTTACAGATTGAGAGTAACTTAAAGCACAAAACAGGACAAACTAACTCAAAACTACCCTTTTTAAAGTGTTGCCTGAACCTGATCACACAGAGATCATCAACCATCATATATTTACGAGTGAGAGAGAGAGAGAAATTGTAAATATCTCCCCACACACTCACCCTCACACATGCGCACGTTCTCCAACCACTATTTGTTAGCCATATATACAGTGTGCACGCTTCCCACACTCGTGCAAACAGTTTTCTCACAACCCTCGACAGCTCCTTTCGAACAAAACAGGACGTTAATCCTTCCCTCCACAGGTCTGATTAGAAAATTTCGCCCCCACTCTCCGTCAACAATACCACAAAATACACTCAACAGAATATTTAATTACTAGCCGCCGTGATAAATATACAATTAAGAGTTTGAATAGTGGCATGCTGTCACTTTCTGCAGCAGCAGCTAATTAGGCCATATAGTAACGCTCTTCAACGTCTTTTCCAGACTGAAAGGACCTCGAAGAGCGTGAATGTGGAGACCGAGCCATGCCGTTGTATGTAATTGCCACAGCATGGCTATGATTAGCAGGCAAGTGACACCCCTCCCCCCTCCGTCATTTAACTGTGCGCAGACCCTTAACTCAGATGGGAGGCCGGCACAGAAAAAGACAAGAAAATTCTTGATTTTTGCAGTCCTGGGAGGAAACAGAGACAGATCCTGGAAATGTATCAAGAACTTTGTTAAAGCTGTGAAGAGTTTTTTGATCATTCACCTCCATACATGAACATATTTTTCACCTTTGATATGTCTTCCAAAGAGTACATATGTTCTGTATGTTGTGCATGGGGAAAACGAAAGGCTGAGCAAATATTGGAGCATTTTCTGGCTCTGCTTCATTGTATCTCCCTACGTGCTTTGGTCTATTGATTGGCACGCTGCTGGTGTGTTCAAAAGAAAGAGAATTCAATCTGTTCCACTCATCGGATGTGACTTGATGTGACCGCCTTTGATGTGCACAAACAAAACGGCAATGACATATAGCAACTTTGGTAATATAACTCTATAGAGTTTGGAAATGTGCGTGTTTGTGATTTCAGTCGGCGTGCGGAGAGAGCGTGTTGTCCTCAGATCATTAACAAGAGTAGCTTGTGCTCCAATTGTGTTCATTCTCCCCTAATTACTGGCAAATGCTTCCCGCTAGTCCCATGAAAGCATACTCCATCATCCCAGATGACTGCACTTGGAGTGCTTTCTGTCCTTTTTCTGAGCAAGTTCTCTCAAGTCCCAAACTCAAACTGGACCAGACAAGCTTATAGAGTACAGCAGCAGGTCACCCACCAAGTAAAGTAAATTCTCTGTCTTTTTAGGCTTGTAAACTTTGACTGAAAGTTAAATTTTGCAGCTGCTGACATAAACTTATGTCACTTTTGGTACGTGTTGTTAATAAATGTTTGAGCGCTGATAGAAAAACTATTTTACATCTGCTTAATTAATGTATTTCAGCACAGTCTGATAGCTTTGTGGTTCTTCTGGAGAAAAGATCTTGTTTGTTCTGCCCCTTTTACATTATGCTTAACAAAAGAGCTCCACTGAACAAATAATAAAATCAAAATGCCAAAAAAAAAAAAAAAAAAAATCATGTCATCCAAAATGGGTTTCTATATTGACCAGCAAGTATCAAAACTGTATAAAATAAAGCCCTGTCTAAATGTCACAAAATCTCACTGTTTACACAAAAACATTTTACCTTAGTTAAAAATAAAACTTTCCAATTCTTGTGTTTTTACCCCTAAAAGCTGCCAGTATCACCATCATCACCATCGGCCACCAAGTCCAAGTTTTCTCACGTGTCTGGGTGCCAAAAGGAGAAGAACACTCACTTCTCCCCGCAGACTGCTGGTAGACTCAACAGTGTAATCATGCAAATATTAATGCTGTCGTCTTTTCTCTCCTTCTGTTTTGGCAATCAGAGTGGCAGCTGATTTTATCAATTTCTGAAAACTCGTTCATAAATACACGCGACGCCTTCGCACTCGCTGTGCGGCGGCGAGATTTTCCCTCCCCTCGCTAACCGCGCCGCATGTGTTGACGTCTCTGCAGCTGCTTCTCCGAAACACTTTCCGTCGACACCCTTCATCTATTACAGATTCATCATTATTTGTGTGAGGTTTTTTTTTCTTTTCTTTTTTGGACTCCAAAAGTGGTCTGTTGAGACAACTTTCTCCGTAGCCTCTCGGGCACCTTTTGAGATTTCCTCCATGTTTTTGTTCTGCCACCTCCATCAGTTTTGTCAACAACAGCTCATCTCTCAGTGCCGTATGTCAATGAGAGACGCTCGAGAAGCTGCCTGACTCAAAAGGGAGAAAAAAAAAATCAAAATCTGCATCACAGTTACAAATCCTGACGCATATTCTCGTAGTGTACAGTATGTGCGATACAGTGTTTTATAATATAATATGTTCCTCTCATGCACTTGATTGGATTTGAGTGTGTTTGCATAAATCTGTGGGACTGAGATTTAGAAAAGGAAAAAGAAAATGAATTGAGAAAGAGAGAGAGAGAGGTGCGGGCGAGAGAGCATCACTAAAGGCGTTCAAATCGACTGATCCATTTTAATTTCGCTCCAGCTCCATTATGCCGTTGTTGATGTTACTAAAGGGCTGCCATGTCATTATCTCCCTCCTTTGTTTGTGCTGTTTTTGAGAAGACATTGCCGTTGTTTATTTTCCACAAGAAGGCCTTTATGCTAATGCGACCTCTGCTAAAGACGATTTGCTGTCGATTTAACAGCGTGTTAAAGCCACAATCAGCATCAATCATGCGGAAGGAAGGCAGGGAGTGAAGGAAAAGTTTGGGGCTAAGTCACGCTAATCTTCATAACACCTTATAATAAATTCATTAGCCCTCTATACACACACACTGACACGTATTCGCTCCTCTTCGCGCGGCATACAGCCTTGCGAGTTTCATAATTAAACCAACCGTGACACAGTGGGATGAATATGAATTTAATGGGAGCTGTTTTAGAGGAAGCGAATGAGCGGTTCCACTGCGTAGGAGCCGCTTTCCTACGAATGCAACAACATGAGAAAAGCTTATTTTCCCTCACTCTGTGGTAGAAACCTCTCATAGCGATATCACAAAACTCATTCACAGGCTGAATTTCTGTTGTTTACGCCGCATTCAGAAAGCTTGAACCTGCTTTCAACAGTTGTCTCTGGTGGAGAGAGAGAGACGGAGAAGCAACGTAAACACAAATGAGGAGCAGTGCAGGTAAAGTGAAAACAGAAAGGAGATAATGATGGAAAGGGATTGATACACAAGAGTATCAAAATGATCCAACATCTCCTGAACAAGATGATTTTTTTGGCTCTCACATGATATTTCTTTTGGGAATAATTAAAATTCAATGCAAATTTCAGATTAATAAAATCGTTTTCCAAATATCTTGAGTTTGAGCACAGCAGCTGCAAAAGTGAAGGTCTGAATCTGAGTGCGACATTAGTTTAAAGGTCAGGTGTCACCAATTAAAATCACCAATTTACTTAAAGAATCATCCCAGCGGTTGTCAGAGGAATCAACATGAAGGAGGATTTTATTATGTTTGGGAAGACCCCGGCTAGCTTTCCCCAGTTTCCAGCCTTTATGCCTGTAGCACGTATACCTACAGACATGGGAGATCCATCTCCTGAGCCAAAGCAGTAAACCACTTTTCCCAAAATGTCACAATATCTTGCTCCAGAACTCCAAAGTGTCAAAGAAATGGATAATTGGACACCCCCATCCTTAAACTCCGCAGCCTGCAGGGCAACAAGTGTCGCGTTCCTCCGGTAGCTGATGGGGTCAGCGCCCATTAGCTAAGCGGTATCGCAGATTTACTGGCGCTATTATGCATCGCAGATATCCCAACACAAGTCAGCACCGTCTCTGAGCCGGTCAGGACATTATCTCAGCGAGTCAAGCCCGGGCCATAAAAACACCGCTTTACTGTCCATCCCGAAGCCTCCGCCAGCCACCGCTTTGTCTCCTAAGAAAGATTTAGAGAGGAACTGTGCTCTCGCTGTCTCTCTCTCTCAGAGTTAACGGATGTCTTTTGAGAAGTTTACTACTCCGTTAGTTCATTTGGCACAGGAACTCTTTCTGCGCCGCTATAAACATTGCCGTAAAGGGATCAGTGAGGCTGACCTCTGTTCAGTCCATAAAAAGATCCTTGTCTCTGATAATGTCACTGATATATAAGCGATGGCGGCCCCTGAATGAGCCCATCCAGCACTGTCTCCGATGAAAACTGGCTCTTAGTCACTTGCCGTTTTTTCTTTTCTTCGGTGTTTTCATCTCCATGTCATTGTCTGGTTATTAATGAGCGCTTCCTGCTGTTTCTCTTTGTGCATCATTTCTCTTAAATATATCAATATCCAGGGCACCAATGCATTTTACTTAGTGGGATACCAGCGTAGTAACTTGTAGTAGTCCTTGAATACAACCAATCATACAAGAGGAAAAAACCCACTTATTGCTACGCCAGGTGTCTCTGTCGTTGCTGGGATGAATCTTCCCGCAGTGCAGACATTTAGGAGGCCGCTCATGTCGCACAAACAAGTGTCTAGTGTGTATATGATGGCTTTTTTTGTGACAATGATTTCAGGTGACACATTGCCTTAGAAATCACAATAATTTAAACTGGATTTGAGCAGACAGTATTACGATTGTGTCGATTTTATTTATAGGAAATACTTCTTTACCATCTTCCACAGTGATAAATGCACATCATATCTCACACACAGTATAATATCAGTGTCATGTCAAGCACTGTACAGGTCAGTAATTTTGTGGGTGGGTCCCTGTTTGGTTTGTCACACGTACACCAAGATATGCAGCAATGTGACAGCAAGGGCAGAAGAAGAGAAGATTTGAAATACTGTTTTAAAAGCAAAGAAGACATTCAATGCATTTTTTTTACAGCTGAAGGAGACACAGAAAGTGTCTTAGTGAGCAACACTGAACGTAAACAGAACTGAAAGTGAACAGAAAGTGAGAAAATGTAGGTGTGGCTTGATGAGGGAACAAGGAACAGATAGGAGAGGAGCAGAGGCAAAGTTAAGAAAGTTAAGAGGGGTGACTGGTGGTCGGATCAGGGATGAAGAGCAGTACGACAACAGCAACAGAGCCTGGAGAGCGAGGAGGGGCAGGTGCAAACCTGGCAGGCAAAGTATTTATCCAAAACCTGTTGTAGTTGAAGTAGCAGTTGCAGGGATTTCACAGTGCCAGAGAGCTCTAAATGTAAATGATTCAAATCCTTTTCAAAGTCTCTCATGCCCCCCAGTCTGCATGTCGTCTGCGATGGGAGAGATAATTAGTTCTGATTATCCTTGTTAATAGTATTGTTTTTTTCCCCACTAAGAAAAATTGCCTGCATTAAAAGAGCTTATTATCTCTATTACCTGTGATCGTCAATAATGAATCTGTAGTCATTGTATCTTATCAAAGCTTAAGTCAACGCAATAAGCCGTCATGTTACAAAAAAAAAAAACAGTCCAATTAAACCAAAAAAAAAAAATCAATGCAATAGATGAAGATCAAATAATTGTGGTAGAGAGGGTGTATAAAGGAACAAATTGACCAGAAATAGTGAATGATTTGCATTAATGTCATTGCACTCATTCAGAGACCGGAGAGAGATCTAATAGTTTGTCTGGATGTGCTCAGTTGAGACTCCCCCTCCTCTCTTCAACGCCAATGTCGAGCTCGCTGTGTCCAAGATAGCCTTCGCCGCTTTGCTATTAAACACACTGCCTTTCCAAATCAACCGAGACTCGATGATCCCTAAGTGCAATGAGTGAGATTAAAATCGGGAAGCAAGGCGGAGACAGCGAGAACAGGACGGTAACAACCGCTGGGATGAAAGCAGAAGCCAGTACAAGAGATGGCTGAAATAACAAGTTGGAAACCCTGAAGAGGTTGTCGAAATGTGAACAGCATCTTATATAACAGCATCCTGTATGACACCCTGCAGAGAAAGTATTCATCCAAGACAAAAGATGACATGCACATGTCACATAGAGAAAAATACTATTCTCACACAGGAAATGTAATGTACATACACTGTGCGATCATATCATCATACCATACCTATCAAAAGTGAGGGAAAAAAGAGTGCTCAGGATGGTGATAGACTATGATTCAATATAATCAGAGATTTAAAAAAAAAAAGGTCTGCATATATTTTATAGTTAACTTGTCTCACACCACTAAGTCTCTTTTACCTTCTGTAATACAGGCTCTGTTCAAAAATACCATGAACACACGTCGTGAGTGATTCGATCTCCCTGTTCTATGTGCAAATAAACACCATAACAACACATTACATTCATTTAGTTACGTTGACCTTTTCAGGCCAACATATCCTACAGTATGAGTGTAATGACACTCAGGAGAGGTGAGGTATTTTATTTTAATTATGCAACTGTTGCCAAATTGGCATTAACACAGACAAAAAT
>JBAJHX010000043.1:6567072-6585763 GCA_037176925.1 Amniataba percoides | reverse complement strand
GAAAAAAACAAACATTTGTATTAATGTGTAACTGAGATTAATCTGGTTCCTCCCAGTTGTCAGATAGGTGTTACCCATCTCTCAGGTAAATAATGGAAATCCACACTTGTAACTGAAGGGGATGCTACAGTAGAGGTGGTTTAGCTGTGGTATTGTTTACCTCCACTTATGTGAAGCACATCAACTTAGTAGGTAGTGCTTCATTGGGCCCTGGACACCAACAAGTACACACACTGCTGAAAAGATGTGGCCATATGTGACCCAGACCACCTCCGAATGAGGTCTGAGGGATCGGATCTCAACATTTCTTCTTGTGTTGCGGCGCCACACCTCACAGCTCAGAGCCGTCCACTTGTGACCACATCCTCCGAGTCGCATGTTAATACCACGTCTGAACAAGCCTAATTGAGCAAACACTATTCAAACACTTCAGCAGAGATGATTCAGGGAGAGGCCCACTAATCCTCGAGTGCGAATCAGAAATAGCGCTCGTCGCTCTCGGCTAATGAAGAGCCGGAGGAGGGCTGATGAGTAAGAGAGACGGGCTGACACAGACGAGAGGGTGGCTTTTTCGTTTTGAGTGTTTGAGAGGGTTGCTGCTGATTACATGTGAAACTATGAAACGTAGGCTTCAGAGTGCAACCGCTGAAGTTTTTTGTTTTTTTAAGGAAGCTGAGGTGTGACTTCTCATTATCTCTAGTGTTAGTAGGCACTGCATGTTGCATTACAACTCGAGGTGCTGCATCTTTGTGAGAACACAGAATAGTGTTGTTGGCTCACAGAGAGAGCTCAATATTTTGAATTGTCTATATTTGCAGCATTTTTTTATTTTGTTTTGTTTTATTTAGAAGTGAACCTGAATATCATGTTGCATGAGAAGTAAAACAAAGTTGTAACACTCCCCTGATGAAAATTACCACGTCTGGAGAAAGAAAAGGGACAAAGCATCAATATTCTGCTAATATTCAAGTGTGGACAAGATGTGTACTGTGTCAGCACAGAGAGAAAGCAATAAGGCTTTTATTTTTATTGTTTTATAGTTTTCATAGAAGGGACACAGAGGGTAATATTGTGTGGATGGAAACTGAAAATAGCCTGCTTTTTTTTTCCCCCATATGCAATAAGTTTTTCCGGCTGCATCCCGCCTGTAACGCCACCATCTCTGCAATGATCTCTCATCCTTTGCATCGCCTCCTCACCACGCTGCCTTTGATTTCAAGAGCTGAACTATTCTGCAACATTTGTTGATGTGGTTCTGCAAGTAAATGCTGCAGAATTGTGCTCCTCTTGGAATTGTTCTTCTTCGCTGACCACCGGGAGAGGAACCCACCATCATCAGCTATCCACCGCCAAGAGCCAAAGAGCGTCATTTACACACACACACAACGAACTGAAACACACAGAGGCAAGTACCAGTGAAGAAGAAGGTCCTCTTAAACCAGGGTGTCCCTATTAAATAAACTTAATGTGTTTACCTAAATGTTCTGAAGAGCCTGATGAGATGTGTCTTTTAGGAAAAAGATCCAATAGTTTCCAGAGCATGCATCATGTTATTTCATGTTTAGATATCTCATTTACAAACCAGCAACTACACAATTAAAAAAAAAAACAAATAGTATTTGTTCAATGTAGTAAGAGTTTACGCTGATGCTTTACTGCAAGAGGACTTTGTTGAGCTGCTCAACTGAAAATAGTCAACTAAATGATTCTAGTTGACTATTTTCAAATTTTCTATTTTATCGCCCCACCAAGTGTCAGTATGGATGGATTGAGCAAAACCTCAAGTTCATTGTCAACATTTTTATTTATTTATTTTACATCCACTGACAAATACTTATTTTGCACAAGGCAACTACTGTCTAAAGAAAGCTGTGTTGTTTTTGGTGACAAATAAATTGCTTTTAAGATATGGTTGTGAGATTGTTGTTAAAATGCCAATACAGCACTGAAGAGAAGTCTTGACTTACACAGTTGTCAACAATGAACATAACTCTACTGAATACTGTTCTGACCATTTTTCATTAAATTGTCAGCTTCAGTTTTTGTTCAAATATCTAAAAAAAAAAGAAAACAATTTAAAAAAACATGAAAAACAACAACTACTAAATTATCCAAATCAAAATGTTATCCAACCAATCAGAGGAGCAAACTGAGCTCCATCAGATGTTCACACAGTACGGTACAGTGGAGAGACAGATAGACAGACAGACAGACAGGTGTACATGATCTACCAGCCAGTTGCTCTGGTCTTGTTCAGGTCCAGTGCGTATCAAGTAGCCTCACCAAGCAATCTGCTGCCTCTGGGTCTCAGGGCCGGGCTCGGGGCTCCGAGTCCCTCGCTTGAAGATGTTCTGGATGACTTCCAGATCTCATTAACCTTGGGTTGAGGGTCTCGCGTTAGATCGGGGCCCCAAAGGCCAGTGGGTCAGGATACCACTCTCTCATCTTGTGCTCCGCTCTAGCCTATACACTTCAGAAGTGTGTCCAGTGTAAATTAAAATCCTCACTGCCACTGCATTGCTAAGTGTCATGTGGAAGGAAACCAAACAAAGTAAATGCTCAAGAACTGCATCCCTGTGTGTGTATGTGTATATGTATGTGTATATATATATATATATAAAATACTTATACATATATATACATATATATATGAGAGACAGAGAGAGAGAGAAAGAGAGAGAGAGAGAACATGCATAATGAAAAAAGCCTTCATCATACACAAGACACAAGATAAATATAATATCTCAGTTGTACCTTGTAGTTTATGTCACCTTTACTTATGTTAATCGCCTTTCTACTGCTCTCTAATTACACCTATAATCCTAAACAAAATCAATAAAACACATATACTATTATATACTTGTGCTGCTGGTGCTTATAATCCATGCTTATTCATACTGTTCTTATAAATCATTTTCTTGCATTACAAAGGTTCATTGCAGTGTTATTCATTGCCTTACTTTCTGTTATAAATACATACATGTTGGGTATATTCTTTTACAGAAAATGGTAACCAAACATTTTTTGTTTGGTTTGCGACGTCTTTATGACAAAAAGGATTCATTGTAGTAATTCATGCACTTGGTTTTACCCTGCTGCCTCCCTCTGCTCTGCTGTTGTTTTGCCTCTTATACTCACCAGTCACCAGACCATCAGCAGAATAACGAGCAGACTCTATCCAACAGCAGGTCTTTCTCATCTATATGGATCAGACATCGTATTCACAGGAGAAAATTCTACAGGTTCATTGTAATAATTCCAGCATTACACTGACGTTACATTTAAGCGCTTGCATGCTTGTATGCAAGGAGGAAACGGTTCTCCAGTCAGAACCTCCAGGCTTCATTCACGTTTGACAAGCTGTCCGTCCAACGTGCTGTTTGTCACTGCTGCTGCCACGTCCACCGTTGTGTGTGTGTGCGTGTGTGTGCGTACCTTAACCAGCATGTGTGCGCTAACCTCCTTGCCACCAAGTATGTGTCCATCCTCGGGTGATGCATGGTCAGCCGTTGTGCAGCTCCACCGTGGCCTTGGAACAGAGCCTGGCCAGACAGATTGCAGCAGGACGCTGTGAGGATTCAGAATGGAACATCCCCTCGGTTCAGCGAAGGTCGGACGGAGGCATCATTAGGTTGACAGAGTCTAAAACCGGGTCTGGTGGGGTGGAGGTTGGTGTTGGGGAGGTGGTGAGGGGGGGTTGACTGACGGTTTTTGACTCAAGGACAGGCCTGTATCAGAGGTTAATGACAGAGGCAGCCTTGGCACGCTATAGGGAACACTACTTATCAAACTGATACGGATGTCCTCTGTGTGTGTGTGCTGTATGCATGTTTGCGTGTCAAGGCCGACAGTTTGAATGTTTTGAAATTGAAGTAATCAATAGCCGATGTCCTGCATGTTTAATTGTCTTTATTTTGCTCGGTCACGGGACACATCATCATGAAAGACTCGATTTACATTTACAACTGAGTAACTCTGGTCATTATGATTTAACAAGCTTTAACCAACAATCTTTGCATAGATACACAACACAAAAAAAAGTTAATGCCGTGTGTGTGTGTGTGTGTGTGTGTGTTAACCTCTTTGCCTGTGTCCTAATTGTCCCCATTTGATCAGAGCAGTGGTGGTTTCGGGCGCTTCCTTGTCCTCCCTACAGCTCCATTTATCACAGGCAGCAATGGAGACACACAAAGGCACTCTGTGCTTCAAGGTGAATCCTTTCAAATGGCTCAGCTTGTGTTACCTTGTTAAATCGATGTGCTTGGTGACAACCGGCAGCGATGGAAATCTCACCAGACAGGAGACTTTTGCACTTTTGCGGCATGGAAATGCTTTGGAGACGGGAAACTGCTAATAGAAAAGGCTGTTCAAAACTCATGCGAGCTTGCAGTCTGTTTGTCTTTTTTAATAAGGGAAGCTGTTCTTATGCGGTATGTTAATGCTAGTTTGTTTACGTTTCACACTCAAGCATTACAAGTCTTAATTTATCAGTCAAACCCATACTGAAGCAGTCTCTTGAATTTATTTTGCAAAGTGCTTGGTTAAAGGAGCCTCAGTGCTTCCTTTACACATTTTCATGCTATGGCGATACAAAACTCACAATGCACGTGTTCTCGGCCAACTTTTTCCCTCCATTCTGTGAATTTTAATGCAAAAAGAGGAAAACTTAGGTTTAGTAGTAATACATGTGTTGTGTGAATGTGCAACCAACAGAAAGCCTCTTCATTACACGCTTCCATACACAGGGCTCCTGGAATAAGTTCAGCAGTTAGAGCTGGATTGGAACAAACAGACTCATTCTGGCAACATCTTTCATGCACCAAAACCGAAGTGTATAAAACCACTCTCTGTTAGGGAAGAGCACAGGGAGTTACAGCTTTGGACGTATACTAAAATGAAAATGTTTCTCATATCCAAGTGACTCTTTTGTTCTTAGTGGCTAAGCTAAATGAGTGGGGAGAAATATTGCATCTTAACAAGGTTTTATATTTAGTTTTATATGCGCTTATTATATTTTAATTAGATCTTTTTCACAGCAGACAATTTGTTTTTTTCATCATAAGAGGAGCTCAGTGGATTATAAGGACATAAACAATGGCTCCGTACATTCAAGCGTCCCAGTGAAGCACCACAGACAGTGAACAGTATGAATAATACCAGGACCCTGAAACTGAAGCAGCCAAATTGAATTCAGGCTTTTGCTAAATTTATTATTTACACCTGTGACATGTCAAAGTGTCTCCCTTGAAAAATGAAATGATCTCTTTAGATAATTTGGCCTCAGGTTCATCTGTATTTTTATTCATTTGGCAGGTCAGTGTGTCCTCTTTTCAACTAAACCGCTGTTTTTTTTAAATAACTTCATATATTTTTGTCTTCGCTCATGTCTGTGAGGTACAATTACTGTTACTGATGTGTACTGTGAGTTGCCTTCAGCATCGCATGTGGTCTTCACTTTGAATAAATGGCCTGGTGCAAAATGAGGTGTGCTTTATATTTGCACGCTATAAATTAAGGTCTCTTGTGTGACAGGCTGGGTACCTGCTTTGTCCTTGGTTAGATGGTGATACCCCCACCCCCTTTCAACATGTAGTGATTACAGCATGTGGTTGCAGATTTCCATCTATCCACGTTTGTTATTATTATACCATAAGGTCATAATAAATATTCTGCTAGACACATTGATCCGGATTGTTTTTAGGTAACATGAAATATATTATTGTTCAAATTAAGCCAGGCGCTGAAAGAGACACGCAAGTCAATTGTGCCAACTTTTCTGAGCCATGACAATGCAGAGAGAGGCTATGTTCAACAGAGATGCGTGAAAAATGAGAGCAATATGGTGGGAAATGAATGTGTGTGGTTAGTGTGTGCGCTACGCTCATTTTCGTGGCCGACTTTATCTGCTCTTAACAAGACATCATCGTAGCATCTACAGAGTCTACAAGTCAGTACAGCAGCGTGACAGGGCGGACTTACATAATGTTTTTTGCACAGGGAAAAAAAAAAAACTGAATGCTTTACAGATTTAATGTTGAATTTACAAGGAGGCACGAATCATTAAGATTTGTTGCAGACAGCATTTTCATAATGCTTCCCCCTAACTCAGCAACTCATAAAACTGCAGGATTTTTAAGGGAGTCTGGGGACGTCTCCTCTCCCCGGGGACAAATGAGTGTACTGCTGTGAACTAAATTCGTTCAAATTTTCTCTGTCATGTTTACCGTAGACAAAATGACGTCTTCTTTCATAAATTTCGCGTAAGAGGTGGAATCTGTTGAAACCGACAGTGCGCGCACAAGCATCTGCTGCTCGTCTTAGGCAAGTAAGCAAGACGCACTTCAGACCGAGCCCACGCTTCCTCCTTTGTGTGGTAATTACAGCCAATAACACAACAGAGTGTACCTTTTTGTTCGTGCTTAATGGGCCAGCGGTGTGCCATCCTAACAGGCCTCGCAGCTCTGCAATCTTGATTGTGACACTGAGCGAAGGGCTTTGTAGCACTGAGTAAAAATTCAGTGTTTTGTTGTCAGCAACACATAGCAGAGCGCAGACACAGCACTTTGTTTTCTTTTTTAATTTGCTTAGTCTTGATACACATGTGGGGTTTTGTTTGGCACAAAAAAATACTTGTGTGTTTTTCCAGGTTTAAGTTAATAGCTTATGTAGAGACAGTAATAGTGTACTGTATACTGTAGCTGATAGGCCTGTTAATGATTAAAAGTAAGTTTATTCCACGGTCAGATTAAAGATTAAAAAACCCAAGTTCAATAAAGAACTGGAACAATTTGATATACAATATTTTTGTCTTGAACTTCAAAGTGCCTCAAGTGAAATATGAGGTCAAAATCAGGATTTATCCTGTTATAAATAAGTATGAAATATTTCATTAAGTATTGACACAACAACAACAGCAGCACCTGCTTTAAGTGTGTGAAGCGTCCTGTACAAACTGCGGCCTAACAAAGAAAAATAATGACTGCAGTGGGGCCGTTCACACATCAGCCTACGTGTGAATGTGTTTTTAGTTGAGGGAAACGTCACATCTTGGTGACACGCTGCAATTGAATGACTGGCTGGAGTGGCCGAGTGGCTGGATAATAGCTGGGAAAACTTTGTGAGGTCTTTAACTCCCCCTGTTTGTTTTCTTGCACCTCAATGCAGCCTTGTGCCTTTACTCGAAAAAAGTGTACTAACTTTAATTTTTACATCTTTTTTCATTTTTTTCATAATAGAACAGGTGTTACTGATGAGATGACATTGACAATGGATCCGCACTGTTCAAGTGTAAACATATTAACACCTCAGCATTAGTTATTCATTCTGCATAAAGAGTTACACACCAGCGACAAACATAAATTAGGCATTAAAGCTTGGACCATCAGGGTTAACCTTTTTTTTCTAATTCAGAAAGGGAGAAGTACACTGTGTTGATTTCTGCATTATGTTTTTTATGAATATCTGAGTTTGTGTTTCTATGTAAAACAAATATTTTTTTTTACACTTAGACTAAACCGAAGCAGATGGTCTCAATATATCTTAGCGAACCTCACTGCATTAATTTCCATATTTGAAAAGAAAACCTGATTTTCATGAATCTGAAAGGTATCTCATGCTACGATACATGAAATCCTGATGAACACCAGACACAGTTAGCAAACCTGATCACTCTTAATTTGTGATTATTATTGACAACTTTTTATTATTTATGCTTCATCTTATCACTGCAACAGCTTTAACCAAATAACAGAAATGTCAGAATTTGGACACTTTTGTCATCGTTGGTGTCTCATCAGCAAATGCCGTGCGTCTCCTCGGGTCCTCGTGTGTGGGGAAAGATTATGGGGATATGTGATATTTCCACCTGCGCGCCCACACTTTGGCCTTGCATCGCTCTCATATCCTGTCATACTGTCTCTCTGTCACCCCCAGCATGCCGCCCGGGCTTCTACAAGGCGTACGCCGGAAACATCAAGTGCTCAAAGTGCCCGCCTCATAGTTTCAGCTACGGAGAAGGAGCCGCTATCTGCCGCTGTGAGAAGGGCTTCTTCAGGGCTGAGAAAGATCCTCCAACCATGGCCTGCACACGTGAGTATACCAGAAAATAAGGCTCGTGTCTGTAACTCAGTAAGCTCATAACCACACAGACGTACAGGCCTTTTAGTCCTCCTTTTTTGATGTGATCAGAGCAGCGGGAGAACTTTTAACCTCACTGCCACGTTGTTAATTGTGAATTCACATGAAGGATTTCTATATGTCTGCCTGACAGTCTGGGTGAGTCGTTGCTTTGTCTCCGGAGCCTGGCGGATCACTTTAGCGGTCTCTCAGCATTTGCTGTCCGGTCTCGTCTCCAGGACTTATCTGGTGTGAAACTGTACATTAGAGAGTCTCTGGATGAATTACATGGCCTTTGTTCAGCTGCCTCATCTTCGCTGATGATTCACTGACTGTCATTACGACTTCATATTTGCATTAAATTACAGTTTAACCGGACTAATTCTCCTTTAATTAAAAAGCCATTTAGCTGTCACTGAGATAGACGGGGGCCACGTCTGAGAGCTCTACAGGGTGGAAGAGTGTATTTGTCTTTTACGGCGAGACAAAGCCAAGTCATTGTGGAGAAGCTGTGAGTTTACAGTTTCCCTGCAAGATGCCCTGCTTGCAGAGGAGATGCTGCTTAAAGAAATCTGCATTCATACCTGCAGGCTCTCCACTGCAAACAGTTTTTTTTGTTGGATAACTATTAGAGCAGTTCAACCTTAAATTTACTGCTTTTAAAAAAACACATTTAAAAGCACAAGTACTGATAAAACAGGTTTGATAAGCCAGCCACAAAAACAACATAATAAAGAAACATTTTTTGGCAAAATACTGTGATTCGGTGATGATTTAAGATCTGGCTTCTCTAAACTCCCTCTGTTTACCCATGAAATATTAAAGGTGTAGAGTGCAATTATAAACCAATACACCTTTTATCAAACTCAGCGAAAATATCTCCTCACAGCCCTCCAGCTGTCTGTTTTGTGTGTGTGTGCTGAAAAAAAAGGTCCCTGGCTCTGTAAATGGGAAACAAACAGGGAGGCTCACAGCTCGACTGTTTGGACAGCAGCGAGTTTGACCGCAGGATCATTTGTGTTTATTGTGAATATTCGCCTCTCCAGTTGTCTCCGGTGAATGGCAGTTTCATAATTGGTGTGTCAAAATCAATAAATTTTCACTGTATCTAACAAGTTACACGTTGGCTGAATAATTCTTGCCTGCTGCAGTGGTATGATCTCAAAATAAACAGATTTAGCAGTGATTTAAGAGTGATAAACTGTTCAAAACCATGCCGAAATGACTGTATCAAGATACAGATTTGTAAAAAGTTTGAATTCATGCTTTGTTGGGTCTGTAAGCAAGACCACAAGCAAACAACTTTTAAAATGCTCATTTTCTGAATGAAGTTTGGTACATCAGGTCCCTGCAAAATTAACAGTACAAAAATATAACACCAACAAAAAGCTATACCCCTATTCTGAGTATCGATGGGTAATTTAACCTTTTGTGAATTTTGTAGATCGTAGATGTGAAATATGACATAAGAATACACCAATGCCCACGTAGGACAAATTGACAGTGGGCTCAGCATGTCTTTTTTTTTTAGTGCTGTGTTCAAGGGCTCTTCAACAGTTGTTGTTCGCCGCTGCGCTAAATCTTCCAGGCAGAAACTCTTTCTAAATCTACAAGGCCACGATCGCTCCCAGTATAAACAAACACTCCGTATGAATGCTTGTGGGTGTGCGACAACCCAGCAGACTAACAGAGGTAGACTCACCACATCTATTCCAACAACATGTTTACACACATAATGCATTTTAATCAGGAGCTTGGAGGACAGAGCATAAAATATTTGCCTGATGTCGAAGTTAAAAAAAAAAACATAATTGGAGATTAACGATGGTGAACCTGAGAGGAAGACAAAGGCGGAGAGCAAGAAAGAGAGGATGTCACACGAGGTAGAGATAAAGGTGGAGAGGAGAGTGTAAATGGCTGGATGGAGTAGACAGTGAGGAGAGAAAGGAAGGAGGGCGCTGATACCAATCTCCCCCTAGAGGAGAATGGGAGCTGATTGATGGCGGTGGGGTTGCTCGGCAGGAGGGGGAGGGTGACTGGACTCTTCCCCCCGATGGAGAGAATAGAGGAGGTGAGATAATGGCCGATAGAGGCAGAGGGAGATAAAGAGAGGGAGAATGGACGTACGCTGACAGAGGAGAAGTAGGAAGAGTTCGCCTTTCTGCTGAGATTTTTTTTTTTTTTTTTTTTTTTTAACCAAAGGTGGGGAGGGAGGGACGGGCGGAGGAGAGGGAAACATCCCATTGTCTAGGCAGACAGTGAGCTTGGCAGGACGGGAGCGTTCAAATCCCTCAGGCCTTTTAAGTCCACCCTGTTGACAGCTGGCTGCCTGCTATAGCACAGTACTTACCCTGACACACAAACACGCACATGCAGAGAGCACGAAAACACCTCAACAAAGTGAAACGAGGAGGAGGCGAAATGGAGGAATGTGATGTGAGGAGAGCAATAATATGTGATATTTAACCCTCATTAAGAGTTTTACGGTGATGTGCCTTTTTGAAATTCATTTTCAGACTATGTTCATATTTGTGCAGAGCGTTTATGATCAAGCTGTAGATGTTGGCGATTAATCATCAATTGCTAATGAATACTGAATATTATAAATAACTGTGTGGATATGAATAAAAATCCCAGACAATGATTTTGTAAGTGAAATTCTCAAATCTAAAAGTTCAACTCTGAAATATGCAACAGTCTATTCAAACTAAAGTCTGAATATAATTTTGATAGGAATTTCTTTTTGATAAATTCTTTACTTTCATTTTTTTACTCTCATATATATTTTAATATTTGAAGTCCCATTTTTTCGCAAACTTTATGTTGCAACAGAAAAAAAAACTTGATGGTAAGCGTCTTTATTGTGCGCGTTCCCATATGAAGACAGCAGATAAGGCG
This sequence comes from Amniataba percoides, assembly GCA_037176925.1. NCBI lineage: Eukaryota > Metazoa > Chordata > Actinopteri > Centrarchiformes > Terapontidae > Amniataba > Amniataba percoides. The sequence continues at coordinate 6,574,750 of JBAJHX010000043.1, read as the reverse complement.
GGTTACACAAAAGCAGGTCTGATAGACAGAATGCCAGAATTTCAATGACATTTAAAAAACAGCATCTGGTGACAGTCGGCTCAATGACTACAGGTTGAAAGATCAATGGCCAGATACTATGATCAAAACTGTGAATGTGGAGAGATGCAAAGGTGGAAAAATCGCAAAAATGTTCCCATGGACTAATAAAGGCAAGATGTTTAAAAAAAAGACAACACCTAATGAACTTTCGACAAAGCTTCATGTGGGTCAAAAAATGCCTTTAAATTAAACTACAGGAAGAGAGGACATCACTCCTTCTGCCTTTAGAATACATTTAAAGATTTTATTGATTACCTTCATGTCAATTCACAGATAACTACCATTTTACATCCTTTAGCCCGTGACCTCGCGTCATCAAACAAAGCTTCCCTGTCTGGGTAAAGACCATCAACCAAACATTACTGCACCAGGGAAAAGATCAATCACTGAAATCCTGCACAGCTAATTGTGTATCTTCTCTTAACATCATCTAAATCATTTAGAAAGACCTTTTCTTCCTCTTCCACTGACAGGCCCTCCATCCCCTCCCCGCAACCTGTTGTTTAATCTGAACGACACCTGTCTGATGCTGGAGTGGTCGCCTCCCAGCGACACCGGGGGTCGCCGGGATCTCACCTACAACGTGCAGTGCAAACGCTGCGGCCCGGAGCCCGGCCAGTGCCACCTCTGCGAGGAGGAGCTGCGCTTCCTGCCGCGACCTCTGGGCCTGACCAACGCCACGGTCACCGTCACGGACTTCTCAGCTCACGCCAACTACACGTTTGAGATCGAGTCGCTCAACGGTGTGTCAGACCTGAGCTCCTTCCCCCGGCAAGTCGCCATCATCACCGTCAGCACCGACCAGAGCGGTGAGTGTTGATTATTTGTGCCTCTTTCACTGCGACACTGTGCTCTTTTAAAAGGTACACTCTGCACTATTAGAGTGAAAAATATTATATCTACAGTACTTCACAGCACAATTTCATCAGTGTTTCACAGATACTATTTTACAAATGATGTTATTTCTCACGCAAGCATTTTAATGAGTCTACCTTATTACAGCTTATTATTTTACTTAGCTTATTATATTTTCACACTCCTCTTTCAATCCTTGTCTCACAAGCAAAGCTGCCATATACATGTGTATGGTGATAAACTGAAATAATAAGCTACTGATGAAATGACACATTCATTATTTATCACTAATTATAATATGTATAGATTTTTTTAATTACCTGTATTAACTCTGTGCCATATGCTATGGAGCGGTCTTCGTGCATCTGTAATTATATGAATATATGGAGGTGATATGTCCATCACTTCGGGTATGATATGCTTTGATGATATTTATAATATACGGGGTTGTAAGGCGTAAAGAAACACAGGAAGAAGTCCACCTTTTAATTTAACTTTTTTTAAGACTTCGCCAGCAAATTTCCTTAACAAGTTGTACATATAACAATTGCTGACTGAGCCCGAAAGAGGTTTTTCATTATTTTTTTCAAAATGACATGCTATTTTCCTGTAATTGTTTGCCACATTCGTCTAGTTTAGGTACACAATGACTCTTCAATACGTGATTAAAATGCAATCAGATTTAGAGGACAGGTGCACTCACATCTACTTAGAGCGACTCTGCAAAATTTGACGATGTCTCATGCATGCATGGCAAAACTTGATCAGTTTAAATAACCATAACAACACTGGTCGTGAGTTTGACTGCTGTGAAGTTACTGTCATAACGACCATTCTCCAATCACCATCTCTTTCACTTTGTATACTGGATCCTTGCCCATCATTTAAAATATCCACTTTACAGGATTATTGGTAGCGATTGCTTAAAATTCAAACTTTTCATACTTTGTTAATAATCTTTACTGTCGTTGTAGATTTTCATGCAGTTGGTAGAAAAAGGCCTAGAGTCAGAATGACATAACAGTTAATGCTCCTCTGGTATTTTCAGTTTTGCGTCCATTACTGCTGCTGTAAATTATGGCGGGAAGCCAAGCAGAGGTTGACTCTACCTACCTACTCGCTCCAAATAAGAATTTTATGCTGAAAGGCCCATATTTCCTCGGGGACGTGGTTTGGTGTGTAGAACGCTTATGCTTTTAATTTGTGATTTGCAAACACTGTGTTTTCTGTTTTCTCCCTCCTCCCTTTCCTGTTCTCCCCAGACTATTCTCTTCCCCCTTTTTTCTGGTGGTTGTTTGTCCTCCTGCATCTCTCTCTCTCTCCTCTTTCCTGTTTCCAAACATGTTTGTTTTATCCTCTCTTCTTTGCCCTCCCCACCCTTTCTTTCTCTCCTTCCCTCCATCCTTGTGTTGCCATGGGAGTCTGGGAGAAATACATTTTCTCATACAGCCAAAACACATTAAATGCATTATTGTATGTCACAAGGGACACCTCTAGCCTTTACAAGTAACTCAATGTTACACGCAGCCTTTTTATTTCATTAGGATGCCCAGTTTAGCAAATTGTCGTGACAGGTCCCCGAGCTGTACACAAGACCCATTTCATCACTAATTCACCCAGCTGCAGCTATTTAAAATGCTCAAGGGAAGAGGCAGATTCCTGGCCATCATCCACAGTGATAAGCAGCCTGATGACGTCTTCTACCACTGTCACCATGACTGAAAGAAAAGTGAAGTTAGTGTCTGATGTGCCATTTTATGGATGCCTATTGATTGCATAGTTGGTTTTTTGTTGGTAAGAAATTGTCTAGTGCACAAGTCAGCCCATATGCAGATGATGCTGGTTTGTACTTCAAGAATTTAAACCCTTTGATTTTTGTGACCAGTTTTGCTTCAAGATATACAATGTTTTCTCGCTGAAATATTCTTAGTTATAACCCACCACTTCAGATAGTATAGTATTAGTTCTGGTAAAATATGAATGAGCAAATCATTTGAGGTTTGTCATGTCATATATATCAGGTCTACTGTAGAACCTATAGTGTTTCGAGTGTAGTGAGGGTCGAAAGCGATCAGTCCCTTACCTTGTTGACTGTTATATGATATTGATATTACAACTGATATTACAATGCTAGCCCCCAGCAATGAAGATGGAAACATTACAACCTTACACAGTCCTACAAAATCTAAATCCATCAAATAGTGTACAACTCTGACAATATTCCTGGGTGTCAGACAGTTTTTTTGTTTTGTTAGATTTTACTTTTGTTTTAATAATTTTTTTTGTTGGTTTGAATGTATATCAGTTTTTAGTTTTGCTTATGTTAAATAAAACTCTTGGAGACCTCAGGCACTCTCCACAACTTTGGGCTTTTCAAGTATGTTAAGCACCATTCTGCCTTATTTTCAGAACGCAACTAGGAGCTAATTTCAAAAGAGGAGATTAACATGTGTATAAGACCTGCTGTTTCTGTCGGGGATGGAGGAGGAGGATTCATGCACGCAAACATCCCACGCAGTACCAATTACCACTGTCAGTTAGAAAATGATTGTTTCAAGTTTTTATAATATTGAGAGCTTAACATATAATTATTTACGGATTAGACGAGTTTTACAAACTGCATCAGCCATTTAAACCCCAGCTCATGTCTTTTTTGTTAAATGTGTAATGTATGTAATCTCATCTCAAAGGGGTTTATCCTTCAAACAATAAATCTGACTTCGAGTCATCCATCTCAACAAGTAATTTGGCCTCATCGTCAACTGCATTTTCCTTTGTTTCACAAATTGTCTCAAATTAAATCAGAGGAAGACTTATTCAGGGACAACTCTGAAATAAGCTGATTTTCTAATGGAAAAATCTTACTCCACTATCATATATCTTAGCTCTTTTGAAGATATTAAGTTAGAATTAGTCCCGTTTTTATGTATTTATTACAGTACTATTTACCCTAGGGACTCGGTGTGGCATATGTTTCCTGAAAAAGCAGTGATAAACTTAATCTTATACAGCAAATCCTGCATTACACAACATTTTGCAGCACTCTTTCAGACAGAGAAAGAAGTCTGCTACGCTTCTGTGTCTTTACCTTAGAGTCAGGTTGCGATCTTATGGTACAGTTTAACATACACTTCCTGTCATGAATAACCACTGTCCCAATCTATAACATGAACTAATATTTTTCCAAAGCTTACACTGTAAACCCTGATTTTTCTGCAGTTGCAGAGCTGTTTTAGACATAACTACCATTTTGTTTATATCTGCTATTTGTTTACTAGTCCTTCAAACCTTAACATTAGCATCGACATAGCACTGGATGGAAGGATCAGCTCCATCATCCCGGCGCTTGATGAAGAATTCGCATTGTCACATTGTCAGCAGTGTACAAACTGCAGTGGTTTTTGAAAAGGTTTGAAGTGTACATAAGGTCAGCATATTCACTCAGCTAAAAGATAACCATGCAAACCTTCTTAAGGAAAAGGCATGCTGCAGTGATCTGATTTTCTGCGACTGCAGTGATATGCATATATACAAATACCTTTGCATATATGCCTCCCTGGAAACATCCTAAACTGCTCTGTGATGGGCTTGTTTGGAAAGGTGCACAGAAAAATTCTAACACCATTAGCATAGCGTTGCCATCAGCAGAAATGAGACAGCCATGTGAATTTCTATGTGTTGTGAGGAATATCAAGGGTCTCCTGTAATAATGTACGCTAGCCATAGATAAATTAGACTTAGTCATTAAAATGCAGATGGCCCTTTTGGTAAATGCTTTGTGCCAGTGAGGTTAGTATGTGATTTGTTGTGCCCATGATGGGCTTCTTTGCGAACACACACACACATACACCGGTACTGTACACATGCATGAGTGGCTTGGAGAAGCTAAGGTCTGCGGTAATTTCCTGTCAGGCATAACCTTTTCAATATTTTGTGATTCATACAGTGAGGCTCATCTGATGCAAGCATCAATCTTTATAACATGCGCGCACACATGCACTGAGTCTCGGCGTGGAGAATTATAAAGCATAAGGATTAACAGCAGGGGAGTGTCTTGGCCTGGAGTAAATCCCCTCATATTTGGAAGAAGAGAAAAAAAGGAGTCGGGGGAAATTATGTGTGCATTTGCACTTCTCGAAGTCGGCACCAGGAACGTGGCACCGCTGTGATCTGGCTGACTTATAAGTTTACAGTCAACTTTAAGATGAGGGGAGATTCACATCCGCCACAAAGATCTTTTTTTTTTACCTACTAGAAAGTTTGAGGTTCATTAATAGCAGGTGGAAACAGGAGAGACCACAACCTCCCGCGAGCGGCATGCCAGCAGTGTTGGGGAAATAAATCACCCAATCCTTTCTAACATTGAAGTTTCACATGCACAGTGAATTATATTAAATCTGCTCCACTGGAGGAAATTTGAGCCACTGCCCATTGTTCCAAGAAGTGCCCTCCCACACATCCAAAGCCTCTGCAACAACTTCTCTCTGCAATCTGCAACCTCACCAAGCAAACAGTGTTCTCCTAAACATCAGATAAAAGGTGCAATTGCCCAACTGCTGCCTTGCTCATGGGAAACACTGGTGCCTTCCCAAAGTAGGTGACTGGGTCAGGAGGAGGGGAAAAGAGCAGGAGGCAGCTGGAGGACGGGTGACGGCTGGATGAGGATGTGGAAGGTTAAGCGAGCAAAGGAGAAGTGAAATGAGGGCGTAAGCGGTAAATAGAGAGGAAAGAGAGAGAGAGACTTTGGGAAAGAAAAGAAAGTGAGAGATAGAGGTGTTATGAATGTGGAGAGCAGGAGAGGAGCAAGACAGAGACGGATGAAGTGACAGGGACTAAGAAAGAGGGCGAGAAGAGACAGAAAATGAGAAGCAGAGTATGAGAAGATGATTGAGTGAGGAGAGGATCGAAAGAGCAAAGAAGGGGGTGGCAGAATGAAAAAGAGGGTAAATTAACTGACATGAAATGTGGGCAGAGGATAAAGAGAGTGCGGAGGAAGAGTCGCAGACACACCGAGACATCTGTGCATTCGTGTGTGTGTCTGTGTGTGTGTGCACTGCAAAAGTGAAAACTTGAAATTGCTCGCCTTAATGTGATTTTTGATGAAGCAAAAAACAATTTAAGTGACCATCATCCCAACTATTGAAAGCGATTTGCCTCAATACAAAATATATTCATTACATAACTGCTGTGCATGCTCATTTTGTCATTACAAAAACTTTTTTTTCTTTCTTTGAGATGAGTTGTTCACTCGGTGAGTCTCTCAGCTTTTATGAGTTTTTGGCAACTCACATGTTCTAAAGGTAAAATAATTGACTGAACTTTTTGTTGAAAGATTAAATGAATGAAAATGAACTATTTAATGTTTTTAAAGTTTCAGTAAAACTTTTTCATAATTTTGAAAACTTCAGTAAGTTTCAGACTCGAAACAAAAAACAATCTTGACGTGATTAGCTGTGAAAGTTACCTCAGGTTTTTTGATTTTACAATGTGTTGATGAGTGTGTTAAGTCTGAGTGTATTAAGATTATGTAAAATAGAACAAATACACATTTGAATGGAAGCGGAGATATTCAACAATGCAATGGGTGTACGTTTACATGAGGCTATTTTTAGTTTAGTTTACTGCGTGTATACAGTGTAGGAAGCGGGGTATTTCACAAGCAATAGCTGCATTTCATAATACAGTCTCGGAAATAAGTGCTGAGAGGGGGTGGACAGGTGGATGACGGCAGAAAGAGGCAAAGGAGGAGGAAGAAGAGGAGGAGAAGGAGGAAATGGCCTAGAAACAGGAGAGTCGCTTTAATCACAGGAAGCAGCTGGGTAATTGTGTATGTCACTGAAAGCAATCAGAGACAGATCGGGCCCCCAGTTGCAGCGACGTATCAGAACATTCTTCCAGCAACTTGAGAGACTCTAATCAGACAGTCTTTTGTAGATGAAAAGCCGGTGGGCAAAACCGACTATCTCGGATCTGCCTGATGACATGGAATAACGTGGGAGAGGAGTGCTGCTCACTGACTTGGCATTGAATGTCCAGATCGTTATGGTTTTGTTTCGCTCACCTGAAGGCAGACGTGGAAACTGTGCATCAGCGAAGATGTTATGCCACCATCCTCATAATCGAAGCTGATACGAGAGCGTGCTTATCTGCAAGTAAACACATCGAATCGCCCGTAACTTCAGGGTTGATCATTGTTCGTCATAGATGGAAAACAAGACCTGTGTAGTCAGTCTGTTTCATTTCCATGACACTGATTACCTTGGCTTTAAACACCAGTATCTTCATCACCTTCATCTGCCATCTACTTTCTTTACGAAAGGATGCAAAACACACAGACATGCCAACCCCGTGCATAATCTGAAACTTTATCACAACCTACACTGACTTGGGAATGTGCTTACCTGGCATGCAAGCTTATTACACCACGCACACAGAGAGTTTGGAGTTAATGATGCACAGAATACGGTGTAGTAATGAAAGATTAATAAAAAAAAATGATGATGCAATGGTAAACCTTGAAGATGTTGGTGCAGAGGCATTACTGTATACTACAAAGCTGAAGCACACTTTTTGGCTCATGTTGGGAGCATTGTCAGTGTCATTGTAAGACTGCAGAGGCCGACTCATTGCTAAGTACTTGAGAAATATTTAATTTTCTATGAAAGGTTATTTCTGATGAGCCACTCAGAGGCACCGATTTTACTCACTATCTGGTGCTGGTGGACTGATGGACGGATGGATG
>JBAJHX010000043.1:6541014-6561057 GCA_037176925.1 Amniataba percoides | reverse complement strand
TGTGAAGGTGCGTCGAGGGAATGTTTCGCGTGGCAGTGTCACGGATGTCGCGTGTGTGTGCACGTGTCTTATGTTGCTATATACATCAATGCAACTGCTCAGCACCAGGGTCATCTTCATCATTACTCTCTCTCACACACACTCACACACACACACACTTTTTAGGCCACCTGTGGAGAGAGATACAGGGGGGAACAATGGGACGGGGTAAATTTATTGGACAGCCTTCTGCCTCTACAGTGATTTATCTGAGTGTTTATCCTGCTGATGTGCCTTTATCTTTTTTTTCCTCTTCTTTCTCCCCCTCCCACACTTTTACATTAAGGCCATGTGTATGTGTATGTTTGCTCGTCGTAATATGCTGTGACACCACATGCCATTATATTTTACTATGTTAAGACAGCCCTGTGACTTTGATTTACTGCATTAAGCCAGCAGTTTAAAGACCTTATCTCATTTTATTCACAATGTTTGGCACAATGTTTATTCCCTTGTTTCCCCTGTAATCCCATCTGTAAAATGTCACGTTGATCAAATGTTTTCTTTTTTTTTGTTATCTCTGCCTGTCTGATCGTTTTGTCTCGTGAAAAGAGTTCAGCAATAATTCACTCATCCCATTTTTAAACACATACTCATTGATGTAATATTGCAAACTTACTGCTAACTTTTTTTTTTATCAGCACCGTGTCATCATTGAAATGTCATTACAGTTTGATTATGATGTGTGCAGTAAAGCATGAAGAAAATTACTTAAAAAAAATCTGATGGTGATATTGAGGGAGTAGGTTATAACAATTTCTGCTGCAATTTACTTTTTTTTCTAAGGGATTATTATATTTTATTATTATTATTACTATACAGCAGTCCCTAATTATTACCCACAGTAACATTTTAAATTATAATACGTTGTATTTTTGTTGTGGCAGCTGATTTTAAACTGTAGTTCCCCAGAGCTACTGATTGTACACTCATGCTGACTCTCAAGTTAAGCCTCCATTAATATAAGCTATACAGCAATTTATAGGATGTCGGTCTGATCTTTGCCTCGGTATATGTTCCACATAAATACAATTATTGCTGTACAATTATTCTAATCAAATCGTGACCTGAGGGTAGAATATGAACAATAATGACTCTTGTACCAGTAGATTTGTGAAGTTGCATTTGCACACCATTTTTGTACATTAAGTGGCAGTTCAGTTGAATATTTAGATAAGAAACAGATCGTAAATCTGCTTCACAGTGAATTTTGGTGTGATCACCTTTCATATTTTGGAGTTGTGCATTGAGTTGTGTTGCATTGTGCCCTCCTGTCATCCACACTAGGTTTGCAATTCAGTGCTTACGATGATCAGTGAAGTGAAGTGCGAGATGAAAGACTCACATTATGCCATGAAAGTGTAACCTGAGGGGAAATGAGTGTATTAACACTTTGCAGCGTGGAAAAACCTTGGCAGTTCATCATTTGACCAAGAAAAAAAAAGTGTAAGTGAGAGTTTTACCCCAAAAGTTTGTTCCTGTGAATCTCATCTAACAAGCGTTTGTGGTGGGTGGTACATTAAGATTTCTAATTTTACCGTGTTAACGTTAAAGTGGTTGGGAAATGTGACGACGGTTGTTTAAAGATATTGTATGCATCTGCTGCCTGTAATGATGTGATCCCAATTCGTGCAGATGATTGTGTGTTTCTTGGAATCGAACGAGCCAGATTACGACTCCGCGTTGCTCCTCAGAGGCGACATCAAGTAGCAGCTGCACACCTCCCACTCAGCGCAGTCGCTCTGACCTCCTCATCTCTATTAAATAATTCATTCATTTTTCACAAAATAGTTCTATTAATTCAAATCCATCTCACTTCAGCTCAATCCGGTGACACAAGGTGAGGGAGAATTATTACTCCATAACAAAAAAACAAGCGGTTCAACAATTGGAGACCGAGTGTAAATGGAATATTGAGAATATTACTGGCATGTTCAGCCTCCTCAAAATCGTTGCATTAATTTGTTTGTCTTGTTAGTTACGTGGTGACACGTCCTTTGGGAAATGGCGTTGATGGAAATTTCATCCGCTCGAGCTTGCATCAGTCTTTGTATTCGGAACCTGTCTGCTCCCTGTGGACGGCGGGAAGCTCGGCGCCGATCACGGCTGAACACGTGGTCATTAAAGTCTGCGGCATGTTGGCTTCAGATCCTCACTTCACTGTCAGTATCCTCACCATGTGTTGCTCATTCAGTCATTGCTCATTATATCTTATAGATACTTAGATTTGTAGCAATTATAAGGTGGTAGATGTGATGTTCGTTACTGATTGTTGTTCATTTACTGTCCTACTGACCACACAACTAGTTTGGACAGGCAGTTTATCATGGTTAAAGTCTCAATTCAAACCAGTAATGACTGATTCTTGGGAGCAGTGTGCGTCATGATACCAAGATCATGATATTAACACGATACCTGCCTTAAACATTTCAATATAGTATTTTAATATTTAATTACATTACGGCAAAATTTTAAATTTCATGAACTGTGATGGCAGTTTATGAAATTTGCGAGTTAATGTGTACCGGTGTGGATATTTGCCACGTTGGTAAAGTTAAATTAAATAGTCATCACTGCCCTTAATTGCCTTAACAAACTCAGATGGTGAGAAAACAGCTTACACTCATTTGACTTATATTGAACACACGTAATTATTTTATCTATCAAATTCATTAATCTGTTGCTCTTTGAAATCCTTAATCCAGTCGGCATCTCTGTCAGCAAGTTGCTTTTCTTACACTGGCTCACACAGTCTATTGCTGATGTGAGACTACTGATTATAGATGTTTTAACGCTGAATTAATTTTACAGTGATAGGTGAGGAAAAAAAGTGACTGCTGTCATTAAGGTTCAACTAAGGATTTTCAGCAATGAGTTCAAATCTAAATCCTTCATTTGGGCCCTTTCCAATAAAAGAAATGTTTTGTTAAATAAACAGTGAAGGTTACTACTGTTTGTCCTTGTAGGAACAACAATAAATTCATCTTTTCTTCGCTGTGATTGTAACAGAACGCTGCAAACTAAAAGATTCACCTGCTGTGGAGGTTTGAAGTGTGCAGCCAAACTACCTTCTAACACCAATGTTGTGGTTGCTCTGTGGTCTTTTTCAGCCCTATCCGACCCCGTCTGAGCAACCTCAGCACCCAGGGGTCACTGATCCCATCACACACACACACACACCAACGACTCCTCTCCACAGCTCTCACCTCTCCATCTCCCATCCTCACACTCACTCTTTTCTCTCGAACGCTGGTGATGAATACAGAGAAGATTGGGCTTCATGTTACTGGACATGGCGTCGTTGTTGTTGTTGCTGCTTTGTTCTCGCATTCATCCCAACGTGAAGAGCGCAGAGGATGTTTTTTCCTCCACTGTAGTCGACATTGTGTGTGTACAGTATGTGTTGGAGGCTTGTCTTCTTTTTGAAGTGCTGATTAAAAGACTAATCATGCTACAACAGAGAGCTGTGTTGTTAGATAAAAGGGAGATGGACGTGGACGTGGTTCTTGGTTCTTGATGGTTCTTATTTGTGTGTGTGTGTGTGTGTCTGTGTGTGTGTGTGCGCACAAGGCTATAGCTATATACACAAGTACAATGCTCTCATATAACAAAGTGAGGTGTTTTTTAACTATTATCAGCACTATGGTATAGTTTCTTTCAGCTAATTCTCATTTTTATGGAATTTTCAATGATATCATTAAATCCTAATCAATGAATGTGCTTTGCTCTGTTAACCCAGAGTTGCGATTTCTCCAACCTCATCTAGCTCAGTTAAGTTTTGAGCCAGAAAACCATAACAATGAACTGAAAAACATTAAAAAGCAGAGCTGGTGAACAATTGTCTGCGGGATCATCGCTGCAAGCCACCATTGTGATGTGATCCATCGTTGATATGAAGATGCTGATTATATTTGTTTTAACTGCTTTAATACAAGTGATCTTTGTGGTGCAATGGATGAAGTCCTGCATCAAACCTCATGATATTTTCATATTTTCATTTCTTATTTTCTTTGTTTTTGTAGTTTGGACCTTTAGAGGCGTCAAGGTTGGATGATCATGCCTGCAGTGTTTACCTGACAGCCCTTTCACAAGCTGAGAGAACATAAATAATAAATTAAACAAGCTAAAGAGATAGCTTATTCCACTGCGGATTCTCTTGTGTGGCCGCCTCAGACGTCAACGCTGTGAAGACAGCTTGTTATCAGCTTACACATGTACGCTGGACGTCCCCAACGTTTTTAATTCACTACAAAATCAGCGTGTGGCGTCCTGGTCGCCTGTGTATCTAAAGGCAAACGTAAGCACAACATGCCTGGTTTCATTCCAGCTCAGGACACGTATATGTTTCCAGTTTACTGCACATATCATTCCCATGACATGCACATACATTATATGCACAGAGGATGCTTCTATGCATGTTTATACATATGTTGCGGTTGAGATGTGCATTGATGCGCCATGTATTAATAGAACAGGCGTACACGTGACAGCCAACCTACATAGAGAGCTGCTTATTATAGAGTGGAAAATATAGAGATATAAATATATAATTTATAGAATATATAAAGCTGGGGGAGAAAAGATCAAATCCCATGAAATGCAAAGCCACCTGTAGTACACCATGTCAACTTCTAATCTTTTTCCAAAGACACGTCAAACACGTGTCATGGTAATAACATGACAATTCCTCTTCAGACTTTTCATTACTGAGGATAGCTGGTGGATGTAGCGACTAACTTATTCTGCAGCTCATCATTATGTTCAAAATGTGGTTTATATATATTTATTATTTCTAACATGACAGATCAGATTCACATCACCCACAGCAGCTTTTGGATTATGTAGTTTGAATGCAAAACTTTTCACCTTATCATGAATATATTTTGCTATTTTGCTTACTGCATTAAATTTAGATCTCAATTGGGATTTATTATGAATAGCTTAATTTCAATGTGCACGTTCTGAGGGGAAAATGGATCAGTCTGTACTAGATATGGTACTAAATAGTTAGAAACACATTAATATTACTTCTCTTACATCTGAATTTATTGTAATTGCTGGTCTCGGCTGCCACAGATCCACACTGCCGCGGCACATGGCAGTTAAATTGGGCCCAACACTGACAAACGTGACTCACTGTCACCGCCAGCGAACCAAAGGAGCTCTCATCTTTCGGTGTAAAAACCCTCTTTGAAGGTATTCACCCTTCAGTGTACCTCTGCCCTTTGACTGGACCTATTTTCCTCTGCCTCTGTCTGTCTACTGTATAACTACAGTATCTCTCTCTGCCCAGTCTGTAATCATGACAGCAACCTTTGAAGTGGGACGCAAACAGATGAAAGAGAATAGGTATAAAAGAAGACAGTTTTCAGAGAAGGTGCTGGTAGTGGAGGTAAGGGGAGACAGGATGACACTATATCGTCTGTGTGCAATAGGGTAAAAGTTCATTTAGCATAAATGCATTCAAAAATTACAAATTATAAACTGGATTTTGGTATATTTTAAAAAGTTGATTTAGTCCTTGGTGGAAAATTAACACTTTTACTTCCTGACAATTCCCAGTTTTCTCACTTGATAGTTGTGAAACCGTCAGTGAAACTTCCAACTGTGCAAAACCTCCAATTACATTCACTTATAAGGTTCCTTAAGCTCATCGCCAACATTTTCAAAGTTATTCTCTTCCAACTACTGTATTGTTAAGCTTTAGGAACTTTTTGATAACTAGACAAAGCCGCACATAAAATACAAAATGTATTTCCAAAGCTGTTTCTTGTAGTTGCGTTCAAGTGCTCGGTCTCCACAGGAAGACTGAAATGTGAGTATAATTTCAATCTCTTTATAGTCACTCTGTGCTGTGAAGCTTCTCTCATCTTTATTGAGCAGATGAGAAGGTCTCAGTGGTAAATATGTGTTTGGTTTTACACTTTATAAAGCAGACCAACTTTCAAGCTCACCTATCACTTTGAGTGCTTTGGGAAAAAGGTGGATGCTTGTGGGCTTTTGTGTGTGTGTGTGTTACAGTAAGTACTTTAGTGTGTGCGTTATGCTGTTTGTTCTCCTCGGGCACGCCTGACTTTTAATAGAGCGAAGTCCTCGAGGAGAACGAGGAGACACACACACACCTGCAGTGGGCTCACGCTGTCATCAACACTATTCAAGATGCCTTTTTAATCGTCGCACACAAACTGGTGCGTCCGTGAACTCGTCAGTTTCAGACTGCACCGAGCTCCTTTGGTTTTGTTAGTGTTATTTATTTAGCTGATAAAAAACAGTTTAATTAATAAAGATGAAAAGTATTTATAGACTTCAAAACAGACAGGAAAACCAAAAAATGAAACTCTGAACAGTAAATGTAATTCACCATAACAGCATATTTTTCTAACCTGCCATTTGAATATATCATAAGCAATGTTAAACATAAATAACTTGGGTTTAGTTCACTTAGTTTGTTTCTGCATTTTATAAAAGTCACAATCTATAAAAACTGCGTCCATAATATATTGTACCAATATGCTATAAATCATAGAAGTGAAGGCTGTTGACGGGGTTGCAGGCCAGAATCCTAAACCCTAATTATCACTTTAGTTATGATAATTAACCGGGTTATTAATTAGCACTTCAGTGGTGATAATTAATCAAGTATGAAAGGCATTGTCTCAAAATGCAGCACTGCACCAATGTATAATGCTATTTCCAACATATGCAAGGATATTTTAGTGAGGATAGACAGCCGTTGGCATCATTGTGCAGCTGCAAAATAGTTGATATCAGTTCAGTTGTTGGCAAACTAAAAATGTGGTAAAATAGGTTATGTCATGTTAGAACTTCAAAGGTTTGAGTGAATTAACCTGAAATCCAAATATAAGTGTCCCGCTAACTCGTCAACCTTTCACAAAAGCTTTTGGAGGTAAACTCACAGTTTTGTCCGTGCCAGTTGAATAATGCTGTATTCGTAAAAAATTAGCATGATTGAGTGCACTTGTCAGGAGAGACCGCGCTATGTATTAGGCGAAAGGAGTGCTGTGTTTGCAATTGTGCAAAATAGCACTGTACACACAAACACACACGTGCAGACACACACACATACACACGTGTGCATAAACAAATGCACCACAGAGCGAGGGCTGTGTGAAAAACCCTGCACCTGTAATGGAGTGATAATGCTGAGTAAGACAGACACGCACACACTTTTCTACACACACACACAAAGACATAATGACTATAGCTCCATCAAACTGGCGTGGGCTGTAGAGTAGTGACCTAAATGGGTTGGGATTGCAGCATCATTGGTGATTACCATTGAAAGCCTTGTGAAATATAGCACCTATAAACAGTCTATAGGGGAACAAATTCACACTGGAGTGCAGAGCTACATGAAGCTCTGCAGTCTGAGACAAAATACTGTATATCCATCATTAAGAGACATCCCTGCACATGCGGCACACAAAATAACATCATTAACTCTTAAAGTAAAAGCCATTTAACTTACATGCAGGAGGTAAATGTATATCTCTAAGTTACACAAGTGATTCATATTTGCTGCATATATATCACATATTCATCCTGTCTCTGTTGGTTAGTTTACAGATGAGTTTTCAGTTTTATGCTTTTTGGTCCACGCAGATGATTTGCCCTCTTTGGAGCTCAGTTAATTGTCTCGCATCACTTTAAAAATTCGCATCCTAAAGAGCCAGAAGTATTGCAAAGAAATCCTGCTAACTGGTGTTCAACCTAATATGACCCACATGTTTAAGCTAAGAATACAAGGAAAGTGTACTGGTTTTTATGCTCATGTGTAACAGAATAATAATTCATTTGAAATAAATTAAATGTGACCCAAAGAAAACTATATTCCGATCTAAAATGTGAGCAGAAGCTATCAAGAGTTGAGCCCTGAGGAGCTCCACATGTGATTGTGGGTGTTCCTGATTCAATTACTATTACAAATACTATTACATCTACACAGTACTGCATTTCTAGTACAGATTCTTTATGTTTGACAAAGCATCCAGTCAAACAGGTGTTATTTAAGAGTGCTTTATTTGGCCTTTGACTTCCTGCCAAAGCACACCACTGCCATTATCACAGGTTAAAGTATGACTTTGAATAAATTAGTGAATTAAGCTTATAAAAGTATTACTTCCAGGGTTCAAAGTGATCATCTGGTGATTCAAATGACTGGAGAATTGCCTTCTGTGAATTAAAATGTATAGGAAATATACAGTATTTTGGGGGGAGATGAGCACTCAGTTTGAGTTGGATTCTTCTGACAACAACATTTCCAACATCAGGACATTTGACCTTGAGAGTTAAAGTTTTAATAACCATCCCATTGCAAGTTCAGCAGTAACGGTGAAGGTAGCATTGTAAAATTGTCCAGTCAGCAGTCAAAAGTAATAGAGGCCAGTGCTGAAGGAGTTTAGAAACTAAAGTGCAATAAGAGAGTGGGGAAAGTTGAGGAATTTATAAATCGAGGAAGAAGAACAGATTCAGTTGGTTAGAAAGTATTAGGATTGTTGTTCTCTGTGATCCACTATGTTTTACCAAACTCTGATTACGAAGTTTAAGTTTTTTTAAGTGATTTTTTCTAGTTGTTCACATCTAAATCAGATAAACAGTGTTACGACGGTACCAGTTTTAACATACTCATAGTGCTTTATAGGAATTATTTCTGTAACACTCCCTATTTCCTTTTTGAAATGCTGTCTTCATAAGAATAAGCAGCAAGGCCGATTATAAGCCAGTTTTATTAAAGTAATGTCCATTTTACAGCATTTACACCTCTTTGGACTATTACACCACATCTCGCAGTGTAATTCAAAAATGAAATATACATATTACAAACCTGTGTAGAAGAGAGAGGGACAACTCTGGATTGGTTTTGAATCCTTTCAAATCCCACAATTTCCTCCATCTGTTGAAGCAAGGTCATGTTTTCCTGCATTTCCCTTTTAGCTTTTCTTGGTTCTTCAGTCAATTTATTTTCTTTTTCTCTTGTCTGATCTTCTTCCAGTATCGATCAAAACCACAAAATATACTGCTCAACATTAAACTTTGCCTGGTAAAACATAAGCATAGGTATTAAGAGTCATTAGAAACTAATATGAATAGTCTTTCATGAGCTTACGAAAGAGGCATCAATATTAAGTTGAGGCTGTTTCATAACAAGTTAAAAAGTGCATAAAGTTCAGCCCTCATCATGATTGTTTCTGTTCAAATCCAGTGTTCAGGGGTGCAGAACTCAGTGGCATAAAACACACCTCTGTCCTTTAAACACTAAATCAATTCTGGAAATAGAGATCATAAAAGAGTGTGAGGGACGAGCAGAAGAAAAGCCCAGAGACGTTTCAATGAACCTCCCTTGGCAGATGTTTAAGAGCCGCTGATGAAAAGAAAACATACACAGAAAAAATGCACAAAAACTAAGCCGACGATTTTTTTCACCAGTCTATGAAAGTCAGTTCGATTTGTGAAGAAACTTTTATGAAGTGACCCTTAGACCTGCGTGGGGGTGCACGCATTTTTTTTTTTTTTACTTTTCTGTTTATTTCCATTTAGACAACTTATGCATTATTGATTCTCACACTATTAACACATTAGAGCCTGCTGATGGCCAGATGCCTGAATATATTCCTCTAAGTCTCACGTAGAAAACACATCTATTAGTTCTTATATGTGTGTGTGGACATTAAACGCCCATCTATTATGCTGCTCGCCAGCAAGCGAAACATTGTGTGTGTGTGCAACAGAACCACAGATGGATGACACACATAACTCACACACACACGCTTCGCTGGCAGTAAATCCCCGCAGACCACACAGTCCTGTTACCAGAAGGTTTTCCTGTCAAAGTGTCCTTGAGTAAGACAGTCAACCTCAGCTCGGTCACTCATCACAAGTCAGATGAGAAGCTCTGCAAGATTAATAAAATATTATGTGAATATTCTCGTATAGAGCTGCACAGAGCCACCGCAGCAGCACTTAAAAGGGAAGCTGGGTAATTTTTATCTCTTCCTAAAGTTCCTCTGGGAGAGACAGAAATTCTTGTCATCAGTGTTTTCACCTCGGCTTTGAATTTATCAAGCAAGACAGTCTGATTAAAAAATGTTGTAACACTAATTAGTCACACACAAAAGATGAACTGTTGGTTGTTCGCCTTATTGGCTTTGTATTAAATTTCAGCATTGTCTTGTGTTCATTCAGAAGTTTGGTGTCATCTGTCATATTAATGTTTTTCCCTCTTTCCTTCAATAATGTTTATCTAATTTAATGTATGATTAGCATTTTAAGTAGTAATAATAAAAATGTAATTATTATAAATTCCATTTATCGACAAAGTTATCGAAAAGTTAAGTAATGCTTTATTATTATTGAACCACCAGAAGTGCAATTGGACTTGGCCCTCTGTGGTCTTCTCGGTGCTTTAGATCAAACAGGTTTAAACTGCAATTTGTCCGTTTAAAGTATGTTCAGCTGATACTCTGTGATCCAGTACCTACAGTGCTAACCCCTCGACTTGCCTTCCATTTCTGTTTTGAAGTTTTAAGAACAGCTCTGCTAAAGCAACACGCTCAATGACTCCAGCTTCTTAAAGGCATTATGGAGCACTTGACACTGAAACAGCAACCTCTTTCTGTTCAAATCTGCACAGACTTTGATGTTAAGCTTCCAATATCTTTTTTTACCAAGGCCGGGTGATTTCTCCTGTTCCTCCTGTTTTCTCCTGTTAACTGTCTCAGGGCTGCCTTTGTCTCTTTCTCACTTTCTCCGTCTTTCTCTCCATTTACAAAAGATTTTTTTGAAAACCCTTCACATAAAACAACATTTATTTATAAAGAGACCTTGACAACTAAAAAGCATGAAAGGCTTTTCAAAAATATAAAGCGATCCTCTCAGCCATCATGTACCCAGCTGAGCTTTTGTGGCAGCTGATTCCAAACTTTTGAATGTTAGTTTATCTGGATGCAGTGATGCATCAAAATCATTTTACAAACCATGACGATGTCAACTTCCAAGGTGCCTAATGGCGACCTAACAGTTATGGGAATCAGTAATGACTTATAACAGTATAACAGTCTGTAATATATGCAGTCGTCCATGTAATTGATTGGGAAACACAGTGTATTTCTCTTTAGTTCTCAAAGTTGATCCTGTGAAAGAGTTTTCTCCACATCTTCTCAAAGCAGCATTGAAAGGCTCCATCTAAATGAGCTTACTGCACAACTCATGTCCAAGCCAGCTGTCTTGGAATATCTTCAGGGTTTTGTCCACCAATAGCCAAGGGACAGAGGGATGTGTTGAGGGGGTTGATGGACAGAAAAAAAAAACATGACATTTGAGAGAGACTGAAGGAGTGAGGTGGATGAAAGTCCCCTGTGTGATTAGAGCCCAGAGAGAAATGAAGGAGTAGAGACAGAGGAGATGGGCGAGTCATAAAAAAAAGGCCTATCTACTATCTGAGGAGCTCTTATTAAATTTTTCCATGCCAATAATATGGTACCAATATTAATGGATCCTTCCCTCCTCCCCAGTTGCCACCTGATGATAATAATCTACACAGTTTGTTATTAATTATTAGTGGTATTGTAATCCAATATTTTTTTAAATCGGCGCAATACGACTGGTCAAAACCAGCCAGCGGGGATCACCTGCCCACAACAAGAGGCCGTAGTTGCATGTTCACATAGGCAGATATTCAATATTTTGTTATGGATATTTGAAAATTGTTTAAAAAAGAGAATCTCTAAAGGCAAAGAGACTGCAGCAGTGCTTCATAAGCTTCATAAAAGCTAAAGCCCAAATGACTTGAAGAGAAAATGACAGAGATAACTTTTGCTCAGGAGGAAAAACACAGCCTCCCAAATATGCTAATGTGTAAGTGTGAATTTATCTGTGTCACATTGGCGTTATTGCTCCATAAAGCACTGTTGATCAAATCTTGTGCACTAAACTGGCTTTTGTGATATCAGAAATATTCTGAGGCTCACTGTTGCTTTATTGATTTACACTGGGGATGTTTTGTTTGTTCAAAGATGGTTTGTGCAGATACTGTGTTTATTAAATCTATTAAATGCCAAAATTGCTGCATATTACTCATAATACTCACTGTGATCTTTTGACCATTAATTTCTTTTATTTTTATTACTGGTATATATCTAAGCCTGCAGGTTACATGTAACATGGCCCAGATTTAATAATTTAATAAAAAGTACTTTATTTATTGTGCCCACCATCAAATATCTCTTTCTGTTTTTATAAATCATTTGAATATGGGCCGGTCACTGAACAGCGTTCACCTGCAGCAGGTCTGTGTTATCATTTCAATTTATAATAATTAGGGCAAAAACCATTTAATACGCTTCAAATAGCTTGTTATGTTTATTTATAATTCATTTAGGCTACCAGGTAGAAAGCTCTGTGGCTTAGTTAATGAGTTAATAAAGAGATAACACTTTTTTTCCAAGGACAAATCGATTGGTTGAGGAGAAGATAAAAATTCAGCATTCATGTTTTCTTTGTTTTTTTTTTTTTGTTCGACTACAGTCCAAGTAGCAACTAAATAAAAGTAATAATTAGATCTATTATTCAACAAAAATACTGTATCAGCCCAGGAAATTAGATTAACTCGTGCAGAGAGCTAGCATGAGTAAGCAAAGTAACAAAGCGCCTCATTTCCTGAACACACACACACACACACACACACACACACACACACACACACACACACACACACACACACACCAACATTTTCTCTTTCTTGCATCCTATTACTGTTATGACTGTATATTTGCCACTGCAACAAGCCAATCTCCCCACGGGAATCATCAGAGCTTCATCTTGTAAGAAGAAGATTCTGGAGGAGATGTGTGTGTGTGGGGGGGGCAGGCTGGATGCAAAGATCGGGTCAAGAATAGATACAATGGGAAAATGTCAGGTAGAGAGATACAGATAAAAACAGGGGGGAGAGACAAAGAGAGAGAGAGGCTGATTTAGACTCAGCGGTGCGTAGCGGCTACCA
Organism: Amniataba percoides; assembly: GCA_037176925.1. Classification (NCBI taxonomy): domain Eukaryota; kingdom Metazoa; phylum Chordata; class Actinopteri; order Centrarchiformes; family Terapontidae; genus Amniataba; species Amniataba percoides. The sequence continues at coordinate 6,548,000 of JBAJHX010000043.1, read as the reverse complement.
GCCCATGTTGTCATTGACAGGAAGTGAAGGGTACATGCCTTCCTCAAGCCAGCTTATACTGCTGACCTCGAGGGGGACAGTGTGTGTATGTGCGTGTGTATGTAGCCTATGTATGCGTTACAGAAAAAGAGTTGGCATGGAGGGGTGGAGGGGTTCGTAGCCTCTCTCTCCCTCCAGGCCTGGAATGAATGATGCTCCCAGTGGCTTGGTATCACCTCTCTGAACACACACACTGAGCTAATAGCAAAACTGTGGGATCAGGAACATAAATTGATGTTAAGCATGTTTTTTTTTCTTCACCAGACCTTTTAAATCTGATACTGTTATTCCTTGAAAGTAAATACCAACTGTGACATTTTGTCCCTCTGTTTTATTGATTATAAACTACATAAGAACTTAAAATATAAAAATGTCTAATAATTATAATTTTAAATGAAAAAGACTCAAGTCATTCTTGTGTAACAACTGACAGAATTTATACATCAATCAATCCCACCAGTTTAGACATGAAATGTAATCTGGTTCAGTTATAGAATACAATACAGTAAAAGAAAAAGGAAAATTGATTCCTCATATGAGTTTTAATGGGACCTGGCTGGACCAGATTTGATATTTGATTAGAGGACAAAATTGGAAAAAGATATCAGCATGCATTCAGAGAAATTCCTCATATCAGTTGACATGAATGTATAAATAAACTTAACACCGGGCTGTTCTGTTAAAGCAGATACATTGGCTCTGTAATGAAAAAAATACTCCACACACAGCAGGAGAAAAGTTACAGGACACGGGATGCAGGACGAGGATGATGAACTCGGACTGTGACAGTTACAGTACAGATGCACAGAGGTAGAGATGCTCAGAATGCAGGTCACAGGAAGCGGGATGGTAATTGGGTTTCTCACACCACAGTGTTACCTCCTGGAGATTATTGGCATTAATAATCAATTCCTGCGAGCTGAAATTGAAGAGAGGTGGAGCGTCCTTAGGTGAGAATAAACAGAAGCAGGTAGCGGTGGAGGAGAGGGAGAGGGAGCGAGCTGCACTTTCACTTTGTCACAGGGGATTGTCAAAGTAATGGTCATGTTTTGACTAGACAATCAATGGCCGTTAAATTTGGTATAATTTACGAGTCCTCGTAGCTCTCTCTCCCTCCATCACACATGTAGGTGGGTGGACGCCATCAGTCAGAGAGCAACAGGCGATCCACTTACAGCCCAGTGTGTGCATGTGTTGTCACCAGCGTGTGATTTCCAATGCGGCTCTGCTCTCTCCGCTTTCCCAGACAACTGTGGGGGATCGGCTCAGCGGTGGCGGCTCTAAACGAGTAACGCCCTGCAGGCTTTTTGACATCTTCAATCCACTCGCCCGTCGAGGAAAAAGTTCGAGTGTTTAGCAGTTTTTGATACATTTTAAACAATCTGCAGAAAGCTGTGTGTTTAATTACCTGCAGGACTGTGTTGATGTGTTGACCTGACATCTGTGCATCTCTGCTGAGAAGCTAAAGTCCCGTGAAAGACTTACTTCTCCATCCCTTATTGGAAGTCCTCGGGCTCTACTTCCTCCTTTTGATTTGTATTATTCTTGTAGAATAACTGAGAATGTTTTGTGTCTTTTTCTTTTGCTCTTTCAGACTGAGTCCTTTGGATTCTCGAAATTTCTCCATTTTGCACACTGATAAAACAGTTTATAACCCCTTGCACTTGACAGAATAGTTCTTCTTTTCTTTTCTCTTACATTGTCTCCACATTGAATACAGAGGACAGGAACTAACCTCTGCCCATCTTAGCAAGTCCTGCTCTTATTCACTGCACTGTAGTGCTATAATAATTGTAATATTTATACACAGGGATGTTCAGACATTGCTCCATTCACTTAGTATGTACGTAAGTATATTTGCACTATTAGAACAGTCAGTGTTTACACTCACTATTTACTATTTACTATACTATTACAACATGGTCATAGGTTTCTTTCCACACATTTAGCATGTAAATGATGACATATATCTATAAATATCTGTATACATTGTTTTTTTTTGTTGTTGTTGTTGTTTTTGGGGTTTTTTTTTTTTTGGGAAAATCCTTCTTGTTATACCTATAAACCATTCCAATAACATGGCCCAGTAACAATATTGCAGCACCTTTAATTCTCTGCTGGCTCTCTGCCCGGCCTGACATCTCCGTTACAGAACAAAATGGTGCAACAGCCAATTATTGTGGGATTATTAAACAGTGTATGTTCTGCTTTTGCATTGAATACTTCCAAACAAATCCTGTCCAGTTCATTTTGACAGACACCAAGTAGAACGCGAGCGTTACCTGTAGGAGCCTGTTTGTCCTTGTGCAACTTAAAGAACTAGGACAAGGACACAATAAATAGGACATACAGTAGGTTACGGGCTGATGCAACCTGCTGAACAATGCAGAAAGGAAGAGCCAAAAGCATCCGATGCAGCAAGTAAAAATCAGGATTTAAAACGCAAGATACAGAAGACAGGATATGAGATGTAACGCACGGCCTTGTCAAGGCTTTGCATCTTGTATTAACTGGCACAATATACCAAAATAATTGCAGGGGACCTGGTGAGAACAGGGAAATAAAGCACCCTGCGCCCACTCAGATTTGGATTCTGTCTTTTCTGTAGCCACTCTTCTGTGCGTTTATGTATGAGTTATTGTATTCCTCATGAACAGCCCCGCCGTGTATTGACTAATTACATTTTCTCTTTTCATATGGTTATCCATGCTAGAAGGCAAATCAAACCTCCACCGTTACCTGTGAGTATTTGGGGATTTCGCTGCGATATTGTGCCTTGAAGATTACCTTTTTCTCCTCTGGATGTTTAAATATGAGAGTTAAAGCTCGACTTATTGATCTGGGAGTTTGGGCTGCGGCGTGTGTCGCTTTACCGCGCTCACTCATATTTTACTTCTGCTTTGTGCTCCGGTGAGGTGTTGCAGAGCCGGGATGCAGCCTTGCATCATAGACTAAAATATACTGATGCACGTGTTTTTATCGTACATGTGCTTGAATACATACAGCGCAGCCAAAAGCATACAGACGCAGACACACACACAAGATGGATAACAGTTTATTTCAGATACAGAACCTGAGCTGAGTGAATGCTCTCCTTTCCCCTTTGTTGTCCAATCATCGCTCCATACACACACACACACACACATGCATGCACACACATTCATAGAGAACTTTTGCACTGAGAATGAAAGCAATGATGTGGAGTGAAGAAGTGAGATATAGATGCAGCGAGAGAGGAAATATGTGTGTGTGTGTGTGTGTGTGTGTGTGTGTGTGTGTGTGCGCGTGCGTGCGTGTGTGCGTGCGTGTGTGTGTATGTGTGAGCGCGTGCATCAGTATGACAGCTTTCAGAGCAGCACTTCTTGGCCAGCTGATTCTCTCCCATCTGAGATCCTGAGTGAGGATTATAAAACCAATCAGCAGACGGTGATTGCTGCAGCCAGCCCCGTGATTGGATCACAACCGAGCCGCTGCCGTCGGCTCTCGCAAAGAGAAAGAACGAGAGAGGAGGGCGAACGAGGCGTAGGGGAGGGAGGGAGGGAGGGATGGAAGGGGGGTGGGGGAGACAGAGATGAGAAAAGGGGTAAATAAAGAGAGTCGTCAGAGGAAGGCTGTAGCGGGAGACAGAGAAGATGAGACGTGGAGAGAACATGAGATCAAGATCTTCAGTGTTTCCCATCAGCCTTTGCTCACCGAGTCATATTTACCACCAGCAGCTCACGCGACATACAGTATTTTTACTGTGTGTTATCTGTCATGTGGACCACTTTCAATCAGCTCACTCCCCTCTTCGGCTAAAAAAAAAAAAGAAAAACATCTATCATAACCAAATAGAGCACAGTCCTGCTCTACATACTAAATGAAGTGTGCAGGGTTTCCACAGCCTGCTGTATGTCTTTGTTATCCTAGCATGTTAAATGAAAAGGAAACTCGCTTAAAGGAAAACAAAGTGGCACATTAAAGGCCCGAGTCTGACAGATGTTGTTGAGACACATTACGGTTTAAGTGATGAAGTGTTTTGTTTTTGTTCATTTGTGGTTATTTCCTTGTTTAAGGCTCATTCTGGTGCAGGGGAGGTTTGTTCATTTGGATGTTTGGGGGTCCTGCCTCACAGCAATATGAGCTCGGGTCCTATCTGTGTGAAGTTTGCTTGTTTTTTTGTTGTGTTTCTGTTTCTCTCCTTAAGGTGTTCAGTCCGGCACAGTCCAAACACGATGTAGATCAGATGGTCTGATGTCTGTAAATGACCCCCAGACCAGATATGCCACGTTATTGCATCTTTGTTTGTCCGTATGAGAGTCCTGTTACAGACTTGCAGCCTTTTCCAGGTTGTTTCGCTGCTTCACAACCAATGCACGCTGGGATACGCTCCAGCGCAGCAGCAGTAAATTAGTACAGCGGCTGTATAGTTTTGACCCCCCGCAGTCTTTCATGATGTTGCTATGAAAAAGACGTCTTTCATCTGCCAGAGCGGTATTACAGTCCTCAGTCAAGATATCATGGGATTAGATGCTCCTCTGCAATAACACGGAGCAATAACAAAGTAATTAAATGAATTGGCTCAACCTGTGTGGTGATAGAGGTAACTGGAGACAACCCAAAGAAAAAAGGAAAGCTGTTTGTGGAGTTTGTGTCACTCGAACAGCCCCTTTCTCGCTTTTATTTGACGCAACCTTGATGGTTTATGATGACATTAAAAGCTCTGATGACAAAACTACTTATACAAAAGGCTTTTTTTGTAAAGAAGAAACAGAAAGTGTTGTGACATTAATGAAATCAGTACTTAGCTGAGTTTTATGTTTAACATTTAGATTTTCCATCTTTATGCACTCCATTATTTTTCACAAAATAAGAATAAAAACTAAAAGTCATTTTACATTGATGTTGTTTTACTAAATGTATGGCAGATATGTGGTTTGACCTATCTGGGAGTTTGACAGCATGCCACTGAGAATAAGTAGTAAACAATTTTTGCCGAATATCAGTGCACTTACTTGAAAAATGTGTAAATATTCAGTAGTAAGATGAGTTTCACATAGACCAGCAGATCAAACCATAATATATATTTAATCAAACAAACTACTTCATATAGGAGGTGGGCAGACGGTTAGCTAGAGGAGTAAAAATAACAGGCCCTGCAGCGTAGAGGGCTCAGGTACGTTTTTAATGGTATGCACTGTACGTAACAGGACGGGTGTGTGCGTGTGTTTGTGTGTGGACGTTATGAATTTGTGCATCTGCGGTACGGTGTTAGCAGGTGTTTGCTCACCGTGTTTGCTGGCAGGTTTTGTTTAGCTGGCTTCCCCATGGGGCTTGATGTGACCTGGGGCATCTGTTGCCCCCTGCCCATTTCCTGCCCTTCAGCGCCCTCTTTTATCTGTGCCCATGACCTGCTGCTACCACACACACACACACATATACACACACATACATTCATATATAAGCGCAGACTAGTTCACTAGTTTGGACCAGTGGAGGAAAACAACAGATGTGGAGTCAAACAATGAGAAGACAGGAGGTTACTGTCGTGTTTCAGGTGCAGCATAAATGCTAAAATCGTCTGAACTTTGGCACATTTGCATTTTCATTGAGGGTTAAGGGAGATGGTAATATAATATTGAGGGTGTTGTAGAATAGATAGGGTTGGATATGAGAATACTTTTAATGGAGGATGAAAAAGATAGAGGTGATAAGGTGCAGGAAGAAGTGAAAGTGAGGTGAGAAGGGCCATATTAGCGCAGCTGGGCCCAGTAGGGAGATCTGTACCGATGTTGGCCTTGTATCTCTTTATTTGTATTCAGGTTACAGCGTACAAATACTCGCCTGCTTAATATGGGCAGCATCAGATAGGGTGGGCTCGGGACAAAGTCATACACTTAACACAAACTTTAGGGATACACATAAAGGATTACTGTGAATTACTGGAGAGATCAGTATGAACTCTCAAATAATTGATATGCTTTAACGCAATGCAAAATTGCCCCAGAGCTTATCTTTTGTTATAGCATCGCAGGTCCTGACAGCAGCAACAAGAATAATTCAAAAAAGGGTTATCTGCTCTGGGACAAGGATGCATTTGTTTGAGCAGTTGGCTATTCAGAATAAAACCCATTTAGTAAGATTAACCATCTACAATTATCTATGGTGCTCGCAGATCCTGATCAGCTGTTCTTGCGATGCTCATAACAACAATGCTAACGTGCTTTAGCGGATTTAATGTTAGTATTAGACATACTATTAGTACCATGGTTACCATCATAGTTTAGCATCATTTTAGAATTAGCCAAAAAAAATCTTCAATTCAGGCTGTTTGGTTGAAAATCAAAGCATGATTGAATAAAAAAAATACTATTCACTAAATTTATTACATTTTCCCCCATAATGCATCCAATAATTGTTGAGACATTTCGGTCTGAGCCGAGGCGGCGAACCAAATTTATCACACAGTGGGAAAAACAACCTCAGCGCTGCTCAGTACAGATATCACCTCAGAAATAACATGCACCTTTTTATTTAACATCACAGAGCTCCTCCAGGGGTAGACATAAGTAGGTATAAAACCTTATGTCACAACCTGTCATTACAAATCTGTCTGATTAGTCATTCAGCGCCAAGGCAGCGGCAGGATTTCAGAAAGACCTTCATGCCTTTGAGTTTTGAAGGCCGTCACTGAGCAGCCTGCATGTGCCGTGTTGTGTGTGGCCATATATATCTCCAGCCAGCTCCTCTGAGCCCTCCAGACGTACAGTAAGTCACCTATTCACCAGTCAGCGTTAAGAATAGCTATTCCCAAGGATCGCTATTCAGCAGTGTTCAGAGCAGGTGGGGAGTTTGAAGGGAAAGAGATTAGCTATTTCTACTCCACAAAATGATTTATGCCCAGACTTTTATCAGGAAGCTTCCTTCCCCCCCTGCAAAGATCATTTCCCCTGACTTCACCTCACAAC
>JBAJHX010000043.1:6524039-6540887 GCA_037176925.1 Amniataba percoides | reverse complement strand
GTTGAATTTCCTCCCCAGAATGCAGCCCCATTGTCTTCTGAAAGTTAGATAAATCAGTTGCCAATGCCTTTTGTCACTTCGGTTCATTTAAAAGAAATTGCATTAGCCTCACTCCATAAAACCATTCATAACGACAGCGGCTCGAACTTAAATCTCCGTAGACCTTTACACATTTTAACAACCACCGAAGACACCCTCAGCTTTGAGGTCTTACAGTTTGTACTCCATTTCCGCGGTGTATTCAAATATATTCAGAGTGAGACATCAAACACGCTGACAAGATGTCTATTCTGGAGTTCTCCCTGTCTCTTTTTGTGAAACACACTGCGCACATTCAGTCACCACTCTTGCATTTGTTCTCATGCCAGACAGTTTATTAAAGTGCAAATTTGAAAGTACAGCATGAGTGATATTAGCCTTTTTGTGCGCTGTGCTCACAGCACAAATCTGTCTCTGAGCATAAGTTTGGAAATGTTTATTAGTCCAAGCATTATCTGTTTCTAGAGTATCAGTTTGTCCCACTTTTCCTGTCTGGTGCAAGGACGTGGTGGCCACTAAAAATCCACAGAGACTAAATAAAAAAGATTATTGGGAAATGTGGAAACATCACTTCCAAATGCCACTTTCTTTGTTCCATAGAAAACATGAAACTGTGACCTTTCATACATTTGTAGAAGCCGCTGTTGTGACTGGACCAAACGGACGCTGAATTACTCCTCAACACGTTTACTGTCACCTCTGTGCATTATGAGTGCTTTTTTAAGTGCTCGCTGTCTTCGCTCCGTTCGGCCGCCCTCCCTGCTCCAATCCCACGGCTTTGTATCGGCCGTGTGGGCTATTTTAACTCCGGGATGGTTGACTTTGACAGCAGGGTTGTGTATAGATGGCTCAGCTTGAATTGAGCACCGTAGGAAAGAGTGTGTTGCCATTCTGCCCGCTGTGTGTTCTGCTGCAGTATGTCTGCTCTGGGTGCTATAGGAGGGTCGACTGCTATTTATACTGTACCTCCACTGCAGTGGCACTCCTCCCCCTCTGCACCCCCCTCAGAAAGGAGACGAGAGGAGATTTTGAAGCTCCTGAAAGTTTTCATCCTGCTGTGATTTACAACGATAACTATGAAACAAGTTCAAGTATTTCATTTTTTTTCTGTTTTTGATCTTGTACATGCAGCATTTGGATTATGTAAAGGTGCATTTTTTTTCCTCATCATCAGAACCGTCATTGTCATCATCATTATAAAGTCTAAATTAAACATTCAAGTGGAATTAGTTCAAGTCGCAGGCAAGGACAGATATTGTTCAGGACTGTGACTCAAGTTCAAAAGACTAACACGACACATTAGTTAACTTAATCTTTGTGGCTTAATCATGTGTTATGTAATTAACATTTTTCTCTTAGGTTACTGTGATGCAGCTGCAGTTTACAGAGTCTACTTTAGGCGTAATGATTAACTATGATGAATGAGCAAGACAGCGATATTCTAGTTTACTGATCAACATGCAATTGATGTAAAAGGCCGTCAATAGATCCACACGAGAAGCTTGAAATCAAAGAGATCGTCACGTGATAGCATGTTTGGTGTTTTTATGGTTTGAATTTAAAGTAAAACACATTATATTAGAAAAGAAAAACACAAAATATAACTTTATTTAATTTAATTTATGTAAAAAAAAATTTAAAACCTGGACTAAACTGGTGAGCATGACAACTCTTCCTTTAGGTTTTTATCTGAACACAGGCGAGAGCATTGCGTTCATCGACATCTGTGTCTGCCTATATCTTTGTCACTTTCCAATACTGAATGCTTGGTTTCAGCCATAATGAAGCTTTTAAGTAGCAGCATGAGAAGTGGACAGGGTGTTAAGGACAGGGACCGGCAGGGAAATCAGCTGTCAGCGGCCAGATACTTCCGTTCTTCTCATTAATTACTTTTGGGGGAGAGAAAGGTGGAGGCCAAATGAGTATCGATTGCGGTGGGCCAGCACAGGAGCCGGTTTCGCTGGCCTTTCCCCACACGTCACTGCGTCTCCACATCCCCATTAAGCGGGAACAAGAGGGATCAGTGGCAAGCTGGGACCCTATTAAAGACGGGACCTCAGAGTGTCAGATAGGCTAGCTTAGCACACAAACCTCCTTTACAAGACAACGCTTTCGCTTTGAATCTGTCTGTCTGTCTTTTAATAACAAGACAAAGGTTTAAATGTTACAGGCTGGGACTTTTTCCCACAGTAGTTTTCTGCAATTTACCTTTCTTATTTTTCTTTTTTTTTTCTACTTTTTCTCCCTCCGTTTTGGAAATAGTTCAGATCTCTCAGAGAGCTCTCTTTCTTTCCCTGCTTTTGTTGCGTGACTGATGATTTTAATTACCTGTTAACTCCCTGTACTCAGCAGATACACATGATAGATGGTCCGGGTGACTGTTGTAGCCACCATCTGGATGGGGCAAAAAGGAGCCTAAGGAGCTTTTCTCCACTGTCACACTAAAGACAGCCACCGCAGCAGGAGGGGGCTGCAGGTGTACCGAGGGAGAACAAGAAACTGTCCCAGTTTAGATCCGGTTGACAGCTATTTAGTGTCATAGGGGTCACATCCATTTTTCCTTTCTGCAGGCAGCAACAATATGCCTCCAGAAAAAGAGGCCCATATCACCACAGTGGGGAGAGAGATTGCTGTAGATGATTGGCCAGCAAATTGCAGCACTTTATATGGAGATTGTAGTGAAGGAGACGGAGGAAGGGATGTGAAGCTTCCGCAGGTACACAGTTGGATGGATTCAGACGCTCAGGTGCCATTCGGTGACCGGTGTCATCTTTGCAGGCCAAAAACCGAGTGCTCCCAAAAGTTGTGAACTTCGCTGCAAAAGTGGAGGCTTCCCAGGTATCTCATGGAGGAATGAATGAAAACTGAAATGGATAGTTGCCCATGTGAGAGCTAGCATGAAGAAAGGATGTGTTCAAAATTCACCGCTTATGTGCTGCTAAGCGCAGTTTATTACTTTCTAATGTTCTGTCCAAGTTCTAAGAGTGACGCGTGTTCTTTATTTGTGTTGCACTTTAATATGTCCAAGATGAAGCATTTTGCCTTTGATAGTTGAAAAACATGGAGTCATGCAACGATTTTCAGTTATTGCTGTGCTGTAACAGCTATAGTATCTGAGATAAGTCTGGTGTCTGCGCTTAAACGAGAAACATAAACGGGTCGTAATCATCAGTCAGCAATGTAACATGTCCGAACAAGTGAAATATCTCAATTTAAAGGTGACAAAGAGAAGATGATAAATAATAGATCTGAAGTTGTAGTCTGTTATATTGGTAAGGACTTATTTGCCTTTCTTGATATTATCAAATATAAAGCTAGTGTGAATAGAATAGCACTTAGCTGATCAAGACTCACAGGTAAGTTCACTGTCTGAAAATGAAAAAAAATTACCTGCACTTCTGAAGCTCGCTCATCACCATGTTGTACCATATTTGTTGACACACCGCAGAGATTTGTGGTTTAGAGTGTTGTGTAGGTTAATCCGCATCTTGGCAGTCCAACAAACAGGCACACACAGCAGGAAGACGATCGTCTCAGGTGGATAACACAGAGGTCGCTGCTAATGAGGTAACAATATCAAGTATGCTCTGCTTGATTGAGTGGGGGCTGAACGGTCACTTATTTAAACCGGATATCAACTCTCTATAATTAGACTTGGACAGTTTATTTGACCGTTGGCAGCTCGGTGTGTTTGTGCTCGGAGTTGGTGGCACAGAGCGGGTGACCCACAGTGCAATGGGAACGACCTCGGGCGTTAATGAAGGGTAATGATGACAGTCCCCAAAGAAGACCCCGTGTCACTTTGGCTTTGTCTTGCGGTTTGTAATGGCAGCGCGCATGAAACCACAATTGAGCGCACACACACACAAACACACACAGACGTTACAGATTCAACAAATGTGACATTGCTCCGACTGATTACTTGAGGTCCCACTGGCGACGTTTGAGACGACTTCAATTCATTCGCTCATTCCCCCAGTTCCCTGAAGTGCACGCCACGTACTCGTTGATGGCAGGCAGTGCTCGGAAATGAGTCAAATGGCATTGAACTGAATTAATTTGAACGGAATCAAATTCAAGTGAATTGGGTATTTGTATGTTTGTACATCATCTGTGCTCATGTGTGATTCACCCCATTCGGTGTTTTCACTCCGTTCACCCATGAAGATGCGTGCTGAAAGGCCAATCTGGGTCGGCCGCAAGACAAACGCAGCCAGACACCCAGAAAAGGAGACAGACATATCAATATGACTGTTGTAAACAAGAGCACCTATATTGTGTGTGTCTAGGTGTGTGTGTGTGTGTGTGTGTGTTTCTTTCTCACTCCATCTCTCTATCAGCGGTGAATCAGTGGAGTGTTAGGACATCGCTTAAGCTCTCGCGCAGCATCAATACTGGCGCTATTGATTTTTTCAAACAGTTAATGGAAGCCTTTAGGGCAGGAAAGCTAATTAAAATCATATGCAGGTCAAGCTCATTTAAAGACTCCCCATTAGTTTATGTTGAGCTTAACCACGCTTGACTGGAAAATCCATCCATCGGGCATCGTAATTGACTGGTGTTTCTAATGGCTTTCCAATGCTCCTGCATCTCCACGAAAGAGAGTCAGTTCCTCTGGCAGATTTCATGCTGCAGCTCTAATAACCCGCATACAGAATCATTAAAGACGGTTGCCGCGCGTCCTGCGTCCTCAAAGTATCTTGCCACTGCCTGGAGACAGAAGAAAACAATACGCACCCACTTTGCACAACACTGGAGTGTCTAGTGTCTTTCAGCAGTCTTAAATTATGTCCAAGTGGAATTACTGTGTCGATGGGGACTCTGGTAGAAAATATCCAGGCACCTTTGTACATCAGTTTTTCCAATTTAGCAAAAAATGAAGTTTAAAAGTTAGTTCAGGTTTAAGGCTTCTCATCCACAAAATCTAATTCCATAAACATCTATTGCATTACGACAGCACTGACTAACCATCAGCTTTACAAGCGACAGATACTAGTACTGTATTCAACGTGCAATGTATGCTAATTCTAGTCCAAAATCCCATTACACAGTCCTCCCATCCATTGTGTAAAATAACCCAGAACTCATGCAGATCTTATAAAATTACATCCACAATGTGAGCTCAGCGATGTAGATATAGCCAGAGGTGAAATTAAGGAGAGTTTATCTTTAAATCAAATCAAAGGTTTGTGTTTAACAGGGACACTTTGTTCGGCATCTCCTGGACTCTTGTTGAAAGAAATATACCATACATATGTTTTGATTTTTTTTTTAAGTTTGTGAAAAATGGCTCAATTAGAGCAACTGGGGCTTTTGTATGATTGCTGCGAGAAGGATGTGTCACGATGAGTCCTGTCTTGACGCGCGAGCCGAGCTGCCACATTTCCACTGGCTATTATTTGGCGCCCCGGCAGACAGCGGTCCTTGCTTCTCCAACAAACAAACATGTTGTTTTTACACTTGTCAGCTCTCGTCTGTTTGTGTGCGCGCGCACGTCTCGTGTGCACGTGCCTCCTGCAGACTGTGCTCCCTTGTTTGCTTGCACAGCTCATGCGAGTGTGCATTTCGCCGTGCCTTGCGGTGGGAGGCTGATTTGAATCTGTGAGTCAGAGGGAGATTGTGTTTAGGCTGTGTTTATTGTTCCCTATCAGGGGCCAATATGCTAACAGCAGATGCCAACCATCTTGCTGTGTCTTAGTTTGATTCCTCCGCTGCATGACTCTCGCCGCAAACCACAGCGCCCTGCCACCACTCTTGTACCCAGCTGGCATAAGCCGCGAAGGGGAACCCTGCAATGTTGCAGCTTCAACAGAGTGGTTCATTAGACGGAGTTAGATCAGATAAAATCCTCCTGAGATTAATTTTCTCTGCCACTGAGGACAGACGGAGCAGAAGATACGAGCTGAGTGAGATGGTCATATGAGAGGTTATATGTAATAATAACACCTAATAAGAAGGCTTTGGCTTATTTTGAATCTGGAAAAAAAAGGAGAGTTTATTTTCTTCATAGGCTGCTCCATACTCTCTTTTTGTGATAAAAACATGCAGACACGCACTCGCACACGGTGAAGCCGAACATACACACCTATGCATACACACACCCTGCCCTTTGAGCCTGCTGATTATGCTAATAATATTGAGCCGTTTCCACCCACGCGTGATATTATGTTGTTCTATTTTTGCTAACATTTCAGACAACACACAAAAATTTAAATGGCTATTAAGATGGTGGTTATTAAGGAGAAGCCAAGCATTAAAAAGCATTTCATGTAAAAGTGTACATCACACTCTACCCGACGCTCTGCACGGCACCTCCAGCTCTGTTTCATCCGTCACCAAGTTCTGATCCAGTTAAAACTGTTGACCTGAGCAGCTGGCTGCTTGATTAACTGCGTGTTTTAGTCGTTTGTAATCGCAGTCATCATGGGTTGCACGCATGAAAAATGGTAATCTAAAGTCTCTACACATAACTCAGCACACAAACTTTTAGAATAAAATCAGTGTCACTGCTCTTCTTCTGCCAAACGCTCGCTTTTTGAGTCCCACTTCCTTCTGATAATTAATTTGGAGGGAGACTTGGAGATGGAAGGAGGCGAGGACAGAGAGCTAAAACCGTGTCGGAGGATATGGAGAGATAAAGCCAGCAGCCGATGAACAAAAAGAGGCAGGTGGTGAGGAGAAGAGAGGGATGAAGCGAACGGGGGTGCTCACTTTCAGCTCCTTATTTCAGATAAGTAGCAGTCGGTCTCTGGCTAACAAGCCCAAAACTCTACAGCCCACAGCTCTCATGTCATCTCGCCCCTCGACCCTTAGCCCCCAAGTTTCTCCTCCTCAAGCCCCAAACCGCCTCACGCTTCCCCTGAACCCAAAGCTTCCCCTAATACTCATCCTCAAGTGCTTCCAACAGCCTCCCCAGGCACACTACTGTAGAATAAGTGGAAGGAGGAAAAAAAATGTGTCAGTGTCATCATTTCACTTTGAATACACATGAGAAAAGCAGGCCTACATTTTACATCCACATAATGAGTCAGTGCTGTAACGTTACATGATATAATATATAATAATGACTCTCAGGGCGGTTACATCTGCTGACCTCTCTTGGGAGCTCAGCGCGATTATTTACCCAGCAGAAATTCATAGAGCAAAGCTAATGCAATTCAGTCCAGGAAAAGAAGATCTAGCTTCCTCTTTTTTTTTTTTTTCAATCAAAACGAGTTGATCATATGGGAAAAGGGGAGTAGCCGTGTCACACCTGTTTCAAAATAGAATAATAAGTGTTACCATGGATGTGTGATAATTATCACTGTCGAGGCGAACAGGTGTTAATCTGCTGCGTGTCTCATGCATGCGGTTGCACATACAGTACACACATTGTCAACCGTTGGATTTCTTCCTTCATTGTGCACCGACTGAATAAAAACTCTCGCTCTGTATTCGCTGAACTTTTCTCACAGCTGCTCTCTGTGGTCACCTGGCTCAGCATGTTCACGGCTCTGTGAGGCTAAACGGCAGCTAAAGCTTTAGTTAACATCCGCTTTCTACACGATCAAAGTGAGGATGTGTGAGATACATGAACTATTGAACCAAACCAAGAAACATGCCATGTAAATATTCCTCTGCATGATCCAGTAATTCTTTAACTGCATGCTCATACTAATATATAGTTTTATGACATCAAATGAAGAGAATGAGTTTTTTTCTTATATGTTGTAAATGCTTTTTTTGTTAGGATTGAAAGCTTTACTATCTGAAATGCATTTTAAAAGAAGTTCTTATTCAACTCAACCTATTTTCAATTAAAAGTAGCTAAGCGTTGCACAAGTCACCTTGAAACTGCAGAGCTCCATCGAACACACGCTTCAAAAATCACATTTTACCAAGCAGTAGTGAAGTTCCTCAGTTTTTCCCGCAGAGATTTAAGCATCGCACCAGAGCATAATTGGCCTCAATCAAAACAAGGATTTGATATATTTGTAGTTATTATTTATTGGCAATAGTCTTTGTGGAAATGCTGTGAGAGGGGCAGAATGATTGGAGAGGGATTGTGCATTCGTGAAAAATCAGTCAATTAAAATCTGTTTTTCAGCTCAGTGCTGTTTTTATTTGTACACACTGAAGGGTAGGTGTGTAAAAGGAAGCGTGCCAACCTTTGTCACACAAGCCATTAAGCACATTAATGTTATTTACTTTATTCATAGAGACACTTACAAAGATGGCTGAACTTGCGATGTGATCAAAGACGGTGAATCTGATGTCTCCTTTTTTGTGTTCACGCCAGGTCCGTCTCTGGTCGGAGCTCTGAAGAAGGACTGGGCCTCTCCAAACAGCATCGCTCTCTCCTGGCAGCAACCTGAGCAAACAACGCTGCCCATCCTCGACTACGAGATCAAATATTATGAGAAGGTACAGGTAATTCTGCTCGTGTCCAGCTCCCTTTTGCATCTTGAGTTTAATTGTACATGTTTGCTATGGATTTACATACAAATTGTTGATGCAATTTTTCATGAAGTTGGTACAAATATGGGGTGAGGGTCTCCAGGTGTATGAGCAGCAAAATTTATTGCAATTTTAGGATGTAAGCACAATCCTTCTGCAGCAAAATCGGAAATGATAAGGATCAGGAATACAGTTTGAGCACCTGGAGTTTGGCCCCAATCACTTTATCAGCCAAGTGGTCCGAGCCGTTCCCTCGAAGAGAAAGAAATGTTTTTTTTTTCTGGAGTTTTAAGGGTCCCATGATACAAATACGGTCTATAGTGCCCATTATATGATTATTAAGCGCTCGAAATATGCTTCCAAGGAGAGATAACAACCCTTTTTAAGCTGAATGGACAATTCATTTATGCTCTCTCTGCATAATTATGTGCATAACATTATTTTTAAAGACAATGATATCTCTGCAGTACACCTACTGTAACTGGTAGTTCAATAAAATGTATGGAAAAACATTCTTATTGCCCTGCTTGTCTAAATTGCTAAGATTGTTTTGATCATCTCGCTGTCTCCCCCACAGGAGCACGAGCAGCTGAGCTACTCGTCAACACGCACCAAGGCTCCCAGTGTGATCATTTCAGGTTTAAAACCAGCGACCTGGTACGTCTTCAGCGTACGCACCCGCACGCCAGCTGGATACAGTTCCTACTCCCCGAAATACGAATACGAAACCACAGGAGACTGTGAGTACCTGAGAGTATCTGCAGCACTTCCATACATACATGATAGCTCTGTTTTTGTATGTATTTGTGCCTCTTTATCTCAGGTTGGCATGAAGCTGGTGAAAGGGGTCGGCTATGCATTCTTGGTCTGCATTGTATGAACAGCGCTCTCAGAATCCATCAAAAACTTCATGGGCTGTATCAAGGCCAGTTAAGAGCTTTTCCTTTTGCACGAAAAGCCTCATTTGTCATTTAGGCTGAAAAAGCGAGGTTTAATCTCACATCAAATTTCCACTTTAACCTCAGAGGGTATTAAAGTAGTCAGATAACTGCCCCGAGCATAAATAAAATCTATGTTTTATGTGTTTTTCATGTTTTTTTTTTTTTTTTTTTTTGCTCATCTTCAAGACTGAACAGTCCCAGATAGAAAGGGGCTAGCTGCAAGCAGCAGTTCAGGGTCAGATGAAGTTCACATAGCCTGAAGCAGCGCTCAGGGCGGCCTGCACCAAGAGCACAACAGCAGATAATAAGCCTGGAAATGAGCCCACCAACTGGAGCACCAGAGTCAGAACTTCTTGATAAGATCCTGAAATATTAACCATGGACGGAAATAAACATATACGGTTTTAAAATCACAAATACACCGTAGTGTTACACTTTCTTGTCTCAGTGCAAGCAGCAATTTAGATGTGCTTATAGTGAGTAGACTTCCCATTACTCCCCATTAGGCACAATTGCATATACAGGAAATGGGGGTGTGGATAGTGCCGTTTCCACACTCTTAAGATTAACACAGTAGGTGTGTTACTGCAAATTACTTTCTCGATAATACTATAGTAATCTGAATATGTCGTTCTTCGCCCCCAGACAGCTTCTGGCTTCACTTTCATACCGTGTGAAATCAACTTGTACTCACTGTGTATCATGTCAAAGTTTATTTGAGTCCATGGAGAAGTTATATTGAGAACTAGCCTGGTAATATAGTCAAAGTGTAGATTTTCATTGTACCTGCAATTCTGAGTAATATGGTGAAATATTTGTGTGTGTTTAAACATGGAACAATATCAGCACAGTTCCTTTATATTATTGCATCTCTCTTTATTGTTATTGATATTGCTCAGAATGCCCTTTCATGTCATTGTTGGAGACATATTTTCTTTGTGTTTGTGAGAGTAGTAGCTTTATTGCAAGTCTACTCATAAAATACAAAGGTCCAGCTGCCCTTTTATGTTGGGTCAGGTATTGTTGAGGGGTGATTTGGCTTCACAGTGGCCCTCTCCTTTCCAAAGCTGCAGAGCTTTGCTTTATCTGCGGATCAGACGGTGCTTGGCCAAGCCTTTGTATTGCCCAGCCTTTTATCTGAGAGAGAAAGCCGATTTGGCCCCTGTCGCTCTCTCCCTCCCTGTCAGTCTGTCTGTCCGCCTGTCACTCACTGTCTCACGCGCTCGTTTTTTTTCCCATTCGCCCATGTATTTGTCTGTCACTTCCGCCTCTCTCTTTCTCTCTTGTTTGTCTTTATCTTTCCTCTGTCATCCGTTTCCTCATCCTTCGCCTCCGTTCTGTCCTCTGCCGTCCTTCTCTCTCTCTCTCTCTCTCTGTCCACACACACACACACCAACACACACCTCATTACAGCGGCATCAGTCCAACACATCTGCTTAGTTAGTGATGTGAAGAGAGCGCGATGCTGACGGCCGGGAGAATTGTCTCGTGTGATCTGACCACCGCCACTTTCGCTCTCCCTCCCTCTGAGTGGTCTGTAATTACTTTTATCCAGTCAAACACACACACACATTCTTGACACCATGTGCACACATACCATGTTCTTGACTCAACACCCACGCACCCACATACTGTATAAACCCACACGCGCCTCAGTCACTGGGCGAGCCCCGATCTGCAATTCATATTCATTAAGCGTGAAATATTATAGAAATAAGTTTGGTAATAGCAATCATCTTTCAATTATCTTGGATTCGTTAGCCTTGTGACAAGACACAGAAAAGAGAAAATCATGAATATCAAATGGGATCAATTTAACCAAATGATCATGGACTAAATCACAATTTCATGAATGAATAATATTAATTAAACAGCAGCAGGCATATGAATCATTCCAGTACGAAAGCTGACAGCGGGTTTTTTGCATTACAAAGAGCTGATCAAACATCTCTCCGTAATATCTGCCTATCAAGCGTGCGCGGCCTACGTACGGTGCTTTGATGGAGAGGGATATTTGAGACGATGTTAAATGAAAATTAGCTCTTTCTCCTCACATTATCTGTCCTCCCGTCTTATTTCTCTCTCTTCTCTCCTGCTTTTGTCACCCCTACCTGCTCTTCACGTCCAACTTCTCCCCCACTGTCCACCTTTGCCCTCTCTTCCACATCGTCTCACCCACACCTCTTCCCTTCCTCCTAACTCGACCTCTGTTGTTTCTCTTCAGCATCAGACATCGCTTCGGATCAAGGCCAGGTGTTGGTCATCGTCACGGCGGCGGTCGGTGGCTTCACCCTCCTCGTCATCCTCACCCTCTTCCTCCTGATCACTGGCAGGTAAGACCACTTCACTTCCCTTCACCTCCCTTGATTTTGATGCTATTGTGTTGTTTTTTTTGGTTGTTGAATGATTGTCTGAATGAATATGTAGGAACATTACATGCTATAACACTTTGAGTAAAGGTGCAGTCCTCTAAAACTGCAGCTTGTAGACCTAACTTGCACAGCACAGAAGTCTTGTAGTCTACGCCCATTTGCTTCCTGGGTAATGCCTCAGACTCATCTTTTTGTGTATAACTTGAAGAATCACAGTTACAGAACATAACTGATGGTAGGATGGCTTGATGTGAAACAATAACTTCTCTACACTCCATCAGTGCATCATAGCCATGTTCGCCGTGAGGGAGTGAAACTGGGAAAACGAGATAAAACCTGCTGCTGTTAGAAACGAAGATGATGGTCACGACCTGTAATAGTCCAGAGCAGAGCAGAGCAGGTGAGGAAACAGCTCTCCACATGCGGAGAGTGAGGGAAAGTGCGAGGTTTACCACCCCAAAATAACTCTGACAAAACTTTTAACGTTTCAGAGGGTGTCGGAAAACAAGAATTGGATGAAAGAGCAGGGGAGTTAATAGGTAATTATAATACTTATAATCTTAATGACTATAAGTTCCCCCTTCAAATCAAACCTCTTAAGATGAGTGGAAAATTTTGTACTTGTGACTCAGTTTATAAGTTTTTTTGTGTTTGTTAAACGTAGTTTGAAAAACTACATCATGTGCTGCCTCAGTGCACTTTATGAATACATTTTACTGGGATCACAGTACATCCACACAGGTGATTTCATTCATTTACCCGATTAAATCTCTCAGGTCTGAGTGGGTGACCACTAGTGGACTTTTCCTTTCCTTCCTGTTAGCTGTGTCGCACCTGTCACTGTATTCACTTCTGTTTTATCATTCTTACAGTCTGAAGTCTTATATATCTTGTACATGGAGTTTTGTACGCCTCACAGACAGCCTCGTTTCCCCTTTACTTCCTGAAACAGACGAAATAACTATCATCTGTCCGTCTTCAAGATGTCACTGCACTTTCATCGAAATCTGCTTGCATTTCTGGTCTGAACAAGACCATTTCAAATCTATATAAGGAAAATAAACTCAGACAGCATTCAAGGTGAGGCTCATTTCATTTTCTCATTTCAACTTTATCCATTTTCAGTCCATAAACATTGTTTGCTGAGCTATGATGGGCGGACGCATATTATACATTTTGAGCCTTTTTCACAGCAAATATTTTGACTTGTCTGGTGGCAAAAAACTCAAAGGTGCAGTTCAAACCATTATCAATGGATGTGATTCATCTAAGTGTGACTGTGAGCCTTGTTAGTCAGCCAGCATACACAGAGCACATCCCTTATTAATCATCCCTAAGCTCTGTCAAGAAGTCTGCCGTGAAAAGGCCGAAAAGAGGTCGGTGTTTTTTTTTTTTTTATTGCATTTGAATTCACCAATTGCCTGTGGAGTTTGTACACCACTAAACTGAAGTGACGATTCAGACATCTTGAGGACGTATAAGCTGGTATGATGTTAGCCCAGGTCTCCTAGTAAGATCTATTTGCGACCTTACACAGATCTTGAGTACATAAAATGAGTGTTTAAAGGTGATTTGTTTGTAATAAGTGATGTAGCCAAACCAGAAAAAGGCTTTAAAGCAGTCTATACTATTATATGATATGATATTGATTACATTTTTTACATCCCATTCCTTTAGATCCACCGATTTAACCCAAATATGACACACATGTGCACAAACATACATGTGCGATGGAGGCTGTAGAAACGCAGACACACATGGACAGAAATATTCAGAGAGGGAACGAAAGCCAAAGCAGGATTCTGCCCTCGCACTCATACTTTTGTGAGAGCAAACGTGTGCGTAGGTGTGTGACTCTGCAAGAAAGAAATCAGAAACACAGAGAAAAAAAAATTAGGCTTTATTTCAGAAGTGTGAAGTTGAGACGGGTTGGAGACGAAATCATTTGCCGTTTCAACCTGAAGTAACTGAATTGAAAATATATAGAGCTGCTCGCATACACAGACAGAAATATTCAACACCTCAGATTCATGGACTGATATTTTCTTTATTTCATAAAGAAGTTTTTATATGTTCAGGGGGTGTGGATGTTACAGACGGATTTAAAGGGGGCATGCTTAAATGTACAGAACAAAGCAACGTAGTGCTCCTATAAAGACAGCAAAAACTAATCTACTCTATGTACATTTAAGAGTGAGTGATCAAATCAAGAGCTCATATCAGGTCATTCAAACAGCCAGTGTGCACTGAGAATGAATCAAAACAGAAAGACCGACGGCTAAACAGTGCGATAAAAATCGATCAATAACAGATCAATCTCTCTTTCAACACCGCAGTTATTTCAGTTTCTCTTTTGGTGGCGTCTTTGGTGAGATGTAAGTTTAAAATATATGCTTGTAGCGTTTGTCACTTCATCACAAGGCTTCAGAAAGGGCATTTCGAAGATTGGATTTTGGTTTACTGAATGCTGTAATTTGGCCAACTACCGGCAGCAGAAAACACAAGTTTGCATATATAAGAGACGAAGCTTCGGCAGAGATGAGCAGGGATGAGCAAGTGGTAAACAACAGCTTAGTGTGAGTCTGAAACACCTGTCAGTCCTGTGAGCACGCTTTCAATCACGTCGCTCTCAGCTGCAAAATTTTGATGAAACCATTTCTACAGCCGGTAAGATGCACGTTATTGAGATCAATACACACTAAACACGGCGTCTGTGGATTATGATGCACTGTGTGTTAACAGACATCATGAGACACATTTGCAAATCTCTTATTATTCCATTATATCTCCATTATTCCATCAATACATGTTTGAAGTTCAGTTCACCTGTTTGTGTGAGGCACACTGCACCTGTCGGCGGTGAAGTGCTTTGAGGGAAGACTGCACAAATGCAGGAGCAGACATTACAGTCACGGCCGATCGCACATGCGGCTGAATTTATCAGGGTTCGCGTGATTCGCAAGGGTCAGATTTACATAAGAAATCTCAGCCGCAGATGACATGTGCAAGTAATGGGAGTGGATTAAAAAGGACAGTGGTGGTGGGAAAGATGCCCTGCAGTTCATCTTTATCCTGCAGAAATCTAAATGTCAGCAAGAGTGATTATAGACTATAGAAAATATAATGACACGACTTTATGCAGAAAACCCTTCCAGTAATGCTAAACTGATTGTTTCATTATATTGTAATATAAATCCACCTACCATCTGCTAAAAACACATCTTTAAACATCTTAATAACACTTAAAAGAAATCAAAATTCTCAAGTTTATGATAAAATGAGATGTCACATCCACACAGTGCTCATTAACCAAGAAGTCTGTTGAATGTTGCCTCCCTGTCACAGTGTTTTTTCACTGATTTCGGATAATTAGATGTTTTCCCAGGATAAGGCCAAAGTTATGCATCTACCTCATGAACCAATAAGAGCCATAAAGGTGGAGGAGGAGGTCTGACACATGTCAGTCAAGCCTGGCCTGCATGCACCTTCAGTCCTCTGCAGAGAGCTAATGAAGCCAAATAAGTGGAAACACCTGAGTGGCTTTCATTTTTTATTTTATGACAGTAAAATAGGACATTTAATTTGTCCTCAAAGAGACTTGCCATTAGCAGAATAGAGACCAGCTTCTTTGGACCTGCAGTTGTTGACGGCCGTCTTCAATCCTGCAAACAATTTAAGGCTCCAAAAGGTATTAAAACAGCAACATTTAGCAGCTAAAACCCATTAATTCTAGCAGTTTGCAACAATCACTTGTGTGTGCGAAGTAGTAGCTAAATATAAAGTTCAACTTGGGTGAACTGTGACTCCCAAATTTGTGCCGCTGACAAATAGCAAACTCTCTTGACAGTGCTGACCTTTAAGGGAGAGTCCAAAATGGAGCAAACCGTCCAAAGTTATGAGCTGCGTTTCACCGCACACTTTTATTTAACTCTCCTCCGTCAGAGAAAAAACTGCCTCACAAAAAGGGGAATCCAGACGGTTAGAAAGCACCACAACGCCGTCCGGTGTGAACAGGCCTCAGTACGTCTGCCTGCTCCTGATGATGGCATTAGAGATTCTCATTTAATCATACTGTGAGTGCTAAATATCAGTGGAGCTCAGCAAGAGTGACAACATAAAAACATACATGTATAAGTATGAAATAGACAGTTTTACACAAATGGATTAACCTTGAATTAACCCTTTGAGCTCTCATCACAAATTAAGAACGATACAGTCCCAGTTGTTCATAAACACAAAACTGTGCAAAACTTTCAACTTTCACACAGTTGTTTGTTTTTTGTATGTTTGTTTCAGCATCAAACTGTTGTCAGTTTCCAAAGTGAGCAATGAACTTCACAGATAAAAGATTTTTTTTTTCCATGAAACAGCATGCATTACCTCAAGTTAAAGTTTCTTATTGTTGGCATGATTCAAATGTCAAAGGAATTTAAAGTTCATCACCTTCAAAGGATTAAATACCGAGAAAGAAAAAGCACATTCACAGCAGTTTTACAGTATTTTTCTTATTTTTATCATGTGATCTCTCTGTGCGTAGGAGTGTGTGTTTCCCCGGTTTATTTATTAAAAACTCACAGGCATACACACCAGGTGCGAGTGCTACAGCGAGCCCTTTGGACTTTGTGCCATTTTAGCACAAGAAGGACCCTTCCTACCTGAATCCCGCTAAAAGCAGCCGCAGCATTAGCTGGAGTGTTTTTTGACTTCATCACGATCTGTCGTATCCGCGATCCCTCTGCCCCCGTGTAGGAGGGACTTTCACTCTCTTTCGGTTTCAAAAAGAGCTCCAAATGCACTTGAGCTGCCTCGGAAAGACGAGAGCTTTCACTCACGCGGCACTCGTCGATGTAAGGTTGCACGACGCGAGCGGGGGGATATAAGAGGAAGCTGCCGTTCGAGGAGTTTTTAACACCTGGCTGACCTAAAAGCCTCCTAAATGTACATCCATGTTTGCATCTGCTCATGTTAAATCTGAGACGAGAAAGCTTCCGGCGGGGCAAAGCTGTCACAGCGGCACAGATACAGCCTCGCTCGAGAGTTTGTGTGTGTGTGTGTGTGTG
>JBAJHX010000043.1:6475303-6512491 GCA_037176925.1 Amniataba percoides | reverse complement strand
CCATCCATCCATCCATCCATCCATCCATCCATCCATCCATCCACCCATCCTCCCATATACCCAGTGCGCCTCCTTTTCTCTGCAGATGGGGATGAAGTGCGAGGATCAACACTCCCTTTTGATTCAGCTTTGATTACTGAAAATGTTTAAAGCACTCCAACTGCTTAGAAATGAACGTCAGTGTGATCGATATCGCTCTGTTTCATCTGAAGGTGTGTTGGCTCGAAGGTACGGCATCACTCTCTGGATACCACGGAGTATTTGTTCATCAGTTTTTATTCCTTAAATGCAAGAGG
Source organism: Amniataba percoides (assembly GCA_037176925.1). NCBI lineage: Eukaryota > Metazoa > Chordata > Actinopteri > Centrarchiformes > Terapontidae > Amniataba > Amniataba percoides. The sequence goes on along the minus strand of JBAJHX010000043.1, from coordinate 6,512,195 downwards.
GAGCAGAGATCAGCACCTAGTTCTCAATGTAAAAAACATTCAGCAGGCACATAAAAATAAGACATTTTATGAAGGTGCACAACACAAAGCACACAAAGCTCTATCAAAACTGCAGTTAGAGATTATAATTACGTTGCATTTTGTAGAAAAATAAAACTACTGTTTTACTGAAGCATCTTTGTGTGCCGTGTGATTTGCTTTGGATAGCTGGCCTCTTGTGACCAGTGTGGAAAACGAGGCAAAGAGGACGACGTGCTTAAAAATGAACGTGAATAAAGTGCACGTTAAGTCTAACATACACACACAAAATGAAAATGCAGAGTTTCTGTGCGTTATCTTAATTTATAGTTCGACTTGTGCACTCAGCTGGAAACACTTAAAATAACCACGACAGAAGTCTGCTCGGGGTCAGTCTCACCTGCTGTCTCCTGTCTCTCTAATGAGAAGTTGAGTCCCTTGAATACACTAACGCAAGTGATGCTGCGTTTTTTTTACTGCACGTCTGTTACAGCCATTATCATAAAGCGTTGCAGTGGTGAGAGATGTCTACACTTTTTGTGACACGTAGCAAGCTGTGCGATATCTCCTCACGTCTGATCTGCCTTTGCTACTTCTCTCTATGCTCTTGCATTGTGAAACAGAAAACCTTGCATAAAGCCAGAAATGTCTTTAAAGGAGCTCTTCTACAAGTCTTTTTGCTATACGTTGGAGTGATACACAGATTTTTCACATTCCAACCTGAGGAAAAAAAGCCATCTTGAAGTGTGATATTGCGGTGTTACTCCGCCACAGTAACACTTTTTATTTCCCTTTTCCGGCACCTCTGAGTAGTTTACAGCTCACCAGCACACGGACCCATATACCTGCCTCCCGGCTGTAAACCAGTCAATCTGCAGCACTGTAGGGAAACAATAACATTTGGAAAGAGAGATTGCGCTCACACCTGTTTCTGACTAATGTTTCATGTCATACATGGACCGAATACTGAGCAGGTCCCGTTCGGCAGGTTGGACACGTTGAGATTGAAAAGTTTTATGAATTGAGCGTCTTGATTCGATGCATCAATCAACTGCTGATGGTCTGCATGTTTCCCCAGCTCTCTCTCTTCCCTTTTCTCTCTCTCTCAGACTGGCAGTTGCACACACACACACACACACACACACACACACATATATACACAGTGTGACTTTGTCAGACAGTTTTTACCTAATGTGGAGCAGTGGATCATTTTGTACCTTAGCCAATAGTTTGTTGACCTACATGCAATAAATTTATCATGCTGAGCGGTCTTTGCTCCACGTTGATCAGTATGCAACTATAAGTTTAGGTGCTCACATAACAGATGACAACTGATACAAAGATATTTGAAAATTGGGGCGTTTTGCATATCAGCTGCCAAAAATGTGTCCTTTGTGTTGAAAATTGCATCACATTCATTCAGCATCATGCACATCTAATGTGATGGATATAATTATTGTTCCCCCGCTGGTGCTTGTGCAAAAAGTCTTTACACTGAGTCTGTTTCTACAGGACATTATTGGATTGTCCACACATGCAATCATTAATGTGTTCCGGCATCACCTGACCACTAACAAAAGTCAACTTACTCTCTTAAGAGCTTTCAAGCTCATCTCACAGTCTTTGTTCAGCAAATGAAAGTAGCTCAGGTGTCATTACATTACCTTAACATGATCCGTGGAGCATATGATGGCGTCAGTTTCTACATGCACAAACAGACAACACACACACTCTTCAACTGTGGAGTCCCTGCAAACAGAACAGCAGTGGATCAGCAAATGATCTCACAAATGATGAGACATTAGAGAAAGTGCAACCTGATATTTATATGTGTTGGTTACAGTGGCACACCTGCTACGCCTGCTTATTCCAGCTCTGTCACGCTTCCCCTGCTTTGTCTCTCACCCTCCGCTATAGACTGTCAATAATAGTCAAACAAATCTGTTATAGCAAAGAAGTCTTCTTTGGAGAAATAAGGAGCCCGTGTTGTGTTTTGCAGGCAGGCCGGTGATGATCGTGGTGGAGTACATGGAAAATGGATCGCTGGACTCGTTTCTGAGGGTGAGTGTTGAAGTGATCAGCGAAATCAAGTGTGATTACTGTACGTCTGCTTCCTGCCTCAGGTGGTGTTTATGTGGGAAATGAATACATGATGAAAATGGTGATTTAAAAGAAAGTTTTTAAAAAAGACATAGCATATACTAAAGACTTTTGTGCATAAAAACATTATTACTCTTAAGTTCAGGATATTATACATAGTATAGTAAAGAATAATTGAAAATAAGAAAAACAGGCTATTTAACTTTGTCTCCTTTTGGACTCTCAATAAGCTGAAATAGGAATTGTATTTATTACATATTGTCCTGTCAATAAACTTTTTCTCTCCTGTGTAAATTTTTCTCCTGCTCTCCCTGTCAGCAACACGACGGTCACTTCACTGTCATCCAGCTGGTCGGCATGCTGCGCGGCATCGCCTCGGGCATGAAGTATCTGTCAGACATGGGCTACGTTCACCGAGACCTGGCGGCTCGAAACATCCTGGTCAACAGCAATCTGGTGTGCAAAGTGTCAGACTTCGGCCTGTCGCGGGTCCTGGAGGACGACCCGGAGGCTGCGTACACCACGACGGTACAGCCGACACGACCCCTCCTTAAAAAAAAAACAAAAAAAACAAGCTGCTATTACTGATTAATTACAGGTCTTATAAAGGCAAGGTTAATCCTGATTTTTAACTGGGGAAATGCATCCTTATACTACAGACTCCAAACTAGGGTTACATTTAATCACTGGTGTAGTATGTGAGTGATAAATTGAGTCAGATATGATGGACACAGTAACAGTTTGGTTTAGTTTTTGTTGTGGCCTCTTGTCTTCTTCTTTCTTCTGTTTCTAAGAGGCAGGTTTTTCATAACTCGTCCACTATACAAACGCATACAAATACAAATGAGTGCAGCACTAAACACCTGTGAGAACAGGATTTCCAAACATTACCGTAATTTAGAAAAAAATGCATGTGCTTTATTTTTATTTAAAGCACCACAACCGTAATAATGAGTTTCTCACTTGAGTCACGCTCGCGGCCAGCTGGCTGACGTCTCCTGGTCTGGCGTCCTGGCTTTGTGGGAGAACCTCATTAGAAGTTGGAAGTCTTGAACTAACAAAAAGCACAGGAGCAGAGACCCAGCAAACAGCAGATGAATTTACAGAATTGTACCGGGAGTTTACAAGACACTCCCCACCAGCTGCTCCGAGGCCGATCCGCCCTGTTTCGCTGCATATTTCGTTCATGAACCTGCATCCACAACCCCCTGAAAACTGTAATGTAAAATACGAACACCACAAATTTTGGACGATTTTTGGGAAAATTTCCACTCAAAGCTTGTATTTACAGACTGCTGCTACAAGTGAGCTGTAACCTTGAGACATCAGCTGATCGATGCATCGCTCTGCTCCCCCTGAAATTTAGATTTCCTTTTTTTTTCCTTCATTTTTTTGTCGTCTCTCCTGAGGCCAGCCAAAGATGGAGTCGCCTTAGATAGCAGAAGAAGTTCAACTTCAAAAAGTCTTGTGCTGAAAAGGCGCCGTTCTTTAAATCTGTCTGAGCCCACGGTGACCTCCATTTCCTGGTTGGTATTGAGGTTATTGTATGAGGGGAAATGCTGTGTTTATGGTTCCGAGTTTAAGCTTTCTGCTCCACGAGACCGCGGCTAAAATCCACAGAAGGGGAGTGAAGGGGGAGGTGAGGAGAGGTGAGGAGAGGAGATGGGAAAGGTGAGATGAGGAGAGGACAGCGGAGAGGGTAGAAGAGGAGAAAAGATCAGGGGAGGGGAGAGGAGAGGTGAGATGAGGTGACACTGCGGGTGAGAAACAGAAATGGTGATAAAGTCTGGTTTGCAGAGTAGCACAGCACTTGGACAGCAGTGTTTATGAAATATTTTAAGGGCTGTGTGTTTTAAAATGGCTCCGCTTGCACTCGAGCTCACTTTAACAACTGCGTTCCTCTGCTGGAAGCTAATGTCTGCAGGGTCGATTCCACCGAGATGCTGAGACAGACTTTGAATGATTTACCAGACAACAAAACACACACTGACAATCAGCAGCCGTCACTCCGTTTCTATTCATGAGCTTGTGTATTTATACTGTGTGTGTGTGTGTGTGTGTGTGACCAGGGCGGTAAGATCCCCATCCGATGGACGGCTCCTGAGGCCATCTCATACAGGAAGTTCTCCTCGGCCAGTGACGCGTGGAGTTACGGCATCGTCATGTGGGAAGTGATGTCATACGGGGAGCGGCCATATTGGGAGATGTCCAATCAGGATGTGAGTATTTTTTTTACACATTATAGATGTCAGTGGCAGATAAGTGGTTGGGAAATTTACAAGTTACAAAAAGAATGAAAGCAGATAAAGAAAGTTACTCCACAATGGCCTCATTATCTCCTGCTCGCTCTCCCTCCTCAGTCAAAAAGCTCTCGAGTCTCACAGACTTGAGCTTCTTATTTTACTTGTTAAGTCTTAAATACAATATACTGCATATTCAAGACACTTTCAGTGAGATTTGATGGAAACAGACGCTACACAAAGCAGCTTTTTAGTAATTTTAGAAAAGAACTGGAAGCGCTACAACCATAAAACACAATTTGGAAATATAAAGAAACTGTTTCAGAGTAAGAAGGCTGACACAGCTGCATTAGTTAACCCACTCTGTAGACTCTGAGCGTAGAAACACTGCCGATGCTTTTACCTAACAAGGAATTAATAAAAAGTGAATTTCTCTAAAGCATCTCATTGATAGTTTTCAGAGGCTGGAAGAGACTTTGTACATGCTGTTTACACAAATATTCCCCTCACAAGCCTGGTCCTCTAACCTCAGCCTACTATAACACGCTTTAGTATTGACCTCTCAATTCTCAAGTCCCGCTCCGCTCAGTAAATTCAGACTGCATTTCCCATTATATCTGTTCAAATTGTTGCCCTTTAACCTTCTCCCTGACTGCTTTCTCGCATCAAAAGCCTACCTCTGAGACGGAGGAGGGGAGGAACAGAGATGCTGGCGAGATTCGCCACGAGGATGAAAAAGATGAGCGAGCGGGAAAAGGGAAAGCGCAGTAAAGGTCAGAGGTTCAGAGGACTGCGGTCCAGCGGAGTGGCGAGGGGGGGTTTAAAGCTGTGGATTCAGTCTGGCTGAGCAACCCGCTGATCCCCGGGCTGTGGTCAGGGATTGGAGGGACCGCGGAGGAAGCGGATCCATCCCTCTCTCCGCTGAGTGTGAAAGCTCCACCGTAATCCTTTCAACCCTTTTACACACAGGCCCGTGCACACCGACGCGCAGCAGACACCCACGCGCACACATTCACTAAGGTCCCGGGGTTTTGGTGGGGGGGGGGGGGGGGGATTTTCGCTTTTTGGAAATTGCTTCAAAATGCTTTCCAAAAGGCCGGCCAAGCCACAAAAACCAGCCAAACACTGTCTCATCCCGGTCAGACATTTACCACAGCTCCCTGCGAAGACACACCGATCTGGACTTTCCCAGAGTCGCAGATATGATGTGGAGATCTACAGTGCAGACGCGACAGTAATGCACATTATCAGCCCGGAAGGAAATGAAATGTTTGGCTCGCAATGTGGAATTGATTGATTGCACAGTTTACGTTCGGACACACGGATAAAGGACCAGAGTTCAAACTTATTTGTCCTGCGCGGAAAATCAAACATCCAAGGAGGAGGTTAAGAGGAATAACAGAAGCCCACAAAAAGCATTAAATATGATGATTTTGACCTTTATCGCTCCGCTCGTATCATGAGTTATTTCTCTTATTCATGGTGCAGGGTCAAGTGTGTAATCTGTCTCTTTGCTGCAGGCTCACAATTGGACAGGCGGCGCTGTTATTAATGCGTCTTAAAGCGGCTATAATCGATTTTTTTCTCTTTTTTTTACATTAACAATCTGTGAAATGGCAATGTGAAATGAGAATTATCGCCTGAATCTGCAACTCCTCTCGCCTTTCCTGACAATTCTAGTGAGTCTTAGCTGCTTCTTTACTTGTCCGGCAGCTGCGCTCAGCGAGAAAGCTCTAAAAAAACAACAGTACACCACTAACTCAGCACCAAACGGCCCACAGACACAGTTAGTGACTAGCTGGTGAGCATAGCGGAGGATTTGGGTGCTAAAGAACAAGATATTTCACAGACAGAGCTGGCAGGCCTCGACACTGGGCCTCCATCTTCACCGCCGTGACACCTTCCCGGTCGTAATTTCAATTTGCCAAAAACTCTGGTCAACTACTAAATACATGCAAAACTGATGACACTCCCATCAGCTTCGGCTGCGCTAACCTTCCAACCAAATAAATCAATTTTCAGGCTAATTAAATTCTAATACAGCAGCCGTCTTCCACGTTTAGATTTCATCCTCCGTCGCCTCCAACTGTCTCTCCAGGTGATTCTGTCTATCGAGGAGGGCTACCGGCTGCCTGCACCGATGGGCTGCCCCGTGGCTCTGCACCAGCTGATGCTGCACTGCTGGCAGAAGGAGAGGAATCACCGGCCCAAATTCACCGACGTCGTTTCCTTCTTGGACAAACTGATCCGCAACCCCAGCAGCCTCCTGCCGCTGGTAGAGGACATTCAGAGGTACGATACCGAAGAGCTCCTGAAGTTGGTTGAAGCGTCTCTGGGAGCACTGCGACTTCAGAACTTAAGAGCTGTTTGAGTTACGATTTATGATGTGATAGGAGATCGCCACTGAATCCAGGCAGAGATAGGGGGAGGCTGTACTTGTCAAGGTGACGTTATCTGGGGTTTTGTTATTTTCTGTCGCAGCCTACCAGAGTCTCCGGGGGAGGAGATGGATTACCCGATGTTCATCTCCATCGGCGACTGGCTGGACTCCATTAAGATGAGTCAGTACAAGAGCAATTTCATGGCATCGGGCCACAACACGTTGGACTCTGTGGCGAGGATGAGCATTGAGTGAGTACCAGGACCAAAACGGTAAAATTATGAGCTGGCAAATAGGAGCTGTCTTTGAAGCAGTGGTGGGGATTTAAAAAGCCTCCGTTCCTCTGATGTTCCCTCTCTGTGTCCTTTGTGATCCTCTTTATCTCTCTAATTATATTCTGTCTTTGTTATGTCTCGTTCCCTGTCATTGTCTTTTGTCTTTTTTTCAGTTTTGTTACGCACACTTCCTGTTTTATTTTGTAAACCCCTCCTCTCATGACAGACACTTTACTTGCTGCCCTTGCGTGTTTCCCTCCTCTTTGATTACCTGCTCCGCCCCCATTACTTTCACCTGTTCATCCTCCTCACCTGTTTCCACTTCACCCACACTTTATATATAGGCCTCCTTCATTTCTTCTGTATTAGTTAGTCTGTGTATCTTTGCTGGGTTTTGTTGCTGTTATTTACTGTTCAAGCTGTGAACGTCTCTCGCAGCTCGAGAGGGGAGTTTTTAAAAGTGTGGGAAAATAACCCTGCAGATGTCATAGTAATGTCATCAAGGTTGTTTCAGTGTCAGCTTGAGATGAACAGGAAAGCTGGGGGACTGAGTTTTAAAGAAGTGGGTGTTTATCAGGCAGAGGCATGATGCACTTTAATAGTAAGTTGCTAAAATGCAACTTTAATTACTTACTAAGAGTTTTAATTCTCCCATAAAGTGTTCATACCATTTGATGAGCTTTGCATCTTTTTAAAGAAGCACTCGAATGAATAATTGATTTGAAATGAAAAGTCCTTGCAAAATAAGAGTGAAAGTGTTTTGTGTGTGTGTGTGTGTGTGTGTGTGTGTTTGTGCCTCCCCTCTCGGCCTAGAGATGTGAGGCGTATAGGGGTGGAGCTGATCGGCCACCAGAGGCGGATCATCAGCAGCGTACAGACGCTCCGCCTTCAGCTGCTGCACGAACAGGAGAAGGGTTTCCATGTATGAGGACGCCCTTTCACACAACCTGGGGCGGACAGATAGACGGGCCGGACGGAAGTGAAGTCTAGACCGTTGGACAGACAGTCTGCAGCCTGTGCCTGAGTCTCAACCCCCCACCCCCACCTCATATGGGAGGTCATTGGACAGACTACCACAGCAGACTGCCCCCCCCCCCCTTTGGTCCCCCTCACATCCTTGTAGTAACAGACGTTTTTCCTACTATACATCCCTTTCCCAGTACTCCTGGTTCTGCCAGACTATTACAGCCTGATAGACTTTAAAGACTGGGCCAGGCCCTCACTTAGGGGAATGTAATGCCTTGTTGCAGCAGCAGTACTTTGTGTGTGGAGCAACAATATCTAGAGATGTAGATTTGCAAACATAATCTACAGAAATCTTTTTGACTCTTTTGTTTTTTGTTTTTTTGTTGTTCTTTTCTCGCTCCGAGTTATGTGCTCATGTAGCTGCTATCGGGTGTGCAATCGAGAAGAAAAAAAAAAAAGAAGTATCCTCAGTATGTTTTTTTTCTCTCTCTCTCTCTTTTGGAGTTTGATGATTTATCATGAAGGTCTTATTTGCATTGCTTTAGTTTACCCTCTCTCCAGAGAATCTGGTACGCTAATACTTGAAGAAAGATGCGAGAAGCAAGTTAAAGAGATTTCTTGAATGTTTTAAAAGTGTATAGACAATTAATCGATAATTATTATCATAACCTAATATCTATATATGTGCAGTCCTGTATGTGAAAGCCCTAGTAAATCTGGATCTTACTTAAAAATGTTTTATTTATTTATTTATTTATTAAGATTTTTATCCAAATCAGCAATACAGTATTATGCAGTCACCTCAGTATCTCAGAGAGAGATGAAGAGTTGTGCAATGGGAGGACTCATGTCGACATATTAAACACGAGGCTCACTCAACACCACCCACCCATTTTTATTATCACATGCTAAGCTTGCAGAACTGGATCCGTTGCCTTCAGATGAACAACCATACAAGTCTACTCTTTTTTTTAAGCAGCCAGTGTGCTCACAGTTGTGTGATAAGCCTGTTTTGTTTTCAGGGTTTTTGGGGGTTTTTTGGATCGTGAATGTTATACATTGCCTGAAAGTACACAATCTCCACTGTCTTAACATATGAATGTTCACAGAACTTAAATATTGATAGGAGATGTTTGTTTGTCTGGAAACTTATAACATGGACTTATATGGTTCTTCAGAATTAGCTGGAATCCTTTCACACTTTTTTTTTTTGCCTGCACACACACACACATACAGACACAACACAGTTCGCGCCTTCGTGGGACAAAGTCGATCTGCAATGTCAGAGCGGATCGATCCTTCGCGGGGTGCAAAGCCACCGGTTGGACTCCAGTCACTTCATCCATTGTGCTCATGTGAAGATCGTGGAAAATCAGTGTACATAGACGTAGTCTGAGATGAAAAACTGTGGGCTCTGCAGTAGGTGATGTCAAGTTGTCAGTCATTTGCCATTGAAAATCGACATTTTTCTTCATTCTCTAAGTCTGTGGTGCATAGGCCGTGCTGCAGAGTATAGCTAGTTAGTCGAGTTGGAGGCAGCAGACGTAGATGAAGGCTGGTGGGTGGACGCCAGCGAGAGCAGGCAGCGGTTAGTCTTTAGTTTTCGTGTGATGATCAGGAGATGTAAAGGACTCCAGGGAAGGTGGAGAGAGAGAGAGCGAACATGAACAGCAGCATCATAACTTAATATGTGTCATCAGCAGCAACAGACACACACACATACAAAGACACAAACACACACACACAGAATGCCTTATAGTCGGTTAAACATGCAAGACAGGAACACTTCAGAGTAGTTCGTAAGTTTCAGTGCAGTCACAGGACCTAGCCATTAGTTTGAGCTGTACTCCATATTCAAGGGAGCGACCGCCCCTCTGCAGCTGTGCTTCTTCTTACAAACCGAGGCTCAGTGATTAACGTCGAAGGCAAACCAGGATCTAGAGATCTGTGCCTTTCGGTCACGAGTTATGCACCAGGGCCTTCAGGAGTAAGAAAAAGGTGCACGCACACATCCAAACACACACATATTCACACACACACACGCCCACGGTCACCACCCCTCTACAGAGTATGGAGAATATCAGATGCTGTTTGTTTAGCATGTTCTACTGCTGAGCAATGTTAGGACGTTCTTTTGTACAAAGTACAAGTATACTTATAATTCTTGTATTTTATTTTTCTATAATTTCCAAAGAGATGTTGTAGATCTTGCACACTGTAAGAGGCAGTTACAGCGAATATTTATTTGCAAATAAAGATGAACAGTTCTGGTGGTCGACTGCTCATTTAAACTTCATTTTGTTTTTTTCTATTTGTAACTTTCAGCCAGCGAAGAGAATGAAAACTGTGATTCAAAGGATTTAAAGTGCCTTTTTACAACTCAGGTGGTAAAATGTCGTTCTCAGAGCTAAAACGACGATGAAACCTTCTCGCCTCACCTCATTAAACAAACCTCACAGGGGATGTAACTTTATTTAAATATATTCAAATTACTGAGTAAGCACTATCTATTTAATTTGCTTTTAACATCAATTACTGGCAAATGCATCAAAGTTTCACCCCCTCTTCAACCTGGCAACTTTCTTTCAGCGGTACGAATAAATAACAACCAAGAGATGGAGCTGTTGGACCACTGACCAGCTGCAGACCTGCCGCATGAGAAACCTGAGTCACTGAATCCTTATGAAAATCTTAGATTATAACATTTCTAGATGGGATAAATTTTATTTTCTTTTTATCTCCAGGGCTCATAATATGTCTGCGTATAAGTTTATATGGACCAGACCCGAAGATACTGAAGATACAATTTACTGTGATACTTGTTTGACTTGACTTATTGCCACAACTCTATCACAGGTTATTTGAATCAATGTAAAACACACAGGCTGAAAAAACAGACTGATAGCGGCTCCAGTTAAAGTAAAATGTGGTATAGTGGTGGTGGGGGGGGCTGTAAGGCTCCATACTCCATGCTCAGGCCACCGGGTGGTTCGCAGAGCTTAATTCACTCTAATAGGATTACTTCTCACAAGCCGGGATGCCCAGGCGGCATCTCAGCTTGTGACCCTGTTCAAAGCAAGAGCTGGGAGCACGACTATGTTTATCATTATTGTTTGCCTCTGTGAGAATTGGCAAATGTAGTGTGTTTGATTTGCAGTCGGTCAGACCATCTATGGGTTAGTGATGCATTAAGATCTGAATGGTGTAGCGTGTTTCAGGGTCTAATGGGGCTGCTGGACAAACTGTCGGGCTGGCTCGGCCTGAGGAAGAAGGAGGTCAACGTTTTGTGTCTGGGTCTGGACAACAGCGGCAAAACCACCATCATCAACCAGCTGAAACCTGCAAATGTAAGTACACGAAACCAGGCCCTTTTGTTAATGTGTTAAAAAATGAGAGGCCCTGTGTGTGCTTTATATATGATATAGGCCCGCAATGTGGGTACACATACTTTCATGATAATCTGGGATGAAATATTGTGAGAAGGCCTGTTAAAAATCTCCTTCATTTCACTGCAATCATTCACTGATTGCTTGTTTTCAGCATTCGAATCATTTAGGCCCATTGTCAGAGGAGTGGAAACATGTTAGTCAGGTAAAGCCCACATCATACTTTCCTTATTAAATCCCCTTCTTGACGTACTTTTGCCGTTACTTGTCTGTTTTTTGTGTGTTTGTGTTTGTGTTTGTGCGTGTGTGTATGGGATGCAGACGCAGGCGCAAGAAATAGTCCCAACAATTGGCTTCAACATTGAAAAGTTCAAGAGTTCAAGGTAGACTCCTATAGACACATATAATGTGTATTTATCTGTTTTTAACTACTTAAATTAGTGAAATTAAAAAGGGCTAATACCCCACCCCTTCCTCTCTCTCTCTCTCCCTCTCTCTCTCTCTGCATGCAGCCTGTCCTTTACAGTCTTTGACATGTCTGGGCAGAGCAGATATAGAAATCTGTGGGAGCACTACTACAAGTATGAAACGCTTCAAAACGTTCAAATAACAAAGCACCTTGCAGCAACGTGGCTCAGTGTCAGGTTGTAACCTCTCCCTCCTTGTCTCCTCCTCAGAGAAAGCCATGCCATCATATTTGTCATTGACAGCGGTGACAAACTGAGAATGGTTGTTGCCAAAGAGGAGCTTGATACTCTCCTCAACCACGAAGGTACAAAATACCTGCAGTTTTACTTATTGATATTATTGATACGAATTGTGTGAATAATGTTTACAAAAATAATGAATATCAGGAGGGAATTATGACCTTTTATCAAGTTGTGGTTCACGATCTGTGAAATAAAATGCTTTTTTTGGAATTACGGTAACTATTTGCGGTGTTGAAATCTGACATGTTAAACTATGTCGCTGCTAATTTTCATAAACTCCACCAAAACTTGTTCTTCTCTTTTTCTCTTGTCCTCACGTCTGTCCATATTATCCAGATATCCGCAGCAAAAAGATACCAGTGTTGTTCTTCGCTAACAAGATGGATCTGCGGGACGCCATGTCTTCCGTCAAGGTGTCACAGATGTTGAGTCTGGAGAACATCAAAGACAAACCCTGGCACATCTGGTAAGGAAGATCTGTCAAACAAGGCTGCACACTGTCAGTCCACAGTGGCTCATTTTTCTCACTTGTAGCACTTGTACTGCTGTTCATGCAACTGCACACAGTTTTGTAAAATATTTGCCCTGACAAGAGGTCTCAGAGTGAAGGCAGAGAAAATTTTACAACCTCCAGGGACGCTGAAGATAGTGCACTTGGATTCACTTCAACTTAACTGAGCCAAGCCTCGTCAACATCCGCAACATTTTCTGCTTCCAGAGTTGCAGCTTAAAGTCTTAAACAGAAACAACAAAGCGGTCGGGCCTGTTTACTCACTGGTGACTTTCCTGGGTCAGAGTCAGCGGCTCAAGTTAAACATTATTACGGGGGCACAGCAAGCTGTTATTCAATAGCCCAACGCTTTTTTTAAAAATAGCATACAGCGTGTTTTCCACCCTGTTTTCTCATTAGACAGATGGGAGGAAGGTGGATTAAAGGCTAGTCGAGATCCACGAAAAGTCATGAGAAAGAGAATGTGTGCCACGAGGAGATTAACCTCTTGGACATCTCTTGTATTTTTCTTTCAGCGCCAGCAATGCTATCAAAGGAGAGGGCCTCCAGGAAGGGTTGGACTGGCTACAAGGTAACATCTCTGTTTAGTAAATTTATTAAAAAACATCATAACAGGCCAAAAACAACAGAGGCTGTGTTAAATTGTGCTCCAAGTTTCAACGTCAGTGTTCAAATACGTCCTGTCTGCCACCTGTATTAAGACATGCCTCTTTTCTTTTTTCATACCTGTAGAACAAATTGCACAGTGAGTATCATCACGATGTGTCGCGTCAACATGTGAAGTGATTGTGGTGGTAGACTGCACGTCAGTGTCTGTCTGGATGGGATTTAAATTACAGGAGGATAAATGAGCAGTCTTAAAAAAGAAACTGCAGAATAATCGTGTAATATTAATTATCATCACTCAACCTCCCCTCCAGAAATAAATCTCATCTAAATGTGTCTTTGTTTAGTGGATACTGTAATCTTTTCCTTCATCCAATTTTAATATAAAGCGTTGTGATGTGTATGTTTCCTGATGACAGAATCCCCTAAAATCTGTCGTATTTCTGAAGATACACAAATATCAGATGTTTTTTGTGAAGTTTGAAAAGTTCAACTTTTGTGTTGGTTACATACTTTTCCTGTTCCTGTCCAAACCCTCATGTCCATATAAAGTATTATAAGACACAATAGTATTAATCATGAAATCCATGTTTCTGTTGTCTTCTCAGATCATATCAAAACAATGAACACATGAACGACTGAAATGCCTCTGACCGTGGACGCGATGTGGATGTGTTAACCGGATCTCCTTCACCACCTGCAGTGTTCATCACACTTGATGTTGTAGGCCTTAAACTTCAGTGTCACATAGTTCCTGTGCTGGTGCTTTTAGTGTCCACAGCAACCCTGTAAAGTGATTATTTAAAGTGCTCACTGATTAGTTAGTTACCTATATTACAGTTACTATTGACAAAATTATGAATGCAGTCTGAACAACATTCTGTAAACTGAAAATATCCTTAATATTTTAACATTTAAACATTTTTATTTGAAGCTGCTTTTTTTTATAACATAACTGTTTTTGAAAATGTCAGTGCTAAATATTGGACCACCTGCAGGATAATAAAAGCTTGTTATTTGCTGAGTGCGTGCTGTGTTTGTGTTTCTGTGACAGAGCAGACACGGGACATTAAGGTATGTAAATGGAGAGGGGCTGAAATTGAAAATACCGTTTTAATAAATCATACAAAAACAGTGTATCACAACTATATTTACAGAGAGGTTAAATGGGAATAAATAATAAATAGTGTCAATAAATAGTTACTGTAAATGAATGCATTTTAAATAGGCGTTCAAAATGTAACAAAATTGTTTAAGAACAAGATTTTAAAACATTGAGAGAAATTAATATAAATAACCATGCTGTCTGGCCAAAGTAATTAAAAAGCTCTTATTTTACCTAATAAATGCAGTGTTGTTGAACTGATTTATTCTGAGGTTTCCCTAAACTTCCAAGGCTACCGTACCAACACTCTCCATGTTGAAGTCTGTCTTACTAACTCTTCGTTAGCAAACCTCCGTCATTATTGGTGTTCGTCTCCTTCCGACTCTTATCTTTTACATCTGGTCTCGTTTAATCTAGATCCTTCCTATTTGAGCAACATGTGGAGGAATTTGGTGTGGAAGCGAGCGCTCGAGTCCAGCAGGATACAAAGGCTCTGGAAAGTCTCCCTGTCTTCAAAATGGTTTCCTGTGAACAGATGATGGGATTATTTATGTTTATTCAGATTAATATTGCTTGTCATTTAGAGTCCGAGACATTGAGATATTCAGGGAAATGAGTAGGGCAGTCAGGACACCCCTCTGGATTTACAGGATAAATGTGAAGGGTTAACAATATGATGAAGGTACAATAGCAATGAGAGATAAAGATTTCTACTTCATCCAAAAAATGCTCTTTTTTTCTGGCTTCAGATTGAAATAAACAATCTGAGAAGTCATTCTCTTGTACTGCTGACTGCTAATAAACTCTTGCAGCCTGTGACGAGACTTTCCACAGTGAGAATGAATTAAACTGGTCACAAGCAACAACAAAAAGGCTGAGAATCAATGGTCTATAGAATAAAATTCCATATACTGTGTCTGAATATAAGTGTAAGTGAGTGACAGAAACTATAGACAAAATAAATATATCCATCTGTCCGAGCTGCCACATACACACGCAGTCACAAATAGATACAGACAGAACAAGATGCTCCACACTGAAGGCACAACCACCACACTTGAATGCTTCTTCGTATGCAAAATGTGTAATTTATCAATCCCTATGTACAACATTTATTAAATCTATGCCTCTGTATATGTCAATTTATAATATTTTATTTGGTAACTTCACATACAAAATATTTTTATTTTATTTAATTTTCTGAATGAATTTTTGGTGTCAGGGCTAATAAATTTGATATACTGAAATTTACATCCCATCTCACCTGCCACAGAAAACTCAAAAAACTCCCTGGTGACCTCTGAAAATGTGTTCTCCAGGTGTTGGATGAAGCAGAACTTCTCAGGAGCCGTGCTGAACACCTTGCAGATCTGCTGCACCAACTTCACCGCCCAGGTCATGTGATAGCCGTCCTTCTCGCACACCTCCAGAGGAAGCCGTACAAAAATAGAAGAGAAATTCAACAAATGTGCACAAGTGTTGCCATTTAACATTCAAATTTAATATATAAAATTGGTAGTAAATGATGATCATTCCAATTAGGTGTGTCGTGTAAAGTGTATGACTGTTTAGTCGAAATGAACAAGGACAAGAGGTTAATAAAAATCAAGCATACAATATAATCCCATCAAGAGAAATGAACGTGCATATTATGAACAGAACAAAATGCCATGTTTGTAATGATATCAACCAACTGATACTGATGTGAATTAAAGCTGCTATGATGCCCCTATGAAAACAACTCAAAATCAGCACCATGGACAGCAACTTAACTTTAATGAAACTGAGGTTTTCCTTTACTTTTTTCTACAATATAAATAACCGCTATTCTCACCAGTATGATGTACACAATGAGTCTGGATATCTCGAGAAGTCGTCCGCTGACAGCCTTGCTGGCGAGAACAGTGTAGCAGAGGCTACTGCCACACAGGACCAAGAGACGAGCCACGTTCTCCACATGCCACGGCTGGGGAATGACTGGAGGTGATGAGGAGGAGAGCGAAAACAGGTGTACCATCTGTGAAATGCTTCTCTGTCTTATTATTTCTTATCACATGTGGGTCCCAAACACTAATAAATCCGTCTGAGGGCGTGAAACTGCTCCAGTGTGATACCAATGAGCTCCTCGAGGATTGCCAGCATCGAGTTGGGGGTCCTGACTTCTACTTTGCTGTAAAGCAGGAGGATGGCCCTGGCCAGCTCCCACAGAGCGCTGTGAGGCAGCCCCCTCTCCACCAGGTCCTGCCAACCAAGGGTGCCTGCACGGACGAGAACACTTCCTTTACTTACTTTGTGATATCACACCACGTCACAGTGAAAACAAAGTACAGAGCTGAATAGAAGGTGAGATAAATTATCCAACACTGTAGGTGGTTTATTATCATATAAACTGTAAAATTGTTTAACTGTAAGTCTAAAACTGTAAGTATAAAGGTGTTCTCACCCTCAGGCAGCAGAGGTCCATAGAGGATGAACAGTAGGTGTGCCTGGCTGACCATGGGCCAAGGCTTCAGGAGCTGCATGAGCCAGAACTGACACTCCAGCTGGTTCGGCCACGGGTCCAACAAAACCTGACGGCAGAAGAGACGGAGCTGCAGCTCCTGGTACCACCTCACCCCTGGAGACAGACCAACAAGTAAAGAGACATGTTTTTTCAATCGTGCCTTTAAAGATTTTCACAAGCCTCAGCAGTAAAAGGTCCGGAGTCAGTAAAAATATCCCACTTTGCAACCCTCTGCAATGCTGCTGGATCACTCTCAGCTTAGTCCTGTTTTTTTGTAAATCATCAAACATAAATGCTGCTACACCCAACAAACTGCAACAAACATGTGCCATCAGTTTAATTTAAAATATATTATAATTACATAACATTTCCACACAGTAACTTTTAATTGAAAGAACGATCTCCCTGGTGGATTTTTCTCCATATTACTCCTCTGCTCTGGTCTGTTCTATATTCAACAACACACCTGGTTTTCCTGTGACCACCAACTCGATTTTCTGCAGCAGATTTGTGATCTCACACAAGAAGACAAACACCCTGTGGCACTCGAGCTCATCCCACCCTGCAATCAGTGTCTGTAAAGCATGTATCAGAACACACCTAAACATTTACAATATAAGAGGAAGACACTGGCAAGGGACATAGACGACAGAAATTATTTATCACCTTACATACTCAGTATTTTAATTTATTCAATTATCAATCACACGTGACTGAGGGGATGTCATGTTTTAAGGTATCATCTACAGTTTAATAAAGGCTAAATGTGACAGGAGTTTACAAATGCAACAACAAAGAGAACTTTTTTTGTTATGTCTTTATTTGTGCCCATTGAGGAACTGCAACTTCTCTATTAAAAATTAAAGCATCGGCCTACAGTCATGTTGTGTTTCTCCACCTCAAGCTGTGTCTGGTGTGTAGTTTCTTTAAACTGTATTCAAGTCTCAGTTTATGACACAATGCTCTGTTTGCTCTGTGTTTATATGAGACCCTCACCTGGAGGAAGACTCCATAACTGGAGAAGCCAATGCAGTCTGCTGCTAAACACTGCTCCAACATGAAGCAGGGAATCTGAAACAGATCAGTAGGATGATGTTATTTATTTTACTCATCATCAGCAGAGGTCACGATCAATAGGTACATGGGCTGAATAATATATTTGATAACAACACTGCAGTGAATACATGTGTAACAGCCCCAAAGAATGTAAGCTAATGAGGCAAACTGCACAAACTTTTATTTAATTTAAGTCTGTGAGATAAAATAAATAATTTCTCCTAGTGTAAGAATATTTTCTTTTCTGATCTTAATTCTTTGTTTTCTTTGCAAATAAACATCTGATAAATAAAAGTGGTGTCTGGAAGTTTGAAAAGAAAAGCAAAAAGCAAAAAAGACACTATTCGTTCTACTGATCAGTTGAAAGTAGAGAAGATCATCATAATAATGTATATGTTGTGATGCTGTACCCTTTTAAAAAATATGTAGTCCTATATAACCCTACTAAATGCGAAAAATTAACTTCTATCTTTCCTTAGCAATGTGGCATCCATCATTAACTTGATTATTATTCATTTATTATCTTAAGTTTAAAACATTTATACATGTAAATACTCTGTTCCTACTTGTCCTCTCACTCCTCCTTTTCTTACCTGTGTAAATTTGCTGAAAATGAACTTTAACCTGTTCTTCGTTGGGAGCAGCAGTGTACATCTCTTGAATAACAAACCTAACACACAAAAAAGCAAATAAAATTTTTAAGAAAATGACGAAATGCTGCTTTCTTCTCTTCCTTCACTTTGCAGGGCACCGTCACCTTCATTACTGTGTGGTGACCATTCAAGTGCATGTTAAATGTGAGAGGTTATGCCTACCGCAGATCAACAGGTTATTTGTTGTAAATCTGCTGCATACAGTCTGAAAGAAACTGCAAAAAAAAAAAAAAACATTCAGTGAAATATTAAAAAAAAACACTTACCCAGATTTCTGTAGTGCTCAATAGTGGATCTCTGTTCAAGGCAGGTGGAGTGGTGAAAGCACTGAACGATCATTTTATTCCTCCAGGTGAGGGTTGAGATGTAGTCCACAACATATGTAGTGATTTCCTTGGACACCATGCTAAACACGCTCATCTCCAGCACTGACAGAAACAAAATAGAGGAACAGCAAATGAAAACTGATCACTAAAAACACTGAAGGGCAGTTTCCTTCCAAGAGCAAGATTATATCCTGATAATTCATCATTCATACTGCATATGTGGTGTCAAACTAATGTTGGATGTCAATCTGACGCAAAAAGATTTAATTGTGCTCTTCTTAGTGAAGCATATGACAATATTGAGCTCATCTCTTCCTACATGATCCAACCTGACAACCTAACAACCTGAAACAATTATGCATTTAAAGGTATTTTAGGTGTATCACACACTAAATGCTGTTAATAAGTCTATAATAAAATATTACAAGCCCACTCAGTCACACCTACCAGACAGGTTATCCAGGACCAGGTCAAACACCTCCGCCGGGAGTCTGTGGAAGAAGCTGCCGCCATTGAGGCGCTGACTGCGGGTCATGATGGTACGCGGGGGTCGAGGCTGATGGTGAGGCCTTCTCCTGGACGGCTGCTGGGACTTACGTGTCGCCATGAATTTACCAGCACTTTTGGAGGTTTTTTTCATATTTACCATCATGGCAGAATTACCTGTATTTATATAAATGAGCAAAATATGACTGTAAATCATAATTACACAAAAGAAAACAATAAACTAAGCCAGTCACACTTTAGCCGAGCTAGCCGGCTCAACTAGCTGGATTAGCTTTAATTTAATTCACTTTTTGGTAGATGTAGTCAAACATTGAGACACACAGTTGATAGTAATACACGTTGATTTTAACGCATTAGTAACTTACCAATAATGTTAATTCAGCAGATACAACGATAAAGCCAGCGGTGTGTTAGCTTAGCGTATTTTAGCTTAGCATAGTAGCGGGCCCTTGGTGACACCGTGGCACGAAATAAACAATAAACAGACTTCAAGTTACCTTGTTTTTTTTGTAGAAATAAAATAAGACAAATATTACTAACTAACAGTATTACAGTTAGGAAAGGTAAAGTATCCAAAATGCCAATAAAGTAACGTTAAAGCCAAGGAAGTGCTCAATAAAGTGAAGCAAGAGTAGCATAAAGTTATTGTAGTGTATTATAAAAACTATTCAGTATCTTCAGTAAACTTATCACTATACTGAAATATACTGTATTATATATTAATGCTGCCTGAGGCATTGTTCAATAATAATAATAATACTCACAGTATAATCCAGATTTTTTCCTTAATTTCATTTTTGTATTGGATGGCTTTTTGCAAGTGTTGTTTTTTTTTTTTATCTCAGATTTTTAATAGCAGTCCAGCAGTTACAGATGCACCATTAAGATTTATCACTAGTTTATCTTAATGGCTCCATGCAGACTCAGGAGTGTCACTCATCTGTTTGTTTGTTTGTTTGTTTTTGTTGATCCCTCATTTAGAAACACTGCTTTTATTTATTCAGGTAGTCTGACAGAGATCGAGATATTTTCTGTGAGAGAGACCAGCAGATAGAAAGAAAGAAAGACAAACACACAACACCAGAGCTTATCTTTGGTTATCCTACAACAGGACAAACAACTGTCATCCATTCAGGCACTTTTAGCTTTATTAGACAAACACAGTGGAGAGACACCAGAGAAAATACAGCAAGACCAAGAAAACGCAGCCTGTGACGTCTGAAATTTTGTGGGTGACTTAAATAAAATAAACAGGCCCAAAGTCACATATACTGACTTGTCAAATGTGTGTCTTTGTGGCGTTTGTTGACCTCCTGTAACTCCCATCATGCCCCATCCAAGGTCAACCTGAGCATCGGCCACAACAACCAAAACACCTGTGTGGCCTTTTAAGATGTGCTAGTTTGTGCAAACTTGAACATAACATTCATATCTGCATTGGTACAAAAAATATATGAGTGCAGCTTTTCAGACGTGTTAAGACAAAAAAAAACAAACAAACAGGAAAAAGGCCTGCTCCACAGACGCCATTACCCTCCAGCACTGTGCAACAACAGCCGGCTATGCTCAGCTGCTAATCACAGGATTATTCTGCTTAACTAAGACTATTAAGTGTTCCACATTCAAATGGCGTCTCCCACAGGCAGACCTTGGAGAGGATCATCCCCTCGCCATACATTGCGAACAGAGGGCTGAATACTACTTGAGGGACCCAGGGGAAGGGCCGGGGGGGAGAAAGAAAGGTTGTATACCAACAGGATGTCACGGTAGGTTACGCTCAGGCAGGCACAGAAGGAGGGAGAAGGAAACTGCAGAGGAAGATGATGGACCTCAGAGGAACTCGGAGATAAAACTTCAGCTTTGCACGAGAGCAGGTACCACACAGACCCAACGATAAACTGCGTTACTGTCAGTTTGGTCATCGCACTTGTGGTCGATTAAGGTGCTGCTTTTAAATATGAACATTGCTTAGAAGTTTACATGCTGATCCATTTATTGACCTTTCATGTTTGTGTGCATTATTGCTTCAACAGATGCTTGAAACCCAGAGGGCTCGATAATTGAGCAGGAAAAACAGCACAGGCAGTGAGGACAATATCTCTTCTGTCTGCCTCGGCTCAGCGACGCTGCCCTGCCTCCGGTGCCCCGTTTATGCATCCGGGGGCGACGAGCCAGCACCAGGACAGTGTCTCATGTAGCCTCTGACACCCTGATGCTGACGGGGATAAAGCTGCTGCTGCTGAGGATGATGATGATGATGTCTAACAGTGGCCGGCCACACATCTGACAGCGACGTACGCATGCACCTCGTCTGTTAAAGCAGCAGCAGAGACAGAAGGAGCTGCTCTTATCTGGACACCTGTGACCGTGGCTCTGTTAGACCTCGGGTAACCCTGCGGGTGAGTATTCCAATGCAGAGACTTTAATGTTTAAAGGTTAACCAGCATCCCTCCCGCAAGTGTGTCACGGCACGGGTATTGTAATTAGCAAGCGAGAAAAAGTTGTGAATATTTCATCGGCTTTGCTGCCTGGTGGGCTGAGCTGCTCGATGAAGGTTTGCCCGTCACAGCCTCGCCTCTGTTCCCGTCGCATGCTTGTTATGCCGTCGGAGTAGTCAATCATTAAGTAAACACAACGAGGCTTGTATCTGTGATATTTTAAGAGGCCCCAGCAGTGCCAGGTCTGACGGCGAACAACAATCAGGCTTCAATAAACAGCCTCTGTTCTCGGAGGAAGTCAGAACAACGGAGCACAGTTTGGTTTCTCTGCTTTCAAATTCACAGTCGTTCCTTTTCTTTATCGCCTGTACAATAATTCTACATCAGAGGGGTTATTTGTCAGTCAATTAAAAGGTATTTAAAGGTTTGCGTTTTGCACTTATGATGCAAAATTAATGCTGGAAAGACTGAACAGAAAATCTGTCCACTTATAATTCAGGACTTTTACCAGGAGAACTATTTGTTCAAAACGGTGAGAGGGAACAAAAGTAAATGCTTAACTACCCATGAGACTCACATGATCTCACTGTTAGGGAGTGGATGCTTATTTGTGGCCTGCAGCTTCCTGGTAATTAATGAATGTAGATCTTAGACATGATATAACGTGGTCACTTATAGTCGCTCATTGTCACAGTTTGGGGCGCCCATCAGCCAGAAATGCTCTGTCATCAAGCCAGTCAGCGCCTCTCTCTCTGTCTCTCTCTCTCTCTCACTCTCACTCTCTCTCAAATACCCTGCAGAGCTGTGAAAAAATGTTCAGAGTTAGTGGTTTATAACAGTACTCTCAGCTTGGGTGGTTTCTGTAAATCTTTAATTTCCTCTCCCTTCCTGAGGGGTGGCGGGGAGCTTAACAAATGGGCTGCTGTGGTTTGCCCTCCAGAGGAGAGCGTTGAACAGGTGAAGCTGAACGCTGCTCTCATTAGTTACAGATGCAGTCACCTGCCACTCACCAGAGACCGACGCCGGAGAGTTTCCACGGCTGTATCCGCCCGCGCTCGGCAGACGCTCGAGGAATGGCTCAGACTCTGTGACTGGATGTAAGCTCGGTGGAATTTACTGTACTGCCGGGGACCGTGCAGATAACAGGAGGAACCCAGCCTCATCTTCAACCTCAGGGACTGGAGTTTTGGGTTTTTTTCATCACTATCTGTTGTCTCTGTGCACCACTTCTTCTTTTTTATCTCATGTCGTCTGTGGATCTGAAGCATATTTTTGAGCCGCAGTAGCTACATGTACATTATAGATACATCAGAATGCTCTCAGTTGTCTGCCAGTGTGTGCATGCTCATCAACACTGACTTCACGCTATAACTTCGCACTCAGTTCGCAGTTTGAGCAACACACAACCCTCTTCCCCTCCCCACCACACACACACACACATACACACAGGAGCAAATCATGGCCAGCATGGCGGTTCAGCTGCTCGGCTTCTTCCTGGGCCTGCTGGGGTTGGCGGGCACCGTGGTGGCGACTCTGCTCCCGCACTGGCGCAGCACGGCCTACGTGGGCTCCAACATCATCACGGCCACCGCCTACATGAAGGGCCTGTGGATGGAGTGTGTGTGGCACAGCACCGGCATCTACCAGTGTGAGGTGTACAGGTCTCTGCTGGCACTGCCGCGCGACCTGCAGGTAAAAGACATTCGACAGTATGGGTGTAAATACCTGATGTGGCCACGAGAAGAGCTCAAACCACAAAAAAATATGTTGCACATACATGTATTTTCTGTATCAGAAATTTTAGTAAAAGTTGCACAAGTGTGACAATTTTTTATAACTTTTTTGAGCAAATCTATTTGTCCATGTTATTTAACAAGTGGATTGATTGACTGACAACTAAGTGCTTCAGAAATCACATGTTTATCTGTTCTCCTCCACATTAGGCTGCCCGGGCGCTCATGGTGCTCTCCTGCGTCACCTCGGTCCTGGCGTCTCTGGTGTCCGTGATGGGGATGAAGTGTACCCGCTTCGCCCGCCGCTCTTTGGTCAAGTCCCCCCTGGCACTGAGCGGAGGGATTTGCTTTGTCTGCGCCGGCCTGCTCTGCCTCATCACCGTGTCCTGGACCACCAACGACGTCATCATGGACTTCTACGACCCCTTCCTCCCCAGCAGGTTCAAGTACGAGATCGGCCTGGCCGTGTACCTCGGCTACGCCTCAACCTGCCTCAGCCTGACCGGAGGACTGGTGCTGTGCTGGAGCAGCTTTGACAGCAGGTCGAGGAGCCCCCTTCGTACGCAGAGGAATCAACCAGCGTCACCTCCCCCTGCCTTCAACAACATTTACCCTCCTGCTCCCCCCTACAAGCCCCCCGAGGCCCTCAAGGACAACCGCGCTCCCTCACTGTGCTCCCTTGCCAGCAGTGGCTACAGACTCAACAACTACGTCTAAGACTGGAGGAAATATTAACAAGAGCAAAGCCAGTGGGACTGTTTTACAGTAAAAAAGAGACACTGCCCAGAACAGTCAAATGACTGACACAGACTCATTTCTAATATTTTTTCATGTGTTTTGCATCGTCCATGTTTTTTCTTGGTCACCATGAGTAACCACAAATCAGATGTCACCTTCAAAAGGCTTTTAACTTCACCATGCCTCGATCAAAGAGCCTAACAAACCTCTGTGGAGTGACATCTTCTGCTATGTACCTGAAGAACCAGAAGGTGGCAGTATTTTACTGCAAACAGAAGACACTAGACTGTGCTGTAATCCTCATGTTAATAGATAGTAGCAATTGTTCTTACTTCCTTGTTTGTTTAGATGCTAGTTGTGATTATCTCTGCGCGAAAGCCACTATAATGATAGATCTTTCAAAGGAAATGGGTGACAAGTATTCTCAGTCTTTAACTTTTTTTCTCATGCCACAGAAAGATAACAATGAAAATAAAGAATAAAAATAGAATCACAATCAGAATCAGTTCCTAAAAAAATGCTTTTTCTGTTTCACCCACTGCCTTTTGAGATACTTGAATGAAATCAAATGGTGTTAGCCCCACCTGTGCTCTCCCTGCTGTGATAAAGGCGACAAATTGACACGGTGACACTTTGTGGCCCTTCAGTTGTTGATTATCCAGAATGTAACACTCTGCTGCAGGACTTATCTTATCAGTGAAGCTCTGTTTAACTGTACTTTTCATGTCATACAAAGAGCATGTTTGGTTTCTGTTGCACTTACTGAAATCCCCTCTATGTGGATTTAAGTAACGCTTATAAAAACCACTGGATGGCGACAAACATCTTTTAACAGGCGGCCTTCAGTTGCATCTTATTCATTTAGACGACATCATTTAGGCTGATAGGGCTGCCGGTTTAGTTCTTTTTATGAGGAGCATAAATAGATTGTGTTGAATCTGAAGTGAAAAAATATTATTTGTCCCTACTGCATGCGTAGTTATTTGTGACTGCTGCAGACTACCTGCCTAAAAAACTACCTCTAACACCATGAATGTGTTTCTGAGGCTCATTTGTTATAAAAACCTTCCTGTTAGAGCTGCCCTCTGTCTGCCAGCCTGTCAGACACACAGACTCTAAATTAGACGATGCGTCACAATTTGAGTAAGTCACTTATCTTATTTTCCTGCAGCCAGATCATCTATATCTGGTGCAAAAGCACACACAGTGAATTATATGTAGCTTGGAACAATAAAAATACTTGTTGAAGATTAAGTGTATGGAACTGCTCTAAAAATGGAAATATATTTGGGAACTCACTATTATATATTACACTAAAGTAACTGTTAAAGTTGAAGGTATAATGAGATATATCAAATGTCACAAAAAAGAAAATGAGAAACTATAATAAGGCCACTAAACTGTCCACTAAGCAGAACCACAGATTCACTTATTATCCAGCTCTAAATGTTGGAAGTGAGCAAAAAGGCTTTTGTGAGCACATTTTCAGCACCACGGACAGCACTCCAAAGAAACCTCTGTGATACAGTCACAGATATATATGTGTGTGAGTGTGTGTGGGTGTGGGTACAGTATCTAACACATGTCAGATAATAGATCCTTTATTAGCCTCCTCTTATTGATTCATAGTCACAACTTACTTCTTGACTTATTAAATCATCTTCATAAAATAAAAAGAGTTTACTCAGTTCTTTTTGATGCATTTAACATTTGATTTGAGTTTCTTCAAGTGACCAAAATATGTTCCTGCTCCTTCCTTTTCACTTCTGTCTGAACACAGAGCTGATTTGACGGCTCTGGAGCTGAAAACTTTGAATGGAGTGACATTTTCGGACGACGAACGCGTAAAACTTCCGTGCGTAATTTGGCTCCTGAAGTGAAAGAAACAAAGTGATCCTTCGAGGGTCCTACGCAGAGCCGGCGTCTGCGGACAAAAACACGGAGCTTTAATCGAGCAGCGGGATCGTAAATCAGGCCTGAAATGTAACCTGGCAAAGAAAAGGTTTCATCCATTGCCACAGCGATATTATGATATTGGAAAGCTTTCCCGGAGAGGCTGTGCGTCATGCCACTCTCTATTAGGTGCTATTTTCGTCCTGCCCTGGAAGACATTCATCCACCATCTACGCACCCTGACAGCACCCAATAAACCCACCACTCCCATTCATCTCCACCCCTCCACCCTCTCCTCCCTCCCTCCCTCGCTCCTTCCCTCTCTCTCTCTCTCTCTCTCTCCTTTCGACGAGCATTGGTGACTTAAAAAACAACATTGTCTTTGCTCGTCCAAGAAGATTACTTTCTTTTAACATTTTTCTTCAAACATAAACAAAATTAAAACGCCTTTGACACTTTCCATGAATCTTCTCTCGGAGGCCGAGCTCCTGTGATCTGTTTGGACCTGTTTCTCTCAAAGGAAAGGTAAGATGATGTCCGTTTCTCATATTCTTTTCTTTTTCCTGATATGTGTCTGTGTTGGACCACGGTGACAGATGTTGATTTAAAGAGAGGGAGGATCAATAATGCAGCCTCCTCCTGGAGCCGTGGAGTCAGCGCTGCTGGGAGCTGAAGCCCACAGGTTTGATGTCAGTGAGGCAGCACATCGGACTCAAAACCCTGATGCGCCTGCTGAAGGTCTCTTTTGGTTGAAAGCTTCGCAGTTTTGTGGCGGTGCGTAAATGGACTTTTACGCACGATGGCGCGCCGGGAAACAAAACCACGTCGGTCCAAGATTTAAAATCATTATTTTCATACCAAAATAAATGTAAAATGAACAGATACTGTGTGTGTAAATTGGAAGAAGAACTGGATTAAGCGATGCCCTTCGTTAAAATGAGGCAGCGAGGCGCGCGTAAAACACCTCCAGGTCTCAGACGCGGAACAAGTGCAACACTGATAACTTGTGAGCTCCTCCGATCCGTGCCATCCTTTGTAGGTTTGCATTTTTGTGAGTCCTATCTTTTTGTCTGACACATGATGGAGTTGCTTCGCTCTGCGCGTCACTTGGACTCGGTGAGGTACGATCACTCTCCACCGCTTTTACCCACCGAGTTCAAACATCAGCTTCCACGGCTGCAGAAAGATGAAACTGTGGAAAGGACGACAGTTTTCGATTTGTTATAATTAAATCAAAGAGGCATTTAGGGGCAGCTGTCTGGTAATTCATTGTTGGGTAGAACATGTTCTTGGTGCTTACTGTTCTTTATGTTTGTGTTTGTTTGTATTTAATGTTGTGACTTTGTCACGCTTCATTAATTTGACATCACTGAGTGGATGCTTGAAGGAAAACAGAAAGATATGGACGCTTTTCATCCTGAAATCTGGCTTAGGCTTTAACAAAATGATGTTTTCTTTATTCGTAATTTGAAATTGCAATTAAATGTGGCTCTTATAGTGATTCCACCTCTGAAGCTTTAACTGGAAAAAAAACAAATATATAATTTATGTTTATTCATATTTCTTTACTGAACTTTTATAACTTTATAACAGTTGGACATTTGCAGTACGTGTGAAGATAATCGTTGCGTAAAAAACATTATTTTCTTTGTATTTTCTAACTGGGAAGCAGCGGATAATGTGTACGGTGTGGTCAGTCAATACCTTAAACTGAGAGGAAATTAAACCTTGTAATTATTAAGAATTTGGTAGCCTTAAATGAAATGTAGTGTTTTAAATGTGATCATTAGAATAATTGTTGATTGCAATGTGCATGGAAGAACTGTACTAATTACAGCCAATCAGTGCTGTTAAAATACCTGACTGAAATATTTTAGTATGAGCACAATACATCTCTCACATCAAAGTCAAACAGCCCCGGAGAAAATGTGTTTTTCTTTCCCTTTTTTCTCCTTTCAAAGTTCTCTCCATGAGCTTCCAGTCCTCTGCGCGCAGTAGCTCTTGATCTTGACCAAACTAAGATGGCCATCCACGCCGAGGGTCTGGTGGCTATCGTGATCTTCTACGTCCTGATTCTGTTCGTGGGGATCTGGGCCGCCTGGAAGAACAAGAACTCCGGCGTCGGCGGAGACCGGAGCGAGAGCATCATGGTCGGAGGGAGAGACATCGGACTGTTCGTCGGTGGATTCACAATGACCGGTGAGACGGTTATTACGGGGAGCGTTTGACTGGTAGTTTGTTGGGAGGTGTCTAAAATCACCTGTGTGCGCATTTTGGAGCATATAAGTGTCTTATGAAGTCGGAGACAGACAATAAACTCCACCGGCTGCGCCCTTTACGCACGGCCATGACTGGAGAATAATTATAACTGACTACTTCACATTAAATTTACTGCATTTCTTAGCACTTTAAGTGCATTAAGTGATGAGTGAAAAGTTAAATCAAGTATTCTATGTTAATTGTGAAAGATACAATGCTTGTCATTTTTGAAATATTTCAAACCAATCAGCTTAATCTAAGGTTCAGTAAAGCCCTGATTTGTAGGATTCTTGTGGTTAGAATCACCAACTTGCATCATGAAAGTCTTTTTTTTTTTTCTTTTTTTTTTTTTAACAAACCTCTTCTTGGTTTCAGCCACTTGGGTGGGTGGGGGCTACATCAACGGGACAGCAGAGTATGTCTACCTGCCAGACTATGGCCTGGCTTGGGCACAGGCTCCCTTCGGTTACGCTCTCAGCCTTGTAGTAGGTAAGAACCAGTGTCTTTGTATCCAGGAACTTTATCTGATTATACTGTGAAAAGCAAGTGTGTGTAAAGAACCACATACAGTACAAACGCAGGAGTTAACAGGACCGATGCACCTGTTAGAACCATGTCAGTAATTTTGCATGTTTTAGGTCATTTACCACAAATCTCCTGTAGTTTTATTCTATTTTTTTATTGTTATGGCAGATACTGATTTCCATTTCTTATACAGGCAGGTTGGATTATAAGTTATTACAGCAATCATCATGTCTGCTTTTGTGCTTTTATTTTTGTTGGTCTACATCAGTGTTGTGTGGTGATGCAGTGTAGACTTTTCAAATTAATCTGCATACACAGTTCATGTTCATTTATATGATGCCATCGATTCAGGGGTTGTAAAAATCACCTCCAGCAGTGGTCTCTTTCTTACGTTACCCTCTGACGTCACTCAGGTGGCCTTTTCTTCGCCAAGCCCATGCGCTCCCGTGGATACGTCACCATGCTCGACCCCTTCCAGCAGCTGTACGGCGAGAGGATGGGCGGCCTGCTCTTCATCCCGGCACTCATGGGGGAAATCTTCTGGTCTGCTGCCATTTTATCTGCCCTGGGTGGGTGATTATTGAGCAGGATCACTGAAGAAAGACTGCGCCTCCATGTCAGAAATATGCTACGACCTCGTGACCTGCTGCATTAGTGCACTTTTCTGACAATCGTACGTTTTGTCCTGCAGGTGCCACTCTGAGTGTGATCGTGGACATCAACATCAACATGTCGGTGGTGATCTCAGCCCTCATTGCTATCTTCTACACGCTCGTCGGAGGACTGTACTCTGTCGCATACACAGACGTGGTCCAGCTCTTCTGTATCTTTGTGGGCCTGGTGAGTTTCACCATCAGCATGTACCCAGCCAGTATTATAAAGCATTCAGTATGATTGAGTGGGGCTTTTACCAACGTAGACTAAAGGGAAAAAAACAAGGATTTGTGCATTAACTACACAATAAAGCATACTATTTCTAATGTCAGAGATGACAGCAACACATTGCTTTTTATTTAAAAACAACAAGAAAACAGCATTGTTAAAATGATACCAAATATTTCAGAGTGAGACTTCTTCGACCGTAGACGCATGTTAAAATCACTGAATGTCCACCTAACATTTTCATCCTCTCCATCAGTGGATCAGCGTGCCTTTTGCCCTGTCCAACCCTGCCGTGTCGGACATCAGCGTGTCAGCCAAGAAAGAAATCTACCAGTCCCCTTGGCTGGGGAAGATTGACCCCAATGACAAATGGCTCTGGGCGGACAACTTCTGTTTGCTGGTGAGCCATATTTCTAATCAGGAAACCCATCGAGCATCAGCATAGAGATGCAGGTGCTTTAAGTTAAGAGTTTACGATGCAGTTAAAACACTCACATTTGTGTGTATTTGTTTGCATGTGTGTATAAAGTGGATAACCACTGATTATTAGAGGTGTGTTAGTGGCAGTCTAGCTGACTGTTGTGCATTGGTTTGGTGTCTGTATTTACTATGGTGTCTCTGTTTCTAGATCTTGGGGGGGATTCCCTGGCAGGTCTATTTTCAACGGGTTCTTTCTGCCTCTTCAGCTACCTACGCCCAGGTCCTTTCCTTCCTCGCCGCCTTCGGCTGCCTGGTCATGGCTGTTCCTTCTGTCCTCATAGGAGCTATAGGGGCTTCCACAGGTAAATATACACACACAGACACACACACACATAAACGTGTACCAAGGCTTTGCTTGACCACCACCTGTTTTTGGGACCTCACCACTAAATTTCTGTTTTTCACTTTTATGTGCCAGGATGCAATTAGAGTTGATTTAAACACTTTATAAATGCAAGACAGCAATACTTTCATTGCTCTGATAGCTGGAATGAGGCACACAATGAGGTTGAGTTTTGGATAGGCTACTTATTTTAATTTGGCTTTCTTTATTTTACTTCCTTTACATTTTTATTGTGTGAAACTTTTTTAAAAGGTAAATTTGTCCTCACATTGAAGCCATGTTATAATTCAGGACTCATTCAATAGCTAAAATTGCATATTATTTACATTTAGATGCCTACAAATGACACAAAATTTATCAATGTCACGATACGATTTTATTCCACACACACACACACTTACACACAGTCATATCTAGACTGCAGCTGTTGAAGCTGATCTGAGAATGATGTGCATAAACACATACACACACACTGATTAATCAGTTAATGAAACATCACAAGACAATCGAAACATCCAGGAATTTGATCCTTTATTCAAACAGGAAAGTGTGATCAAAGGGAACGTGTCGCCTTCCTGGGTTGTTTACAGCCCAGCAGCTTTTTATTCAGATGTGTAAATGCAGATGCATACAGTATCTGGAGGGTAAACAACATCAGATGGATCCTGTCACGACAGGCAGAGGAGAGAGCCATCAGACCATGCCGGTTTAGTGAATATTACATCTGAAGAGGAGCTAATTAATCTGGTCCGTCTGAAGCTGTTTCATGTATAACCGGCGTTAATCAGCCGCTGCTTGTGAATATCCAGGGGAGGGAGATAAAGACACAGATCGTACATCTCTGGGGACTTAAGAGGGGGATGGAAAAAAGTGGCAGAAAGATAGAAGGATGTCACAGAGTTTAAGGAAGAAAGAGAGAATGGAGAGAGTGAATGGGAGGATGGAGATAACATGAGTTTGATGGATTTAACACTATGCTGTACCTCCTAAACCTTTAAGAGTACTTAGCTCAGAACAGAAATGAGTATATTCAGTGTTTCACTCTTTATAAAAATACGCCTGCATTTGTGTGAATGTTTGTGTTTAATCAGCTCAAAATTTAGATTCAGAGTCAACGGCTTCTTACACATATTAATCATTATTAATTAAATTATAATGAATCAAATTTACAATTAAAATGCAATTAAACATCATCATTTATTCTTGTAGTAGCTCATACTTCATTTTAGGACCAATGGTTCAATATTATTCATAATTAATATACATGCATGTTCAATAAGTGTCCATCACTTCAATATTCCTCTTGTTACTGCAGCTTTTTTCGTGTATTTTGAATAAAAGCACAGCATTATATTGAAATTCTGCTGTATTTCGGCACATAGCCCTTTTGTTTCTCAGCAACTAAAATGGCTGAATCCACAGGGAGCATTAAAATAAGGTTTCAAAGTTGAGCCTTTTGTCTGAAACACTAAGGGATCAATACAGAAATGGTAATGAAATGATCAGTCCACTTAAAATTCCACAAGTCGGCCAGAATTACAATTTTATTAATCTCAACACAGGGTAGTGTGCCACGTTTATTCGACTTTAGCTATGTTGTGTTTTTGTTTCTTTCTTCAGTTTAGTAATTCTGGCAAATAAAGGTGATTTTCTATTTAGCATAATGATAATTCTGACACCTGAATCAGGAGAATATTAGTGATCAGCCCAAAAATAATACTTTGTTGACATTTCTACCTTTTGTACATTTTTGTTTTTTCTTTCTCTTCTTCCAGACTGGAACCAGACCAGTTACGGGTCCCTCGCTCCAAAGGATAAGGATGAATCAGACATGATCCTCCCTATAGTGCTTCAGCACCTCTGCCCTCCCTACGTCTCCTTCTTTGGTCTGGGGGCGGTGTCGGCTGCGGTCATGTCGTCAGCAGACTCATCGATTCTCTCGGCCAGCTCCATGTTTGCCAGGAACATTTATCAACTCGCCTTTCGGCAGTCGGTAAGAGTGCAGAACGACAATGCAAACACAAATCTGCACAATTTGAGCCAGCAATTTGGTCAGTTCAGTCAAATAATCAATAAACCAATTCTAGTTACCATTTGGTTTACAAATATGTCAGATTGTTCATGTTGGTCATATAAAAATCAGACAGCAAACCATTAGACAAGATTCAGACAGACACGTTCCACGGGACACACTCAGAATAAATGAAAAATTAAATACTTACCCTTTTCAGGTATCAAAAAAAATGTTTTTTGTTTCCATTTTGATAGAGA
Organism: Amniataba percoides; assembly: GCA_037176925.1. Taxonomy (NCBI): domain Eukaryota; kingdom Metazoa; phylum Chordata; class Actinopteri; order Centrarchiformes; family Terapontidae; genus Amniataba; species Amniataba percoides. Next base: position 6,479,291 of record JBAJHX010000043.1, on the reverse strand, counting down.
CATGATGATTGAGGATGGATTTGGTTGAAATAACTTTATATAAGTATGGTTTTCCTGACTTCTCATCCAGCATGATCAACATGTTTTTAATTTGTACGGTCATTTAGTTCATTACAAAATATAAGCAAAACTGGTTTAATTCCGATCAGCCTCAGCTTTATTTTGTGTTTCATGCTAATTAGGAAATGTTGACATCCATATTCTCAGTCTTGTTCACACTTTGGGTTTTTTTTTCACTTTTTCTCCCTCAGGCCACAGATCGTGAGATTGTTTGGGTGATGCGCCTTACCATCTTTGTGTTCGGAGCTCTTGCCACTGCTATGGCGTTGTTAACGGGATCAGTGTACGGCCTGTGGTACCTGAGCTCCGACTTGGTCTACGTCATCATCTTTCCCCAACTTCTCAGCGTGCTGTTCGTCAAGGGCACCAATACCTATGGCTCAGTGGCCGCCTATATATTCGGTCTTGTGCTGCGTATCGGCGGAGGAGAGCCCTACCTCAAACTTCCGCCCTTCATCTATTACCCTGGGTGGGTGATTCAGGAGAAAATCCACCACCTCACCGGGGATGTCGAGTACTTTGTCCAGCAGAGGTTCCCGTTCAAGTCCGTGTCCATGGTGGCATCCTTCCTGGCAAACGTGGTCTTTTCTTATCTGACAAAGTACCTATTTGAAAGCGGTATGTTGTCACACAAGTACGACTTCCTGGACGCCGTGGTGTCCAGGCATAGCAAAGAGATCATGGACAAAACCACGCTGGTGAGCAACCACGACAACATAATCCTTTCAGAGATGGCGCCCGTCAACCAGGCCCTGGGCGTGCCGCTCGCTGGGACATTCGGCAACAACGAGGTCCTCAGTGACGACGGGGCGTCCAGTCCGGAGGCCTTTTGCAACGAAAACTAGGCCACAAATGCACAAAGAAAGCTGTAACCAAGGAATCTGAAGAAGAAGGAATAATCAGAGAGGCATCGACGCTCTTCAGGAAACTTGCTACTGCCACACTGGACGCCAAATCAGAAGACAGAAAACCTGCTGTGGCTTCCGAGTGACTCCACAAGTTTGTTTTGTGCTGACGACATGGTGCCTCCTTCTTTTTTAAGATCCCTTGCTTGGAACCGCGGGAAGGTGACTGTCAATCGGCTGTGTCAAGCATACCATACTCATTCTTTTTTTTTAAAGTCACGACTCTGTGAATCTACAACCACTTCAACCAGTTTAATTTAAGTGCTGCTACTGTGGTCGGAGGGACTTTCAGGGGACACCGATGAGAGACTGCTGTGGACATACAGTGTGTGTCGACGTCTACGGGGGTCTGCGGTGGGTAATGAGAATAGTGCAATATCTAACCTGAAAAGATTTGTGTCCATGTCAAAGCGGTGTGTTCGTGTGTGTGTTGACGTACACGCACACGTGCACGTCTGACAATAACTGAATGCTCCAGAAATCTTTTAAGTTATGGTAGACTAAATTTATTAATAGAGCAATAATATTTTTAGGATCTATATTGTATAGATAGACACATTGTCAGTTACTGTCATTGTTTTAGGCCGATAGATATATTTTATTTTTGCTTATTCTATGTTGTGTGTTCACCTTGCTCTTAATCCTTTTGTCATACTTGCTAATTCCAGAGATAGAGAGTCGAATTAAGACCCGTATACCGAGATAATAATACCAAACCCTTGATTCGCCAAACAGGAGGTTGATATTGGATGATTCTGCAAGACCCCAGATTATGTTCAGTCACAACGTTCACTGCCAACATTTTTTAATAACTTATTCCCACAATATTCCCCATGTTGGTCGTCTTTACTGTACTGAGGTATAATGAAGATCCGTCTGATCTCGATACCTAACCTGTGAATATAAGTTTAATATTAGCTCTGTTTTGTTCTCCACCGACTCCAAAGGGAACCACCTCACTCATAAACAGCTAAATACTAGATTGAATCAGTAAATACTAACTAAAACTTGTTTACAAGTTAGTTGCTAACTTTGTCTGTCTGCTGTTTGGTGCTAAACAGATGGAGCATGTTAAGTTTTTAGAGCTTCTCAGCTGAAAACTTCACTATGAGAGAGGGAAGCAAAAGAGTAAAGTTGTGAGCTGGAAAATCAAAACTAGAGCTGAAAAACCCTAAAACACTGATGATAATTATCTGTTGTTTATAGGTAAGCTAAGTTATTATTAGCGTAGCTTTAAGGAAGCTTAATGGTCAAAGTTGTTCCTCAAAACGTTACCTTTAATTGTTTATGTAAGATAGGACACAAACTGCTTCATTGGTGTCAAACTGAAACAAATTCATCTTCCACCACTTTGAACTTTTGGCACCGAACGTTTGCAGTGGACATAAAAGGCGTGCTGCAGAATTATGATGTGTGAATGTAAACCCATAGGAGCCTCAGCTTTCATTACACACCACCCTGAGATTCACATTTTCAATACAAACCCTGAATTTTAATTGTTTTCTCAGGCAAACGTTGGCATTGCTCAATTTCCATTTATGAAAATCAACTTGCAAACTTTATTTTTTTCAAACTTAAGAGTTTGTTGTGCATCTGTGAATTACAACTGCATTACCACATAACAATAAAATTGACAAAAACGAAAGCACACATGATGTTCATTTTGCAAGTTCATTTTCATATACGAATAAACGGAGGCCAGTGGCAACCTGCAACAAATTCAAACATCTAAAACACAATTGTAAAGCTGTAAAGATGACTGGCATTAATATACAACACACTTCATTTATATAATTTTAAAGGACTGACACTGTCCTCTAAAATTATGTCACAGAAGTTATTGTGTGTGTGTACAGAAATGTGTGTGTGCGTGTGTGTGTCTGTGATGATTTGTTAGCTCATCCTAAACCTGTATTGACTGGCCAGCCACAGCAGGTTAGCGGAGACAGGAAATGATTGTTCCTCCCGGGATGGTGTCAGTAACACCAGTCATTATTGATCCAATCCCCAGTTGATTAGCCCTCAGGACATTTGATTAATGCTGCAAAGAGGTTGGAAAACTACAGTTTCTAAGGGTTTGTTATACAGAGTGGAAAGTTTAAATGTTATGGGATGAGCGGCCTCACGTAAAAAGTCCCAAATATCAATCCTTACAGGTCCGACTGTTTTCAATTGACCGGGCACGCTGCTGCTCTGTATGAGGAGAATTAAGTATTTTTGGCATTGTTAAGTGTTACTGTTGTCCCAGTTGACTTTTCTGTGTTTATCTCCTTAGTACTGTTGTGGTTTGTTGGCGTCTTTTTGAAACTATGGACTCGCCTTAATTCAGAGATCAGCTGGGGAAAATGACTGGGTGTCGAGAGTTGGCAAAACAGTGACCACTTTTATAGGAATCATGTTTTAATCAAAGGATGAGGCTGTTAATGTGCTGTATTTTATTTTATTGGAGACCAAAATCAACAATGTGTAAGTCTGTCTCACCCTGTGTATGGCATTATGCTCCACTCCCATATATTCCTAAAGATGAAGTAAGTCTTTAAAGTCCGGAAGCAATTTCTTAACATTGCTGAGTAATGCAGTTTCCAGAAAAAGTTACTCAAACAGGAGTAAATGGTGCTCATTGTGGACTATTTTCATATGCAGATTAATGCACATCAGGCAAGCGTGTATGTGAAAGCAACTCAGATTAAACTATACATTAACAAAATGAAGGAATGTGTCATCCAGTGAAAAGATGTCACTGACTGAGGTACTTTCAGTGGAGCTTTATGGCACAGAGTGACATCAGGCTTTGGTGACACCAGTTTCTAGGATCAGTTTATTGCTGGTTTTGGTCTTTTCAAGGGATTTGGTGACAGTAATAAAAATCCAGCACAACACCAGCCTCATCCTTTAAGGTGGTGAGATGGCCTTCGTTAGTCTTTAGAGTGAAGGGGGATTGACCCCCATATGCAGCCATACCTGCTGAGGTACAGTAAGACACACTGAACCTGATCCCATCACATCGATGAAACATAAACGAT
>JBAJHX010000043.1:6457472-6474363 GCA_037176925.1 Amniataba percoides | reverse complement strand
ACAGAAAGATGTGTGTGTGTGTGTGTGTGTGTGTGTGTGTGTGTGTGTGTGTGTGTGTGTGTGTGTGTGTGTGTGTGGACCGACTGGTTGAGGGTTTAATCGAGGGGTTGCCGCCTGCTTGGAAGCATCAATCAAAACGCCCACCTCTGAATCTTATAACTGCCAAAACTGTCAGTCCTGTCAATCTCTTCCTCTCACACACACACACACACACACACACACACACACCACACAGACACAGTTTTCAGAACCCAGTATCACACCACTCTGACCTCTGCCTGGTGGAAGAAACCTTCATATTGTGTTTTTCATCCAAGTATTAAACTCAAGTACTAAAAAAAGTGTTAAAAATGAAACCTTTTTCTTTTTATATTTTTTGCAGTTGAAAATATATATATAGGTGAAAGTTCATTTTTTCTGTAGGTGATGTAGCAGTGTACGATGAGGTTCAAACTGGATCCAGATAATTACGGCTGAAGGACATCCAAAGCACTGTTATGTTAGAGAGTAATCACTTATTCTATATCATATTACACATAATTAAAACATGTTGGGGAGTTAAAGGACGGAGACAGAACAAGACCACACTGGCAACAGAAACACTTATTTTGGTTTTCTTTTTATCCTGATTTGTAAGTGTTCTATGTTGGTTTATGATACAGTTCATTGAGTCATTATGGTTCCATTTAGAGCCATTTCCACAAAAACAATAACAACAACCCTGTTTCAGTCTGTAAAACCGTATTGAGAGGTTTCGGATATAATTCATGTGTAGATGTTTCACCTCTCGCTGTCACGGCCTCATCTTGTGGGAATCACGTCGGCACCTCCCACGCCTCCAGACCAAAACAGCAAGTTATTATTCTGTCTGTAGGAAGAGACTGAGACATGTGAGCAGGTTTAATAGTTAATAGTGTAAGTGTCAATGAAACCTGCCAACGTGTCGGATGATTCGCCTGCAGGTGACAGACATGAGATTGGTTTGAAATCCACAGAATTATAAAGCAGCATGTTTAAGATTATCATCTTGCAAAAAACACTTACTGGAAAATAATCAAGAAATCTTTTCCCCTCTACAGCTGATATTAAGCTGTTTGTATTGTGATCATATTGTCTCTGCACTGAGCAATAAGGCATTAAAGCCAAGATGCACTCAGATAAGATGCATCTTGTACCTTGAAGTAGTATATTATCAGTGAAACCAGTGAATGGGGACGACTTACACATAAGATACTGATACCTGAGCTCTTGACTCCTATCCCCTGATCTTTCCATTTACAGACCAGTACTCGAGGTGACAGTGCCTTGTACCAGGTACTTTTTTAGTACCTACTCGGCCAGGGTTTCACGGGAGCTGAGTCAAGACGAAAATGTGACTTCAGCAGTTGGCAGTCCACTGATTGGCCAGGAAGAGACGTCACCGGATCACTCATGTAAGCGCTCATAAAAATCAACCCAGACATTTTAAAAACAACAGCAAACACACGTTTAAGATGGATACACGCCAACCAACACTGTAGAGCAGCAGCGTTTCTTGCAGACGTGTCGGTAGCTGGTAGCAGGCCACCGACATTGAAGTGGTATTCAGTTATAATGGAAAACGACCAAAACCGAGTCAAGTCGAGTTGAGTAAAGCTAAACATATAAAATGGAAAAGCACTTTTACTCTTCCTGACTGGACCCTTTTATGTAAAAAAAACCTGGGATGTTCATCACATGTTTACCGCCACAATCCTCTGACTGAACTCCCAGCTGGTGGAGTAAGCGTTTTGTGTTTGGAAACTTTGCGCCTTCTCTCTGTCTTTATATGTACGCCTGCAGCCTCCCCGGGGGGGCCTCGCGTCTCCAGCTTTGTCCTCGCCAAAGCTTCCTCTGCGCTTGAAATGGCAGGCGAACTCCCTGAACGTCATCAGTAGCATGTAATTCACACGTACGTGGAGAGAGACATGCATTCAGCCCTGCAGCGCAGCTCATGACTTATTCTCTATAAAATGACAAAAAAGTCAGGAAGGCGGTTGGAAGCACTGCACGTTAACACTCTCTGACACCCCTTTTATCTTTATTTATTGATTATGTATTATCATACATTTTAATTGGTTTGAGCTTTTAATAACAGCTGTGATTTAATGCCTAATAATATGTATTTTATGTCCTAAGGCGGGATAATTAAATGGCTTCCTTGGCTTTTACGTTACACTTACATTCATGTATGTGGAGACACTGGCTGCCTGCTGCAAAGTTTAGACGCACGATGCAAAGATTGAGATGAAGCTTCGACTTGGATCACTCTTTTGGCCGTTATGGATGCTCGTGGGGAAGGTGATACTGCAGTGTTGCATTCTGGGATGGAAGCATCAATCTACAGAAGCAGCTGCTCGGACTAATAAACGGAATAGATTGGCTCCAGTATGAGAAAGAGAGAGATAGCGAGAGAGAAGTATGAGGCGGTGTGAGCCAAGAGAAGTGAGCCTCATACATTTTAAAGTGATAGAATAATAGAAAGAGGTAGTAAAATGTATGAATGGAGCAGAGCCATTCAACATTTTTGGGTGTAAAGCAGACTGAGAGAGAGAGAGAGAGAGAGAGAGAGAGAGAGAGAGGAAGTCATAAATGCAGCATGAAAGAAAAAATAACCAGAAAGAAATCACATAACAAGACATTAAATACAAAGAGAACACAAGCCTTAGCTAAAGAAGAGAGAAGAGAGGGGTGATGTAATTTATAGCAATAAATCTTGGCCCATTTACTGCAGATTACGGCCAGCCTGGAAAACAGTCATAGTCATTATTCACATCAGACTAAGTGCTCCACTTCTCAGCATAGAGAGGGGTAAAAGGGGGGAGAAATGAATGGTAAGGCCAGACATTTACTGTTGCTCTCTTAGCTCATATGAGGGATGGGCTGGACTGAGAGTCTCCACCCAGCCACCAGCAATGTCCTTGTTTCTGTCCTTTATCATTTAAGAGCAGATCTCGTGGGAAACTCTGGTTTCTTCAGGACAAACACTGAGGTTTCTTCAACCTGTAAACTCATACAGGGTCAGTAAGTTTGCAGTTTATTGGAGCTTTGTTTTTCATGTACATTCAGTTTTATTGCTGAGACATTTTCTTTGTCCACTGAGGTCAACATGCTCATTCTTCTCAGAGAACCATACTTTCAAAAATAACCTCCTGGAATGTTTAGTTACGGATAATCTTTTTTTGAACTTGTCTACAACAGCTTTGAGAAGCATTTAGCAGAAGAACCATTGTTATATGTGTTCATATATTTTACTATGTAGAAACTCCGACATGTTTATGATATCAGAGCAATGTTATCTGTTAGCAAAAAGTGCCTTTTTGTGGTCAGGTTTTCTTTCATGATCAACAATTACGCACACGCACACACACACATACACACACACACACACACACACACACACACACACACACACACCTACACACACACACACAAACAAAGCCGCCTTGTCCCCAGGGTACATTTTATTAATGCTGGCGATACTGTAGACAGGAACATAAATTATTGGTGGATTTATTACAGCTATTGCTTTGGAAAGAATATTACAGCCCTGTAACAAACAGAGACCGGCAGAACAGACATGTGTCACTTAATAAGAAGAACATTGTGCTGTTGTTGTTCTGCAGGCAAACAAAAATGCAGTTCAAGTGTGCATTGTGCATTTATCACAGACATTTTCCTGTTTCACGTAAAAACAACAGACACAAGTAGGAAGGAAAACACTAGTCAAAGGATTGTGAGATCTACTGATGCTGTTCGCTCAAAGGTATTGTTTGAAGATTTGAGGCAATGCACTGCCCCTATGACAAATTATTACTTTAACAAAACAATCAGAATTATAATTATGTATATTTAAGGGCTTTTCTCATTAAACTCATCTGGTTCTTGAGTAATCTTGCATCATGCAGGAAAGACACTGACTTCCAACTTTGAGCTGTATTATCATTCATATTTCTTTCATTTTCCCTCCTTTCCTTCCTACAGAAGCTGCCTCATTCACACAGTGATCTTCATCAAACCTGGGCTGTGGAGAACTACAAGCTTCAGACAGTCTTTGAATAAAAATAATAATATTCATTGCAGTCTCTCTCTGTATCACCACACTCAGTCATTTCAGTGATTGTCTGTTGTGCCAGAAGAGAAAAGGTTTTTCTCCAATCCTCTGTTTTTTCAAAGGAGATCTGAGTCATTAGCAGTCTGCTTTCAGTCTCAAGTGGGTTTCATATGAGACAGTGAGCCACAACAAACACACACACTCACAGAGAGAGAGTTTTTCTGACAGTTAAACGCTCTCCCCTGTGGTCCAACCTGCCAGTTCAATAAAGGTAAAAAACATTATTCATTTTGTAAAAAAAATACAGATTCCCTTTCTGTGCTGTATCTAAGTGAATCATGTCAAAACACTGTAAACATCTTTATTTATTAGACTTTGCATCGTTGTCTGCCTTATCGTGGTTCATGATGATAGCACGCCTCTTCCAAAAAGCAGGTTTTTTTATCAGAAGGCATGATGAAATTACGCCTGCGTCCTGTGATCTGGATGTGCTCCAGACAATACCTTTGGACAGGTGCAGCGATAGGATGGATAATAAGGCATGGAGAAGATCACAAGGCTGTAACTGAGTTTGCTCAAGTCATACTAATGTTCAGCATCATTTATTATAGTCGCTCTATCTGGCTATTTGTGCACACAGTGCATTAGGGCGGCAAAAATAATTTCCTCAGTTCGCAGTAAAAATGAACAATTTACTTCTCTGTTTACAGCAAAGATCGGGTTTAGATTTACAGTCTTATGAACATCGATGACTGTAACATTTAATCACACGTCTCACTTATAACATCTTGTTTTGTGTGTGTGTTTACTGAAGCACTGACCCTGACTCACACATGCTTGTTGATTCACTTACTCAGACGCTCAGCCTCTTATAAGACATCATCTCAGACTGCAGGTAAGAGTGTCTCTATATGAAGTTTGCAGCAAAATCAACATAACTATCACACATTTTCTGGGTTTTATGCACACATCATATCTGTCAGGACGCCTGCATCCTGTGATGTATTGACCAGCCTGTCTGCCTCGTGTTTCCCATCTCGTCTCTTCTGCTTCACATCGAACCTTCAGCTGTCAGACCCGCTGGGACTCATTTCTTGTGCAGGATCCCTTTTGTTTTATTTCTTCGATGGCTTGAAAAGAGCATGTTCAAAAGCACTCACAGTCACACCTTTGTCTGTCAAATGCATAGATAATGGTGACTGTGCAATATCCCAAAGGTTCAGTCTATTTTCTTCAAAAATTCACCCTTTTAATTAGTCATATTTACATCAGAGTATTTGAAGGTAAAGTTGTGCTTGAGTCTTGAGTAACAGAACACAACGCTCTTTTAATTTGGCCTCCATCTATCATCATTCCAGTCAGGCAATCAGGCGGGTCTTTTTATTTAGACAAACCACAGGTGTTTTCATTTGTGAAGCCAAATCAGTTGTTCCCTCTAATCTGTTTGCAAATGGGATTTTCTTTTTTCTCCCCGTGATTGTAACAAAGAAAAGGTTCTCAGACGGCGTCTTTGTTCCAGCTGTAGTGACGGGGGGAGACCTCCGGAGCGTTTTTCATGATTTGATGTGATTGACAGTGTTTTCGTGCTCATTTGACTGATGCGCTGCAGCCTATCGATTGCCTATCACTTTAACAATGGCAGGAAAGACCACCTCACACAACAGCACCTCTCACACGAGCTGTGTGTGTGTTTGAAGGTAATACTGCATGTGCTCACACACTTACACATTTTCACAATTGAAAAGTTCAAACCTGCTGGCTTTGCCATAAATGATCATCTTAAGTCTTTATTTTTCATCTGCATTCACTGTATACCATCAATGATTTTAATGTACTGCTGTCCACTTTAAGTATAATAGTACTTTTAGTTATTTAGCCATATTAGGTTCACTTCTGGAAAATCACCCATTCACAGTATGGGATATAATTCAGCTGCACCTTTTTCTTTTGACAGATTCTGCAGCCTTTCTTATTGCCGTTGTACTCTCTGACTGCTGTGCTGGCTGCATATGTATTGAACTGCGGTAAGTAATGAAAATGGTGTGTGTCCACTGTTGGTTCTCCTATTGATCCCATCAGTGGTAAGTAGCTTGGCTCCAATTAGGCTTTAATAGGCCCGAGGGAGAGGAGAGGAGAGGAGAGGAGACTGTGATCTAACTGTAAGAAATGCCAAGCAAAGGGTTTCCCTGTAAAGACGAACAGAGATTTTCCACATATGTGCCATTTTACCTGCAATCACCATTTCAATAAGTCAGTGAAAGGAGCAAAGATGAATCTATTATCCCAGCTAATTTAATTTAATCTTGAAGTCTGAAGTGACAGCAAATTTTCTGAGTATTTATCTTATCATCTGTCGGTAATGTTAAATATAATGCAGAGTTATTGTTAATGAGCTCCCCTTTTCATCACAAATTTATACCTCCGTCAACCAGCTGCCTGAAACTTGTTTTTCCTCCTCGTTGATGAGCCAACAGGAGCTGACTCTCGTCACAGCAGCGCTAACGTAATCAGCTGAACCCACACAACCTTCGAAGCACAAATTATATTACGCCACTATTTAAGGGGGTGGGGGGGAAGGTCCTTCAGAGTGATTTAGTTAATGCCTGGACTCACAGTGAACGCTGAGCGGGGGAAGGAGCTGCAGCCTTGAAGCAACATTAGACACATGAAGCATAAAGCAACAAACAAGGCATGTGAATCGTGTGAGTGTGTGTGTGTGTCCACCTGTAAATCAGATTCTCTCTTTGCTTCACTGCTTCTGCACATCTGGCCCGCACCGAACGAGTTAAGACGCCTTCTACATTTCAAACAAAGACAAAAAAAAGAAAAAAAATGCCCAAGACTGAGAGAAAAAAGATGAAAGCTGGCAGGTGAAATGATGCTCGCGCATTAATATGGAAGAAATCAAAGACAGGCTTTTATTTCAAACTGAAGTTGTCGATGCTCGTTTAATAACACATTCGCTTGGCACAGACGAAAGGATTCGTTATTCAAGCTCCGCTCGGATGGGACTGATGAGTAGCCAAAAAACAGATTTATCCCATTTGAAATTATAATTTGAGAGGTTTTTTACGTAAAGATGCCTCATTTCGGAAAAGAAAAAGTAAGTCTCTCAATCTGCACCACCCCTCCTCCATCACGTGTGCTCAGAAGGACATTATAAAACCATCCAAATTACAGATAAACCAAAAATATGACAATGTGAAATTATATCTTTTATTGCATAAACTCCATAAATTAACTCTGATCTTTCATCTACAATGTGCTTAAATCTGTGTGTCTGTATTAATAACGGATCACATGGCTGCTTGGGAGGAGCTTTATAGCATTTTTCAGCTTTAACAACTTTACTGTCTTGTTTCACTCTCACCGCTCTCTTATTGTTCTTTATGGCCACTAAAGGCAGCTCTTGTTGATGAAAACGCTCTAGAAACTGAATGTCCTGTTCCTGCTCAGTGTCTAGAGTGGAGCATTTAGCGGAGCAAAAGTCAGACGTTTCCCTCAGGAGGTGGTGAAGAACAAAAAGGAGCCAAAAGGAGACTAAATATCGGACTTAAACTCACCAGGTGGTCTTAAACACGACTCCAAGTAAATCATAGCGTTGCTCTGTGTCTGCTGGATGTTTAGGAAAGAAACTGTTTTCTCACAAGTTCGTCAAATCAACTTAAACAGTGAAATGTCAAAGCTCGGCTTGTTTCCAAAATATTAATCGCAGCAGATGCCAAATAATCAGCAGTCTAAAGTCACTGAGTGCATTTTAAAGGACATTTTAGGGAATACAATTAAAGAGTTAGATAAGGAAAATGATAAAAGATTTCATGTTTGTATGCTTTATAGTGTAAGAAGCTAAAAACAGCAGACGCATACATTAGCATAGCACACAGATTTAAAGCAAGAGGAAACAGCTGGTACTGCACCAATAAATGCCCATAAAGCTCATTAATCATATGTTAAATCTTGTTGTTTGTCTGCAAAAGCAAAATATAAACTCAATAATGGTTTCATTCACTTTGCACACAGCCTTGCAGCCTGACTTCATCTCCAGAGCAAACTCAGGTAGACAACAGTAGTTTCTAAAATATCGATTGAGTCCCTTAAGTCTTCAGATTCTGAATGATATGTATTTGGGAGTTTTCTTTTAAATTAAGACTATAAATAAAATATAAACACATATATTGGAGAAGAAGAGAATATTTCCAACCAACACACAATCATCAGCTTTGGTATTTGTCAGACTGAATCTGTATTTTCTTTTATCATCTCCCAGCTGCGGGGCACCTGTTGCAGCAGGCAGGATGTGTTTCTGATTTTCTGATTAGAAGTGATACCAGCTGCTGGCTAACAGGCTAACAGGGCAGAAACATTTATCCTGCTAACAAAGCCCTGGCAGGGCCCCTGTCCTCCGCTCTGCTCTCTGTAATGCTTTACGACACTGTCATTTAAAGATGACATATGATCGGAGCGCGGTTTAGCTTGCCAATATCCCCCCACTGTCACACAAACACACACACACACACACACACAGCTGCTGAGGAGGCAACCCAGAGAGGCGGACAGAGAGGCAGAGATGGATGAGCAGCTGCTGTGTGTGTGTGTGTGTGTGTGTGTGGCCGGTGGAGTCTTGGTTATTTATTTGATTATTTTTTCCAGTTTTACATCTCTCATGAATCAAGGCGAATGGCTTGCAAGTGACTCTGGATATTGGTCGTCTTCTCTGTTATAACTGTGTGTGTGTGTGTGTGTGTGTGTGTGTGTGCGTGCGTGTGTGTGTGTGTGTGCATGTCCAACCAGCAGCACGATTAGCACAACCCGAGCACAACAGAGTACAGTATGTTGGGCCTGGGTGATTCCCATGATCCCTTAAGTAATCACTAATTGAACAGACACATTACTTATTAACAAATCAATTAATAATTGATCAATTAACAAGAGAAAGTGAGTCCAGTGGCACAACAAAAACCTAATTATAGTACACAGCAGGCGCAGAGCATACACTTTCCACAGATAGATTGATAAACAGAAAAAGAGGTTGAGGGCATACTTGAAAGGCTGCGACTTAAAAGTATGTTTTTAGAGACAAAAATAGTCTGTTTCTTTCTTTTTTACATGTTTATTGTTTTGAGTGTAGCTTTAGGCAGCAAAGATGTAGAGCACTGAGCACTGTGATGTTTTTGTACCACGACCTATACTGTGACAAAGCCCATGGACAGTGAGGAGGAGCACGTTTGAGCCTCCAGAGGGGAGAGTGTGTCGGAGTGGTTTTCCAGAACTGTAAGTCCACATCTTAATGACATTAAGAGATTTAAATATTTCAAGAATTTATTGTCATAACACAACAATTTACAGCAGCAATCACTGGAAATCCTTAAATCTCAAGCTCCCCAAACAATGCTAAAAAATATTAACAAGAATAGAGACACAAAATAGAAATAAAATAGAAAATGAGATCTAAAATAGATAATATAGTAGAGTAATACGATAAATAAAGATCTTAAAATATGAGTTATACAAATAAAATATAAACTAAACAATATGAAACTAATCAGAGATGTACAATAAATGTTAAAGGACTTCTCCCCTTCTTCCATAAAAATGTTGGACTCACAAAAGTAAAAAAGAAAGACAAACTTTTAGTCTCTATTATGTGCATTCAGCATTTCCATCCATTTTTCATAATGCAACCAGTAACATCTGTTTGTCTGATGCTCCTTTCCTGATAAATGTCCACGATCCTTAGCAAGGCCTATTTTCTCTCACATACTGAAACATACTGAAATGCAGTAAAACAAAGAGGAAACAGATTTAATCAGTGTCTGTTTAACCCAGGAGCCTGTTTCTGTGGTTGGTAACACTGAAGTTATTGTTGACAGTAAACTTTAAAATTAGATTTTGTTGATGGATTGCAATAAAAGAATTATATTACAATCAATTTAATCCAGCAGCGTGCAGCCATTAGACTGCCTTTGTTCAGCTTCTGTTCACCCCAGTGTGGTCAAAGAGACTAATCACTGCCCTGAGACCAGTATACTTAAGATATCTTCAAAAACCCTCCACTTTGCATCTGAATGAGCATTAAATGCTTCTGCAGGGCTCCTATTTTAATGTGACATTTTTTCCATTAGTTACAAAAGGCTTATTGATTCAGTGCTGTCTCCATGTTACAAAGTGCAATCAACAGGGGAGTATTTATGCATTCTTTAAGTCCCATAATGTGATTGCTCTAAATATCAAAAGAGCTCGTTGTTTATGTGGAGGGAAAAAAAGCCAGCGAGCAACTTCATCCAGCATTAATTGTGGACGGCTGTCATACAAGAATTAAACAAGCAGCAGTAATTTGTGTAGGATTACGCTCTACATGTTTGACGTGGGCCTTTTCACTGCATGTTGGTCTGTGGTTAGAAACACAGAGCAAAGCAAAGAGACAGAAAATGTTCGGTCGCTCATTTCACAAACAACTGTTATAGTTCGTATTTACGTCTCCCTCTGCTGCGTGCAGGAAGCAGCAGAGCATAATCAGATTATCTGTTCTGAATGGGGAAAGATAATTAAATCTAACATGAGCTAACCCATTTACCAATTTATTGCCCCTGTTACGGATTGGGACACCCTTTCCAAATGCAGAGGAATGACTCTTAAACTGAGATCAATAAAATGGAAATCATATTGTTTGAAATTCACGTTCTTATTGTTCCTTTTCCATAATTGTAGAGTTACAATGGATTAGTGCTGGGAAGTCATGGTGGACAAACTCCTCTTGAACTCAGTATATCTGTTGTTTCGTTTAAAAAGACATGTATTGTGTTCATCATACACTTCACGACTTGTGTTTTCTGCTGCAAAAAAACACTGCAGCTCTTCTCTGTCTGCATGTTTCTGTGTGTTGGATTTCTTAAGTAAAGTAAAGTGCATCATGATAGAGGTGGCTTTTGGTTCGGGGCAGTCAGAGTGGAGAGCTAAATGGAAAAAACCCCCGAAGACTGTGATGAAGCACACACACACACACACACACAGACACCAAGTTTCTGAGTGACGGAGGCACAACGCAGCATAAGTCTCAAAAGGACTGTCTGCTCCAGATACAAAAGCTGACCCAGAACGGATGCAGTGGCACATAATTTGCATGACCATCACTGACTGAGGGGCGCACTGTAAAACTGGTTGCAAAGAACACATAGTCTACATACTGTGAAAAAACAGAGCTTGTTATCATTTTATAGTGCTCTCCTTTATTTAAATGTATCGCCCATAAAGACAGACCTGGGGATTTTTAAATAACTAAACATATGATGAAACCTCTAAAGAGCATTGAGTAACAATCAAAGGCCGGACTGTTAATTACATCATTATTAAAGTTCTGAACAAAATGCCAAAAAGGCTACCGTTTAGGGGCTAAAGTTGTTTTGTCTCTCACACACATTATTTGTTCATCAACAGCAATTGTAATTAGTTACATTGCTTGTTAATGTAATTCTGCGACTCATCCAAGCTCTGACAAATGTTCCTTTAAAGGTCTCCAAAAGCTGCCGCACATGTTGCATCATTTGTATTTAACGCATATTAAATAAAAAAAGAAGTAATTAACTTTGTTAGGCCTGTGGTTGGAGGTAATTAGTTAGCAACTAAACTTAGCTAAGACCGTCAATATGCAGAAATTTAAAGAAATACCATCAAAACTGGAGGCGTACCACCCGACTGTAGGCAAACCTGGTTTGGGTTCTGAAAGACAAACTGATCCACATCATGAGTCTCCACAGCTTGAGAGGAAAAAATGGAAAACTGTTGTTGTAACTGTTAAGTTTTAACAAAGTGTATTTTCAAATTATATATGAGATCCATTTAAACTCAACTTTCTGTCTGTCATAAACTGACTGTGGCCAAACAACCCAGAATAGACACAGAACAAAACAGTGCGGCAGAGATTTACCATCTCATCATTTGGTATTTTGCACAATAAGAAAATAGACAATGTTTTAAAATGAGCTGCTCAGAGAGAGAGGCATGATGCACAGACAGAATACATACTAAATGTCACAATTAGCATGCAACCTTGATCGGGCAGGTTTTGCAGGTTCTGCACCTTTTCAGTCCATTAAAATGTTCCCCCTTTCCATTGATTTGTCTGAAGAAAAGAGAGAGCAAATATAAAAGAAAAACAACAGTGGAGGAGAGAGAGGATTGATTGGCCTGATCTTAGAATAGGAGGGAAACCATACTCAGAGATGTGGAGAAAGTGCTTTCCATCAATCTGATGGAAAACTCAAGTCGTGGCATTTTGACACCTATAAACAAGTCTGAACATGAACACTTCCAGCTCTTCACTTTGCCCCCTCAAGGCAGACATGTGATAGAAATAATAATGTAGGAATGCAACGTTCTCTAATAGTATGAATGGAAATAATAAGGATAATGTTACATTTCTAGTCCCACATACTACGTACAGCAGATGACGTGAATGACATCAGCAGCAGAGATGCGGTATCGCTGTGGAGTAACTCTTTCTGTAAAATTAAATGGGTTCCTCGAGAGAGGCAGAGAGGCTATTTGTCTCCTAGTCCAAACAAGCCGAATCTAAGTAGGAGATCAATACTGATATCTTTAGGCTGCTAACTGCACCACTAATATATTATTGATGTCTGGGTCTCGCTGGATTGAATTTGGGCTGCACACAGCAGTTCATCTTGTTTGGTGCACGCGCTCGAGATGCACCAGGCAGAGAATACAAGAATTCCCCAGAAAATGTGTACATGATGTCCATAAAGCACCACGAGACAGAGAGGCATGTGGTGTTAAAGGAGCTTTCAGGGTGAGTAATGAAGGAGGTTATGAGGCGTGATTGGAAAAGCGTTTGGTTTGAGATGTAGAGGCTGTTCACGGCCTTGAGGCGAGCTTAGCTACTTATCACTTAGCAGTTAATTCACCTTTGACCTCACCAACCTGGTTACTTAGCAGATGCAAATCTAAGGGATTTTCTCAGTTGTTTTCCCTGGCTATCTGTGAAATCAGTATAGGTGTCTCACCACAGGGTTAAATAACGTTAATTTTGGTCACTTGGTCATTAAAACAAGCGTTACACACACAAGTACTCTTAGCTGTCTAAAATTAATCAAAAGAAAATATTCATTTCAATTATTTAGTTGTACCAGTAGACATGAACAAATACTCAAAGTACTAAAATTACCTAGTGTCACAAAGGCCTCATCAAAGTCATCACCTATTTGCATTTTAATTAGCAATAGCATTAAAGCATGTTGGTTCAAATCCATCAGATATAATGAGGCAAAATCTGAAAAGTGTAAAATAAGCAGAAAATCTGGCAGATTTATTACATTCATAGATCTTCTGTGCCAAGAAAGTGAGCACATAAAGAGCTAATTAAACATCCTATATACTGTGAATACCTTATTAGAAAATATTCATAAAAATACACTTACTGTTGAGGTTACACAGAGGTGCTTGACTGTTCCCGTGTAAGGCTGACAGCGATTTAGTAAAGTGCTCATTTTCAGCTGTCCACACACAAAGGTGAGAGCGACACTTTCCACTGTGTCACATGAGGTCTTGTCAGTCTCCCAAAACAGCGAAACTGACCATTTAACATTTTGTATCAGTGTTTTCTGATCTTCCACCTCTATTGCTAATGTTTAGGAGAGAAAAATACCAATGCCATTAGTTGCTACAACATTGGAGGTGAGTATAGTTACTGAGGTTGGTGGTAGAAAACACAGGTTTAATGTGGACTAAAGCCAAAATAGGCGCTACATATAAAAAAAAAAACTTTATATATACTTACTTATTACATATTACACATTTGTTCCTATTTCAAGAAATGCTGTTGTTTTTGCAGCAGCTTCTCTTACTCAGCTGGTGTTTTTTATTTTAAAGCATCGAGCCATGGAGGCATCAGACACAGTCTTGCAGTCAGCCCATCTGGAGCTCCTTAATAAGGCTGCACTGTAATCCCACTTTCTACCTTTATCCACCTTAATATGCTAACAAGTCATTATTTACACCCGATTCTAGACTATAGTTTAAATAGTGTTTTGAGGGTGTGTATTTTTTTAGAACATGCTTCACTCCTCACAGCGAGCGTTTCCTGCAAAAGGCACATCCCAGCTGATGGATTACCAATTGGCGTTCATTAACTTCCCTCGTCTCCCCGTCTCTCTCTGCAGCACTCTGAAGCTGCTGTAATTCCACTAATGGAGTGCTTACCATTCAGGGCCAGTTTTCTGACAGTGACTGATGCTACTTAATTGCTGAAAAAAATAAAGAGGGGTTCCCGGCTGTTGCTAAATCCGGCATAATTGTAGCTACGCAGAGCAGCTCTCATCGCGATAGCCAAGACGTGTCACGCTTAAGCACATCCTGGTGGGTGTCACAGGGGGCAATATAAAATGGTAAGTCTGCGCGTTAATGCTGAGCCAAGCCTTTTCACTTCTCACGAGCAAAATGAGAAGCCATTATTTTGCAGAGCTATGCATTTGGGAAATGGATAAATGAGGAATAGTATTTCATAGGACTGCAAAAAAAAAAAAGCACAGTTACAGCATGTGGATATGAATGAGTATAATAGAAATATTAATGTGTAACTTAATTAGTAATAATAATGTATAAAATGACAATGTGAAATGGTGTGATAAAGAGATTATCACCTGAATCTAATGCCACCACTCAAAGTACCTGAACTTTTAATCCTAGGAATCTTTATTAGTGAAATAAAAAGGTTCCTCCATTTCTATCTGTGTTTTCACCTTATAAAGATCCATGAAGATTAGACAAATTAGTCTGTTTACAGGTGAGAAAACACCTAACTGCAGTAGCTGAAGAACATATATTCTTCTGGATGCGGTGGAGACCAAAACCAGAGCTGAAAAGAGGGCGCTGACTGTTCAAACACATCAGTACTGTGTGGTGGTTTACCTTGAAACAGGATATGGTGCAAAACTGCAAAAGCAGCAACAATCATTTCAGTTTCCGTCTCAGTGTTTGGAAGGTAAACAGTCTGTTAGCTTTAATTTGGAGTCAAGCATCTGTGCCTCCATACAGCTATTTCATATTATCACTCATTTCGGAAACAGCTGTCAGGTTGCTGAGCAGCATTTCTTATTATAAGGGTACATTTACTGTTTACCGTGAGTGCTGAGCTTGTCTGGACAGACTGTATTACACACACACTGTTTGCATGCAGTGCTGCGGTTTGTTTGTGTGTGTGAGTGTGTGTGTGTGTGTGCTGAGGACCAGGGCTGAGCTGAGCGTTGGCCAGCAGCTCCATTAGCTCTGATTGAAATTGAGGCAGTGCAGATGAAATACGTTCAGTTAAGGTTAAGAGTCTTCTTACACACACACACACACACACACACACACACACAGCGACAAGCTACCGGTTACAGGCCACAGATGATGAATGACAAGAAGCAGGAGAGAGGGGAAAAGATGGAGTGAAAAGAAGCACGAGAGAGAGACGGAGCGAGGGAGGAGGCAGTATTTCAGTCACACTTAGCAAACGGCTGTCAGTGCTGAATCCAGATGCCTCATCACTCTCCAAGCCTATCAGCTGCTGTGTTGTGTCTCCACCGCTGCTAATGAAATCAACACTGGCCTGCTGTACACGTACGTGTGTGTGTGTTTTGTATCCTCATGTATGCGTTGGGTCGTGTTTGTAAAAAGGACCATGCATTAAACAGGGCTGTCATTTCAGGTCTGCCTCACTCGGCTGAGTGAATGTGTACAATGTGTGTTGGCGTTGTGTGCAATCACAACGGCACGCAAAAATAACACACTCACTGATGGTCTTTAAAAAGCGTTTGCAATTCAGTTGCAGAAGCAACTGACAAATCAGAGCTTTGTGGGCGTATTTAAGACCTCGCTGGTTATACCAAGGTACATCTGTGGTAAAGGCAACCACGGAAATGTCAACAACATCAGCACAAATTTACAGGCTGTGCTAAGTCAGCTTAGTTTGATAAATCTGCATATTTTTTCAATTGTGTTAAAAAGTGAGATGGATTATAATACAATTTGATCAATGAATATGAAGTATAACCCCATCTCAAAGGCAAAAATGAGTAACGAAGCAAAAGGAGACTCTTTGTATTCAAGCATGTAAAATGTCATGTGATATGCTGCACACCCTGATGCCTGCAGTAAACAGGCAAAACATGGAGGAAAATAGCTGAGTTTAATCATGACATCAAACCATCCAAGCTGCTGCTGCCTTACAGTTACATTCACACAGCAACAGATTGAAAGTCACCCATTAATTTGTCACTCAAGCAAACGGAGCATCGCCCATGAAGTTTAGGTTCAGCTCCCTGGGTTGCATCTGAATTAATTTAGTTCCCACTGGTGCAAACATTAGTCAAAATTTGATTTTCAGGCCATTTGTTTTCCCAACAGACTTATCTCTGGATGTCTAACTTCAAAGTTCAATGCCTTAGACGTTTTACTCAGCACATAAGTACAGCATAATTGTCACCACTGACAAAAGAAAAGGAATTAAACAGCAGAAAATTCCAGATACAGCGAATCAGCAAAGTCCTTGGGTGGGTTCTTGTTATGTGATATCTTGAAGAAAGGTGACAATGCAACCTTGTTCCAACTCGGCCATCGGGGGAAACAAATCGGCGAATCCACAACATCTGTACAGGATGTGCAAAATGTTGCCGTGAGCATGTGGAAGAGGAGGGCAACGGAGGGGGCCGGGCGGGGGGGGGGGGGGGGGGGGGAAAAGGAGGAAAAAGGGAAACCCCCCCCCCCCAGGGCCAAGCCCCCAGCCAAGTCAAAAAGGCGGCATGTTCCCCCCTTTTCCCTCGCGAAAGT
>JBAJHX010000043.1:6428942-6457372 GCA_037176925.1 Amniataba percoides | reverse complement strand
CCCCTCCCCCCTCTCCTCCACGCTCCTCCCCCCCCCCCCCCCCCCCTCCCCCCCCCACCCGCCCGGGAAGAGGAGGAAGAGAGGAAGACCGCTCTAATCAAGGCCGAGCGCCAGGCCAAGTGCAGACGGATGCAGGTTGCGCCCGTGGTCCTTGATGAAGTGCTGTTCTCCTGCTGAGCCACCAAACTATTTATATACAACACATTGACAGCCTCTGGGCATGGATGAGAAAACTGCTACACTTACTGCTCTTTCTTCCTAATCACTCGATCCCTCACTTTTATCCCACAACTCACAGAGGTAGACCGAAACAAGAGCATAAATTTACGAGTACAAAAATTAAGACCCAGACTTATGAATACAACAACCGATGACTGCGGAGCAAAGGGTTTCTGAAGACATTTGACATTGATCTGTTTTCTTTCGGCTTTGTGTGGCAGGCTCAAAAAGTCGGACCAATCTGAGAGTCAGATCACCGCTGAGATCAAAGGTCAACTGTGCAGTTTGGATCAGTCGGATCAGAGGGCGGCTGACAGTATGCAACTCTGACATCATCAATAATGGACGAGCACCAGGATGAGGCCTCAGCTGCTTCTGCCACACTCGAACATGCATGCACATAAAATCAAGGTAAGGCGCTGTGTGTCAAAACATTTACTACTTCCGTCGTCAAATCTGAAAGACATGTGCATCACATGTGGCCCAACTTTTGTGCCGTCACAAAGCCAGTGAGTTTTTGGCAGAGATGATGGAGGAAGAGAAGCAGACTATTTTATTGTTTTCCTGTTGAAACAGACACTCACAGTGCTATTAAAGAATAATCCTGTATTACGAGGAAGAGTCATGTGTGATCCTCAGTAATAGTCATATAGAGAAATTTATGAGATTATATTTCCATCCACTCTTGGGAAAATAGTGCCTCTTGTCTTGACCTCTTTGAGCCAAAATGTCCCTTTTTCAATACAATTGAGCCTCGTAGTAGTGATGAGAAAGAGAAAGGGTCAAATGTTGCCCTTTGAACAATAATGGAGGAACCGCAAGTCAATAAATCAAATTCACAACATCTAAACCCAACCAATGTGTTTCATGAATTCTCATAAAAGGCATAAAAAGAGAAATTTCTCTCATTTACTGCATCTCTGTTTGATTAATGAAACACAGCCTGTGACAGATTACCTTCTCTTGGGATTACGACAGACTGACTTTATTAACTATTAACCTATTATGTGGAGAGCCAACACTATTAACAGCAGCTCAGAACATAATGGCACTTTTTGTCATCTTTCAGGAGCAAAAGCTTTGGTTATTTATCAGAACCCCTGTTCTCTCTGGGTCTATAGTGAACAGAACAATCTGAAGGGGTTCAATTCCCTCATTAATACATTAAAATGTCAAAGCTATATGTTAAAATGTCAAACCTATTAATGGTCCTGCCAGTCTGCGGAGGTAAAATGTCAGGAAGAAAACAAATGCAGGACGCAATGAACAAAATACAGAGTGGACCGGTAGAAATGTTCAGTCAATGTAACAATATCATCTCAGAGATTCATTCAAACAAATGCAAACAGCAATGATGAGGGCAGATGAAAATGAAGGAATACTTATGCAGACTTTGGATGCTCATATTTGCTCAAGAATTACAAAAAAATGTACCAAAAAAATTTTTATTTTCTGTTTTTATTATTATGAATAAGTTACTCCTGGTTGTTGAGCTCAGTTGAACTGAAAATCCAAATTACAGTCTCCCCACCATCAAATTATTGTTTATTCAGGCAACAATGCACGATTCCATCTTTCTTTGAATCTGAAGGGGCCCCACTGAGAGGCTTCAATCACGCCGCAGGGGGTCAGTGACATAACGGCTCCAACCTCGCCACCCCCAAAGTCACCTTTCCCTGATTGGGTAGGCGGTCGAGTGCGGTGGAGTGGCGAATTGAGGAGGAAAAGGGGGGAATGGAGGCTGGACTGTTTCATTGCCCCCCCACCTCACTCCTTCACTTGTAAGTGTTTGTGCGACGTCACTGATTAATCTCAAAGGGTGGCTGGGTCGAAATGTCACCTCAGACATCCCCGGCTTAACTTAAACAAAGCTTGCAAAGTAAGGCATGTTGGCTCTGTGTTCTTGTGCAACATATAAGCTATTGTAAATTCATGAAGCAGCCAAGCTTATAAAGCCGTGTTGTGTCCTGCATATGTGGCATATTACTTTTTGGCATCCACACGCCACTTTAACACATACAGGCAATGTACACATCTACAGTTTTGCACTTGGCTACACAGCTATAGATATCACTTTGACATAATTTCTTAGCCATGAAAAATACATTTATGATACTCAGCAGTGCAGCAGAGGGTGACTCTGCAGAGAACCAGTGATCTTTGTAGACTATCATCTATCTGTGCACATGAAATTCACTCACTTGTGAAAACATCTTCTTTCAAAGATGGGACATAAAAAATGACAGCTTTTTAACAAATAATTGCTTTTAAATTAGCAACCTATGATGACCGCAAAAATTAAAAATATTTACATTTTCAAAGCCAAAAGCAGAAAACATGTCAGCGTTAGCGTGTCAGGTATAAGGTACGAGGAGTCATTTCTGTTCATTGAAATCAAACAGATAAGGTGCGAGAGAGGGGCAGTAAAGAGCCAAATGTGTCCTGCTCCCCATGTTGGTTTGAATTGTGTTGACTGCTGAGACTAAACTAGCTAGGGAAAGTGAGCGAGAGAGATAGAAATGAAAAGAAAGAGAGAAGCAGGAAAGAGTGTCTGTTGCTCCTCCTGATAGACCCAGCCAGGCTATTCATTACTCCCTGAACGGCAGCCAGTGTCAGTTATATTACTGTGAAGCCGTCCCTGACTGACGGCCACGAGTGGGGGGAGAAAAATGGCTGCAAAACACTGCTCGATGCCCTGGGAGGAAAACAAGGGAGGGGCTGTGATGGATGGGGGTGTTTGACCCAGGCGGGGTGGATGGCAGAGATGGGTCTCCTCCAGAAGAGACAGGGAGTCGGCAGAGCTCCTGCCCCTCTGCCCAGAGCATCCCAGCCTTGTCAGGATGAGAGGCATCTCGCTAAGCTGCCTCCGTCAGTGCTTCTATCACTCGTGTCAAAACAGACGCGCTGCATATTCAACAGATGAAACTGCACCTCACGTGACGGGAATACAGAGGCGCTGCTCGGCCATCCGCAGAGTTTGTGACAGGCCCGATGTCAGCGTGAGGGCAGACAACCGCCACCTCCCCATAGCAGTCCCAAACACAACATCATGGTATAGCATCAGACAGCTTTGGGGTGATTTTATGCCCCATATGGCCCTGAATAAACAAAAAAACAGAACAGTTACAGTATGTACTGTCTGCAGCCAGCATACCAAACTGTGTCTGCTCTCTCTTTCAAAACGAGGTCTATATGTTCTGTTCATCTCTGTGCCCGTCATCAAGACATGATTAATTGGCATTAAGTCCTGTGTTTGATGCCAGTGAGTCTGACTTTCTGCATGCATTAATGCACAATTCACACAAAGGAGATGCTACGCTACTTTTCCTGATACAAACGCTGAGTTTGTATTATTGTAGTGTATTTTACTGTGCACAAATCACAGTACAAGTGTGGACTCAATAATAAATAAAGTAATATCACAAACAATATTACAAGGTGTTTTTATTTATTTATATTATTACAGTGTGTATTTATCCCTCACTCTTCCATATTTGGACAAAATGGCCTTTAAATCAGCTCTTTGACAAAAAAAACAAAACAAAAAAAGAAAAAAACACCATCACCTCTGTGGACAATGACATTTATTTTGCCTGAAGGTATCACCTTAATGTAGAGGGCCACACATACAACAGATGTCTAAATGGTGACAGTAGAAAGTCATTATCATCCAGTTTTTAGATACACAGTCAGTTCAGTTCATGGACTGTAGAAAAGATGGATGACGAGCCTCCACTTTCTCCCACTGTACAGAGTGAACCTTGGTATCAACATCCCACACACACACCTGCCAAACGCAATCAGTAATCAATAATTAGGGACTGTTAGCTATAGATCACCTGCTAAAGTTAAAGCTACATTTCTACTCTACATTCAGTTACTGCTACAACTTAACTTTGACCTACAGCTGTCAATCATGACTTCATCCAGGTTTTAAAGCATAAAATAACTCAGTAAAATCAAACTTACCAGAAAAATGAACTCTTGAACAAACAAATGACATTAAATGACAGTAACCATCTCGGATAAAATCTATCTGAATTCTGTCTTGAATTTTGATTTTTTTTTTTTTTACTTTGCTCCATGTCCCATCTGCTAACATGGAGGGGGCGGGGCTTATGACCTGCCAGCAGGGAGCGATCCGAAAGTTCTGGCTTCATCTTGTCCATCTTTATATAAATACTATGAATCAGACTGGCCGTGCGCATTTCAGATGAGATGTCTATTTACACAGCAACAAAAAAAGAAAAGAAAACCCGGACGAAGTATCCTGTTGAAAATGTGACGTACGCACATTGACGTCAAACGGCTGACGTTTGCGGAAGCAGGTTGTTGCTTCTTAGCCTGTTAGCTCCAAAACCAAAACAAAGGGGATGTCTTCGTGTTAAATCGCCAAAAAGTCGGTTATAATTTCTGATATCGCTTTGACGGTGTCCGCTCGACTTACCGGTGATACGGTACCATCTCTGTGTCTGTCAGAGGACTAAGAAGAGGCGAAACATCGACTAAAATGGAGGTAAATGTTCAGTTTCGAGGATTTAGCTTCAGCATCAACAACCAACTAGTGCATGATAAACATCGTCAAGACAACTGAATCCATGAAGCTTGCATTAATATATAAGCTCTGCGTGAATAAATAAGCTCTTTTGTTTGTAACACGTTTAATGGGGAGGAAAAACGTGGCTGGTGAGGTTAGCAGTGGACTCGCCTAACTTCATTATAAATATTTTGGATTTAAACGCGATAAACACAGAAGATTGTGTCATTATCCTCAGAAAATGACAACCCACTGAAGCTCTAATACTCATTTTGCATGTGCCACAGGTTTTTTTTTAACGGTATTTAATAAATTCAGCTCTCTAGATCAGTCGACACAGCACCAACCTGTGCATTTAAGTAGAGTTGACTTAAGGAATGGTGACACTTTTTCAAAGCCACAATTAAAATGATAGGACATGTACTCTGCCCATGTATGCCGAATTGAAAAGTTGCTCCCAATAACGGGTAAAATGTCCTAAAATGTGCTTTAACAAGAATATACCTCTACCAACAAGCACAGAATAGTTAAATTTCTGATTTTTCAGAGGAAGTATTATGCAGACTGTGACTGTGGTCTTCTCTCTTTTCTGTCTGAAGTCAAGCACTCAAGACAACAAACCCTAAAAGAATCAAACCTGTTTTCTTCCTTTTACTGAAACAGGGCCCTGGTGGTACTGGAGCAGAGTCTGTGGCTCCATCTCCATCAGGCGCAGCCAAGTCAAAGGTACTGCACATCTACAAGAATAAGAAATTAATAAGAGGCCATTGCAGTGATAATGAAATATGTGTCCAGATGTGTAAAAATGTGTTAAATTTTAATTCATATGCATTCATGTTGTTTTTTAACTTTATTCTCAGCTGGACACTCTGTCCAAAGATGACCTCATCAAGTTTTCCAAGAAGCAGATGGCTGCCTTGCAGAAGATGAAGGGCAGATGTGCAGGTAGCTACTGTAAATGCTGTGTGATTGTGTTTGACCCTTTGACTCTGTGGCCCAGTAACATACAAGAATGTGACACTTATCTCTTTTCAGATTTGGAGAAAGAAGTTGAATCCCTAAAGCAGCAGTCCAAAAACAGCAACAGCAGTTCAGATGACGCCACTTTGATACAGGTTTGTTTGTAGGACAGCATCTCATCGTGCATATACTGTGTTAACATGCAGCACTGTATTTTCATACTGCTTCATGCTAATCATGGGTGTGTGTGTGTGTGTGTAATAGGAGCTGACAGAGAGAATGGATTCTTTACTGCTGGAGAAGGCGGAAACACAGCAAAATCTTGCAAAATCTCGTAAAGATCTAGAGAGGACTAAACAGCAAGCCAAGGTGAAAGACAAATACTAGATGATCTGTAACACTTGTGAAATTTTGGTGTATTTTTATGGTAATTTTATTGATGCATGTGTGTTTTTTCGTGGAACCAGATTGTTATAACACACATACATAACTCTGCAGGATGATGTAGCGGCGGTGCAAGGGGAGCTTGACCGAGTAATAGAAGATCATCAAAGGAAGATCAAGGCCTTAGAGAGCAGCATTGAGGAATCCAACAACAAACATCATGAAGAAGTGGCTCATTTCCAGAAATTACTGAAAGAGCGAGAAGAACGTGACAGAGAGAGGGAGAGTGAGAGAGAGAGGGAGCGCAACAATGCGAACGAGAACGCAGAGGAGGTCAGCCGTCGCTTAGGCGTTCAGCGGGAAACCCTTCAGGCTGAACTGGAAGCGATCCAAGAGCAGAAATCCCAGGAGATTGCCAAACTGCAGGAGAGCCTCCAGAGGAAGCTGACTGAGGCCCAACAGGAGGTGGAGAACCTGAAGGAGGAGATGGCTCAGAGGAGTCTGCAACACGATGACGAAATGAGGGCCCTGGAGGAGGACTTTGAAATCGAGAGGGAGCGCCTCCTGTTGCTCCACGATGAGCTAACCGAGCAGCTCGCTCTCAAAGGTATGACAGTGCTTCATTTACAGACGGAGGACAGAACAGGAGGTAGATCTCTCATAGTGACCACTTCTCACTGTTTCCTCTAGGTGATTTCATCTGTTGAAGCAATACTTAGCAATTGAGAATTAAAATAACTTTTTTTCCTTTGTTTTCCACCAGAGAGCTACCTCCAGGATGTGCAAGAGGAAGATGAGGAACCTGCCCGTGGATCAGGCATTGCTAAGATGCTGGAACTGTCTGGCTGCAGTCCGGGTGACTCCAGCCATGGTGATTTAGAGGAGACAGAGACAGGAAGACTGAGAACTGCCCTGGAAGAACTCCAAGCCCAGAACACCATGTTGCAGGATGAGCTCACGCTGCTCAGTAATGTGAAGGGCGAGCTCGAGGTGGAGCTGGAGAGAGCCAAGGAAGAGTTCCAGATGGAGAAAGAAGAGCTGGAGTTTAAAATCAATGAACTGCAGATGAGCCGGGACGGTGCTCCCAATGACTCAGCCATAAGCCTGGACCCTGACCAACAAGAAGTCCAAGGAGAGTCCCAGCAACAGACTGAAACACAAAAAAATGAAGAGACTCTTTCACAGGAATCCAAAGAGCCAGAAATCATTCCTGACCAAAACTACTTCAAATCAGAAGAACTGAGGGCACAGTGTGAAGCCTTGACCAGAGAGAGAGACTCTGCACTGGCTGATTGTCAACATATGAGAGACATACTACAAGGTGTGGAGTCAGAACTGAGCAAGAAGACAGAAGATTTTGTTCTTCAGTACAAAGCTATGAAGGAGCAGGGGGCTAACACTGTCCGAGAACTCAGAGACAAGACCGAACAACTCAGCCAGGAGAGGGATGAACTGTTGGAGAAGGTGAGGGAGGTTACAGAGGAGAAAAATGCTCTGATGAAGAACGTGCAAGACCTGAAGCTGAAGCTTGAGGACCAGAAACTCCAGTCCTCCGTAGAGGAGCAGACAAGTTTAGCCTGCGAGCTGAAACGTTCTGTGGAGGAGCTGACCAGGCAGAAGGAGGAGATCCTCACTACAGTCAACACACTGACTGAGGAGCGGGACAAAATACAGTCCCAGCTTCAGCACAGAGAGGAAGAAATACAAAAGATTAGCAAAGAGGCTCTTTTGCATAGAGAAGAGAAAGAGGAGGAATTTAACACTTTGAAAAAAGAGATGGAGGATGAAGTGCAACATCTGAGAGAGGAGAGGGAAAAGATAGAGGAGCGTTTGAAAGAGGAGGTGGAGAGAAGGCAGGAAATGGTTGCTGCTTTAGAGCTGGCCATCAAGGACCTCACCACAGAAAAAACAGACCTCCAACAGAAACTGGAAGAGGCATCTTCCAACATCCAGGAGACCAGGGAGCTTTCAGGCTCCAAGCTGGCAGGCCTGGAGGCTCAGCTGGAGCAGGAGACGTCCGAAAAGAAGAACCTGGAGGCGAGGTTGAGTTCACTAGCAGAGGAGGCAGAACAGGCCCGCGCCACCATCAGAGCCCTGGAGGAAAGCCAGTCTGAAGCGCTTCGAAACGCCACAGAAGAAGTTGAGGAGCTCCGGACACACGTAGGTGAGCTGGAAAAGGAGAGGGACCTGTTGAGGCTTAGCGTCGAGGAGGCCCATGGTGCGATAACGTTAGAGGAGGTGCAAAAGGAGCTCCAGGCTCGTATCACGGAGCTGGAACAGGAAAGGAACATGTTGAGAAACAACCTGGAGGAGGTGGCAAAGGACGCCGAAGGACTGCAGAAAGACCTGGAGGACATGAAGTCGGTCAACGAGAAGGTCCGCGAGGAGAACAAGGAGCTGCTGGCTCGCATTTCACTGATGACTGAAGAGGAAGGAGAAAGAGGTAAAGGAGAAATGGATGAGAAGATGAAGAAAGAGAGAAGAGAGCTTCAAGAGCAGCTGACAGAGAAGGATTCAGTCATATCTCAGCTGAAGAGCGAGATGGCTGCTCTCCAGGTGAGTGAACTGCAGGGGCATTGCTCTCTATGAGGATCACTTTTCTGATACCACCTTTGGGAATCTCCCAAAACAGAAGATGTCTTCATATCATTTAGCAAGAAAAAACATCAAACATTTTGGGTTACAGCTTGATAAAGGCATAGCTTTAAGGCATGTATATGTCATTATTTTTTAATATTTTATGTTGATGTCTTTTAATTCATTGATCATGATTTATTCAAACTGTGAGATTAAATGTATGTTGCAGCCGGAGAAGTATTGCAGTTGTTACTTTAAATTGGAGGGACATTAGGCTTATCCAGTCTACCATAACGAAGTTTAGGTTGGTGATTCCCAACATTAGTAAATAAATACATATAATTTCTTATGTTTTCTGCTCTTTTTGGCTTTCTGTATTTTTCCTCTGTCACTCTCTCAGGAATCTGCTGCCCTGTCTGCTTCCTCTGAGGATAACGCTGCCAGTGAGATGACAGAGAAAATAGGTATGGAGGTGACACCATGTTAAAAAAAAAACTAATATTCATGCAAATTACTTAACTGAATATACAGTCCTTCAAAAATGAATTTAGTTTAGTTGCTCCTTGATGCTGGTGATTAATTTCAGATTATAAATCCAGAACATTACTCAGACTTTTTAACTGCTGCTCCCCTCAGCTCTCCTGGAGAAAGAACACAAAGAAAAGGATGAGAAGTTGAACAAAATCAAGGCAGTGGCCATCAAAGCAAAGAAGGAGCTGGACATCAGTAAGAAAGAGGTAGAGTGAAGCGTTTCTAACCTGTCAATGTTTATTTAAAAACATGACGAAGTGAAGACGCATTAGCTTACATGTTACGGCGGTTAAATAGTCACCATGAAAAAGGGAAATAAAGTAAGTAAAGTAAAATACAGTTCAAATTGGCAGAAATTGTACAAATTTTAACCAATGTTTTCAGGTTGGGTTATTTCAGTGTGTGATTAATGATTATAGATGGTTTCTCCTTAGTGTTCAAATTACTGTACACAGCTTAATGTATAACCTGGTAATTTCTCCCACAGGTTGCAACCCTCAAGGAGGAAGTAGAATCCCTGAAAGCAGAGAGGGAAAAAGTGAACAGCTCTGTGAAAGATATCATCCATGGTGCAGAAGGCTACAAGGTGAGAGAAACTAAAAGCATATTCAGTTTATGTTCTGTAACTTTTAGATTTTAGATTTTACTAAAACATGTAAAGTTAAGCTGTTGTCAGATCTACAATATAAATGGAGAACATGAGTGTCTGTGGAAAATATCTTTATTTTGAAGAGCATCATTTCAGCCCATCCTTCAATAAAATATGTGGTAGAGATGCATATTTTCATTAAGTAATTATTGAAATGTATTTATTTTATTTATCTGTATTTGCACACAGATAGAGCAGTACTAGGTAAAAATTCAAATAATACAGTTTCTTAAATATGTTATGTGACATACCTCCCTGCACCTTAAGTAGAAGACCCAACAAAAGACTCCACTAATGTGAATTAGAAAATACAAGAAAAAAAGTAAAAAGAAAAAAAATGTCACACAAATGAGCAAATATATTGATAGACAGCAATGCAAAAGAACATTTAAAAATCTAATATATGTATATGCACACATCAAGAATTAATTACAGATCATAAATTAAATCTTATAAGATTCAAATATAAGATCTTCTAAAGATAACAAGCTCTTAATAACGTATTTTGGAATTTTAAAGGATGTAAACAAAGATGACTTGAAGATCATTATTGCTCAGTGCCTGACATGTAAGAATATGAACGACACAGAGACAATACTGAGACTGTGCCGTGCTTTGTTTCTGTCCAGGTGATCACTTTTACATCACATTGCTTTCTTTCTTTCTGACAGTTTTGATCATTAAATGTTTGATTAATTGTCTGCATTCTTAAGATTGTTGAATGTTGAAGCACGCTCACTTTGAAACTTCTTCTGCTTGACGTCAGTCCCAGGGGTCTCCATAAACGGCCCCCAGACTGCACCGTGCTTTACGACTGTGTCTCCATCAGAGGAGAAGCCGCTCTGTTGTGTCTAATGAGAGTTTTGTGCCCTACTCAAATGTAAATGCAGCTGATATCAGAGATGCATAGTGTTTACCCTTACTGAGCTGAAGTAATGAATGAATGAGTGTGTGTGTGTGTGCGTGTGTGTTTGTTTGTGTGCAGAACCTGCAGATAGATTACGACAAGCAGACAGAGCAACTGGATAAGGAGAGGGAGAAGGTGGAGGCGGCCGAGAGACAGATTGCTGAGCTGACCAAGCGACTCAGCAGTGCTGTCACACAGGTAGCGCAGATACACACTCAATCACACACACATACACACACACATTACCCTTAACAAACACCCAAACGACTCTCACCCCCCAGTAAATCTAAGCGCTGCCACTTTGTCCGGCAGTACATCTTTCCCATACTTCTCGCATAACTCAGTTTCCATCGGATTTACAGTGAGTCATTTTAGCCGGCGACACTTTACCCAGCTACGCTTGACAGCCCAGTACCCACAAATAGCCCATCGGATGCGACTGGGTGAGCCAGGGAGAAATTTTGTTTATATATACCCCTCTCCCCAAGCTCATAACTGTTTCTTTCCAATGAGAGAACAACAGGCAGGTAAATGGAGCGGAGTATAGCCTCCATCTGCTGTGTGCTAGTGCAACACCATTTTCTGAGACGCAGCTCATGGGTCTCAGGGGGCACCGGCAGACTGAAAAAGCCAGTAGGGGATCTAAGAGTACGTCTGGACATCTCTGTTTACCAATCATAGTTTCAGTGTTTGGCTGACAGATGACGGGAGGTGGCCGTTCCTCGCGGAGAAATCCCTCAGAGGCTGCTGCTGTTGTCAGTTCTGCATGACTGACTTTCAAATGTGTCACGTGCAGGTTTGGTGGATTTGTGCGTTTTTCAGGTGAAAATCTTGAATCTGAAATGAGTGAAACAGCATTCTCCCAGTTAGAAATATGGGATTTTAAGAGATCATACAATATTAAATTATTTATAAAGAAAGCACTGTTACTCAGCTAAAACCAAACGTGTTAAAATAGATCAAATCCAGCTTGCCTTAAAGGTGCAGATTTGATGAAGTTCATTAAAAGTGTTTGGTCGCTTATGGAAGTCATCTGCTGAACCAAAGAAAAGGCAGATTCTATACTTGTTTTCTTAAGGATATGAGTCTGTACAGATGTCAAACGATCATTAAATCACAATCTGTCTAACAGTAAAGGCCTCACTCTTAAGAAGTTGACATCTTGAACATATACATTTATTACCGTGACGGGGATAGCAACATGAAGTGTTTTTGCTTTTGCAGACAGAGACACTGAGCAGCGAGAAGGACGCCCTGCTGACCGGCATGGAGAGCACAAGGAGCGCAGTGAGACAGCTGGAGGCCCAAAACCAGGAGCTGCAGAGGCAGGCAGCCAGTCTGGACAGAGACCTGCTGGCCGAGAGAGCAATGAAAGAACAGAAGATCAAGGTAAAAATGAGGAAACTTTCACCAAAATTGGTTCAGTATTCTCATGACAGACAAATTAATATGACTTAAACTGCTGGATGATTTTTAAGGTTGATATAATAATGTGAAATACACAGTATACTAAAGACCCTTTTGTGTGTGTGTGTGTGTGTGTGTGTGTGTGTGTGTGTGTGTGTGTGTGTGTGTGTGTGTGTGTGTGTTTTGCATTGCAGGACTTGTCATCTGCCATGAAGGAGTTAGAAGAGCTGACAGCCCAGCTCCGCAAGCAGCAGCAGCAGTCTCAGCAGACTGCCCAGGAGCTGGAGCAGCTACGCAAGGTGCACACACACACACACACACACACACACACACTCACCTGTCCAGTCAAGCGACTGGACAGGCGATGGCGGGCCTGCAGCCACAGCAGCACCTCTCACAGGAAAAAAAGAGAGCAATTGTAGCCCACAGCGCAGGAGCTGCTGTTTCTTTTCCATTAGTACGACGTTCAGCGGCGGACATGGAAGCTGCCAGGAGGTCTGACTCAGGTCATGTGTTGACATTGTTAGTACAGCCCAACACACACGGTACGTTTGAGGTTTATACTGATGTGATTTTTGAGAGTACAGAAAAACAAATAGTGATTCAGAAGGTTTTTCATTTTATGGCAAAGCTCCCAGAGAGTTTGTTTAGAATTACTGTTAGATTATCATTATTAGCCTGCAGTATTATAGAAGTATTTTCTAAGTTTTAACACATCTTTTTCCCTTAAAGTTTGACATAAATAACCTGACTGACGTGCAGATGAGGTTTTATCTTTGTTCGCTGTAATGATGTAGTGTGTTGGGTCTGCCTCCAGGAGGCGCAACAGAGCTCTCTGCTGGACATGGAGATGGCCGACTACGAACGCCTGGTGAAAGAACTAAACTCCAAATTGCTGGAGAGAGATGAGTGTGCTGAAGAGTTGAAGGGCCAGATAAACGCACTGAAACAGAAGGAGGACACACTCAAACAAGAGATCGGTACGTGTGAAACCTTCATGTTTACACAGTCTTAACACAGATGTACAGATAGACTGTTCTTCCTTTATATTGAAATAAATGTCCTTAAAAAAAACTCACCATAGGTAATATACCTAAACCATTTTATGTGTGTGTTTGTGTGCGTGTGTGTGTATTTGTTTCTCCAGAGTCTTTGAAGTCCCAGCTGGACCAGGGGGAGGAGAAGACCTCCAAGATGAAACAGCTGCTAGTGAAGACCAAAAAGGATTTGTCCGATGCCAAGAAACAGGTCTGTGTGTGTGTGTGTTTGTGTGTGTGTGTGTGTGTGTGTGTGTGTGTGTGTGTGTCTTTAAGTGTGTCCCGCAGGATTTCCCATTACTGTGTGTACCATTGCTGCCTGATGAATGTAAATAGTGTTATGCAACCATGTGTGAGCATGATGGTGCGGGAGGCCTTGAAGATGTTGGGAATAGTTAATCATTTGTGTGTTGCCGTGTTTGAGTATATGGGCATATACATTTAAATTTTCAGTCTGAGTGTGTGCGTCTGTGTGTACATGCAGGAAAGCTCCCTCATGATGCTGCAGGCCTCTCTGAAAGGAGAGCTGGAGGCTAACCAACAGCAGCTAGAGAGCTCCAAGGTAACGCAGGCAGCGCTTCTCAGCAAAACTTCTCTCAGCAATCCCTTTTGATAAAATACATGCAGTGTTTAAAAATCAACATTTCAGTCCAACACGACTTGCATATCAAAGTGTGTAAATGTTTGTGTGTGTAGATCGAGATGTGCGAGCTGACGGCCGAGCGCCATCGTCTGCAGGAGCAGCTGAGGTCCGCGTTAGAGCAGCATCAAAGAAGCAGCAGCTCACTGCAGCAGCACATCAACAGCCTGCAGCAGGAGAGAGACACAGCTAAGGTACACACACCATTACTTTTTCTTTTTTTTCCCTCCTTCCTGTATAGTACGTACAGTATGCACGCACTGACCACCAAACAGCCCCTCCAGACACAGCAGAAGTAAAGTGCATAGAGTTCGAGATGCTGCATCTGTAGGAGACACTTTAACTGAATGCTGGCAGCTCAGGCTCAGTGCTTTGACAGAGTGATGATATATGGAGTTGCATCTCCTGACTGTTTGCATAATTCATCTCTCAATTATCTTTGATTGATCACTTAATTTTCTCAACATTAAAAATTGTGAAAAATCTCTCGAGCCAAGCGCCCGAGGTGACAACTTTTAATTGCTTGTATATTTAACAGTTAAGAA
The DNA here is from genome assembly GCA_037176925.1 of Amniataba percoides. Classification (NCBI taxonomy): domain Eukaryota; kingdom Metazoa; phylum Chordata; class Actinopteri; order Centrarchiformes; family Terapontidae; genus Amniataba; species Amniataba percoides. The sequence goes on along the minus strand of JBAJHX010000043.1, from coordinate 6,442,979 downwards.
TCAAAAGGCATTTTATTCACAAGATAAAACCAGCAATTTCTCAGCACCAGCAAGTTAGAAGAAATGTACGAAAGAGTAAAGTAAGCTAAGTGGAAACAATAATACATTTTTACTTCTCTGACACATTTCCTGATGGTGTCCACAAAGAGGTGCTTTGTCCAAGTGCTGCAAGTTTCAGTTCAGCAGTGGACTGAAGATAAAGTCGGTTGGAAAATGAAATGGTCTCATACAGGTCTTTTACCAGTTGCACACAGTCAAATAATGGCTCTACTGTTGTTTTTTCAACCAGTAAAATCCAGACCAAGACCATCAACACGAACGTGTTCGTCTGCCAAACTCTTTGCAATTTACCTTCCTCCTTTGAGTCAGCAGAAAAGTTGATTAAAATCTACAGTAAATGTGTGCTGTTATTTACAGTATGTCTACGCTTAATGTTTGTGTTCCAGACGGAGCTCATGGCAACGACTGCAGAATTTGAGAGTTACAAGGTGCGAGTCCACAACGTGCTCAAACAGCAGAAGAGCAAAACCGCCACCCAGAGCGAAACAGACACTGGCAAATTTGAGCGGTACGACCAACGCCCGCGTGACAAAGCCACATATAAACAGCGTGAGTCCGTCAGCACTGTAAGATGATATGAGTATAATGAATGAATGTGTGGTGTGTTTGGCAGGGAGCAGTTGTCTTCTCAGGTAGAACAGCTGAGGTCCAGGCTGGCAGAGAGCCAGCAGAGCCTCCAGAGCAGCACAGTGGAGCTGCAGCAGCTCCAGACTGAACACGACACTCTGCTGGAGAGACACAACAAAATCCTCCAGGAAACCGTCAGCAAGGAGGCCGAGCTCCGCGAGAGGTGAGCTGGCTCCAGCCTGTCTGGTCCAGATTGCTGTTTTTTACTCCTGATCCCACTGATTCTCCACTCAATCAGCGGCTTCTAAATTCATCCCTTCCCCTCTCTCTCTGCTGCCACCTCCAGGCTGCTGTCGGTGCAGTCAGAGAACGTGGCTCTGCGATCAGATCTGTCCCAGGCTCAGGCAGACTTGTCGTCTCAGGTGGAGACCCAGCGCCAGACCTACAGGGAGCAGCAGAGGAAGCTGCAGGACGACCATCGGGCCACCGTGGAGACCCTGCAGGGCCAGCTGACCCGCGTCGAGGAACAACTCTTCAACCTGCAGAGCCAGAACAGTAAGCGTGGAGGCATATCACGACTTAAAGTTCATCAGGCAGTCAGCGGCTGACTCTGTACATGAAATAGATGTGGAAACTGGAGAAGAACGAAATTACAATTATGTTAAAAAGCAGCAGAATGATCCAAGAAGTGGCTAATGCTCATTAGACAGCTGTATACTGAAGCAGTGCACGGATGGCGTCATATGAAGAGATCCATCAGAGCATTAAGTGTAAAGACCACTGAAGTTTTCTGTGTTGTTTACTCGCCTTTCTATGAGAGGAATGATGGGAGAGCAGAGAAGGCGAGGACGTGTTGGTGTGTTTATCAGTAGAGCTGCCTTGGAAGCTCATTCGTCACCTCCCACACAGCTGCCCTCTGGAGTCAAACAGCAAATACACACATAGTAATGGCAAGGAAAGGAAAGTGTGTGTGTGTGTCTGTCTGTCACTTCATTATGGCCAGGTGTTGGTGAGGCTCCTCAGCTCCGTTCCCGCCTCTCAGTGTGGCAAACTGCTCACTGTGGCATCTGGAGAGACTCATCATTAGCAGCTCACACATGCACACCAGGATTAGCCCGATATGACTGCAGGGCCAGTATTGGCCTTTCTGAGAGTCGGATTTGAGCCCTTTTACAACAATATCTGGATTTAATGGCAGTTAACATGTGATGGCCTCAGTGTGTTTTACTGGCTCTACTGGGGGCAGGTGGGTCATAAAACTCGTGGCCTCTGAACAATTTTTTACTGGCCTCATATTTTTTTATGAATCCACTGCATCAGACAGTAAAAATGATCAATGTTGTCCCATTTACTTTTTAATCTAAACAGTACATAAACAGATATAAATCCCAAAAACAGTCTTTCATTAATTAGGACCTGGTGGAGGCAGCAGCTGCTCTTTTGCTGAATTTTGTGGTGACTCTGCAGAGACTATGCTCAGTGTTGATCTGAGGTTCATACAATGTGCAGGAAATTCATTCTGCTCTAAATTGGTGTCCATTTTTTCCCTCATAGCTTTTTTTACAGCTCAGTTTATCTTGAATCTGTCTTCCTGAGTGTCTAGGTGTTGAGTCAGGGGTCAGGAGAAGGATAAGAGGTGGCAATATTACATATTATGCAACCAGAATGCTTTTTTGTTAAGTGTTTTGGCACACTGAGCTCTGACATTTACCGCTCCGACAAGGTTTTCTTCTGGCAGAATAATTGATCAGGCTACAAATTCTGGTCAGACTTTAAAGTGTGTAGCAGGACTTAAGAGCCTCACCCGTGTCGCTCAGCTGCACAAGGAGAGGAGCTGAAGTACCAGACTGGAGGTGGGAGGCTGAGGGGATTGGTTCGGTGTCTGGTGGTTTGGTTCAGTTTCAGGTCCATTAATCACAATCTTCTCTTTTGTCCACCCACTCTCTCACGAGCCTCAGCCTTCCCCGCCGCCCTTTTATTCACACTTGTCGCTCTTTGAGCCGATTCAACTGGTGAACGTCAGAGCGTGTCTGGCGCCCCCTTGTGTCACCATGAAGGAGTACAACTCACAATGTGGTGTTGAATTAAGTCAGTATTCTGGTCAATGGGAGTCAGGGATCATCCAGAGGTGCCCTTTGACAAAAATCTTTTAAATATAACTAATGTAATTAATTCAATTCCAGCAAAAATCTGCTCATGACTTAAAAATCTCAGTTTAAAGAGAATTCAACTAAAACAAATGGTAAAAAATGGTCTGAGGTGCATCTAAAAATTATGGTTAAAGCTGGGCTTTAATTGTGAAATAATCAGTGATTTCAATCCAGTTTTAAAGTTAATATTAGTTAAAGCAACCTACCCTTGACTGAGAATACTTTTATTTTGAAATGTAGTCTTCTGTTTGTTTTGTTCTGTTTGTTTGCTTTTAAAAGTTCTCATATTCATCTGCTAAAGTCAAATAAATAACAATCTTTGCATTCTTTCAGGTTCAGTGTCAGTCCAGTCCAGCCGTAAACAGCTGACATCAGATCCCCAGCGCAGAAGCACCGATCAGGCCCAGGCAGGGCTCGGACTGTTGGCCCTCAGCGACCTCCAGTCTATGGCCAGAGAAGAAGGTGAAGGGATGGAGACCACCGAGACTGAGAGCCCCTCACCCGCCGTCACTCCCCTGCCCTCTCTGGAGCAGCTCCTCACATCCCCAGACCCCAAACAAGGTGCGTTTGAAGGAAATGGAGCACCTCGTGAAAGCACAATGTGCAGTACTTCACCTGTCTCACATGCTGCATGTTCAACAGCTTCTCTGATCTTTAACATTTGTGTGTGATTTTGTCTTTGGTCTTTAGAGCCATTTGTGTGGACGGTGGAGCCGACCAAAGAGGAGCTGAGTCAGAAGCTGAACACAGCCACCCGCAGTATGGAGCACATGAACAGCCTCCTCCACGAAACTGAGGCCACCAACGCTGTTCTTATGGAGCAGATCACTGTACGTACACACACATACACACACACCACTGAATGTATATAAAGATGGACGACACACCTCTACTATCTCCCACTGTAAAAAGTGCCAAAATATCCCAGACACAGGCTCCACCATCTTTAGCTGGTGATGTTATGTAGAGCCAGTCTGCACAGCATTGATCATATAATTATGATTAATTAGTGATGTTAGCTAACATGTGGTCTTCATACGATTACTAAAAAAAATGTCTCAGGTACCTCTACTACAACTTCACTCTTTCTGTCAGCTTTCAGTCATTATATCTCACCACTTTTTCACAGCATCAAATAACTAATTAAAACCAAACCTATCAGAAAAAACGAATACTTGAGCAAACATCAGCAAACAAACTTGAAAAGACATTTTATTTGACATTAGTTTGGCCCATGTCCATCTTTATATACAGTCTATGACACATGCACACACGTAAATTAGTACTGAGGATAAATGAATCTCAATGAGTCCACATTTCCCATAGATTCCCATAGATTTTTATTTAACTTAAGAGACAAACAAATAGAAACTGGCAGATTTGTTTGGCAGCCATGTGAAATCACACCTCTGGATCAGCGTCTTATTGGTGGTCTTATTGGTGGCTGTCAAAACGGCCGGTAAGCCCCGACGGTGATATCGAACAGCCTGGCGTTGTTCAGGGTCCCCTCTTTGTCCAGGAGGTAGTAGAGCTTGTGTCCTTTGACCTTGAGCGGGACGAAGGAGGGGGACTCCTGCCTGTGAGCGTGACAGGCCACCTGGGACAGCGGGACTGTAAATCTCCGGCCTCTCTCCGCTCCCAAAGGCGACTGCGTGCAAACTGTCACCATCTTCCCGCCTTGGTGTAAAACCACCCGGCTGACAGAGCGCCGGCAGAACAGCACCCCGAGCCCGACTATCCCCGCTCCTATCGAGAGGCAGCCCAGCGTGAAGCCGAACCGCCAGCTGCTTGAGCCCAGGTTCATCTCGAAGCTCCACAGCCCGGCCAGCCCGGTGGTGGTGGTGGAGGAGGAGGAGGAGGAGGAAGAGGAAGAGGAGGAAGAGGAGGAGGACGCCTTGGATCTCCCTCCTACCGTGTCTTTGAGCCCTGTGTAAGCGAAGTGGGCCAGGTAGGTCCAGAAGAGGAACTGTCCCCCGCAGAAGACCGTCAGGAGCCGGAAGAAGCGGGTCCTGTCGTGCACGAACAGGGTGACATCTCTGGAGGGCTGCGCCGAGCTGCACAGGCTGCGGCGCGCGGAGCCGCTCAGGAGGGCGGCCAGCCGGCTGTGAGCGGCCCCGGGGCGGCCTGTGTGCACCGGAGACCTGCCGCACAGTCCCCAAATGACCCGGTTCACCGTGCGGGTCGTGCTCGGTGCGGTGTGTGCGGACAGAGGCGCGTTTTGAACGTTACCGAGCCGAAACAGTCTGGAGTAGCACCGCAGTGACCCGCACAACAAGCGCTCCAGACCCATTTTCCACCACGATAAATGAGCTTAAAGTCCCCAAAGCTGTTTCACAAGATATTTACTGTTGAATACGAGCTGATGCCTTCGTCATAACTCGGGTTTTATCGCTTCTCTCTCAACACACCGTCCAGCTGCAGCGCAGAGGACGCCGCCATGTTTGTTAGTGGTGACGTAAGGCGATAGTGTACGGAAATTATCGCTGGCCAAAATTAAGTTCCTCTCGCCTAATGGTTATGCGCTAAAAAAAGGATTAAAAAACAATATGTATTTTGTTTTTCTTAATATTTTATTTTAATTTCAACAACAATTTCATTACTAATCTTATAAATGATAATATACAAATACTACAACTACAAAGAACAGGAAGAAGAAAAAGAAGAAGAGGAATCACTGTATTAAGATAACAGATTTGTCTGTTAATGCTAAGTACATTTGGCCTGTTTCCAGTTGTGCTGTTTTCAACCATATTATCTCTGAAGATAAGTCAGGTCATTTTTGCCAGTATGTTTTTTAAGTTGCATGCGTAAGTTGCGTGTCTTGTCCACACCAGTCAGAGATTAAAGGTTTAAGCGGTTTGGAAATGCAAAATCCAAAGTTTGCCCCTCTGCCTTGCCTCACCTCTGATGGTCCCACACACTACGATCTAGCAACTGGTTGCCTCATTTTTTATCAAGTCCAGCAGCTCACACCCTGCATGCTGTTATTAGCTGGAGGCCGCACACACTAACCAAAGGTTGAAGCCCAGAAATATCCCAAACACAGCAAAATAAGAGTTATCAGATAAGAGATACAAACACCACAACACACTGCTAGAGGGTTCTGTGGTCTGTACATCTAGTCTAAAATCCTACTTGTTTTTGTAGTTTGGTGTGCAGATTTTGCAAAGACAGCTATGTTGAATGAAAGGGCTTTGCCAAAGCTTAAAAAGTTTTCTCTATGTTCTACCTGCTAGCTGTTGAAAAGTGAGCTGCGCCGCCTCGAGCGAAACCAGGAGAGGGAGAAGAGTGTGGCCAACCTGGAGTACCTGAAGAACGTCCTGCTGCAGTTCATCTTCTTGCGATCGGGCAGCGAGAGGCAGGCGCTTCTGCCCGTCATCCACACGATGCTGCAGCTCAGTCCGGAGGAGAAAAGCAAACTGGCTGCTATCGCACAAGGTATGTACGAGGTGAACAGACGTACAGTGTAAACATGCCACCTTGCATCTCTTAAATACCTCTAAGAGCAGCTGACTGAATATTGATCGTAATTCCCAAAATAAATTATCTGTTAATCATAATTTCACACACACACAGCTGTTGCTGCATGATGTACTGGCAGCTCCAATATTTCTCACAAGGTGTTCTCTGATCTCTGATCTCAGGCGAGGAAGAAGCGTCCGGGAATCGAGGCTCAGGTTGGACCTCTTATCTCCACAGCTGGTCTGGGATCAGATAAACATGACGATCAGCCAGCCCAACAACAAAAACATCTGAAGCACACTGCTAAAATGTTACGGGACCTTTCTTGTGTGAAAACTGCACCAAGCAGCTGGAGGTTAACTGGGGCATTTTCAGACCTTACTATCAATACGAGGGGACCAAGGAATGTATGAAAAAATGAACCAAAACATTTGACATGAATATTGATTTTCATTTGCAGTGCAATAGTTACAGTGGTCTCCCACCAATGAATTAACTGTGACGAATTTCTGTCTTCCTTACTGTAGACACATATTTATAACCACATTTACTGGACATGAAGGTTACACTTCCTCAAAGTGGAACCCACAAGGCATTATAAGGCATAAATACATAGTGAGTGGATATAATACATCATGCGTATATCATCTTATAATCCCAACATTTTATGTGCACAAATTGTGGGAGGAGGCATTAATCAAGGGGATAACTGCGTAGTTAATGGCATGATGTTACTTGAATATATTTTTCAGAGGTGACTGATTGATTTCATCTAATGGGCTTATTTTGTGTAGCAGGTTATACTTAAAGAACTGCACTCAAGCTTTATCGCTTAGGTACAAATCACATGTGCTTTACATTTCTTTGGCAATCTTCAAGGGCATACTGAAGTCTTAAAGATTTCTAATTGATTTTACTGCCCTAGAGGCAGCCATTTATTTTCCCCCTACTCCTAGCAGTATGAAAATCAATATGAAACATTCTCAGCATATGAGAGTAAACATCTCTACTTTTATTTATTTTTTGTTAGCTCTTTCCTGTAAGTAAGAAAAGGCACATCAAGAAAATGCTTCTGAAAACAATCGGTTGTACTGTTAAAAGTATGATTTTAACATGATGTGGTCTGTTTTAACATCTCATCATAATCTCACTTTGAGTACAAAGGAGGTGCAGTTTTACATCTCAGGACCATCAACACGACTGACAGATTATATCATAATATCATATTTAGACTTTTTTTCTGACTGATTCAGCATTTCATTAGCACCTCATATTCTCACATCAGGAGCAGTTCCAATGTTCATTCCTTGAGTTTTTAAATAATTTATCAGATATCATAGCGGTGATGCTAGTTTGTGATTTAGTTCTGGTTACTGTGTCATTTGTTCTTACTGTCTGTCGTCGTGTTTGTTATTATTTCATGCCAAATTATTCCTTTAATGGCTTGCCTGTATCTGTTTTGGGTTTTGTCTTGAGCTTGTCCTTTGTCTCGCTGCTGTTTAATCACTGAACACGCCGTCCCGCTGAAGGACGGCGAGCACACCCACCCTGCTGAAGTGTCCTTGAGCAAGACTCGTTGTCAGAACCAAGGGTGCTGATTTTTACAGTTTATGAAAGGACCTCTGTGGAAAAAGAAAAGATAATCCCACTCCCTGTGAAACACATCCACACACTCTCACGTTACATGAATACGTCTGCGTAAATCCTACCAGAGACGCAGATAACCGGCCTGTTCATCGTCTCATTCCAGTGGCAGCTTTTTTTATTTGTTTTTGTTTTTGTTGTGATTCCTTCAGCGTAAGTGAATGTATTTTTAATGAAGGCTTTTATATTTATGATGGGTAACGTCTGCAGAAGCTACAAGAGAGTATCTGTGTAAGAGACAATAAGCATTTAACGTTCACGAGTTCACTGTAGAATAACAACTTTTTTTTCCTCTGGTTATTTCCAACTGTGACTAAAATAAAAGGTTAACAATGATGATGTTTCCAATGATTTTGTCAGTGATTTTGATTTGAAATTTTTCATTTTAAGGATAGGATGATTTGCACAAAAGTGATCGCAGCAGTTTTAATATGCTCTCATCTTATTTTCAGACTTGTCAAGCCCTGGTCTGTTTCGATGCATCCACCCTTTCTCTGCATTTCTTCTGTGGCCGTGAAAGCCTCCATCCCCGCTGAGGAAAGAGGGAAAGGGAGGGAAAAGGGGGTGTAGGGTCTTTCCTTTTAAGGAAATATATGTGGTTTCTAGTATGGTGACGTAGCCGGGGGAGGAAACAACAAATAATAGCTGCTGTATGTGCCACTGGAAGGGAAGGTAAACATGTTATTATGTGAGGAGCAGCACTGTCATTAAAACCTCTCTGTTATCTGATGCAGCCTTTCTTACTGGTCATTTGATTACATATTCTTATTTAGCACAGCCCTGCAGAGGAGTAGTTGTAGTAATAGACTGATTCTTTTCATTCAGTGTGTGTGGATGGATGCTTTAAAAAAACTTCAGACTGCACTGATCTCGACACACTCTCGCCATATTGAACTTTCTGTGTAGTTTCCGGGGGCCAGAAACTTAAAAAAGAAAAAAAAAGTCATATTTTCCACATGCTTTTATGAGGTGTGTGGTGTGTTACAGATGTGATGAAGCAGATTGATGCATCAGTCAGAAAAGATGAAAATCCTTAAAGTGTGGATGCGGACACGTCTCGCAGGGCGGGTGTTGCCGTGTTTTCCTGCTGTAGACCAGAACCAGCGATCCTCCAGCGGTGGAAGATCCCGGACTGGACGTGAAGCTGCTGCAGAGACACGCAGCGGCCATGTGCGCACCATCCGCTTTTCAAAATAACACATGGTCTCACTAAGTAAGGGTTGTGATTGTGTCTTAGCCTGTAAACAGTGTTTGAGTCCCAAAACATTAACTACCTTTGTGGTCCTGAATGTTTAATATCCATCCCCTGACCTCCTTCTAAAAACTACTCACAGACAGTGGTGAATAACTGCCACACAGATTTCTAATATGTTCATCTACAAGTGAAGTTAGAGGGCATTAGACATGTGATATTAAGCAGGTAATCAGTTTTAATGACTTTTTCTCCCCATTTGATCGCTTTCACATTTTCCTGTTTATGTGTGAAACAGAATTACCCAATAAACGACAAAAAGAGAGATGATAACTTGCATCTCACTACAGTTATACCCCGTGTGATTACATAAATTAAATAAACTTCAACTTGAATCAAATAAAGAGAATTCAACATTTATAATTTGTTGCTTTTCCAACTAAGAAATGTCGAAATAGGTTTTTCTTTTTTAAAAAAATCCCAATTAGTCACTGACAGGACATCTGATGTTATTATCTAAGCAATAAATTCAACATACGGGCACACCTGTTTTCATACGTGTACATTTCATCATGTGAATATCACTCAGCACAAATCTATGCACGCTGCACAGATACTGTCATATTCAGCCAGCTCTTTTATATAAAGTGACCTGTTACAGTTATAATATTTATTTCAAAATCTTTTGTACTCGGCACTATTACCTTTCTGTCTAAACTTTCTAATGTTGTCATTTGTTATCAAGAGCATATATACTTTTATTTGAATTAGTACATAGAAGTTTAATATTTATGCTTCCTGATTTAGCTGTTTGTATTTATTTGTGTTTGTACACTGATAAAAAAAATAATGCATTGTAAATAAACCCATACTAATAAAGTTTATTTTGATTCTTTGAAATATTGTGTTTTATCTTCATTTTCTTTTCACTTATATATCTTTATGCATTTGGGAAATTAAGGCAGTCTTATAAAAATCGTTACCATTTATCTAAATATTCTGTACGTTTTGTTTTTGATTTTGTGTGTGTGCGTGCGTATTTTATTCAGCCTTCCCCTCCACGCTTTGCTCTTTGAGGTGTTTTATTGTGAAGGCGCTCCGGAAGCTGCTCTCAGGTGTTGTCGGTGAAGAAGAGGCCGCAGGTCGCTTTTCCGCCCGCAGTCTGTCGGTAACGCCGCATCCCGGAGCGGACAAACATCTGGACGGCAGCAGCTGAGCCCGGGAGACCCTGAACCCGAGCCCGGACCCCTAAAAACCCCCCACGACCTCCTCCAGCAGCCATGTTGGGAATCTCGGAGATGAACGGGTGAGTCAGATTATCTGGAAATTGACAGATTGTAGCTGGAAAGAAGAAAAAAAAAGCTCCCTGATAGTAGTTCAGTCATTGCAAACCCATTTTAAAAAACCTTTAACACACACACAAAACTCACAACTCTCACACACTCTGCTTCTTAAAGTGTGTTTGTTAAATAAAAGTACTTTAATGTGAACTTGCTCTCTGGCGCCCCCTGCTGCCTCACTGAAGGAGCAGCTGCAGATTTTCTCCAAATATTCACTTTATTCTGATTTTTATCCTGCAGGAGTGTGTGTTAGTTTCAGTAACACACCTGTAGTGTTGAGTTTGTCTGCTCTGTGTATGTTTAAGTTAAATTTCCCCTCCTGCGCTGCTGTGGAGGCTCACAAACAGAGGTGGAGGAAGTACTCGGATACTCTGAAAGATGGAGGTCATCTCAGTTCAGGTGGCCTGTTTTATCTTAATCTGTAGTATAACCCTCTGTCATCATATATGTATTGATTATATTCCATAATCTAAAACTGCAGATGTATGAAAATGATGATTACAGCGGAGTTAAAAGTACAGTATTTGCCTCTGAAATGTAATTGAGTAAAAGTATAAAGTAGCAGAGGAGCAAAATACTTAAGTAGTGATCAAATATTTCAAAAAAGTGTGCTGCATGTAAACCTCTAGTGTGTCTCAGAGCTTGGACAGAAAGTGATGTGAGCTGAATTATTATTATGAACTTAATACACACGTTTACTCGGCACATTATAAATGATGATAACTCAGCGATGGTGTGTGGCCGTCTGTAGGTTTGAACAAAACAAAAGTGTTGTGGAATCTGAATCTTTTGGTCTGTACTGGTTTTTTGTTTCTGTTTTTCTTCTTCATCTCATACGAGCAGTGTGTGTGTGTGTGTGTGTGTGTCAGATTACTGTAGCTCTGTCAAGTTCATTGTGGTTGCATTATTGATGTGTACCTGGAATAGATTATTTGCTTTCTTTAAATCTCTGCACTTTTGACAACTCAACTTCCTGCTTTTGTGGTTTTTCTGTCTCCGTCTTTGCACATCTGACAGCACAAATTATCACAAAAAATCAGAGCTGCTTAATTTAAAGGGCAGCCTTCACTCCCGCATCAGATCGAAGCTGTGAGGCTCACAGGGAAAGACGAGAAAAAGCATTTTAAAGGAGGAAAGAGGATGTTTCTCCGTTTCTCCCCCCTCCCTGCGCAGGAATGTCCACATGAACTCAGTGGACAGTAGCTTTTGCTCTCTCAACCACTTCCTGGCCGTCTCCCCGGGGACTCGTCCACTTTTTCCACCAGCGTGAACGCGGCTGTGTGAGCTGTGCAGTTAATTATGGGCCCGGCATGAATCTGGCTTTTATAAAAGCTCTGTGGACGCTTGAAAAAGCTGCGAGAGGGCGAGTCTTTTTTTAAAGGCCTGAGGATTGCTGCATTCCCGACGCATTACACTTTTATCTGATTCCACACTGTGTTGACACAACTGCAGCTCGGAGGAGCCTCCAGTGTGGACTTGTCCTTGTTTGGAAGAGCGGTGAGGGATTTGGAGTGTGTGTGTATGAACTTGATGTATGCGGCGTGAAGCAGTGTGACTCACTCAGGTCATTGATACCATGCTGAATTAGTGACTTTTAACATGAGAGGATTTGCACGTCCCATCATCTGATGGAGCCACGACGGAGGCCGGCTGCATTAAAATGCATGTGTTGTGCCTCAGGACGTCCTGTGTGAGCATCAGCAGCAGAGTCATGCACCAACACTCGCTCACGGCAACAAATGAAAAAAACAGAACATGCAGAGGCTCCTCTCGAGTATTTTGAGTGACAAAATTGCTGCTTTTTTTCATAATAAATATGGTTATATTATAATATGTCTGAAATTAGTATCACATGTGATTTAGAAACTTAAAACTATGAGGAATTAAAGGGACTGTATGGAACAATTTATATGTGTTAATAATTTTTTCATAATTTTTTACTGTTAATATGTGAACAGATTGTAAGAGGACTTGAAAATTATGCGTTTTCATAATGCGCTTGCATAATGCGTTTTGCAGGGTGTCTTTTCTCTCTTCAGCAGTGTGCAACACTGACTTGTTATCTCCATGGTGCTACATCACATCACACATACACATATACGTCATTTAGATTATGTTACTTTGAATGTCGATCGAGAGGTTAGCATCGCTCTGATTGAGCTGAACTCCATTCAGAAAACAAGCAATTTAATCGTTGTTTACTTGTCCTCTTGCAGACAGAGCTGACAAACCATGAATTCAGACTTTTTACAAATCGACATCATGACGTAGTTATTTCAGCATCTTTTTCATCCACATCGTTTTTGTTCTGCAGGTAAATCACAGCAAAATGTGTGGGATCACACCACTGTAGTAAAAGGAGTCTGCTGTGAAACTAGAAACCTTTGTGGTTCCTGGTTACAAGAAGAGACGCTGAAGGACTGTCTGTGCCTCTGAAACACATGAAACACTATGATTTCTTCACAATGTAAAACATGAAGCATGTTGGTGATGGACAGCTGCCTGACAGCACAGAGGGAAGTAGGTGCAGAACAGGGTGTGCAATTGTCCTCTTAACACTCGCAGCAGTTCCTCCATGGTTGTGTGTGTGTGTGTGTGTCTGTGTATGTGTGTGTGTGTGTGTGTAAAGAGACTTTTTTCACACTATTTTGATTCCCACTTCTTTCTGTTATTTTTCTGGCAGATGTTGGGTCGGAAAGATAAGTTTCTTGTGTTGTGGGAAAACTTTACTAAACTTTGCAGAGCAGAGTTCTTCATGTCAGTTTGTTGATAGAAAATATGCATGTGACCTGCAACTTTACATTTTTCCAATTTTGCACTCTTTTGTCTTTTGTTCTGCACAGTTTCCTTCTGCTCTGACCACTTTTAGCTGTCATGTATCGCATTAAGAATTGCCGCAACAACAACAGCTTCAAAACAATCAGAGAAGTTTTTTCTGACTCTAATTGCAGTGAGTTTTGTGGACAGATCGTCCACATGCGATATAATGTGCACCGGGTTTGACCTTTCACCTCCTCGGCTGAAGCTGCAGAGACACACATGACACGGCAGCTCTGTGAGAACTACCTGATCCTCGCACCTCCTCTCCTCCTTTCTTCTCTTCTCCTCACCACCTTTGATCCCCCCCCCTCCAACTCGCACCCCACCTCCATCCTCCTAAAACACACACACACAAAGGGGATAGAAGTGTGTGCATGCTCCTTTGCATCCACTCATCTCTTGCAAACACATATTGGCACACAGGCATCACTGGACACAAACATTCACACCCTCCCACACACACACACACACACACACACAAACACACACGCCCACACACACACCACACCAAGCAGGAAGTGATGTGGCCGTGCAGGCTGAGATAACGGCAGAAAGAGTGTTTGCAGTCACAGCAAAAGGGACTTTGAGCAACAGCTGAAACATCCTGGCTGCAGTCGGACAACAAACGTCGGTAAGATGGATTTATGTCGCCGTTATATTTGTAATGACGCGGCTCGGCTTCATGAATCGCTTTGTGTCAGACGTGCAAGCTGTTCCGCCGTTTTTTTATTGGTTGTTGTCTGGCACCTCGGTGCAACTTTGAATATTTCATTAGGAAGTCAGCTCGATGTTTTATTGCGCT
>JBAJHX010000043.1:6373458-6408603 GCA_037176925.1 Amniataba percoides | reverse complement strand
ACACTTTTTTGTCAAGTATATAATTCCACATGTGTTAATTAATAGTTTTGATGCCTTCAGTGTGAATCTACAATTTTTATAGTCATGAAAAGAAAGGAAACTCATTGAATGAGAAGGTGTGTCCAAACTTTTGGTCTGTACTGTACATACTGAACGCATTTCAGTGACCTTATGCTAGTTTCAGCCAGGAACAGTAGTCAGGATTAAGGCTGGCACTCCGGTAACCCCTGCTATGCAAACAGGGAAATCAGATCAGTCACATGGTGAGGGGAATGCGTTGTTTCCTGGGTCTCCCGGCCTGTCTGAGCGTGAAGAGTAAAGCCTTAATCACTTCCGGCAGCTTTCTGGCTGCAACTGTGGCAGTGCTGAGGTCCCGCCGGGTTCGACACGTGCTCCCGTCCTGCCAGCGAATATCTGCTTTGGGAGGGAATCTCGACCAGGGCAGCAGGGGGAGGTGGGGGGGTTAGAGAGTTTGCCAGATTCAGTGGAATTAAAGACATTTGAGACAGAAAAAACAATAAAAATAAAGGGAAAAAATATATATCTAGGGGTTTTAAATAAGCTTTGGGTTGGGCGCGCAGGCGTTAAGATGTCTACAATATAAGAGCAACGTGTCTGATTGGATTCTGGCAGAGGCCCTCATCCATCCCTTCACCTTTTCCTTCCCATGTTTCCTGTCCTTCCCTACTATCTGCTGTCTATAAAAGCCTAAAGAAAAACCCAATAAATATTATTGAAGATAAATAAGTAATCTCAAAAAGCAGCTAAGAGAAGAGTTAAATTAACTTAAAACATTACAAGAAGCATGATAAAATAATAAATAACTGAAAATACCCATCCACAATATTCACTTTTCACCACCACTAGTTAGCACAAGCATTTCTGTTTATGTGCTGCTGCAGAGGTATTTTATGAAGATATTAAATAGACGAGTGTCGCCACGAACCAACAAGTTACTATTTTGTGCAGATTTCATACTCATACATACACACCAGGAGGGATGACATCTAATTTTGCATTTTGTAACTCTCCTTCTCTCTCACAGGAATAAATTTGTGGAGTTCGACATGAAGCCAGTGTGTAAGAAATGCTACGAGAAATTCCCCCTGGAGCTGAAGAAGAGGCTGAAGAAGCTGTCCGAAACTGTCGCGAGGAAGTAAACTCTTCCTTCCAGCCTGAGGGAGAAACAGACGTGGTGACCGTGCAAGTCGCTTTTCAAAAATTGAAAATCGTATAAGATAGCACATGTTTATAATTGGCATGTTAAAGTCAGGTTGGATATTTCAGGGGGACAAGTTACAGAGGATCATTTCATGAGCTGTTGCCCCGTCAGTCAGGAAGGTTTCACATTAGCCTTCTCAGTGCCTTTTGGCTCAAATGCTGCACTGTATATTTTTCGCATGCTTGCCTTATTTCACTATATGTATTTAACCTAAACAAAGATGATGGTCCTGTTTTCAAAGCAACACATGAGCTTTAAAAGAACATAGTAAAAAAAAAAAAAAAAACGTGTTGACAGATGTGTCTGATGATGCCAATAGTGTGTCCTCTGTTTGACCTATGTTACTGATACTCTTGTATAATAATGGAGTAAACCCAAAGAAAGTTGAGAAAATCCAGTTTTATTGAATGTGTGTACGATGTCTCCCCACATATTATTTTTGTGTATCATTCATGTGCATTTACTTTCAAATAAGTTGGTGTTCAGCTCTGTCAATTCAGAATTCCCTTTTACAGTCTTTTGACATTGTACAGTGATCTCCTTAATGCTTCCGCAATGGACTCAACCATCGCCTGGAGTATGCTGGATTACCTTGTTATTTGCTATGCATTTTACGCGCAAAACAATCTCTATGCAAACTGGTACTTACATTGAGTTCCCAGTTCAGTAAGTTCACTTGTACAGTCTAATATAATCCAGTATAACAGCCCTGAAACGATGTCCTGTTTTTGTTTTTATCTTTGAGGGCAACAGAATATTAGAGAAATGCAGTCCACTTCAACAGCACAACTTCAGCGTCAGCATTACTACAGAGATGAAGCAACCTCTCTGACACGCTGTCAACAAACACAATAAGCCTCACAGTACCAGGATTTATGGCGCGGCAACTGGTCACTGCGTGCGCGTTACAGCACGACGGCTTGCGACATGTGCGGAGGCCGGATGTGGGAGTAAAGTTGGATGTTGGCACATGTGTCTCTGCTGCTTGTAATCCAGAGAAAGTGATCCTCTTAGAGAGGTGCCCCGACTTCCTCTGGGCTCAGACCCTCTTAGGAAAGAAAGCCAACTGTTGTGAACAAGAGCATTTCCACTTTAGCAGTATTTTATCATAACGCTTATCTTTTACACAGCAAGAGTTTAATAGAAAAACACATTCCGCTATTTTGCAGGAAATACAGAGCCTGTGTTACTGTAGTGCAATTCACTACCTGTCACACAACGTTCTCACATATCATGTAGAAGAAAAACTGTCCACGGGATCTGGATACAGAACTTCAACTCCTCTAAAAATAGTCCAGTGGGTAGTTTTATTTGGTATCTTACTACCTGAGATGTCTCCACACAGATGGACACTGCTCTTATACTGTATTTTATCCTCACAATGCTTGTCAAGAGACATTATTTATTCCTGTAAACACACCAAATGCATGTGCCAGACTTGAATGGAAAGTTATTTTTCATTTTTATCAAAGATAATTCTGTCATCTCGTCTGAATAAACATGTATGTCAAAGCTGCCGGTGTGAATGTTGCAATGTTTTTTAAAATGCTTCGCCTCGCTCAGTGTTACATAACACCAGCAGAAGGTTTAAGATCCACAGGTGTCATTTAACGACATCCAAGATTGAAAGAAAGTTGTCTCCATGTGCAGCTTGAATGTAGACATGGTTCCTGTACAGCTAGAGTTAAATGAATATAATAAGTCACACTCATTGGAAGTATTTTTGCTTGTTTTAAACATATTTTAGCAGCATTGGCTTGATTGTTCCAGACATGTGAAAAAAATTCACTTGAGCTAAGACACCACTTCTTGTAAAAATCTTAAACAGGCCCTGATCAAGATGAACTGTGTTAAACCGCTGCAACTATCAGGATTTTCATCTCTCCCTTTTTTTCTGTCAGTTAACAGAAGGGTAAGCATGCATATAATCTTGATCATGGTCAGTTTAAGCCTTTTAATGAATAATATTCTGCAGGATTATTCTAAATAACACAAGAAACCCCAATGACTTTTTGAAAAAACATAACTTGGCAAGACTGCATTAGTTTGTAGTTAGTGTTATTAGTATAGTAATATTAAAAACATATTTGAATTATACATGCCATCCAGCCCACATCTCATTCAAAATAACTTACTAGAGGTAAGACTGATCCTGACTAGGAGGATATGCGTGGTTTCATCGAAAATCAGTGTAATTATCATTGGATTTTTATCTCTCCCTTTTTATTGTCAGTTTCTGCAGTACTACTCTATATAACACAATTAACACCCATGTATTCTTCCAAAATATAACCAAGAAATGTTCCTTTGGTGTGTGGTTAGTGTTATACAGAACAATGCTGCAGAAGATTTGAATATATTTGAATTATTCCCTCCATCATCCCCCTCATGTCATTGTAACACTTTCATACCACAGCAGGACTGATGTTTACAGATGTTCATCAATATTCCACTCATTACATATACTGTGAAATCATATCTGTGCAACAACAACAACATAAACATCTGTGTAGCAGTAATGTTGATCCATATTCATCTGTGCAATAACATCTCACCACTGCACATCTAACTGGACGAGGCTGTGTATGTAATTACTGTCTCATCTTATTATTACTATCAATGTTTACTATTTATTGTACGTATTTATATGTATGTTTATATTCTATGTATTATTTAATCTGTGTCTTTAATTGTTGTGTGGCTAGTATAATAAAGAAGACTAAAAGGATATCTGAAGGTATTTGAATTATTCACTCCAGCTTCACCCCCCATGCAGCCCACCTCTCCTTCAAAATAAAAGTGCGTCACTGCGCGTCAGCCCATCTGCTCGCCTGATTGGCTGAGAGGCCTCGATTCAAGCCACCACGTGACTTCGCCCTGCCATTTGACGTCGCCGGGGCCGCGCGCTGGGAAGTGAAGCGGACGCCGCGATTTTACTGTCAGCCGCTCGGTGGGATTTTCCTCTCCTCCCTCCTTTCGTACACGTTGTGGCTCTCCGGCGTCCTATGAAGCGCAGTCGGCCGTCTTA
This sequence comes from Amniataba percoides, assembly GCA_037176925.1. Taxonomy (NCBI): domain Eukaryota; kingdom Metazoa; phylum Chordata; class Actinopteri; order Centrarchiformes; family Terapontidae; genus Amniataba; species Amniataba percoides. The sequence continues at coordinate 6,404,353 of JBAJHX010000043.1, read as the reverse complement.
GAAGCAGCAGTCGAGGGAAGCCATGCGGCGGAGTAAGGCCGAAGTGGACCGCTACGTGTCGTCGGTGTTACAGAGCTCGTCTCCGTCTCTGAAAGAGGTGAGCGGCTAACTGTTAGCATGGCGGCTAAACGAGCGGCACGGCGCTGCTACGGCCCCCCCACCGCCGAAAAGACAGCCGGACAGAGCCGATGAGCCGGCACACACGCGGCTGAACACCTCAGCAGCCATCCACAGCCATTTCTACTTCTTTCGCTTTGTTAATTAAACAAGCTTCAGCGTCCACTTTGACCCGGAACACGTTCACACGTGTGTCACAGCTACGCGCCAAACCCCATTCAAAAAACCCATGATTTTAAGATCAACGGCTGAATAGATGATCTCTAAAGGAAAAAAACTAGTAAAGACACTGAGAAGATACTGATAAGCCTTTCCGGGCGACAGTAAGCTTTTATAAATATGTAGTTTAGTTTGTTTTGACATTATCATCCCCATTAAAACACACTCGCAGTGTTTTCATTGTGGTCCGTGTAAAGACAGCAGAGATGACAGCAGCTTACTGATGTTACCACCACAACTGGAGTAGCTTTATTGATGACAATTAAAGTGCACTCCTGTTTTGTGATCTGTAAAATCACTCTAAGACAAATACTGAAAGAATAAAGTCCATTTTATGTGTTCACAGTGATATTTTTGGTGCCTGGCTGAATGACTGTGCAATGCCTAGGCCTTTTTTAAACTGTGCCTCTTGCTATTTATCTTAATATTCAATTATTCCAATTTATCAACACATAATCTAAAGGAGCACATACCTGTGTCAGTCTTTAAATGACTATTAAACATTGGCTGTAGTCTGGTGGGCAGAGAGGGTCAGCAATGAATTGTAAGTGGAGATAATCCTATAACAGTCTTGGCAGATGCATTGTTGACTGAGATTATTTGTAAAGGTGATAATAGGTCATAATAAATGTCAAATAAACTTTTAACTCTTACTGATGTTGTTCCAATGCCTGTAAGCTAACATGATATGCTTTTACATGACATCCTTAATGTTTTCTTTCCACAGAAGCCAGTCAAAGGATTTTTATTCGCTAAATTGTACTTCGAAGCAAAGGAGTATGAACTTGCAAAAAGGTAAGCGAAGAAGCGTACCTGTTATTAATCAAATGTGCTCTTGCTTCCTAAAGGGTCCCTTTTATATTGACCATAATCCTTTTTTTCTATTTTCTTTTTAGACATGTGTCAGAGTATCTCAAAGTCCAGGAGAGGGATCCGAAAGCACACAAATTCCTTGGGCAGCTATACGAAAGAGAAGGAGACACAAACAAGGCAGTAGGATGTTACAAGGTAGGTCGAACCCGTCACTGGGCAACAGAGTGTAAACAAGGTGTGCCTCTCAAAGTCAAAGCTCTTTTTCAAGCGATTTTAGAAAAAGAGCATGATCAAAGCCTGCCACAACCCCTGTCTTTAATGTCACTAATTGCAAGGTTGGTGGTTCAGATATTTGAGGCAGACATTAAACTTGAAGTTGCTCCTAATGGCTGCGATATTGTGTGGGTGAATGAGAGGCATTCAGCTAAAAGGTGCTATATAACTACAGGTCATGTACCATCTTGTTTAAGAGAGGTCCGATCAGGATGACCAGTAATTAAAACCACTTAAGTGGTTCCTTGGTTCCCCTTCACTTCTGTCAACTATTAACACTGATGCACAAAAGCAATTGTAAAGTGTTTATTTTAGTTCAGTCTCACAACACTTAGAATTGTGATAAAATGAATAAAAGTGATAAAGTAGTGCATTTAAAAATATTAAACTGATACATATCAGAATGGGACTGAATAAAAGCAATCCACATAACGAACAAATAACAGTTATAGCAGCTCGTTCTTGATGGTCAATTCATTCCTTGCCCTGCTAATTATACATAAAGCCAACAAACCTGCATTGAACCTCATTTCACTGCTACCATTTGATTCGTAACGTCCCAACTCATCAGTTTTCTTTGTTCTTTTTAGTTTGCAAATTATAAATCAGGACTATGTGTCAACATTAATTTATCACTGTTCATCTGGTTTGCTAAAAGACTTTTCAGTTCAGTCATTACACCACATAGAAAGTGCACAGTGCTGAGGAAATTTACATTGGAGTATTGAGATACTGCTTTATATGACAGAGTATCTCTCTGTAACCACACATGATTATTAGCAAACCAGCAAAACAAGTACATGTGTAGAACTATTAATACCTTTGTCGGAAGAGGAAATTACATACATTGCTCAGACTGTAGTTGAATGTTCATGATGATGCAAATGTAAAAGCAATTTACAGTGTAAGGTAGCGTAAGATTTTGGATGTTTTCTCACCTTTTTTGTGTCAGTTGTTTGACATGAAAAGGGGAAAATAAAACACAATTCTCTCTGACATTCAAGAATTGACAGCCAACTGCCCTAAAGCAGTGATGAGCTTTATTGATGCAATATTAAAATTAAATTGGTTGTCCCTTGCCTGTAGAAGCAGCTGGCTCTTAAATCTCAGATGTCTCAGCGATGCTAAATGCACCAGCAGTGACAGTTTTTGAAAGTCCCAGTCACACTTGCATTACTATATTATTATAATAATATATCTGGCTTAATAAAGGCAACTGAATGCATGCTTTTAAGTCTGTGTTAATTTACTCAGTCTGCACACTCGCCCAACTGTGGTCTTAAATAAAAACAGCTCCAGACCCTCCATTAAGTGTGAAAAAAATCAGACCTTTATATATCACATTGTGAAAAGGAAGAGGAGGTGTTGAGTTTTATTCTCAGATATCACAAAGTAGGGAGGCAAAGAAATTGCCAGAGCATGACAAACTCAGTTTTATTTAGCCCAAAATCACAGTTTTGCCTCAAAGGGCTGTACAGCCTGTAAAACACACGCAGCCCTCGTGCTTTCAGACTCTGAGCTCATCGTGTTTATTCAATAACCTCGTTAGACTTCCCTGTCCAGCGTGTGACTTCACTGACATATAAATCTTCTTTTGTGTTTTGGTTATGGTTTTTCTTGCCTGTTGGACAGATCAAGTCTGTAGGCTTTTGTACAAATTGACTCGAGCATGTCGGTGCCTCTTTTGTGTCTTTTCAGCGGTCAGTGGACTTGAACCCAGCCCAGAGGGACCTGGTGCTGAAGGTGGCCGAGTTACTGGTCAGCAAAGAGGAATGTGACAGCCGGGCAGAGTTCTGGGTGGAGAAAGCTGCCAAGCTGCTGCCAGGAAACCCTGCCGTCTTCAACCTGAAGGTGAGGCACTTTTTCTTCAGCATCCCTCACTCTGTCATCTTTGTCTTCAGTTTCGTTTTCTAAGTTTTCATGAAAGAGGCATGTGCGTGTTATTTAAAAGAGGAAGTGATGCCACACTGACTGTCTCTGTGCAGGAGCGCTTGTTGAGTCGTCAAGGTCAGCCAGGTTGGAACCGGCTGTTTGACCTGCTCCAGGCTGAGCTGGCAGCGAGGCCGGCTGACCCTCACGTGAACGTGAAGCTGGTGCAGCTCTTCTGTCAGGACGGACGGCTGGATGAAGCCGTTAAGCATTGCCTGGCTGCTGAGAAAAGGGGCATGCTGAGCCGCAGTCTGGACTGGTACACAGTGGTGTTGCACACACTGCAGGTCAGCACAGTATATCTGAGAGGGCTGGACAAGCATGCATTTTTTAAGACCATAATGGTGTTCTGTTGTATTTCATATCCTTAGATGTGACCTGTTTAACTTATGTACAATACAAAAAATGGATCATCTTTTTGCAGGAGTATCTGGCTCAGCCCAGCGTTTCTGGTAATGAGAAGATGTGTCGGCGTCTCCAGAGGGAGCTGCTGTTAGCCCACTGCAGCCTGCTGAGAATCACACTGTCTGAGAGCAGCGTGCAGCCCAGCCTTGATGCCCTGAAAGGGTAGGTCAAGTTTAGGTGCCAATCCTGAAGTCCAGTTTAGTCAAAGTTTTGGATTTGCTGAGCCTCAGTTTCTTTACCTCTTACCATTATACATTCTAGTATTCTGATCACAGTCCTCTTTTACTTCAAAATATCTGTAGTGATAAAGGGCATACGATGCATGTGTAAATAAAAGAGCAGGTAAAGCCTTTGGTTTACGTCTTGATTGCAGAAAGTGTCAGCAGAGAACCATACCATTTAGTACATAATGGTGCAGTTGATTTTAGGAAGCAAGTGTTTAGATTTGCTTACATCTGTTGCTCTAAGACACCTTTTCAGCTGCAGGTATATTAAACCATCTGTGTGTTTCCATGTGTGCAGTTTTGACCAAGCTATGCAGGCGCTGAGGGATGCTGCCAGTTGCCATGCAGACGATCTTTCAGAGGTGTTTGTGGAGATGAGAGGACACCTCTACCTGCATGCTGCCACTCTGCTGTTGAAGCTGGCTCAGGATCGGCAACAGACCTGGAGGGCCATCATTGACCTGGCTGCACTATGTTACCTGCTGGCGTACCAGGTACTGACCCACCATCCAGCCGATTGGACATCAGGAATAAGGCTAACCTGTTACCAGAGCATTAAAAAATAGCTAAAACCTAAATCTTTTTGTAAATGTTGATCTGTGCTGAAGATGGTAAAGTAGAACAATGCGCTTATTTTGTAGATTATTTTCTTTGTATCTCATAACTTTGCATTTATGCAAATGTAACCTTCTATCGAAGAGATGCTAATGTTATCCATTTTCGATAATAAAACAGTCTTGGATTCACCAAAGTGGCTTTTTTGCTGCACATGTCAAGGGCTTCACCCATTGCCAGGCTTCAAGTTTTCTCTGGACTTTGCAGTGTTGTGGCCCACAGATGGAAAGTAGAAGATAAACGTTCCACTTTACAAGTCTTGATAGCTGCTTTACAGCACACCTTAGACAGTATTTCTTCTTTGACTTATTAGTTTACATTTACAGAGTTTATTTTTTGTTAGCAAAGGTCTGAAATTTTTCAGCATAGTCAATATAGATGTTGAATACAGTTTATTTTGTGTGTCTTTCCACCAGGTCCCCAGACCAAAGGCTAAAGTGACCAAAAGAGACCAGTCAGCCCCTCAGCTTCTGGAGCTGCTGGCCAACGACAGGCAGAGCCAGGCTGGTCACATGTTGCTAAATCTGGGCACTGATCCATCCACCTTGATCAGAGAGGTACAGCATGTGGTTCAGTTTGGTTAAAGGCCTTTTTAATTTGGAATGAAAACTCCATTATGTCTCACACATTGGATTCATTTTATTATGTTTTTTGTTTTCATTATTATTATTTTTATAATTAATAATCTTTTGCATGTGTAAAATACAACCTGTGGGAATGAGATTCAAACATCTTAGTGCTCCGTCTCAACCACGACAGACATTTGATTGGTTCATCTTTCCAGTTTGACACGAACTGAATCAGATCAGATACAAGTTGCGCTGATAGAAACTGATGTTTAATTTGTACGTTTAGAAACAGACATATTTTTACATTTTCTGTGTATAGGTGGTGGAGGCATTTGGCAACCGCAGTGGTCAGGAGTCTCTGTTTGAACACCTGTTTGGACCACAGGCCTCCACTCGTTCTTCATTTATTGCTAATGATGACATCCGTTCCATCAACTCTGTGGCCCCAGAGCCCTCTCAACTGGCCAAATGGGATGCTGGTATGAAACTTTTGTGTGTTTTTTCTTTTTCAGATCAGGTCTACTTTTACTTTTATCAGATTTAAATGCTGTTAGCTGCTGTTTTTAGAAATAAAGTTCTGGTATAAATTATTGTTAAAGCCCATCTTCAGAAGTGTGCCAAATTGAAGGAAAAATCATTATAGAGTTTTTTCCTTTCCCATCAGGATAGAAATGTTTCATCAGTTAAAGATGATAGCACAGAGCAACTTTGTACGGACCCTTGCAGTGACCCTTCCCTCTAAAGATAACAAGAGGACCCAAATCATGCCAACAAATTGCCCCCCACAGCGTAACAGAGCCACCAGACGCCCTCACTCCAGGGGTCAAGCATTCAAGCATGTACTGTTCTTTTGGAGTACGCCACGCATGCACTCACCCACTGGTGGAAAATTTGATGACTCATCTCACCAAATCACTTTTTTCCACATCTCTGTAGAACAGCGCCTGGTTAGTTTTTGCTTCAATGAACCCTCAAATGTGCAAACTGTCGCTAACAGTCTGGTCACGTCCTGCATGGACACTCTTCTGTTTCTCTTCTGTTGCGTATTGCACTGATGTGTCCATGTCACGCTCCTAATATATACACTGTCCACTACAATTACTGATGTCTTTCACTTAGATCTAAATGCAGATATCACTTTAGTCAGTGTTGCTTTTGAAACACAAGTCAGTTGAGCTCTATGTGACTGAAGCTCCCGCCCTCTGTGGCTTAACAATAAACCCTCTTCCAGAGTCACTTAGATGTTTTCCTTTTGTCATCTTGATATAAAATGATAACAGAGCATGATTAGATTTTAAGTGCTTATTGTACCAAGCAGTTCACCTGTGTCTCTTCTCATGTATTCAGAGTTTTCCTTTAATTTGTCACTACTTTATACATGAAGTCCTTGTAAAATGTGTTGTGGTCTACACAGTCTAGTATCTTCCAGCACGTAACTATACTCTGCAGAGCCGGTCATTTGTGATGACTTTGGTACCTCCTTTATAGGCTCCATCCTGCTGCACGGTGGTGACCTGCAACATCTAAGCTGGTTGGGGCTACAGTGGACCCTCCTGGGCGAAAGACCAGCCCTGCGGGACTGGCTGCAGCAGCTCTTTCCCAGGCTCACTCTGGAAACCTCTAAACTGGACACCAACGCACCAGAGTCCATCTGCCTGCTGGACCTGGAGGTAGGTGAAATCACATGTGCTGGTCTGTTGGAGCCACACCTGGCAAAGATGAAGCTTTACAGGAGAGGTTTCTGGAGTGTTTTGCTGATCTCCAGAACCAAAGATGTGGTGATAATCAGTCTGTTTAGTCACGTTTTAGCAAGTATATTGAGAAACTCACAGATTTTTTTTTGTCCCATGATCATGTTTGCTGCATGCAGATATATTTAGACTCCGGAATTTGTTTAGCCATGTAAATTTCTTTGGCACTCCTACATGTTTGTGTAATGCCGTAATAGTATAAAACTTACAAATAAAGTGATTAAAGTGCCTTTCATAGGTTGTATATCTGTAAATTATTTTACTGAGTTGTACTTTCCCTTGCTAAGGGGAATTTTTGTGACACATTTCATGTATTGGCTCTGATATTTAATTAATTTCACCAAAAATGTAAAGCTCTCTCTTTTGTCTGCTTCACTCCATCCAGGTGTTTTTATATGGTGTGGTGTTCTGTAGCCACTGTCAGCTCCAGGAGACAGCAAAGATCAGCAGCGGTGTGAACCAGCAGCAACAGCAGCAGCTGTATGAGCCTCGCTGCCTCCCCCTGCCCCTTCTCCGCCTCTTGACCACGGACAGACAAAGGGAGTGGTGGGATGCCATCTACAGCCTCATTCACAAAAGAGCAGCGTGAGTAAAACCAAAACAAAACATACTGTGTTTTATTTACAGTGGTTTTATCAACTACTTAGTTTTGTGCACTACTGAATATCATTTCCTAACTTATTTACTCTGATAAAACTTAATTAAGCTGTTTTAAACGCCATCTAGCTTGGCTGTTTGTACGATATCTCAAAATATAAAACTTGTTTTGTGGCATTACCATTTTAAGGTAGGCCAAACAGGGGATTGGATTCTGAATGCAAGAATGAACTACTTTACAGTGTCAGAACATGTTAACACGATTACATTGTCATTGGGCCTCATTCACAAATATTTTCCTACTTTTTTTTTCTTCTTAGAATTTGTTCCTATGAATGGTCTACATCTACGTCAGATTCATAACATTTTTCTTAAACCACAGAATTGTTCGCCACTGTGTTTTTTATAATAATGAATCCCGTTGTTCTCGTTAATTGCAAGTGTGTGCCAGTTGCTGTTAATTAGCAGTGGTAAATTCCTCACCAGTACCCATAAAAGGCCATGAGACTGCAGGGCCATGTGCACACAGAAATCATACTCTGAGTTTGAATAGAAAAGCTGAGAAGGAAAAGAGGCTGTGCAGCTCCAAACGTTAGAGGATGTTCAGCACTGCTAAGGTGGAGGCACTGTTGCAGGAAGTGAATAGCAAACAAGCTGCCATATTTGGTACCATCAGCAGTGGGTGTAAAATAACGAACAAAACATGCACACACTAGTCCACATAGTCAAAGTGTAGGTTTAGTGTTTATCTCAAACAAATTTGCGATGAAATTATGACAGTAGAATGAAAGAAGATGCACTGCAAGTTTTAAATGGAAATGTCTTAACTGATGAATGAGGCCAAATAAACCTCTCTGCAACAGTTTCAAGACAGCAGGTGTTTGGCTGTGCAGGTTTGCAGACTTTATTCCAATAAGAAACAAGAGCAGGCCAAAACAGAGTGTTTTTCATGGTAAATTTCATTGTAAATTTTGTATATGCAGTAGTAGTATTGTGTGTGGTATTAAATGTTTTCTGTTGTACATCTCCTTGTAGTCCTGGCATGTCAGGCAAACTACGGATGATTGTGCAGCATGGACTGAACACACTGAGGGCTGGAGAGAAACATGGACTCCAACCAGCACTCGCCATCCACTGGGCTCAGTGTCTCAGCCAGACGGTACACACACACACACACACACAAGCACACACATGCACTGTTTCCACAAGTCCAGTGAATAGCCAGCTTGACAAAAGAAAGTGTCTTCAGTTTTCAGACAGGACTGTTTGACCATCAGAGAGTTGCTACAGATTTCTAATACTGATGCAGTTGTATTATTAGTGTTGGGTTTACCAAAATTCATTCAACATAGTACTTATTAGTGAACACTGTAATCGATCTTACATCATCATGGCAGGCGTATGTGATGCAAGAACATCAGCGTGAATATATAACTATGATCAGCTTCCTTCATTTAAAATATTACTAAGATGGTCAGCTAGAAATGAACCTGGCATTTGTACACAGATAGACATGCAGTACAGCCAGAGAAATAGCACTTGAATAACTCAGCACCTTGCCAGATCCTGCACAGGCATACATGCCTTCCCACCTGCTGCTTTCTGTCACTTGCTCTACAACTGTGATTAAGTCGCCCAACAGCCACATGTGCTGGAATCTGACTGTGTGTTCATTTGTTTTAAAGCAGAATTTATAAAAACTAAGGAAACTACTTCAGTCTTAGCCACATAAAGTGCCTTACCTTGTTCTGTATTGAGTCAGTGTGGCAGGCTTGCTTTTTCTCCTTGATGTTCAACATTTCTTTTTTTTTTTTACGTTTGATAACAGGGTGATGGTGTGAACTCCTACTATGACCAGAACGAGTACATCGGTCGAAGTGTTCACTACTGGAAAGTTGTGCTGCCGCTGTTGGAAAGAGTCAAAAACAGACGCAGTATAGCAGAGCCGCTCGATCCGCTCTTCATACATTTTCCCTCCAAAGATATTCAGGTAAACACTATTATCACTGTCTTTCTTTTCATTATATAAAATAAGTAAACTTTAATGATGATAGGTTGCATCAACTCTCAAATCCTGAGGGAGTGTATTCTTGAGTGTAACGATCAAAGATCAAATTACAGGTCTAAGTTGTTCCATGTTGGTTTACAAATTGTATGTGTCTTTGTGCTTTGTCAGATTTCTGCTGTCAGGGGTTATGAAGAGGAAGCCAAGATAGCATATGCAGTTCTCCTTGACATTGAAGGCAAGACAGAGGAGGCCATCGCTGCTTTGGAAACAATCAATAATATGTCATCCATCTGGCATTTGGCACAGGTAATTCATACACTTCTTTGCAACATAACTGAGATCCTCTTTCACCATCTGAGTTGGCTGCCTTTCTTTTCAATCCTGGGTTTTGCTATGTGTGCACAGAAATGGCCAGATTACATACTACTCTCTTTCATAAGGCAGGAATAGTGCATTTCCAATAATTATTCATGGTTAAGAAACAGCTCCGCAACTTTTTATTTATTTGGTTCCTGCAGAAGTTCCTTGTTTTTTGGGGTGTAAATGCAGCTTATGGTGCACTGTGTCTCCCTGGCAGATCTACCAGCGGCTATCAGAGGAAGCCAGCAATGGCGTTGAAGAGACCCAGGACAGGTGCATCACTTTTCTGAGAAAGTTCAGGACCTACCTGTCAAAGATATACAATGCTAACGCAGATGACATCGACAAGGTGAGTTTATCTTCAGATTTTCATATGCAAACGTAAACAATCATGCAGTCGTGTAAACTTTTGACATATTTTGTGTCCCAGCTGCCGGTTTCAATGGAGGAAGTTGTAGATCTCCTGAATGATGTGAACCAGCAGCTTGGGGAGAGTGGGGAAGCCATGGACGAAGAGGAGGAGAAGGAGGACGAGGGTCGAAGAGGACCAACTCACTCTAGCCCAGCTCATCTCACAGAAACCTCTGCTACCATATCCCACATAAAGTTTTCCACTCCCTCTCCTAACAAAAGCATTGTCTCACCTTCTAAGAGACACCTGGTAGGTTCAGGTTATTGGTTCAAAGGTTGGCTTTGTTATTGGTTGGCTAGAAAGACTCCGCCTCCTATTGCCATGTATATTGTAAGTGGTGCCTTGTATGAGATTTTTCATAATTTATTTTCCCTTTTATTCAGATTTCTCCTAAGACACCACCTCATTGGGTGGAGGACCAGAAAAGTCTTCTCCAGATGCTGTGTCAGCAAGTCGAAGCCCTCAAGGTCAGTAAGAAAAATTAAAAACTTTTATATTTCCACAAAGATTCACACTGCCTCTGCTTTGGAATTAGTGAGTGAGAAGAGAGTTAAACTTTAAATAACTACATTGAGTCGTTAAATGTTTTGAATAGCTTCTCATTAAACTCCTTGTTTTCCAGAATGAGGTCCATGATTTGAGACACAACTCTTCAGGGACCGCAGGTTCCCCTCATCACAAGATGTATGGGGAGAGCTATGGGGCAGAGGGCCTGCAGGAGCCTTTTACCCCAGTCCAGTCCTACCATGGGGCCCCCCTAACAGGTGAGCACACTACAAACAACTGAAGCATGTCTAACATTGTACCTCCATATTTCTGACTACATGTGTTGGACTGAAAGCTGAAGTTAACAGAATTTTTTTTATAACTGTCTTTAGTTGCCACCACAGGCCCATCGGTGTACTACAACCAGTCTCCAGCTTATAACTCTCAATATCTCCTTCGCACAGCAGCAAATGTAACCCCCACCAAGGTAATTATGACTGTTTAACACTAGTTCACAGTAATATGACACAGGTTTGTGTATTGAATAATATTTGATTTTTTTTTTTTTTCTTTACATAGGGCCCAATGTATGGTATGAATCGTATGCCACCTCAACAGCATATGTATGCGTACCAGCAGCCTACTCATACACCTCCACTGCAGACAGCCCCAGCCTGCATTTACCCTCCTCAAGAACCAGTGTTTGGTGCCCCTCTTCGGTTTGAATCTCCAGCCACGAGCCTTCTTTCCCCATATAGTGAAGAATATTATGGTCAGAGTGTAACTCAACAAACCACTAATCCTCCTCTGCCTGAACCTGGGTACTTCACCAAGCCATCTGTAGTCCCTGTTCAGCCACCAAAGAGCATTGAGGGGAAGCCTATGGACTTTGGGAAGCTCTCCTTCAGCCAGCAGGCACCAGCTGAAGTCCCTAAAGTACCCAGTTTTGGTGCTGGAGCAGTTGCCCAATCAACACCTTCAGCTGCTTTCAAATTCAACTCCAACTTTAAATCAAACGATGGAGACTTCACTTTCTCAGCTTCCCAGGCGAAACACAGTGAAAGTCTGCTTGGGCTTCTTACGTCAGACATTCCCTCTAAAACAGATCCTGTTCCAGAGAAGCCTTCAGCCCAGGAGCAGCCTCCCAGCCAAACGGGCATCTTCACCTTTGGTAATAAAAATACTACTGGCTTCTCCTTTGTTGATTCTGCGCAAAACACAGGTAATGGAGGTCTGTTTGGAAAGATGGACCAGCCATTTACATTTGGAGACGTTTCCAAGCCTGTGTTTGGACTTAAAAAGTCAACAGCAGAAGAGGAAAGAGCAGCAGAGAGTGACAATGACAGCACTCATGTTGAGGAGGATGAGGACGGTCCTCACTTTGAACCCATTGTACCCCTTCCTGATAAAGTAGATGTGAAAACAGGTGAAGAGGAGGAGGAGGAAATGTTTTGTAACAGGGCAAAGCTGTATCGATTTGACACAGAGACAAAAGAGTGGAAGGAACGGGGCATCGGCAACATTAAAATCCTGAAACACAGCACTAAAGGGAAAGTCCGCCTCTTAATGAGAAGAGAACAGGTCCTCAAGATATGTGCAAACCACTACATCACTGGCGATATGCTACTGAAACCAAATGCTGGCTCTGACAAATCCTGGGTCTGGAATGCCATTGATTATGCAGATGAAGAGCCAAAGCCTGAGCAGTTGGCCATTCGCTTTAAAACAGTAGATGAGGCATCACTTTTCAAAGCAAAGTTCGAGGAAGCCCAGAAAGTTGTGGCCAAATCAACAGAACAGCCTCCTCAACAGGAGAAGAAGGAAGACAGCTCAAAGAGTTCTGAATCAATTGCTGCCCAGTTTGCACTTAAAGAAGGAGAATGGGAATGCACCGTGTGCTGTGTAAGAAATAAACCCACAGATATGCGATGTGCTTGTTGTCAAAGTGCCAATCCCAATCCATCATCCAAACCAGACATTCAGGATTCTAGTGAGCCCAAAGCTAGTCCTTTTACTTTCAAATTTGGGACTGATTCAAAACCCAGTAATTCAGGCACTACATTTGCTGGATTTGGTACTTTTGGAGCATCTATACCATCCTCATTCACATTTGGCACCAGCGGCTCAAAATCTTCTGACACAGTAACCAGTGCGTTTGGTGCTGGCTTTGGGGTGCAGTTTGGCAAGAAGCCAGGGCAGTGGGACTGTGATTCCTGTTCTACTAGAAATGAATCCTCTGCAGACAGTTGTGTTTCTTGTAAAGCTCCCAAAGTCTCACCCAAAACACCTGCACCCGCACAAATGGCCCCAGCTGCAGAGGCAGCTGCAGCACAGACCTCTGTACCTGCTGTTGTCACTGGGTTTGGTGCCCAGTTTAGCAAGAAGCCTGGACAGTGGGACTGTGATGTATGCGAGCTAAGAAATGAAGCCTCTGCTGATAAATGTGTTGCCTGTAAAGCGCCCAAGCCTGCTGCTAAGTCAACAGATGGGATGTGGGACTGCAATAACTGTCTAGTCAGAAATGATGCATCAGCTACCGAATGCATTTCCTGCCATACCCGTCATGAAATGTCCTCTTTAGAGGCAATGTTTGCCAAGAAGGATGGAGAATGGGATTGTGACACTTGTCTGGTGAGAAACAGTGCCTCTGTCGATAAGTGTGTGGCTTGTCAGACGCCAAATCCCAATGCTAAGAGCACAACCAGCACTGCTTCCTCTGCCTCTCCGTTCAGCTTTACTTTTGGAACAAAGAGTTCATCAAGTCAGCCTGCTGGAACTGGATTTACAGTGCCTTTTGAAACAGGCAGTACTTTTCAGTTTGGTCAAAACAAAGATAAAAGCTCAGCTTCTTCTTTCAAGTTTGAAGCTCCTCAGTCTGGATCTAGTACAGCTAGCACTTCAGGATTCTCCTTTTCAATGCCTGTTCCAGCTGGTGGATTTAAGTTTGGCATTCAGGAGCCTGCAAAAGAAACTCCCTCAACTGATAATCAAACGCCTCAGACCGGGTCAGCCTCCAGTTTTTTGAAAAGCATAGCTGACAAACACAAAGAGAAAGAAAATGTTGCTACGCCCTCAGTGGATCAAACGGAGCAAGATCAAAATCCATTATTTGCTGGAAAACCAAATTCATTTAGTTTTGCAGACTTGGCAAAGTCCTCTGGTGGAGACTTCCAGTTTGGTCAGAAAGACCCCAATTTCAAGGGTTTCTCTGGGGCCGGCGAACAGGTCTTCTCATCCTTACAGGCAACCCCCACCAAGACAGATGCCACAAATGAGCTGGAGGATGATGATATGTATAAAACAGAAGAAAATGATGATATCCAGTTTGAACCAGTGGTCCAGATGCCTGACAAAGTGGAACTGGTGACAGGGGAGGAGGACGAACAGGTTCTTTATTCCCAGCGTGTCAAACTATTCAGATTTGATGGCAGTAACAGTCAGTGGAAAGAGCGTGGTGTAGGAACCCTTAAATTCTTAAAAAACAACACTAATGGCAGACTTAGAGTGCTGATGAGAAGAGAGCAAGTTCTGAAGGTGTGTGCCAACCATTGGATCACCACCACCATGAATCTGAAACCCCTGGCGGGCTCAGACAAAGCATGGATTTGGATGGCCAATGACTTCTCTGATGGAGATGCAAAACTTGAACAGTTGGCTGCGAAGTTCAAAACACCAGAGCTTGCTGAGGAGTTCAAGGAGAAGTTTGAGGAGTGTCAGAGACTTCTCTTGGACATCCCCCTACAAACCCCCCACAAGCTTGTTGACTCAGGCAGAACAGCACGGCTAATTCAGAAAGCTGAGGAAATGAAGTCTGGTTTGAAAGACCTGAAATCTTTTTTGACAGATGACAAAACAAAGATCAGAGATGAAGACAGCCGGGCAGATGTTACAACATCCAGTGATGTTTCAAGCCTTGCAATCAAACCTCATGGTGAAACCACTGGCCCCACATTGGAGTGGGACAACTACGACCTAAGAGAAGAGGCTTTAGATGATACTGCTGACTCATCGGTCTATGCCTCTCCCATTGCAAGCAGCCCCCTTAGAAAGAACCTCTTCCGCTTTGGTGAATCTACTGGTGGTTTCAGCTTCAGCTTCCAACCTGGCATCAGTCCTGCCAAGTCTCCTGCTAAGCTTAACCAGAGTAGAGCCTCAGTGGGTACTGATGATGAGCAGGATGTAACCCAGGATGAGGAGAGGGATGGCCAGTATTTTGAACCTGTGGTCCCCTTGCCTGATCTGGTGGAAATTTCTACAGGAGAGGAAAATGAGCAGGTGGTCTTCAGTCACAGGGCCAAACTGTATCGCTACGATAAGGAACTGGGTCAGTGGAAGGAGAGAGGTATTGGAGACCTCAAGGTCTTGCAGAATTATGACACCAAGCGAGTGCGGTTGATAATGAGGAGAGACCAGGTACTTAAAATCTGTGCTAACCACTGGATCACAGCAGCCATGAAGCTGGAACCAATGAAGGGTGCGGAGAAGGCCTGGGTCTGGAGTGCCATGGACTTTGCTGAAGTAGGAGAGGGTAATATTGAGCAGTTGGCTGTGAGATTCAAACTGCAGGACACTGCAAATGCTTTCAAACAAGTCTTTGAAGATGCCAAGGTTGCACAAGAAAAAAAGGAACTCATGACTCCGGTGACATCTGGGAGTGCTGCACCTCAAGACAGTGGACCGACAGCATCTGCCAAGACTGCTTCTACAACTGTATGTGGCAAAGCAGCTATTGGTGTTCTGGAAGAGACTACAAAGGAGCGTACAGAGCTTTCTGCAGAGAGTAATCAAGGTGCAGCTGGATCGTCAAGTCCAGTCAACCCCTCAAAGACCGTCATGTCACCTCCTAAGTTTGTGTTTGGCACCGATAGTCTTCAGAAGTTTTTCGGCCATCCCAGATTCCAATCTGACTCTGAGGAATCTGCATCTGGTTTGAAAGCCAAAGAGTCTGGATGTCCTGCCAAGGCTTCACCCGCAGCACCTGCATTCAAAATTCCAGAGAAAGGTAAACCAACACCTTTATGTGTGATTTGTCTTATTTTCTGTTTCTGAATGAGTATCACAACTGATCTTGTTCATTTGAGTTTTACTCCATTGTCTTGTTTCATTTGCATCTCATTGCTGATCATGTTCTTAGTTGACCCAGCCAAGACCCTTCTCAAAAAGAGACTACAAAAGTCATTCATCTCCTCACTCTCCATACACTTTTTAATTATGTTTCATTATATTAAGACATGCATTATACAGAGTACATAATGTTTTAGGGGATACACTGAACACATGTTGCACACCCTCAGAGCTCAAACACAATTCATTCAATGCACACTCATAACATTTAACATTTTTATTTTAGCACTTATTTTTAACACTTTTAGCCTTGTTTTATGATACCAGCCTCACAATTAGTTTCTCTTCACCCAACAACCCATCATCCCTTAGGGCTGGATTTTAGGCTTTTCAAAGATAACCCAATGGCTTTTTGGACCAGCACATCAACCAACCAATTTGAACCCCCAGGTACTCTAATCACTGCAGTGTGTGTTAACACTTCTCAGCTGTCACCTGGCTGGCCCTTACTACTAGTCAGAAATAACCTGGATGCACGGAGTGTTAAAAAAAAAACATAGAAGCTAATTTGTTGCATGTCCAGTGTGTGGAGGTGCAGTTTTTATTGTACTGAAGAATTTTAGTAATTACAGTAATACTTGATTACTCACAAGATTTAATTTATCAGGGTCATGGTGTAAACTGTGTAGAATGCATTTAATATATTCATAGGAGGTACTTTGAGGTACTAAAAACTACTAGCTAAAACTACTGCTGTAATTCAGTATTCTCATTTATCGTGAAAGTTTCAATCTGATATTATGGTTTATAGCTCCTGTTTCTACATTAAAGCATTTACCGTTAGGATTCTGCTCTTAAATAGTTGTTCCTTGCTGTTGATTTTGTCCATGCAGTATTTCTCAGACTTCTCAAAAAGAAAAAGCCACAGTCACAGGGGCATGAAAAAGGCAATATTTACCAGCATAAGGATGCTAATATTGGAATATGGAAATGTGGTAGTGTTATAACTTTAGTTCCATTTAGTAATGGCACAGCCTTATGATTGAAGCAATGCTGGAATTTGATGCAGAAAATTGATCAAGATCAAGGATTTCTTGTTTTTCCACTGCACCTAAGCTGAATGAACCAAAAAAGAAATATGCTGTTAGGTTTTGATGTAATTTACAGATAGCTGCTTCTGTCCTGTGCTCTGTGAATTTGCTTAGAAATGTATTCAGATTAGAACGTCCACAGGACGTAATGATTAATGATCAATTGTTATTTCATTCATCATAGACAGAATCAAACCAGAGTTTTGTACAGCAACAGTAGACACGTCAGTTATGTATTTTGAAAGGTGAGCTGAGAGCGAGAGGAATGCACTGTGCAAACGTCACGGTGGCCATTTTTAGTGCAGGATGTCTAGCAACAGCATGAAATACAATTCCCCATCCAGTCTGGGTTGTGCCAGTGATGTGCACCTCAGCAAAGGCTAATTACAGTTGAAGCTCAGGTATTTATGATGTCTAATGCTACACTAGCACGTGTCCAACAGTAAGTGGTTGGGGAAAAAACAGACATGCATACAGAAATGTTTTAATACAACTTGTCTCACATTTTCATAAATCCAAATGCATGCTATTCATTTTGTGCCGTGCATGCCTCTTTGTGTGCGTGTGCGTGTGTGTGTGAACTAACGCCTGTGTTTTATAAAGGCTTTAAAGCATCTTCATTCCTGCTTCTCTTCTGAGCATTGGCTTCTCTCTGACTAGCCTGTTGTTGTGCTTTTATCGTATGTGTCTGTCGCAGGAGCAGCAGGAGGGGGCAGTGCAGGGTCAAATGAGGACTCTGAGGTGGAGGTTGTGTATGTCAGAGAGCCCACTGCTGAACAGGCGGCTTTAGCCAGGAAACTCCAGCTGCCTCTCACCTTCTTCTGCTACCAGAATGAGCCGGGCTACACCAGCGACGATCAAACTGACGGTGAGAATGCAAGATGAGGCAGAAGGGTAGAAAAGTGTGGTTAGTTGACATGACAGCTAAGATGACAAATCGGACTCAGTAGATTTTAATCTTTGCTTTTTCCACAAATGGTATCATCATTTTATATATTATCAATTTATCATCAACTTCATTTCATGAAAGAAAAATGACTGCACACACGATAAAGCCTGTATCCGTAAACTGTTTCTGTTGCTTGCTGCCTGCATCATTACTTACACGTAACCATCCCGAATGATATTTAAGTGTAAATAAACATATCAACAAAATGCACTCATTTCTGTAAAGCAGGCTGAAAATGTAAATACTTCAACCAGAGAAGATGAAAAAAAACTCTTTTTTGATGGCGTGTATGGTAAATGAAGGGAAGTTTGTGTTCACTTTCTTTTGAATTTTCAGATGAGGACTACGAGTCAGCAGTAAAAGCCTTGAATGGAAAACTCTACCCTGATCCTCCTGTGAAAAAGGCTGCAGCATGTGGTGATGGTACGTCTGTCCCATCCCGTCACACACACCATTATTGAATGACTTGCCTGCACTTTTGATATTTGTAAAGTACCACATCTGTTTGAGTAATTTCTCAGACATGTTTAGAACAGTGATAGAAAGATGGTGATCTCTTCTCACCTGATAGTTGTTCTCTAACCTTAAACCTGTGTGTGCTGTGTTCAGAGGCGGACTGCCAGGTGGTGTGGGAGAAGAAGCCGACACCGGAAGAGGAGGAGAAGGCCAAAAGCCTCCAGCTTCCACCCACCTTCTTCTGCGGCCTGAGCACGACAGACAGCGACCCGGACCAAGACAAGTCTGAGGACTTTGAGACCGAAGTCCGCAAGGCACAACAGGACCTGGTAACTGACACGCCCCACACATGATAATTCAAATCAAATAAACATGCAAGGAGACATTATTTTTATACCATAAATTACACAGCAAGTCTTGATTCAGAAACGTAGTGGCATGCAGGTAGAACTTCTGAGCTTCATCCATTTATAGTGATGGACACGCAAGCAGTTGTATACTATAATACATCAAAGTGCATTATGGTACCGTGGCTACTAAACCGGAAACCATCTCATTTCATTTTAAGCTACGACAGAGATTATATTTGGTTTAATTTTGAGCCAGCTAAATCAGTTGAAAGTTGTTCTGTTAATGTAACATCAAGAGAGCAACAGTGTTGTTGTAGTTTAATTCTCCAAATTGTTTCAGGATGCCCAGTTAAACCAAGCTGGCACATCAGGCCCGTCATCCAGTGCCACAGAAGAAACAGAAGCTGCAGACATCACATCTAAACCCGAGGAGCAGACCCCAGACCAGACAGAGGCTCAGAGTGAAGCTCCAAGCATCATCTCGCCCATCGACCTGTCGACTAAGAAGAGCCCAGAGCCGGAGTCCAGCACGGAGACAGCAGCCGCAGCTTCTTCTGCTGCAACGACTGCTCCAGGTATAGACCACTTCCTGGTCATTATTACAGGTGTCATTTGACCTGACAGTGAACCAGCAGTGGTGCATTAAATGAGAGTTACAGCCCTCTTAGTGTAACTCAGTCAACGATCATACTCCCCTTCATCTTTACCTGCTCACCAGTGCGGGCACAGAGATCTAGAACTAAACACTTCTATCGAGGCTATAATATTCACTTTATCAATCTCACAACATCCTTGGTTTTGTATTGTACCAGGTCTGATTTTTCTAACTAATTTTAATTCTGTTTAGCTCAAATACTGTATGAGTTTCCCCCTCAGAGACTCTCAAATGGTTTTATTTGAATAACAGTTTGCAGCTCAGTCCAATATTAAGACATAACGAAAAGCAAATATTGGAGGAAACCCATTAATAATCATGTTTTATAAGATTTCAAATGCTTTAAGCCTGCTTTAAAATGCTTTGATGGAATATTTGATGTATTACTAGAAGGTATTTTTACATCGTTGCACTAGTATTTTTATTTCTGTAAAGCATCAGAATATCTCTCTCAGCAGAGCATCAGCCTCAGGTTGGGATTATTGCAGAGCTGTTGCCTCAGATGACTTTCTACAGCGTTCGTGTCGTTGTGTCCAACCCGCCATCCGCTGGAATCCTGCATACATAAATGAGAGAAATGAAAAGCTGCATTCTTTTCAGTATTTAACGATAAGTTTGTCCCTCCCACCACAGACTCCTCCAGCTTTGGCTTCAACTCATTTGGGGGCTTCTCTTTTGCTGACTTGGCCAAAAACACAGACGGATTTGCGTTTGGATCGACAGGTCTGTCTGTCAACTTTGATATTCAACGATGCTCTTAACTTTTTCAGTGTATCATCACTAATACACCCTCAACCAAATTATATTTCACACCATATGTATGTATATATGTTTGTTTTTTGTTTTTTTTTTTATGAAGACTCCAACTTCTCGTGGGCAAATGCTGGAGCAGCGGTGTTTGGCTCCACCGTGACCTCAGCACCAAAAAATAATGGCGATGAGGAGGGCAGCGATGAAGAGGAGGCTGTTAATAATGTGGACATTCACTTTGAGCCAATAGTGTCACTACCAGAGGTACCTATTTAAAATGCTGGACTCTAATATTGTCGTCTTTTATTCATTTATTTATTTTAAGACATTGAGGTTGAGTGTAGGTCTGCACATCATCCTCTGTAATTGTGTGTCTCTCAGGTGGAGACAAAGTCTGGAGAGGAGGATGAAGAAATCCTGTTCAAGGAGCGCGCCAAGCTGTACCGGTGGGACCGAGACCTCGGCCAGTGGAAGGAACGTGGCATCGGCGACATCAAGATCCTCTTCCACCCGATCAAACATTTCTACCGAATCCTGATGAGAAGAGAGCAGGTGCTGCGGGTGTGTGCCAACCACACCATCACGCAGGCGATGGAACTTAAACCCATGAACGCCTCCGCTAACGCGCTGATCTGGACCGCCACAGACTACTCAGGTACAAGTGTGGTGTTGATATGGAGCCGGTCTCTGCTCTGCGTGAGCCTGGTCCTAGTGTCAGTCTGATGTTCAATGTCTGACCACAGTTGCTGTTTATAGATTCAACAGAAGGCCTCTTTGCTTAAATAGATGGTGCTAACTTTTTGTCCTCTTTCTGATGGTCTTTTGTCTTTCCCTCCCTCTCCCCTCCCAAGACGGTGACGGCGTTGTGGAGCAGCTGGCAGCCAAGTTCAAAACCCCTGAGATAGCCGAATCCTTTAAGAAGACCTTCTGCGAGTGTCAGAATCGTATAGGCCAAACAAATAGCGACGCCTCGTCGGTCTCTTCACCGCAGATGTCCAGAGTTCAAGAGCACTCCAGAGACACCAACCCCCGGGTGTTCCTCAAAGTGGCGGCTGACGGTGAGCCACTGGGCACCGTCACCATAGAGCTTTTCTCCCACATCGTCCCCAAAACGGCAGAAAACTTCAGGGCTCTCTGCACCGGCGAAAAAGGCTTCGGGCTTCGGGACTCCATCTTCCACAGGGTCATACCCGCCTTCATGTGTCAGGTGGGCAGATAGTCGTGATCAGATGTCCACAGTTTCATACGTATTTAAACTGTGGAGCTTGTGCAAAGCTGCCACAAGTAATCACTGTGTTTATCATTTTAAAAAATAGTTGAAAATTACAGTTGGATTAAATAGTGTGGGGTTTTTTTTTCAGCAGCTCCATGTAACATTACTAACAAGTTGTCCATCTGTATTTCAGGGCGGTGATATCACCAACAGCGATGGCACAGGAGGCAAATCCATCTACGGCAACAAGTTTGAAGATGAGAACTTTGATGTTCGGCACACGGGCCCCGGTATCCTGTCGATGGCTAATCGGGGGCGCGACACCAACAACTCGCAGTTCTTCATCACCCTGAAGAAAGCCGAACACCTGGACTTCAAACACGTGGCGTTCGGCTGGGTCCTGGATGGGATGGATGTGGTGCAACAGATGGGCGAGCTGGGCACAAAGGGAGGCACGACCACCAAGAAGCTCGTCATCACAGACTGCGGACAGCTGTAGCTTTTTAAATGTTGCGATCAAGATTTACAGCTTGTTTTAGGTTATAAAGTTAAAGTTAAAAACAAAACAAGACTTTGGATAACCATGTGTCCCCTGTGCGGTGCATTACCCTCCTGCTAAAACTGAATCCGTAGTCATTAGGCATCTGAGAATTAAACACTGATCACAGGACTACTGATAAAGACCCTGCATCATAGAAACTATTTTTGCTATCCTAAGATGTAGCCACAAACGGGGAACACAACGTGGTGTGTGTTGAGGAGGCAAACGTATCCTTTGCTCTGTTGCACTTGCATCTTTGTCATCATCTGTCAATAAATTCTCATAATTTGTTTATTTTGTGTGTATAATTGTACATGGACTACTTTTTTAATGTCTGTTTTTGTTCTTTTGTCTTGCATGTGCTCAATTTCGATGTGCTGGTCCTCTTCATAAGCTCCACTCGGGTATTTTTGTCCCTCTTTTGAAGAAGTCTTAACTATAATTGAAAGGTGAGGTTGTTATTTGAATGCACCTACTGGTTTGTAACCTTATCCATGCCTTTTCTCCAAATGCTGTGTACTTTTTACTGTCAGACCCAGTGATTTCTTTCTTTGTGTAAGTGGATTTCACAATGTGCAGATAGTTGGTGTACATAAAATTGAGTCGTACTGCGTTCCCCTGTGGACAGAGGGTGGCTAAACATGACGTTACAGCTGTTTTGGATTTCAAAAAGGCGACCATTATAGTTTGAGATTGTCACAGAGCTGAAGTGGTGCTTGGTGCACCAAAATTATATGCTGATAAAAGAAAATAAAGTTGCTTTACAAATAATGGGTGATTGTTTGAAAGATTCCTTTAAAATGTTTCATTTTTAACCGTTTGCTTAGTACTTTAGATTGTTAGAAACATGTTTGCTCAGTGTTGATATTGACTTTTACACATTTTTGTTCACTTATTTCATTTTAAAGGTTCTTAAGTTTGTACTCTTCACTGTACTTGGGTACAAAATTGAGGTACTTAATTTGAGTTTTTCAATTTTATGAAACTTTACTTATACTCCACCACACCTCAGAGGGAAATGTACTTTTATTCCACAACATTTGTCTTGTTGAAAGCACAGATTACATTTTTATACCTGTATAATTTATTATACGGGCATAAAAATTTATAACTGAGTAAATTCATCAACCTTTCAGCTAAATACAACAGATAAAATAATATCAGATATGTAAATATGTCACTGATGGGGGATATTTTACTGCACTCTTGAGTGATGTGTAGTGGACTGCTAATATAATCCAGTTTACTTTGAATGTATTATTTAATGTTTGAAAATCCAAAAATAAAGCCTATCATTTTCTGAACAAATCACACTCCTTTCCTCAAGTAATGTATAATTAAAGTGCATTTGGTCAGTCTCTTTTAGGAGTCTGTTGTGAAGTTGCAGAGCCAAAGCTGCACAAATCAGTCTTAGTGAATGATCCTTAACAATTAATATTCTGAAATATTGTGCTTCATTTTTACTGGGGTATGGTAAAGGATGGATTAAGAGTGCTCTTTATAATATCCAGATTTCACTGAAAAACAGCCATTTAACAAGCAATCCAGTGTTGGTGTGGAGGAGCCTGGAAGCCATTACGCATGACAAGAGGACCATTATAAACCGCAGGAGGTTTGCCCCCTCCCCCCAACACACACACACACACACACACACATACACACGGCACAGGTTTGATAAGCCATCGTTCATACCCATCACCCGCTCCACTCCCTGACCCCTCCTCACTGTCCCCCATCTGCATTCAGGATCTGTGTAGAGGGCATGTTGGCTGCAACATGAAAAACAAAAGTGCAGAGACAAAAGATGAGATCAGGAAGGCACCAGAGGCACGCTCAAAACCATGGAGATGTGATGTGATGGTTGAAGCTGTATAAAGTTGTGAAGTGATGTTAAAGCTGCATAAAGTTAGTAGTAGTGTCACAGGTCTGGGACAGAAGACTGACCCAGAGCAGAGGTCTGAGAGTCATCTATACAGATTTAACAGACAGTGGTCAGACCCTATTTAAATTGTGAGTGTTGGGTAACAGACATACAGAGTGAGAGAACAAAAGGAGAATTTTACATACAATAGGTAAGGCTCAGTTGATCAAGGGCACAGGAGACGAAGGGAAAGAGAGCAGCTGCTCAGACAGTCAATATACAACTGAGGCCTCGACACTAACAGGAATAATTTAGTTTTCTTCCATAGTTGTGATGGTGCAGCTGTAGAAAGTTGTGTTGTGGTGGTGCAGCTGTATAAAGTTGTGATGAAGCTGTATAAAGTTGTGATGTGATGGTGCAGCTGTATAAAGTTGTGTTGTGATGGTGCAGCTGTATAAAGTCGTGTTGTGATGGTGCAGCTGTATAAAGTTGTGTTGTGGTGGTGCAGCTGTATAAAGTTGTGATGAAGCTGTATAAAGTTGTGATGTGATGGTGCAGCTGTATAAAGTTGTGTTGTGATGGTGCAGCTGTATAAAGTTGTGTTGTGACGGTGCAGCTGTATAAAGTTGTGATGAAGCTGTATAAAGTTGTGATGAAGCTGTATAAAGTTGTGTTGTGATGGTGCAGCTGTATAAAGTTTAGTAGGTGGCAGCAGAGCTGGGGGCCGACCCGCGGTGACGTCAGCAGGGTGTAAATACGGTCCCTCGCGGCCTGTTCGTTCTCTTTGCTCTCCGTTGCCGACCGGGCTGAAGACCGACGCTCTGTCTCCGGGAGATCCAACACCGCAGCGGCCAAAATGATCATCTACAAGTGCATCATCACCGGTCAGTATCATCACTAGTCTTTGAGCCTCTTCACCACGTTCAGCCGGGCAGCTCCGCGGCCGGTGGGCCGTTATTTCGGTTCCGTACAGAACCGGAGAGTTAGCCGTTAGCCGAATTAGCCTTTAGCCGCGCTAGCCGGCTAACTCGTGTTGTAGCCGGCCGCTAACAGTTAAAAGCCGCCCGGCTCCGCTGGGTTTAACTTCACCTAACGGGGACGTTTCCTCATAGTGTCGGTGGTGGTGGGAGGCGGCGTGACCACCTTTAGCGGGCAGTAATGAGCTGGGGCGGGGAGACGAAACGAGCCGGTGTTTGGGGAGATAAACATCACGAACAGTCACCGGAAAGTGCCGCGGCCTGTCGGCAACGTCACAACGCTATTTAGCATTAGCATCAAGAAAAGTATTTTAGCTTTAGCATCTACTAACGTGAGTTGACTTGAACAGCTATAACGGTTTTTAACTGTAGCATCTAGAAGGTTCTTTAGTATTAGCATCTAGATCGTTTTTAGCTTTTAGCATTTAGTAACTGGTGTTAACATGAGGAGTGTTTATTATCATTAGCATCTAGTAACGTGATTTAGCTTGAACATCTATTAACTTTATTTAGCATTAGCATCGGCGCGCCATGTTTCCTCTAACCCTTTTTTCACTGAAAATGACTCAAATTAACCCCACAGCGCAAAGTTTACTTTACAGATGGTAAGTGTGTGTGTGTGTGTGTGCGCGCGCGCGCCCAGGACAGGAAATGCCTTATTGTTATATTTCTAAGTGTTTCTTTCTATTTATACATTTCTACACACTCTTGAGCACAGCAGTTTAGTGTTTCATTTTTACCGTGTTGAGTTGTTCATGTGTTAACGTGTCCGTTTCTGTGTATGCTCACGGAAAGTAGAGAGGAGGGAAAGTCCGATTCTTTATGTCTACACACCTGATCAGTAAAGCTGATTATGATATTTCTGATGTTTGATATTAACTGTAACTATTTTTCTCAATGCAGGTGATGAGATGTTCGCTGACACCTTCAAAGTGATTGAGCGTGACTTGTTGTATGAAGTCGAAGGAAAGGTGAGTGAACATGCAGGTCATGCTGGTCAGATGATGAAAGTAATGTTATAGAGCAAATTTACAGACATCAGAGGCCATCCTGATGCTTTTAATGTGGCTGTGTACAAAGCACCTTTCCACCTGGTCACACAGAAAACAGCCCCGTTATTCATGAAATGAAATTATTATGCCATCAGATTTAACCCCTGCACCTTTGAGAGGAAAGAGTTGCACCAAGACACTTGTTTGGCATACAAGTTTTTATTTTGCACTGAATAGCTTTTGTGTATTGTTTAATATATCAAATGATTCAAAACCACAATGAGGTACAGTAACAAGGCAGAAGCTAAATCTTCCCTTTAGGTCTTTTCTGTTCATTTCAGCCATCTTGGTGCTCTTTGCACACATTGGCACCTGCATGGAAATAAAACTTTGATCAAAAACTTAGTACTTACACCACTTACCTCAGTGATAAAAGAAATTGCACCAAACATTAAATGGCTGTCCTGCCATACCTTTCGTTAGCTGTAGCGGGCTCGCTTGTGTCCTTTGCCTTTCAGTGCTCATTTGTGAAGAAGTCCACTGCTTTCTTTGTCAACCAGAGTGGTTGCGGAGGCTCGACGCTCTCCATCTTTATTAATCTACAAGCAGAGTGACTGAGCTGAGTGAGACCACAGCAGGGGGTGTGTCAGTGCTGCTGGATAGAAGAGAGTTCAGCTAATATCAGAATGTAGATACGGAAAATGGAAAATCAATGTCAGACCCATTGCTAATATAAATACTTACTCCATGTTGAAATTTATTCATTTTAATTAATTTTTACAACACTAGTATCATGTACAGTGTTCTGGACAAAAATAGCCACTTTTAATGAAGCTCTAGTGCCAACACAGCTCTTGTTGAAACCATAAGTGATCTACCATAACTGAATGTCATGTGTCCTTTGTTTTCCCACTCAATGTGCACAGGTGGTTACCAGGACAGAAGGTGAGATTGATAGTTCATTGCTTGGGGGCAACCCCTCTGCTGAAGAGGCATGTGAAGGCACTGACTCAACCACCACGAGTGGCGTCGACATCGTCCTGAACCACAAACTGCAAGAAACTTCTTTCAACAAGAAATCCTACATGTCATACATTAAAGAGTACATGAAAGCGTGAGTATGGGGGATTGATCGCAGGTATTGGATCAATACTTGGTATGATGTTCTAACACATGAAAGGCTAACCGACTCTGTGCATGTCCAGTGTTAAGGCCAAGCTGGAGGTTGAACATCCAGACAGAGTGGATGCCTTCACGAGTGGAATCACACCAGAAGTCAAGAAGATCATTGCCAAGATTGATGACTTCCAGGTACAGTAGACTCGATTCTCACACAGAACACAGCTGAAAGAAAATCGCCTTAAAGTAAAAGCTCTTTAGGTATTAGAAAAAACACACACTCAACAACCCTACTTATCTCAGATGTTTAAATTCTGACACTTTCTGGTTCCATCACTGTCAGTCAACATGGCAGAGCTCCTTTATGAAACACTGAATGTGGAGCAGTAAAAGATGGACTTTATTAGAAGCACTTAAATGGCTAGAATCTATATTTTTCCTTTTTTGGCTTCTTTTTGTAGTATATGTGAGGCTTCAACGGTAAACATGCCACCGTCCCACATGTTACGCCTCGTGATGCAGACAATTGCCTTTGTTTATTTTTGTCTACAACTCTTAATATAAAGAAGAGAAATTCTGGAGAGTAGGTTTAACCTGAGAAGATCTGTCAGCTGAAGCAAGCTGTCCAGATGAGTCAGGTTAGTCAAGTTGTATTGGCAGAGACTCTTGGATCATAACTCCCACTGAGAAAAGTTGTTTCTGTGGTCTTGTGAACCCTGACAAAGCATGATTTAGCTTTTTACACGTTGCTACAGTGATGCAAATAGGCAACATTTTGATCCATTTAATGTAATTAACACAGCAAAATTGCCTTCTCTCTTCTTCGCTCTTGTAACATGCCATCTTTGTCCTCCTGCAGTTTTTCACAGGAGAGTCCATGAACCCCGAAGGCATGGTTGGTCTGCTGAACTACCGGGAGGACGGCATCACACCGTACATGATTTTCTTCAAAGATGGTCTGGAGGCTGAGAAATGTGTAAGTTCCCAACACCTGAGTGCATTCTCTTGTGGTGCTGCACCTGTGGAACATCCGCTCTTTTTCACAGACGGCATTTTGAACAGCAGCTCTGCTCGTTCTTAATTCAGTTTCAGGCTGCTTGTAGCATGCAGGCCTTCTCACTGTTGGGTTTGGTGGGATAGTTTTTCCCCCACCAAGTCAAATTGTCTGCTTTGAAAAGGCATGTTTAAATATCATGTGAGGTAAAGGTGCTGCATGTCTTGTGTTGGATAACTGTTACTTTAAATACATTTTTTAATGTAATTTAAGACAAAGTACCGCAGTCAATGTTGAGCTGTGAGCAACAACGACACACAAGAGGAGCATTAGCCACGCCGCAGCTCGGATTGGACTTTTTGTCTGCTGTTTAACGTTGGCTTTCTAACACAATCCTGTCAGAGCTGTCGCCTCTTTTATTTGTTGGTGTATCTGACGTATCCACCTTTTGTCACTGAGCAGTTTGTCGTCATTAAAGAACCACAGTGTTCCTCAGTGAATAAAACCTACTTTTCAACGTAACGACGAAAGTAATAAAGCAATTCAGTATTTAACACTTACGTAGCGACACTAAATATGAGCTTCAGAAAACTGTCCATTTGCTAAATGCAGATAAGTTAGTTTATTACAAATATTTACTGAGCACTCCCAATAACTATTCAAAACAAAACAAAAAAAACATTAGCCAGCATGTTTGCTCAGACCACCAAGCTCACCCCTTTTAAATGCATGTTAAATGTTATGTTAGATAAATGTTGAGTTGTATGTGGATGATGTTGCTGACATGTATTTCTTTCTTTCAGTAACTACCTGGAACTACATCTGCTTTCCAATTGGCTGCTGCTTCCCAAAAGGCCCCAAGAGCAGACTGACGGAGCACTATTTTGCATCATGCCTGAAACAGGAACATTCTTGTACAATTACTTTGTATACTCACATTACGGCCCACAGCACCACCTCCAATCCAGGGTTAATCAAACATGATCGGTCACTGAATAGAGTTTTTAACTTTTTTCTTTGACTTTTGCAGTGTTTTTTTCCCCCTTTTTTCTTTGGACCCGGCGTTGGCCCCATTTTTCCAGACTGGACAAATAATTAGCAGGACAGTGAGAGCACCAGTGACTCAATATGGTTTTAGCAATGATCTGTACATGTTGACATCCTCAGACCTCTTTTGTGTTTTACGGTTGCATTAAACACAATTTCATCGACCATGAAAAGAATTGTGGTTTTAATTTGGAAATAAAATAAAGTGCCACCACTTTCAGCTGTACAGTGTGTCTGAGACATTGAGTTCTCCTTCCCTTTTGGTAATTCTGTGGCCATGTTCAAACAGTCATTTCTGTTTATATATTTCCACACTGCACAGTGACCTGAGTAAGTGTGAAGCTGTGAGCTCCAGTACAAGACGAAACAAATCTTAAGTTCCAGAGCAAAGATGACATATTACTGACGATTACAAACTGCAAAAAATCCCAAAACCAGCTTCTACCCTGAGTCACTGCCTATTAAGCCACCACGATTTAAAGTTGTGAAACAAGGAAACATTGTGATGACATGAGTGGTTAGGGTGTGGTCAGATGGGTTTTAAACATCCGTGTGAGTCATTGTAAATGTCGTTTAAGGCAGTCTATGGTTGCTATAGTAACTGCAAAACAAACTTTAAAAATGGCTTCTAGTCTGTTTTGCTCTTTCATCTGATTTACTGGTGTTTTCACACTGAACATCCTCGTATTTGACCATCTTGGTAATAAGCAGGTACTATTTATTACTTCCAGCTATTTCTTTAAGACATACTATATTTACTATGCTAGACTTCAGATTTTTATTCCTCTTTTCAGGGAGAAGTTGGAAAAATCATAACCACAAAATTTTGATGCAACTATGACATTTGCTGTGTCACTGAACTGAGCCGCGCACATTTTGAAATGTTAATTCTCCCAAAAAATGATCAGTGGTTTATTTCAGCTCATGGCCGAGGTTCCCACATGGTGATAACGTTAACTTATAAATGACAAACTGGAAAAAAAAAGGTGTGGTTGGGACCGACGTCGATGAAAAGGCTCTGAAGGGGGGACCTCGCTGGACCTAATCCACCTGCATCTCCTCCTCCTCTGCAGACTGGTAGTGTCGGTACTCCGGCTTCAGCTCCCAGGTGCTTTTGTGGGCTCCTTTGCTGTTGTACGTCCCGATTTCCCTCATGATTTCTTTCAGGTAGGTCTGCAGACACAGAGACAGAACAGACGGTGACGGAACGACTGACCTCTTGACTTTTGGTACTTTGTCACTATGTGCTGCTCCTCTGCATTTCAGAGATAGTTAATGTACTTATTATATACGTTATCTATAGATACCAGTTGAAGTATAGATCACTACAGAATATTTACAACAAATAAATTCAGATAAATCGTTACAGACAGAGCTACCTGACACAGTATGAAGTCAAATTAAAGCAAAATGAACTCCACTTTTACTGGCTGTAAAACTGAAGTGATATCTACCTCGCATGACTGCACAAAATAATAAATAAATAATAATAATAATATTACTCATATTACATGCACATATTACCATTCAACATAATATGTAATTGGTGCTTTCAGTAAATTAAAGTTTAAATGTAGTGTTTGTAACAGTAGCGTGGGGCTGAATAAATATTAATAGTAAAGCCTGATCAGTTTTCTGCTACATCTCCTGCGGAGGAGCCGCCAGCCGCCACCGGGTGTCCCTGTTGAGCTGTCGGAGGCGCGCCGGCTGTGCCTCATGAATAACCGTGATGTGCTTCAAGACTTTTCATAATGGGCATTTCGGTTACTTTAGTTCAGTTAATTTGAGTGCTAGCCAAGTGCTTTAGGAGAGAAATGATGGTGCGGAGTGTATTGCGGCGGTTGACTCCTACTCAGCCGATGGTTATGCAATCAGATGCAATCAGAGGGAGAGGAGGACCTCGAGGTCCCATCAGCACCTACACATTGCTGTTCTCTGCGAGCTGGAACGAATCCACTGCACTGTATCGATTCATCCCATATTCGTGTGTGTGTGTGTGTGTGTGTGTGTGTGTGTGTGTGTGTGTGTGTGTGTGTGTGTGTGTGTGTGTGTGTGTGT
>JBAJHX010000043.1:6347492-6373392 GCA_037176925.1 Amniataba percoides | reverse complement strand
TGTGTGTGTGTGTGTGTGTGTGTGTGTGTGTGTGTGTGTGTGTGTGTGTGTGTGTGTGTGTGTGTGAGAGAGAGAGCTGCTCACCACAGGTTGTTTGGTGATGTCCACCAGGTCCTTAATGTTGTAATACTGGTGTTTCTCAAAGGCAGAGAAGAGCATGTCCAGCACGACCTGCCGCTCAGCTCTCACCATCTTCCCCTCCGACTTCTTCTTCTTTTCATGCTCCACCTTCCAATCATACTCAGTGTTACTACTACTAAAATCAACGATCATATCAACGAGAAGAAATGGAAATCAGTGATATTACAAGGGTTGAAAAAGGCCTGTCAGGTTATCATATCTGCTCATTGTTTATCATAATCTCAGGGTTTAGTTTGTATTTATTTGTACATTTTTAAGGCTGCATGTTAAATTAAAATGTCCAAATGTATATTTTTTACCTGGTTAATAACACCTTTTTTCACTAATAGTACTGAAATTCATTGCAAATTAACTAGTTAGCATTAAAAAAAAATGAAGTAGTCGCTGAGCTGATTAATTGATTAATCTTGAAGAATGTCACAAGTTGCCACAACTAAAGATGATGTTTTTAACATCAAAGAAAATATTCACATTTCACAGATAGGATATTTTTTCTTAAAACAAATTTTGAAGCTCTGGAGATTATATACTATTAAAAAAGCACTGTATAATATCCACAGCAGCTGATCCAGACTTACGGTTCACCTACAGATGATCTTTTTATCATCTCAGCCCTGAAACAACCTCCACTGCAACAAGTGGCTGTTACTTTCTGCTGTATATTATTTTGTAATAATATCGCTCTATCAGATGGGTCACACCACATTTTAAACCATACTAGATCAAAACATGCATACACACACACACACACACACAGTCTTGTGTTATCAGTTCTTACATTGAAATCGTGGTTGGCCACAGGCTTGAAGACGGTGGTGATGGCTCTCTCCAGCTGCTGTGACAAACGCTGAGGCTTGGTGGACTCTTTGATCTGCAGCCTGACACACACACACACACACACACACACACACACACACACACACAAACAGAGAGAGAGAGAGAGAAAGAGAAACTTATCTAACTTGATCTCAGCTGACAGATGTGGTACGGAGGCAACTGTCAGCACCTTGAGGTTAAATTAACCAAATACGTAATGGCAGCTGCTCCGTCCAAAGATATTCTGCTTTCTATTTATTTTGTGTTGACTTTCATTCAACTTGACTTGACTGATCGTCAAGCAAATGCACAAGTATGTGTGTGTATCTTTAAGTGTCTAGAAGTTTTTTTCTGCTGTTGTTTGCCCTGTTTAATTGTGCTGTTCCTGTGGCAAAGTGCTACATACAATCACTTTATCTACAGTATAAAGTTTTTTTGTTTTTTTTTTTTACCAAAAACTGTTCTTGAATTGTGCCCACACACACACACACACACACACACACACACACACACAGACGACACCATGACAACATAATGTACTGCATTGCCTGCCATGATGGAGGGACATTTGTCAGCTGCCATCCAAATGGAAGATTACAAAACTGGAGTGAAAAGTGAAAAGACTTTCCCCGTCAAGTCAGAAATGAAACACAGTTGGACAAATCTGAGTTCAGTGTATTCTGCAGCGCCGTCCTTACAGCTGAGGCAAACCCCGACCGGTCGATCAGCGCAGAAATCTGTCACAGAAGCATTTATGAGCTTTTTTTGTGCCTCAGTCATGAAGGTATGTAACATGCCAGCACACTGAAGCAAACAGCGCTGTATGTTTGCCTCGGGCTGTATTGTAGCAATGCATCTGCCACTAGTGATGCGGTTGCTATAGCAATGCCATCCACTAAACTAGCTGGAGCGGCCGATTCCAACAGAGAGGAGGCACAACGCGTTTAAAAAGGCAGAGTGGACTCGAGTGTTTAGTGTACACAAATTAACAGTTTGCAGCGTTGCCCTCTGTCAACGCGCCGCGACTTCTCTGCTTCTGTTGGAATTAATTCACAACACTCCAACAGGGGTGAAAAAGAGACGAGAAAACAAGCGGTACCCTTACTCTTTCATGCATTTGTGTGTTAATTTCTCCACTTATTGTAAGAGTGATTCATCAGTCGTTAGTCTTTCCTGCAATGAAAATACATTTTATATATTACACGTTGAAAATCATTACATTTTTTTAGGGGTGTACGTTTAAAGGAAAATGAAGTTATGTTTCCCAAACGCATAAGAAACGTACTACTTACTTTTTCACATATATTGCACAAAAAACATCTTATTATGCAGTGCCAGTAACAACCGCGGTATTTCTTTATTCACACATCTCTATCAAACACAATTAGTTGTGTCGAAGCACTCTAGAAGTCCATCTGCTGTATTATATAATTGATATATATTCTTTCCCTTTTCCCATTTATTTGACCCAATGCAATCATAAAGAACAATTTACATTTAAATGACCTGTGTTGCTGAGCTGAACAATTTCAAAGTTCACTCACTTCTTCAGCTTCATGTAGTTGTCATTGACGACGGGTCTGCATTCAGCTCTGTGCACCACCATCCCCTCCAGACTGAGTCCATCTACAACAAAGACAGTGACTCAGCTGCTCGATCATCATTCAGACACATTCACAACACAGACACACTGAGCTTTGTTTGGGAAAAAAAGAGGGTAAAACTCTTATTTAACCATCGGCTGAGTCATGACCCGACTTTTGTTCAAATCCATACAGACGTTTACGAGTTCTGAGCTTTTTCACCTCCACGGCCCCCGAGACGTTAATAACAGTGTGCATAAGCCAAGTGAAAACTCTTTGAACATGTGTGACAAATTTCAGGCTGATATCTCAAAGTGTACGAGTTACTGCACATTTAAAACATTTTGTGATAATATAATTGATCGTATTGAAATTCTTCTGATAATTTTAGTCTGTAGATGATCCAGACAAAGTTTTTGCAACAAGTTTTTTTCAAATGAGATTTTGTGAACTTTTGTGTTTTTAAGCAGAAGAGCAAAGATTGGAGCAAAGATCTAGATGAACTCAGAGATTAAAAGGACAAAATAATTTTGATGCTAGGTCGAGCCATTTTTGAGATAATTGAAGAAAAACTTCATTATTACAGCGTCACCTTGGGGTCAATTAGTGTCATTCTCTGTGTCTGAGAGGTGGCTGAGATTAGCGGCCTACTTTCCAGTTTTCATCACACAATTTTTGCTGCACAACTCAGAAAAAGATAACGAGGGAGGAGAACAAAAACAATGAATATCAATATAATGAACAGAAATAACCAATAAAATAAATAAATATGAATAAAACATCATGGATAGTCCATCGCTCCGAGTAACTGGACAATCTTTAGTTTTGTCTGCATTATTTTTAAACCTCACATGACTGAAATCATACAACCGACTTGAGTCGTGCGGTGACGTGAGCGTGTCCAGAAAAGACGCACACGTGTTGGCAGAAGGTCTCTGGATGTGGAGCCAGCGTGAGGCGGCAGAAGGGCCAGAGGGACGGTCCTCTCCGCGGCAGCTCGAGGCCGTTTACCAAACTGTCACGACGGGCCACTGGGGAGGAACCAGAGTGTAGCTCCGCAGGAAGTCACACTCGCAGCAGTGGAGGCTCTCTGAACCGAACGGGGAGGCTGGAGGATGAGCAGGTTAACCGTGGGACAGCGAGCCTTAACCACCAACACCGACAGACACCACGAGCTGTTGACGTGAGATGTTTATGATGTTTACAAAAATATTTCTAATTTCAGCTTCTTAACTCTGACATTTTCTGTGTTTTATGTCATTGTAAACTAAATGTGCTTGGATTTTGGAAAACAAGAAATGGGAAAATGTCCCCTTTGACTAAAACTTCCTACATCTACAAATTTTATCATAGTTTCTGCTGCGAATGAGTGCATATTGAAGACATATTTGTATATAATATAATGCAATGTAAGCAATCAGCACCTTTGTGTTGCAGCTTCGTGGTAGTTTAGTTTCATAAGTTAACACCCGTGGATGTTTGTAGGATTTCAAAGTCCACTCCTTCCCCTCACTAAGTGGTGTGGGATAGTCTTAAATATGCCCCATGACTCTAGATCAGACCTTTTCTCGGTGCAGCGTCACAACTAGTAGGGAGGATTTTTGAAAAGTCTCTGAATGCCCTCAAGCAGCCAAAGCCTGAACCTCAGCTGGAAACTTGCTGAAAACCTGCGTTCAGACGAGAAGCCTGCAATTTCCCAACACGTCGCCATCCAATCTCACACAGCAGGACGCTGCGAGGACGAAATTGTCCAAATCCAGGTGTGCACAGCCGGCAGACGCAGCCTCAGAAATACTCACAGCTGTAATTGCAGCAAATGAGGCTCATACAAAGAGCAGAAAGTAGTGGATGGACACGTCGCCCAGTTTATATCTTTATTCTTTAAAGTGAAAATATGTAAAATTAGGAGTGTTAGACTGATAAAATGCAATTAACCATCACGGTCCACTGAAGAAATCATGTACTTTTAGTAAAGTAGTAAAGTAAATTGTGCAATTTTGAGTCTTTGACATTTTCTGTTATGATATGTTTAACTTTTCACTCAGCTACAGATAAAGTGATGTTTCAGATTAAAATTTACCATTAAAAAAGTTAATTAACCCAGAACCATTTCAGATGTCATTGATTTAGTATAATTTCTGCCAAATTGATATTTCTTCCCTGCAGAACGACAAAGGGGGATTGAATTGACTGAAATTAGATTTTAGATTAGCGATGTGGGTCTTCCTCCGAGTCAGATGAGTTCAACGCCACCAGTCATGATCTAAATGTCACTCAGATTCACTTTATGTTTTAAACAACAGCAATATAATACTATAAAAGTGATATCTGTGCCGATATATTTCGTAGAGTTGAACTGTCGACGTTCAGGTGCGTTCGGTCAAGTTTTCACGGGTACGCTGCCGTGTGGAGTGGAGGCCGGACGTTTCCAGCTGTCCGGCACTTTCAGCCGTTTCAACCATTCATCCACTTGTTAGCGCTCCTTCATTTGAGCCGTTAGCGGGAGTAGTTTTTATTTTAACAAGTGTTTGAAAGAGGTCAAATGATCCGCTGTTTCAAAAAGCAAAAGAGCAGAGAAAAGTCCAAAAATGAGTGCAGATTTTAGGAGCAGAACTAATGAGGGGCCCCGACCCCTAAGTTGAAAACCACTGGACGAAACCACTTAACTGTATTTAATGTAGTTAAAGCTCCACTGTGACAGGCAGCATTAAACTTCTGATAATACTGATGAATCAGTATGAATAATCTCACTGTCATGTGTAATAATATATTATTTCTGCAGAATACCTCTGATACTCTTAAGCACATGGTGATAATTCTTTTATATTTTTACATTTATTCAGCAGAGTTTCTATACTGTGGTGTTGGACACGTCCACCTTCGATGTGGCACTTTTAGCTGTTAATGACTTACGTTCAATATGGTCTATTCATTTGTTGCATTTATTTTTCAAGCTGTTCTTTCATGAGGTGCTTTAGCCAATTATTCAACCATCCAACACACATCCTTTTCCCTAATCCATTTGATGCCTCTCCTGCTCCTCTCCAATCAGTATTTGGAGCTGCTTTTAATGTTTTATATATTTTTTTTCCCTTTGCAAATTTTCAATCCACTGTCCACAAGTCCAGTTGGTGAGCGTTGGCGTTAGATTGGCAGCAGCTCGGTCTATTGTGCATTGTTGCACGATTTGTGGGCTATCTGGACATGCAAAGGGTCCCAAAAGCTGCTACATTTTAGACCTCATCGGTTAAGGAAACCGGCAGAGAAAGATGATCAAGAGGGCAAAGAGACAGAGGAGGTCAACAGGGAGCCGCAGAGGTCATCAAACAGGCGACAAGGCTTCGATAATGAACAGATCGATGGACCCAGATGACGCGTGGAGGAGGGAGAGAGGCTCAAACTTGGTAAATCCTCTTAAAATACAGCTCTCTTCTGTCCTCACACTCCTCTTACGTCTCTCCTTTTGTATCAGTCTCTATGAAAGATTCGGGCAGAAAGACGTCTCTCCGTCATCATGAAGCTACGTCAGTTTCTGATGACGCAGACTGCTGCAAGATCACCTGTCAGACCGCTTTCACTGCTCCGCGCTGTCTTTTGTTCCCTAATCTGTTTCTCCACAGATGATTACAAGGCATGTTACCAAAAAGATATGAATACATTTCGCTTAAAACATCTGTAACTGCACAGCACAGTCTGTGTACAGATTTAAGTTTTAAATTTAATTTAGGGGTACTTCACTGTGGATGCACAAGATCCAATTCTACTAGCAGCAAGCATTTTTCTATTCATTAATTATTCATGCCTCCATTTACTCAAGTTGCCTGTAAAGTTGCCATCTAGTGATTTATTATTGTAATGCAAGAAATATGGAGAAAAAATTAATGGCCTATATATGCTTGGTAAGAAAATATTCTGAATTTATCCCATATAGTTGTTTATATAAATGATACAAATGTACAGTTGCTATGTGTGAGTGTGTTAAATTACTGACTGACAAAAAGTCACACAAATATTATAGTATTCACACCAGCACAGTGTATGTGGCACTGAAACAAAAAAACAAAAAATTAAATGCATTCATTTTCAGTTGTTTTTGGAGAACAGCGCACTCGTCAGCAGGGTCGATTCATTGTTTGTTTTTTCTACAGGGATTGGATGGCAACAAACTCAGAGATTATCATCGGCTTCATCTGTAATAATTTAAAAAAAAAACCCTTAATGTAAACAGTGTTAACCAAAGCTGGACAAACGCAGGTGCAAATGCTGTGGTTGTCATAGCAACCACCACACGCCACCTGACGTCATCAACAAAGGGTCCGTCTTTCAGTATTGGGCTGGCCGACCAACGCTTTGCAGTGCGTGTCACAGATCTCACTAATGTTCATCTTTTGCCTTTTCCACAAATGGATGCAATTATGTGCAATTATTGGCTGGTGAGCGCCACAGCACTTGCCAGCAACACGTCTAAAAACACACCCACACACTGGAAACGTGTGCACACGCGCGCGCAAGACTGCTGACTTCTCCAACGCCAACGGCCCTGTTGTGCAGCAGTCACGGTCACACGCCCGTTTGATAACTGAGGCCGTGAAGAAATCCTCTCTCCAGATGCACGTGGACAGTATGAAGGAGAGAGACGCCTTTCTACACATGGACAGACGTGCACGGTGTAGATGGACAAAGAAAGAGAGTGAGAGGGAGGACGAGTCTGAGATGACCACAGCATGTGTCGCTCAAAGCCTGTGTGTGCAGGAGGAACGCGTCACGTTAACAGGAGACTCCTGCACGCTGGCGAGATCCATGTTTTGGTCCACACCTTCTGCAGTATCCTAATTCTCCTACGCACCCGTTGCTCAGAGCTCCATCGCTCCATCTGATGAACAAGAGATAAGCTAATCCTTTATTGATCCCTGAGGGGGAAATTCAGGTGTTAAAAGCTGAGATTTAACATCACGTTGCAAAAATCCTCAAATAATGACTACAAGCAATTTAAGGTGTGTGTCACTTTCTGCAGGTTTTCTCTTAATACATTTTTCTTTCTTTTTTAGGTATGAACAAAACATACGGTTGTACAACTCTTCACCAGGAGAAAACACCTGACTTAAAGGAAAATTCAACTGATACCACGCAAAGGTCCGTCCTCAATATGAAGGTACAGTGTGAAGTTGCAGCTTCTCGCTTCAGCAGCAGAGCGGACGAGCATATATGCAACAAGATTTACAGAGAGGCTGGATTTGATTGCAATGGGTATTTTTGGTACAATAACTTACATGTATTTGTCGAGAAAAGTCTCTTAACCCGGGGTCTTAATTCAGGTCTCTGTCCAGGGTGATATCTTACAATGACGGAGCCCCATCAGAAAGAGAAGAGAAATAAACCATCAGGTCCATTTCTGTGACTTTACTCGTGTCACAGCACAGCTCTGTGATGACGCTGTGCTCAGAGCTGTAGTAACGTTTTTTCATAGTTTCAGTTTCTACTTGAATTTTTTGTTCGGATGTACGCGGTTCGGCGACGGCAGCCAACAGCCTATACGCACTTTGCTCTTGGTTTTTAGCTGTAGTCACTTTTCTCCCACGCTGTCTCACACACACGCAACGCTCTGCCAATCACGTCCATACTCTAAATTACAGAGGCCTGAATTTAACACAAATAATGTCAAAACAACAGCGAGCCCGTGCAGACACATACTACTTATCTACTGAATCTAGATGCTACCGAGGGAAGACTGAGACTGCCAACTGTTGAGCCATTTCTGCACTAATTCATGTTTTTTATGTGACACAGCGTCCATTACTGACAGTGGATCTACAAGACAGTTCAGAGAGTCACTATAAATATCCAAATGTTTTGTGCTTACACTGGAAATTTATATAAACAGGATATTACTCCTTACTTTAAGCCCCCTTGTTTTCTTCTGGACAGCAATAATAATGCAGCAGATGATGCTTATAAGTCTGTTGCCTGACTTCATAAAAGTTTTACTATATGCAACTAAGACAGTAAATAAATTAAATAAAATGAATAAATAAAATCAGTATGTTAAGATGGCGCAGAAGAAGAAAAGACACACTGCTTTTACATCAGAGGTTTCTTTTTCAGGGCGTTGATTTCGAACAAACTAACTGAAGAAGAAAAGACGAAGGAAACGAGAGGCTGAATGACGATTATGAATTTGTGAGCGTGTGCGATGCAATTTCATGGTGATGATGGTGGAATATTCTCTCGGTGAAACAACAATCATTTACCGTGAAGGAGCATATTAAAGGGAACATTTTTAAATCAGTTAAATCGGGATACAGGACTAAAAGGAAAAAAATACAGGGAAAAAAAATCTATTGATAGAGATGGATGATAAAAGGGAAATCAGGAAAACATTAATAAACGCGCAGATATAAAAGGTAAGACTTGCATTAACAGCATGTAGGATGCGCAAACACACTTAAAAGCATCACATTTAACCAATTCTTTAAGAGCACAGGAGTGAAAAATGGCAGAGAGAAGACAGTAGAGGAAGAGAGAGACAGATGCGAGGGTGAGGAGGTCGCTCGTCCACCCCCTCACCCTCATCTCTTACTCTCCATCTGCTCCGAGGCCCTTTCCTCAAGGCTCTGACCTCCCTAATGTTAAACACAACAAACAGCTCGCCGCCCACCAGGCCTCCATCCGCCGTCGCCGTCTCTGGATGAACCGGCCCTCCTTATCTGTGATTCCCCCGTATGCATCGGCCACAAACACACCGGGAGCCTACACATACGAGCGAGCGAGAAACACAAAGACCATCAGCGCACAACATGGACGCCGCTCCTCTGCGCTGTGAAAACCTTTGCAGTTCTCCCTTTTTGTTCTTCTTGAGGATCGCCGGCCTTGAGATCCATTCAGCCCGCACAAAAGGAGCTGCTCTCTCACAAGCGCGAGAGCCGACCTGTTGCATAAGCTGCCTCTGTTGGAGCGCCTCGGGCTGCTCATGTGGCCCCGGCCCTCTCTGCTCCCAGATCACTCACCAGCAACTTTTAAAAAAAAATTTTTTTTGGATGGGTTCATTGCCTCCGATGTAGACTCCGATCTGACTGATGCTATTTGACCTCCTGGTTATAAATGACAATTGTGATTTTGTAGCTTTGAGGTGGTTTTAGTTCATAAAGACATTGGTCTGAGTGTATCAGCAATATTACAAACACATAACTCACTCCCCACACAGGTTTGGGAAAAACAAATATTGAAGTAAAAGAAGAATTATTGTATTAATCTCCTGGTAAAATTAAAAATTATAATGAAATTAGCTGCGTGACAAACTGTTGGAGTTAAAACAGCTTCAAGGGTGCACAGTAACATTTCTTATGACAAGCTAATGATCAGATTCAAATTAATTTTACTGAGAGCTTTATTTTCTTTTGTTTAACTAGTCCTGTATTACAGTCACAACGTCACCAAAGATGAGCTGCTGTCTGGTGCGAATGGGCCTTTGTGACTCCAAAAATGGATTTTATTCTTGGCTTGTCTTTTTCATATTGGCGAGGAATGACTTAAGAGATAATGACAATATTTGTAGTAGAAGTTCATTTGTTTGTTTTGTTAAATCATACCTGGGCAAAATCCCAGACAAACAGAATGAATATGTGCTTACAATATTTTTGGCTGCTAGCAAGAAAGCCATCACACTGAAATGGCTGCAGGCAAAGACAAAGGACTGCGCTGCACTTTGCAATTAAATAAACCTTAATTATTATTAATACCATATGAAGAACGCATAAAATACTGTATGCTGCTCATCACTTAAAAGCTCTGTTGTATGCATCATCCAGAAAATGCTTGTTAATAATGACACATTTCTCTTAGGTCAACTTCCTGCATCCTTCCAGCATCCTGTTGCTCACTTAAAAAGCTTGAAAAGTTGGCAATGTGAGTCCATGCTGTGGTGTGTGCCAGTCATTTGTTGGAGTTAGTTTAGTTGACTTAGCTTACTAGAACAGTTTCATGCCAAAATAAACAGCTCAAGTCCAACAGTGGAGCTCAAGAGGGGAGAGAAATCCATCTGTAAGGTGTTGCAGCTTTGTTATTAAAGTTAAGTTAAAATCTGCTCACACACTGACAACAGAAAACTCATAAAAACACTTAATACACACAGTCCCTTTAAAAACAGTCGCAAAGATGCATTTACAAAATCATAACTCAGTCTGAATTCTTCTAAAAAGCTTGATGGCGGTGAGTGTTGATGCATCCACCTGTGGTTACCTGTGAGCTTCCACTTTGGGAATATTAAAAATGAAATCTTTAGAGAGCTGAGTCAAAGAGAGTAGATGTAGTTTTCAGCCTTCGGGCACATAAAGAGTTTTATGGATCTGGCACATGGACGTTAGAACTACTCGGTCGGGGTATAATGTGCAACAAAAAACAATAAAATAGACTCTTTACACACAGGAGTGACAGTTTTGCCGACACATGATAACAACAAGAAGGGGGGGAGGTGAAGTCACTGATTGGATCCCAAAATATAATTTTCCATTAGAGCTCATCTCTACTAAGCCCAGAGGCGGCTTCATTAAGGAAATTTAATGATTCCATTCATTAACTTTGAAGTGATTTTCCGACGTCTGTAACTGTATTCAGCCCACTCGTTTTGATTTTTACATGGACTAGCAGCATCAATATGCAACAAATAGGCTTCAAAGTGCTGCTGACACAGAGAAAACTGGTGGGCAATTTAATTACTCGCGGACTGGACTGCTGCAGGTCTATTTTTTTCACCCTTAGAAAATCGATGGCTGTTTACGAGTTTTTCAAAAGGATGCATCACAGGTTTAAAAAAGTGAATAACTTAATATTCCACAGCTATTTTAATTTTGTTGAGTATCTCAAAGACCTTTGTACCTCTCAGTGTACAAGTTTTAATTTGGGTGTTATATTTCTGTGTTTGTTAACGGATGATTTTACTGACGATGATTCACAGGATATTGTGTTTGTTTGTTAGACCTGTGATATCAGCCTGACTCACCCACATTTGCCCATTTCAAGGACCGCAATGAAAATATGTCCTGACATTTATTGTCACCCTTGACGTTTTTGTGTTTATATAAATGTAATCCTCTTCGTAATAGCAAGTAAACTAAACTAACAAAGAAAACTAGTCCACAGTTAAGCTAGCAGCTCTGTGAGGCTGCGTTTCAGCTCGATTTGGCCTCTCATCTGCAGTAAACAAAGTGCAGCACTGGGTTTGCAAGTATTTCACAATAAATCAGACCATTAAACATGTTGTCACGGTTCATTCACTAGTTGTTGATGGTGGATCTCTGTAGTTTTGGTTTTGAAAAGGCTAAACGCACCATCCACGGAGAAATTTTAAAGCCTGACAGACCTCCTGACCATAGTTACGGTTGCTAAGCTATGACTGAGCAAATGCTGTTCGAGGTGGGGGGTTCAGCAAACCATCGAGAAACATCTTATTACTGTAGCTCAGATCTGACAGCATGTCTGACTTTCTAGGTCTCACACCTCTTTTATATGTTATTATTATATACGTCACTCTATGTAAAGTGCATTTTGTTCT
This sequence comes from Amniataba percoides, assembly GCA_037176925.1. Taxonomy (NCBI): domain Eukaryota; kingdom Metazoa; phylum Chordata; class Actinopteri; order Centrarchiformes; family Terapontidae; genus Amniataba; species Amniataba percoides. Next base: position 6,361,305 of record JBAJHX010000043.1, on the reverse strand, counting down.
GAACCTTCTGACTGCTCAGATTTTGCACAAACATTCACGATTAATATCAAAATTCAACAGAAGTCCCTAAAACATTATGTAGACCATGTGACATTGCTGCCCTGCTGAGACCCACGGCACTATATCTAATCTGTGTTTGATCCATCAGACTAACTTCACCCCCAACACACACACACACACAGGCTCTGTACAGAAGGTGGACTTCCGTAATGAATAAAGCCGGTATGATTGACAGCTCTGAGCTCATACAAGACCCCATTTTAACTGGTTGCCATGCCAGCTTCACAGCAGTCAGGGACTCTGTGTTACACCACAAGCTTTTAGAGCAGCTCCATGAATAATTCACCGCCTTTAAGAGGGAAGGAGAGTCCTCGCTCGCAGCTTTTTGGGAAATTTAATTCAAACCGTCCCGAGCTGTCAGCTTGATAAAGAGACGTAACAGCTGTGACAAACAGATTCTCACTGACTTTGAAGATAACGATCGTCGTCGATGAGCCAGTTTTAATGAACAGGAGGCAGAAAGCAGGTCAAACCTCCCACAATCCTCTCCACTGCATCTTGGCCTCGTTTGCAATTCCAATTGAGTGTTGTTGATGATGATACCGCTAATCACTTATGATTAGAAAAGCGCAGTGGAGACTGAGCGAGCTGTCACTCTGGGATCTTCTGCCACATAAACACATGCAGCATCTCGGTAACCCACATCAATTATTGCTGCGGCCGCTGCATTTGAACCGAGCGTTTCAGCCTTTCCCAACGCACTTCCGTTTACTCCACCAGCTCGGAGACGCAACCGGTGTTTAACCTGTTGCACAAACCTCACACACCTGTTGCTCACCATTACTGTTAAAAGGAGAAAAAGCTAAGTGCCATCATCTTATTTTTAATTAGTTTATTGGAGGAAAGATTTGAGATGATTTCAATGATTTAATGTTTTATCACTTAAATTACATTGAAGGTGATTTATGTGTCCTTGCACACAGAAAAACACATGTACATTTACATTAAGTTATATAGATACCAGAAAGCGTATAGTTTTTCTTTTGTTAATTAAGGGCTGTGGTCCTGGTTGTCTGCCAAGAAAAAGAGCCTCTTCTAAGATGTGTAACTGTACACTACCACATTGTACGTGATAGATCACACATATATAAATCTATATGCATTTTTACTTCTAAAATTCAGAGCAGGGTAATGACGTAAGGTTGTTTACTGGAGTGTTTACAGCTGCTGTTTTCTTGAGAGGTCTGACCTTCAAACACAAACTCGATTTATTTCAAATGCTCTCTGGAGTTTTCTAAAATGTATTTCTTGTGTTTTTCATCGATACAGAATCTGGATGTGAGCATTGCAGACTGTACAGTTACCGAGCTTTTCATATCGATGTTGACCAGAACCAGAAAAAGTGAGAGAACGTCCTCTGTGGAAAAACACCAGTAAGCTGAAGGCGTACAACAAAAAAAAGTCGGTTACCGAACTACAAGTGACCTTACATGAGCACTGGGAAGAAAGTAGCATCCACCCATCGGTGTTTGCTGCCTGCACAAAGCTCTTCTTTTTGTGAGGTCAGTGTGAACTCTCCGGTTTTACATCTCCTTTCGTTGAGACACAAAAGGTCATTTTTTGCTCTGGACACAGAGCTTTTTCTTCTCTCTTTAATCTGTCCAGCTTTTCATGATGCACAAAAACTTCAGAGGGAGCTGATACTAATGCTGTTACTTGATGCATCATGTTATGTTAGGAGTGCAGGCAGCTTTTTCCCCAAAGCTGTAGATACCACATCAGTTTGAATTATGTACTGTGTGCTTATATAGATCCTGGTCTGGTCAAGAATGATGAGACTGGACACGGATATTTTATATCCCAACTGCGCTGACTAAATCACAGCATTACTATGTAATTTTGAAAGTGTAGAATAATTACATTAACAGAGTAGTTACTCTCTTAATGTACTTAGTTAACAACATAGAAAAAAAAACAATAAAGAATAAGTCATGTCTCAGATGAACTAACTTTCCTTTGACAACTTCACTAGTGAAAGCTTAATAGCCTATAGTCTTTTATCTCCAAAACTGATCACTCTTCAGGCTCTAACTCACTATATCTCCTGCAATTCAACACCAAAAACACAGCATTTAAAAATAAAAATACAACACAAATTTTTTTTTTTTCAAGCTGTAAAATATGTACATTTGCCTCAGAATATATGGACAATATATATTATTAGAAACACTTTTGCATTAAAAATCCATTTTTAAAAGTAATGAACTCACTCTCTCACTTCAGCAAGTGAAATAAAACACACACATGCATAATAAAGTCATTTTTTTAAAAAAAATTCTAATAGATTATTGGTACTAGCATCTCATTTTTTCCCACAAAATCTGACAAAGTGCTGCTGGGGTTTACTCCAGCTGAATTCAAGTTTCTTCCCCTGCAGCGTGGAAAGAAGCGAAGGGAAGATGTAACTACACATTAGGTGAAAAACAGCCGCCTTATGTCCATTGTTCATAAAGCTACTTTAACTAAATATGTTCGGGTCAGACAAAACAAGAAATCTGAAACTAGGATGGAAATTTTTCAAAATGTATTGATGTTTGATAGCCCAAAAGATTAACTGAAAGAAACTGAAAGAAGTAGCTGGTGCATTGAAGTCATCATCTTTCCACTCTGCTGCGATCGTAAATAAAGTGAAATACACCAATAAAAATGTTTTCCCTCTGAGTAATCTGAGATATAAACATCCCTTTAAAGCAAGCCCACTGCCTGCTGCCCTGCAGTGACAAATACTGCCACAATCCAGGTATTTTGTCACTGCCAGACTCCTGTGCAAGTGCTGATAAATTATGCAAATTGACTGGCATTGCCTCCCTGGTGTAAAAAAAACCCATCTAAAGTAGGCTACAAACCATCTGGACTGAAATATTTTTACAACAGGATTTGTTGTTGGGGTCAGAATCGAGCATAAAAATATATTTTGTGTGCACTCTCTCCACGCGGCCTGCGCATGTGTTTGTGAGTTATGAGAGGTAATAAGCTAATCCACAGCACAGAGATTTTAGCAGACGAGGACTTGTTTTGTGCCATTTTCTACTTCTAACCCCCGGGGTGTCTGTAATTTCCCATGATCTAAGGTAGGTTGATGGAAAGATAGGGCTGTTTAAAGTCACGATGTTGTAGATGAAGCAGCTGGCCATCTACACACTGATATTTTTAGGTCTGCAGTGTCTAATGATCAAACACTTTAAATGGACACATATAAAGAATCCTCTAAAAGTAGGAAGGGGGGGGGCAGCAGGCCAAAGTAAATGTAATTGGTCCGTTTCCTCCACAGGATCCCAGAAGCCGCGGATTGTGTGTGTACAACGCACACACAATCAATGCACGAGCAGCGTTAAAACACAAGGACTGCTTGTTACCTTCCAAGAAAAAAGGGGAAAAAAAGCAGGCTATATTTATTTAAATGCATTCCCTGTTGCTTTCATTTACATAAGTAAAGACTAGCGGCCTACTTGTCCCTGTCATAAGCAGAGATGAGACAGAAAAAGCATTGCGACTACACCCCCCGAATTAAACTGGACTCCTTTTCAAACAGATTCCAGTTCACATGGGGCGCTGTGTGGTAAACAGATGGATTTGGCTGCAAAAGGAGTTTCATATTCAGACACACACAAGCTGAGAGATTCACACCACAAAAATTATGGAAGCAAACCCCCCCACCACCACCATCCCTCCCCCACCACCACCACCTCCCTCCATCTGGTGACAGGAGGGTGCGTGTGCTAAATACTCGAGCTCAACTAGTGCTAATTGCTGGATCCCTGCTCTGCACCTTTTTTTCTTTTTAATCAAAGATAATTAGAGAAGGAGAGCGAGGAAGAAAGACGGGGCTCCTGGAGTCTGTTGTTTGCTCTCATATTCCCAGTCTCTCCTCCCTGTATGTGACGCTGTCTGCCCACCCACTCCTAAAGGGAGTGAGAGAGAGAGAGTCAGAGAGAGAGAGAGAGAGTCAGAGAGAGAGAGAGAGGGAGGAGGGACACCGAGCCAGTCTCTTTTCAGCTCCCAGTTCACTGTAGCTTCACTGCCAGACAGCACTCAGCCATCCACCATCACACACACTCTCCAACACGTTCGCCCCTCACTGTACGACAGCTGACAACACCTTTTCATTTCCTTCGGCGGCAAACCACACAGACTCTCGCACGGCCAGATCCGCAAGAAGAGGAGGATAGAAAAGAAAAGAAAATTTTAAAAAAACAGAGGGAGAAGAGGAAGAAAAAAAAAATCGAAGAAGCCGGGCTCGGTTTGCGGCGCGGACAACACCAGCTCTGAGGAGGCTGGGTCGAGGCAGGAGAGGGCGACTGGAGAATGGAATGGAACCTCAGAAGGATGGAAAGTGAACTGAGGCACATCAACCCGGACCTGCTGCAGCCCAGCAAGAGCTTCAAGAAGCCCTCGTCAGGCACCATCACCCTCAACGTAGGGGGCTTCCTGTACACTGCCCACCGGACCACCCTCGCCAAGCACCAGGGCTCCTTTCTGGAAGAGCTGGCCAACGGTAAGAAGCCGGTGCAGCACACCGACTCCATGGGCAACCCGTTTATTGACAGAGATGGTCCGGTTTTTCGTCATGTGCTCAACTACCTCCGGACCGGAGAGCTCCAGCTGCCCGACGACTTCCGGGAGGCAGGGCTGCTGAGAAGGGAGGCCGATTTTTACCGCCTGAGCGAACTGGTGGAAGCGGTGGTCGAGTGGGAGAGCCAGAGGGCGGCCCAGCGGGAGGCGGCCTTCCTGGAGGTGACGGATAGCCACGAGAGGTCGCAGGGCCTCAAGGTGTACTGCAGCGACCCCGCCTTCCTCGATAAGGTCAAAGGGCGGCTGGTGCAGATCTCCAAGAGTCGCCTCGACGGCTTTCCGGAAGAATTTGTGGTGTCGTCCAATGTGATCCAGTTCCGGCACTTCATCAAGTCGGAGCCGGGCTCGCGGCTGGTGCTGAAGGAGGACAGCACCTTCCTGTGCACACTTGACTGTCTGAAACTGGAGACGGTGATGTTAGCGCTGAGGTCGGGCTACAAGATGGTCACCAGCCTCGACAGCAGCAAAGGCTCGGTGGTGGCGGCCGAGGCCCTGCACTTTGTCAAGTAGGATGGAGGGGAAAACTAAAGGAAAAAGAGAGGAGAGGGGGAGGCAGAGAGGGGAAAAGAGTAGTGCCTGATTCCATATCCACCCCGCTAACGTGAAGTATTGGCTTGAAGATCTTGTAACATGTGCTGAGCTGTGATGTGTCATTGGGTGGGGAAAGGAGAACAGGTGGGTTGGACTGTCTCACAAGACAGTGTTTGTATTTTTACTGCACAACGCTGGCTTACAAACACAGTATTTGATAAGTCTGAGCTAACGCTGGGTGACCGTTATCAGCAGAATGGCATTTTTGGCACCAACCTTTACACTGCTTTGAAAGCTAGTATTCAACAGAATCCAGAGTGATCCAGATCATCTTCACGTCCACAGTATCTCCATTGCATCTCATTAGGTATCAAACAAAAAGTACCACTCTATAATATGGAAGACCAACAGTGAATCCATAGAGAAGACAAAAGGGATCAAGCTGAGATTCTGAACATCGACAGCTTCATCGGTGGATTTGTCTCTGCACAAAAACTGCTTCTGCTGCTTTGTCATCGGCTACAAAAGCCTTCAAAACCAGCCGTGGTCTGCACTGTTGTGCCATTCAGCTTTTACTACGGTGGTGTGCGTGTGTATGTGTGTGTGGGTGTGTGTGCGTGTGTTGCTATACACCGTGTGTGCTGTGTTTAGTTGGTTTAATAGCTTGTGTTTAGTTTATTAGCCTCTCTGGAGCCTGAAGGGAAAACCACAGCGCATTAAGGCTGATTTGGGTGATCTAACAAACTTCGCATCTGAAATCAGACTGAAGCAACATAAACTGTTTCTCCAATCATGTCGACCAGTTGACTTTTAAGTGCAAAGAACAGTGATTATTGTAAGGGCTTTGAATCTAGCATGATGCATGTGCACTAAATAAACGGTGTGTTTGTTAGTGCTGTGAGCCTCTGTGAAGTCACAACAATGCCTATTACTTTTGAATGTGAATATTTTACAAATAAAAGTGACACTGAGACTACTGGAAAGTGTTTTGAAGTGTATCTGCAAAAGTCTGTGTTCAGTCTGATGCCTGAATCATTGCTTGGTGTGAGATGCCTGTAAAATGCTCTTTGTAATGAAACTGAGGGATCATGACGTTTTTGTAAGGAATGCATTCAGTGGCACATAAAGAGCACAAAAATCCCTTAAATCCACATGAACAGAGACGCTGTACAGTGTCAAACCAGGACATTTTCTTGCATATATTACTTCTTATACATTTCTCTGCATATGATGAACACTGTCTTTCACTTCGGGAACAATCTAGAAGGTGTGCAAAAAAAAAAAAGAAAAGCAAAAAAATGAAGGATAACATGGACAAAAATAACGCTGTGTGCAGGTTATTCTCGGTTGTTACACATATTAGGTGTCAGAACAGCAGAGGGTGCAAAGCTCCTGAGTCTCTGCTACCTGAAAGAAGATCAAAACCCACTTTGGAAACTCATTTTTGAAAGTGGCTTTAATTGATTGATGCCACTGGGAGATTTTCAATTACAGAAACTAAAATCTTTACTGATTTAATCATCTGTTCCATCATGATTATGAGCACATAAAAAATGTGATGCATGAGTTTTCTGATTTAATAACATATATTATAATATTATATATGTTAGAGACACTAAATAAGGATTTTATTTCTGCTTTTAAGTGAATGAATATTAATTTCAGCGGATAGTTATATGTAATATGTATAGATGCAATGCAGTAGTGGACACTTTCCCTGCATACCTGGAGGTTTATGGGATTTAAAATAGGGATGAAGCAGATAAAAACGTAACCTGAAGTAAAAACTATGTGTGTTAAAAGCAGATGCAGTAGTGCCTGTTTGGCTATATTCTGGGTTCACACTCACAAGTTTTAAAAGTGAATATTTCTCCCCTGACTGCAGCCGGAGAAAGCATAAACACAAAACTTCAGCTATAAAATATGTTTCTGACCAGCTGAAGTTCTTTCTCTGCTGCATTGGTGCAGAAGTTTTTCTAATACTGACGATAATCAGCGGTGCAATGGGCGTAAATCTGTTTTTCACATTTTTAAAACTTTTCAGCTCATCTTTAAGTGATAATGAAGATTTGTGACAGAGGCATTTGGTTTTCTGAATTTATTCTTTACAAATATTATTACATAAAGCTGAAAATAAAGCATACAGTTTACTTTGGAGGCTCAGTTTTCCCCTCACATGCATATAGTAATGCTGGTTACAGACTGAATGTTGTGGTCAGAATTAGCTGACAAGAATCAATAATATTGACTTGTTAAAACAATAAAAAAAGTGTCTATCATAACTCTTAGTTCTGCTCTCATCACCTGCTGTGCTGACTGTCTGTACGACTCGCAGCCACCACACTGCAGCAACTCCACCTGCAGAAACCTTTGGGGAGACCCGTCAAACACTCCCAGCTCCAGCAAAGATATCTGGTATTTAAAAAGTAGGGCAGTCTCGGAGATAAATCCTGCCCTTTTCCCTCAAGGAGAGACTCTTTTTATCTCCCTGCATTGCACTCTGATGTGTGTCAGCATCAGTGTTGGCATTAATACACTGTTTCCTGGTAATGAGCAGTGAAAATATTTACTGTTCCACCTTCAGTAATAATATAGTTGTCAGAGGTGATGACTGTAGTTGTTCCCATCTAAATATGAGCCGACTTACTGGAACATATATGATTATTGTCTACTGATTTGTTTGTGTTATAATTAGTCTCCCTCTTTGATGTGATGCAGGAATGCCCTGAGCTTATAACGACCTCAGTGAACTAGTTCAGATGGAAAAAATGGGAACAAAGTTGACTTTCTCTGGGTAGAAATATTTTCCAGCCACTAAGAGGAACGATCAACAGGATGATTAACACGGATGCGTCAGCTTTGAATTTTATCAAGGAAGTTTGGTAGACTCGATGTGACAAGATCATATCAGTATAAATAATAATAACAATAATTACAGTGACAAACAAATAAGTGATCAAACATATCACGGTCAGAAACCCTAACCCTAACCCCCACTGAAAGGTACAAGCATCTTTCTCCAAATTAAACAAAAAAGAAATTAAAGAGGAACTCCAACCTCTTATTACATTTGAGCAATGTTTAAATTAAGGTATGGTTTCAATGCCAACTTACCCACAATGTTTCTTAGTTCATGGATTTTCTTGAAAAAATTCTGTATAAACATCTGTTAAAATCATGGAAACATGCAATATTACAGCTCTATTCCAAATCCTACTTCTAAACACTGGACTAAGTTGAAATTTGTACTGAACATAAAAAAAAAAATATTGTGTAGTCGTGTCTTAGTTTTTGTTGGATACATTTTACGAGAATGAAGAATTTTTAGTTCATTAGAATTAAAATTTCTACCATTTCACTATTTCTGCAAACTACAGTTCGTTTTGATTCAGTTAATTTAGTGCACTTGCAAATTTCCTGAACTCAATGAAATGTGGGCTCACTTGGTATCACACAGAGATAGAAGACCTTGAAGTCAAAGTAGTACAAACACCAGCCTGTGAAATGAAACCAGTGAATCTAATATTACAAAGGATTAAATATGAGCCATTTTCAATAAAATATTCAAGGATGAAGGAGTAATATTATGTCTTTAAATTCTTTTATATATATCCTAAATATTAAGATTTAAGGAAATTGTAATGAGCCTTCTTGGGAAAATATAGTCAGAATATCTTAAAAAGGGTGTTTTTCAGCTGTGAAGCAGATCTGTGGCACCAAATAACTTCTAGATGCGATATAATTATATAAATACAAAACAGAATCAAAATGAGAATGAAAGAAAGATTCTTCATTTGGTTAAAAAAGATGAATTTTTATTCAGCAGTCCAACTGAATTCACTTCTAGAACTTCTAAAACTTGAAACTAAAACGGTGTTGGGAGTAGAGCTGTAGGTTTAAAAGCTTTCGTATTATTTTTTTCCAGAAAATCCATCACGTGACTGGGACATCCAAGGTGAGTTGGAATGGATCGACCCAGTAAAGAATAAATGGGACCAACCACGAAAACCATAATTCGATAGGTTGATTATCTTGGGTCACCAAAAAGGCTAATACCAGTGTAACGGCTGCGTTCGAACACAACAAAGCTGCTTTGGCAGTCGGCGATGTCGCAAGACAAGCAAACGCAAGACAAGTCTCGACTGGTTTACGTCCAAACAATGTGAAGAGATACGTCCAGATCCAAACTTGTAGGAGTGGTGAAAAATTTAATAATTCCAAACACTATAAAAACAATCTAATGTTCTCTGTTCTTCTTTATTCTAAGTCTAAGTTTAACAAGTTAAATAGCCACTTAATGCAGAGTTACTGTGCTCGTCAAAAATGAGCCACGTTTGAATGAACAGCGTCTCTCACTGCACCTCTAACTGTGCAACCCCTCCACCCCACCCGCTGACTGAAACCATCTGCTCCAGCAAGCGATGTCGTCAAACCGCCGGACCACCAACCCACGTTGTGACTCATACGCCCACATCAACCTCTGACATCACCTCATCGGCTGAGCCCACTCCTCACAAACAGGCAGCAAACACAGGCGACAAAGTCAACGTGAAGCTCTTCGGGAGCAGATAAACTCGGTGAACCTGTGCCATTCAGATGTCACACCTTCAGCCGAGGCTCTGGCGTCAGCAACATCAAACCAAAGGCCTTCTTTTTTTTTTTCTTTTTTAATTGCATATCAGCCCCATGCATTTTTTATGACGCCAGATGCTTTACTTATTAGTCGCGGGGTCAAAGTGATCCACGCCTCATCAAAAGGCAGCTTCAGATGAGGGAGGGAGAAGGAGGGAGCCAGGCCACAGGTGGAGACGGCCGTGAGAAAAAGCTCGCATTTACCGCTATCACAAGCAGTCTCATCTTAGTCTTTTTCACCTGTTGCCAGGCAAACTCAACTCCTCCGTCGTGCGCTCACGAGCTGCTCCCTCTCTCTCTCTTTCCAACAGCACGCCCCTCCTTATCGCGATGCCTCGGTCGTGCGGTGCCACTCGGCCAGAAAATGACTAACATGCCTCAGATTTTTAGCTTTCAACTCGAGGAAGAGGCGAAGGCAGTGGAGGAGGGGGAGAGAGAGAGAGACGAGGTGATGAAGAAGAAGAGGAGGAGGAGGAGGAGGGGAGGTCAGTCTCCTGCCACTTCCACTCTTGGCTCAGACAAAAGAGGCAGCAGCGACCATTATTCAGTCACAAAAGAGATGAGAAACAGAATCAGTGAGGTGGGGGGATGAAACAGTGAGTGTAGAGATTTATTATTTCACGTGATATGTTGAGATATTTTTAGATCGAAGCTGCCAATAACTGACATATGTGAGCTTTTTCATACCAAATGTTCAAGTGTTTTTCCCCCAAGAATTGAGATTTTTCCTCAGGGTGTGACAGCCTCTAAAACAGCAATTACACAAGTGCGCGCCTTGAGAATCAAACGTATTTTTCTTCAAACCAAAAAACAGTTCTGACAGTGGAGATAAATCCATTTGTCTCCGGTGTGTTTACTCTTGTTTCAGGACATTTCTCCTAAAGCCCTGAGAATGACAGTTGATTTTAGCATCTTAAAACAGCTTGAATCTGATAACAATAAAAACAATCAATTTTCCCAACACGCTACACTTTGCATGTAAATAAAGCAGGGCCATAAACGGTGATTACTTTATTGTATATTGATCTACTTGTTATTTTTTAAGCTGATCTGTCACAGTTCCTTAGAGTCACAGCTGGTGTCTTTATGTTCCTTGTTTTATCCGATAACAAAAAAAGAAATCACAATATCCTAGTTTTCTATCACGAGACAAATAAATGCAGTAAATCCACACAATTACCAAGCTTGAAAAATGACTTGGGCGATCAATGAGTGATAAAAAGAAAAGTTGCAGTATTTGTTTTCTGTGGACAAACTGATCTAACTGATGTTAACAAACCGAGAAGAAGCGATAAAGAGGTCAGTTCGGAAAAAGGGAGAGCTCAGCGGGAGCTCCGGCAGAGCGAGGTGGAGGAGGAAATCAGAGCCAACCTGCCCTCCACCTTCCTACTGTATGCGTGAAAGCAGTAATCAGCGCGACACTGGAGGCTGCAGCAGCGTCTTGTACAAAGCCTCTGTGTCAACCATCCTGTCCAACAATGCCCAGTAATCAGAGTATTCAAAGAGCGTGGACTTATCTAACATGAAGAGCGCATCAAGCAGCAGTGAAAGAAAAAAGCAGGGAACCATGCAAATGTCCGTAGAGAAAGAAAGGTCATGCAACACTTAAATGCTTCTTAAATGTATATTTACATTCTCTGTGTTACAAAGAGCTCAAGAGGAAACGCTTAATTCAAAGCATAATTAGACTGTAGATGAACCGCATGTTATGAATAATGACAAACGTGTTGTTGCAGAAAAAGACGAATTTTGTACAACAATAAAAATGGGACATACAGATGAGTGACGCATTGAGGAAAAACCTGAATAAATGAGTGGAGAAACATCACAAATGTTTCCACACAGGTGAACAACATGGTTCAGTTATGCATTTTACATCCCAACATGCTCCGAGGCGTGTATAAACATGCTGAGGAGGCCCAGTTGGTTCTGATTTCGTATCACAGCGGCAGAATAAAAAAAGATCTGAGTGACTTCGAAGGAGGGTTTATCATCGGGGTACGCATGGCGGGAGCTCCAGGCACCAGTCTACAGAGATGTGCAGAAAAAAGTGATTTGGTCAGATGAGTCATCCTATTTTCCACAAGTGGGTGAGTGCCAGTGAAGCGTACACCAAAAGAACGATACCCCTACAGCGAGGGGGGGCTGGTGGCTCTGTTATACTGTGGGGAGGGAAACTTGCTGGTTTGGGTCCACTTGTCCCCTTTAGAGGGAAGAGTCGCTGCAAATCGATTCCAAGTTGTCATCTTTACCCTCGGACGAAACATTTCTAGTCACTGTCACCACATCTCAACGCTGAGAACGACGTGTTAGACCGCGCTCTCCACTACCATTATCAAAATACCAAATGAGGGAGGATCCTTTGGAAACATGGTGTTCATCCCTTCAGTGACTTGGAGACTCACTGCCAAGGAGAGGTGAAGTTCCTCTGGTGGCACATCCACTGAGACATGCATCTTGTTTCTTCCCGTTAATTTGTCACCTGTCCGCACATCGCACACTTGTTATGGACTAAATGTACTGCCAATGTATGCACAGCAGGACATATGTACAGCAGAACACAGGTTTAACCTCATTTTCCTGCTCTCGCTCATGTGTTGCCATGGTTACCAAATGATTAACATAAATATATAGATTACACAGGTCGATTAAAAGATAATTTCCTCGACAGTTCACAGCTAAAGGATGGGCTAAATGCTAGCTGTTTAGTTCATATGAAAATCGCCATCATTTGCTTTTTAAAAACCTGTTTAAAAGTCTGTTTGTTTTCAGACCGCACTGCCAACTTTCACACCAGCGCAAGCGAACCGCTCATACTGGGCAAACGCACCCAGCTTCCTTTCAACCGAAACAAACAGGTTAGGTATGAAACCCCCCACAGATCTCATCTGACGACAGGGGGCCTCTAAAAAAAGGAGATTACAGGTTCGCCGGTGGGAGTAGAACTTCAAATTTAATTTTTTTTTCCAGGAGTGAGAAATAACAAGATATCGCACCGCCGGGAGAATTACATGAAGCCGGAGTCTGTGATTTCAACAAACTGAGCTGACACACAGAAAAACCTGGGGCCACGGAGCATTTCTCCAGCAAACATGTAGGAGGACGAGTTGGTTTTCTGTGTCTCTGGGCAAACAATAAAGCTTACATGTGTAGTCTGCTGTGTGCACTCAGTACATAGACGCTACATAGAGGTGTGAGAGGAAAGATGACCCCACAGTCCCCTAAAATATTGATCCTGCCATGCACATGTCAAGTAGCTATATTGGGATATGTGGGTATATTTTATAGAATGTATAAGAAAGAGAAAGTAAAATATGTATCAGCAATCTCAACCACGCATCTGTTTCTTTAGAGGACATTATCGCCGTTAGAGCCGACTACATACTCAGGCCCGATTCGGACAATGCAAAGCAGCGACTCTCTATTGAAAGCCAGACTAATGGTGGGTGAGCAGCTTTTTTTTTTTTTTTTTCTGGAGAGGCTGAGTGAGGCAAGTTTTGTTACTGTTGAGTAAAATCCACCCACACAACACAAAATGATTTTCTTGCTCAGACATCTCACACTAAAAGTAAGACAAACATATGGGCTGTAGCGACCTGTGTGCGGGGGCACCACCATCATATCAGATGTGGACCACACTTACCGGCTATTATTACATTTTTTTATAATAATAAAAAAAAGGCAATATCCAGCCAGCTCATGTACTGGTCTGACAATAATGGGATGCTTTTCTATTAATGTGTCAGTGTGCATGGCTCCCTACAAAGGCAATAACCCACTCTAATCTACCACTAAAAGCCCACTGGTGCTGGTCAGCTCACAGCTTGGATGTTAAATACAGAAACGGGCTGTAAGAATAAATTGGATTCCTCATCTGAAATGCAGCAGGGATGGGAGGAAAATAAGTGCCTTGTTTACTGGAGGAATTGGAAAACTTGTGCAATCTACTGTATGGGAGACATGACATTACCATTACCATGATGGGCTCTGCAGACACAGACAGCATAGGTCATGACAA
>JBAJHX010000043.1:6316190-6338218 GCA_037176925.1 Amniataba percoides | reverse complement strand
ACGATAGAGGACTATATCTTACGATAGGCATTTTTCTGTCGTACAACGATATATACCGTAGTATCGCACAGCACTATGTAGGTAGCTTGTGTTTCAATAAAGTTGTTTGGGGAAGTTTGGGCCCTGGTGCCCTAATGTTTAAAAAAATGCCCCAAAGATGCCCCTGTGGTAGATAAAATATGCTAAAGTGCTCTCTTGGGGGCCTTGTCAGAGAGGAAAACACAATACAACACAACACAGGGTTTACAGCTGGGGCCTTTTTTATTTATTTATTTATTTTTTTTGCCCCTGACCGCCTCTGACAGTCACTGTACTCCAATGAATATGAATGTATCCAGTTGTGAGTCTGTGTTGCTTTGATTAAACTGAAATGAAAGGATGCCGAAATAACTACATCATGATGAGGACTTGTAAAAAGTCTGAACTCATGCTTTGTTAGCTCTTTCTGCAAGACGATGAGCAAACAACTCTTAAAATGAGGTTTTTCGAATGGAGTTCGGACACATAACTGCTACACAGTCAGAATAACTAAAATAACAATAACATTAACTGAATGTTGCTAGTTATGTTGCAGTCCTCTCACATGTTGCCAGGAAAAATGACAAAAAAACTTAATACTTAAAATTAGGTTAATAACGTTTTGTTTAAATGATGTGGAAGTTGACAAACCTTTACGAGCCAAACGCCTTTACTCTGTTTGACTCCACAAAGATTCACCTCCGTTTTGTCTGTCATGGTTTACAGGTGGTCTGTTGAGGTGTAGTTCATGTAAACAGAAGCGTTGATGACTCACTTCCATCAGGAGTGTCCAATTAACAAGGGGAACAACTTCAAAATAAAACTTCCTGTCAGGCTTTCTAAATAAAAGTCAGAGACAAACATGCAGATGGAGACTGGAGACTGCATTTAAAGAAGGAATATTTAACTGCATGCAGCTTTCTATTAACTAAAACAGTTTGATTGAAATTATGACTTATTTTATTTGTTGTTCCTGCCTTTTAAGTGGTTACATTTCCCCTCTACTGCACTGATCCAGCTTCATTATGTGCATACATATTTTCTGTATATGTGTGGAAGGTAACCTGAAGTCTGTCACATAGGTGTGCTGACTAATTGTTTATTTGAACAAGGAAATTAGAAATGTTCAACTACCACCAAGATCTTATGCGAATATCTACCCTCCCAGCCTATGTAGACGCATTTCCAATTCAGGTTGATTAATGTACGTCCACTATTTGATTTTTAATTACTTCATTTGTCATGTAACTGTCGAACAAAACTATTGGAAATAACAAAAAGAATAATTAAATAAAAGAGAACATAATGAGAAGTCGAAGGCAAATGTCTCAGGTGTGTGTTTGTGTGTGTTTGTGTTTGTGTGTGTGTGTGTGTGTGTGTGTGTGTGTGTGATTTTGGTAACTGCAGGCAACCTATTAAAATTACATGACATCCCACCAATAAGACAATTACACAACTGCGTGGCAGCCTGTTTGTGGAAATACAGTCAGCTGTGTAATATAATTTCATCAATGTTTGGAGAACATGCGCCACGAAAGGACTAAATCAATTTTTCTTTGATACTTTCTCTACTTTATATTATCTATTTTATACTTCTGACTTCCAGTACTTGTTCACCCTTATATCTTTTTCTATCTATGTTTGTATTTTTTGCACCAACGATTCTGATTCATCAGGGCCTTGAGGTGGGTCCTGCCTTTTCCTGAAGGTGTCCTATTTTTCAAAGTTCAGTAGATTAATTATATGATATAATATGATATGTGCTTATACGGTGCATGTATTTAAATCAGTCTGCGTTAAATAAAATGACCAAACAGAACAAACACAACCGAATTTTATCTCGTTGTTACTCCACCTACATCTGCCGCTGGCCTCAAGCAAAATATCCTCATCATAATTTATTTTAAAATGGCTGCAGGCTGAGGTCGTATTGCCACTGGAGCTCAACACAACGTCTGACCCCTCAAGTCCAGACCTCTGATTCACAGCCCACATCTCGTATTTGTTCGGCAAAGTCAAACGAAGTAGTAATTCAGCCTGAGTATCAGACCACTACAGTCCAGGGTCAAGCACGGCAGAGCATACATAACACGTCTCTACTGTAGGTGGCTTTCTAGTTCGTTAACATTCAAAGCTCACAGGTTAAAATGGGGCCTCGCTCTGTGAGGGCTGCTTCATTACCGTCTCTGATCGCTATGCTTTCATTCTAAAAGTTGTTGCATCCTTTTAGAAAGATTAACTAAATACTGGAATTGCAGATCAAAATGTTCATTTCATTAAAAATCAGTTAAGGTCATAACAATTGCAAACATCTTTGGAGATGTAATATGCAAGAGGACAGAGCTAATATGAAACAGGCACCATTTAACAGAGAGCTCACATATTTGTCAAAAATGATTAACGAGGCAATGAATTTGGACTGAGTCAATTTGCATTCAAGATTTAGTGAGCTGCACAGTTATTGGCAATCATAAAAACACTGATGAATAAACATATCATATTTTAATTTTTAAAGACATGGTTCAGAGCCATACTAAAATTTTAATATATTTAAATATATTTATACACATGTAGTCTGTTTTCTATGGATAAATATAATTGTGATTTCTTAGAATGATCCTTTTATTTGCATAAATGCAGTCTTTCCTATTTATCATGATTTAAAAGATTTATTAATATGGATTTATTTGAATAAAAGGCCATATTATCTGTATTATTTTGAACAGAGGCTGGCAGCAACACCATGTGGATCAAGAGAAAACCTGAACGACGCCGACCGACCGATCCTGCAGCTGCCTTTTCGCTGACATGTTGAATAAGATCTCCAGTCATGTTTGATCTGTCACACATGTGCACTGTATTTTATATGATGTGTCTCATAACCTCCATATGATCCATATTGTTGATGTTTCCATATGATCTTTGCACATTTCAGTGTATCAGCAGGTGAATGAAATCCATCCAGCTTCCTTCCATCGCTGGAAAATGCCTCTGCAGTCATCAGATACTTTCCTCCTGAGTTGCTGAAACAGGACTTGAATCAAATGTATGATTCTCAGTGACTTTTATGTGCATAAATCAAAATATAAAGAAATCCTTATAACCACATCAAATACATCCTCCTCTCATCTTTCATTGTTTATCTCACACTATGATATAAAAGTGTGGGAGTTACAGATGTGAGTTGCTGCACTCTTGAACTGCTCTTTATTTGAAAAAACATTAGCATGTGATGTTTTTCTTGTTCAAATTTGGGTTTCCTGGTATAATATTAAGATAGCCTTCTGTGACCTGAAGTCGCTGCTGTTATGGAGAGGTGAGCCAGTTTAACACTGCACTAATTATTTAGCTAAATAAATTATGCATGTAGAGCTTGAGTCCAGAGTGAATCAAGATGAGCTTTCAAGGTCATTAACATGAATCACTGGAGTGTGACTCGCATGTAATTACTGCGCTTGAAAATGAAGGAAAACAAAATAATTATGATGATACTGAAAATATAAAAACGCATACACTGTGTCCCCATAACTTAAAGTTAAATGAAAGTTAACATCTGCTGCTATCGGACCACAACTGGCTCAACAGATCTTTGAAAGATGGAGAAATAAAGATCTCTATCTAACTTTAATCTAGTCTGTTTAACAACAACAACATTTTAAATAGCTTTTTCTGATCATCATGTGAAAGAACACACATTAAATAAAATTACGTTTCATGTTGACTGGTGCAATTTTTGAAGTTTTATTGGGGCTGTTTTTCATCATTGCTGCATCTAAATTACTTTATTCATTTATCTGGCTTTTTTTGAGAACTAGTGAACGGTAGCTTATACATTTTTTTCCCCACATCTCTGAAGATCATTTGACTTTATTTCATTTCTGGAGAGACCTTAATGAACATTTCCTCATCTCTGAAGTTCATGTCAGAGTGTCTCATAACATGTCTATAGAGGAAAGAGAGGGAGGATTATCTTAAAGAAAGTCTCTTAATTCAGTGCTGGAAAGCATCTGGAGTAACTGAGCACTGAAAGCTTTGCCCATCACCACTGCAGATGATTTGTATGTATTGCCACCTTGTGGGCAACTACTAGAACTGAACATGGTACAACTGTGTGAATGAATAAATAAACAAATGAATGAATGGATGGATGGATGAATGATTTTCTATTTCTATATGTTCTGTAACCTCAACATACTTTCTTTTCTATGACATAATGATGAACACTGTATATTCAAAACATTTGTTATTATTGAAGGTAATACCAACCGTTCAGTTGGTATATCTTATCCAGTACTTAGATCCACAACAAGGCCTGATTGAGACTGCATATTAATATACACTTTATATATTTATATATTTATGGTCCCCAGAATATGAATCCCACTTGTCTTTGTGACACACATCAAGGGTAGAAAGTCCAATTTTACACAAGACATGAGCAAAAAAGGAAATACTGAGTTTGCTCTACAGAAATGAATCTTTCTATTTAGCTCAGTTAGACACAGATGCTGATATTTCCTCAGTCACCTCCATCTCAGGCCAAAGTTTCAATTTAACATGAGATATCTCTTAAACTCTCCTTTATGTATTTATACAATAAGATCTTGAACCAGTGTCCAGCTGGTTTAGTTTAGTGAGCTGAAGGTAAACTCTCACCAAGGCTGCCCCTGCACTGTCCTTGGTGGATACGGTAATCGTGATGCATATTTTAATACCAACAGGCAGCAAGGAGTTGAGTTGTGGCAGATGGCTCTGGTCTGTGGATTTGGATCGATACGACTTCCTGTGCCCCAAATGGATCTCTCTGCAGCGTGACCCAGAACAGAGCAGACGTTTCTGTTCAACACAAAGATTTCACTGAGGGGGAAACTCCTCCGAGAGCTGTCCACACATCAGCACGTTCACATAAAGCTTAGCACGCAGAAAGCTCTCATCTACATCAAGACACGGAGACACAGACTCCCAAAGTGTCCCGGCTGCTGGCACCACTTTATCAGCATCATTGGGATGTGATGAAAGTGTGTGTGTGTGTTTGGGACAATGAAGACTAACTTCCTCTTATTACCCAAGTTTGAAGCTCTGTGAAACCTCAGAAATCCTCTGTCAGTCCTCTGTTGGTTGAAATCTCTTTTCATCAGGGATAAAATGAACTTGGCACCGGCTGGCTGAGGGGTTTTGTCTTTCCCCTCAAGGTCATCCTCGCTTTGAGGTAGGCATTTTTTCCCCCCGCAGTCTGGGTATATTTCAGGGGCCAGACTAGGGAGTTAAATCAGCCACAGAATTAGATGCCAGCACACTGATTTATACTGAGCCATGTGTCCACTTTCAAAGCTTCACCTTCAGATGCTAGAAAACACTTTTACTTTTACACCATCATATTATTTTGATGGCCCGACCGAGCAGTTGTCTCCCTCAAATGAGAATTTCTCCTGAGCCTGACATGATTTGGCATGAATGTGATATAAAACACGATTCCCATTGTTATAATTCCTTCAGTAAGTGCTTGCAGTGTGTTGAAGGGGCTGTTGCCATGGCAGCTCCTAGTTGGCAGACACAGTCTTTAAAATAGGACACCAAAAAGAAAAGGACATTTCCAATAAACAGAGATATTTTGGAAAGGGCTTAAAGACCTTTTGTTTAAGGTCTCTCTGCCAGAATACAATTACTTTTATTGAACAGAGAGTAAAGTAGATTTCATGTTCATTTCTAATTCACAAACATATTTTGTCTCAACATGTCAAAATAAGACCTCTGCTGAATATCAAATAATGCATCATTTTGTATATTAGTTTACACAAACTGTTGGTTTGCTGTGTTGTAGTCAAACAAACCTAAATTCTGCACTAATGGATTTGTTAAGCTGCTGAAAAATGTTTCTCAGGGATGTAGGTCTGTGTTAATTCAGTAGCATTGCACAGTCTCTGCACATTGTTTGGTCTTGCTGTCATGCTGCAAACCACCTGTTTCACTTCATCTCAAAGGTTTACGGGCCTGACGTCTGCAGACTGTGCAGTCCACTATGACAGACTCATGTTAATGTCTTGTTCCATGGAAAATAGTATGCCTCAATGCAGCTGTGCATATAGACTCTGTGTGGCACTCAAATACTCCTTTTGTAAAATGGCGACCAGGAAAATAATCCAGATATAATTTCACTGTAGCTTTTTGCCTGTAGCATTGAAAAAATGCAGGTTACATCAGCAGATTTAAGATGGTGTTTTTCTTATTTTCACCTTTATCTATGCCTCCCTTCTCTGTTAGTTCCAGATCTTTATTGCAACCATTTTGAAAAGACAGCTGTAGGCTATAATATCTTTTATATATATATATAATTTTGGCCTGCATATATGAACCTTTGAGAGAGGGTGCATCTCTGACAAGTACACTGACTGACCTGATGGAGGTGCTATAAGTAAAGGTCTTTTACTCTGCATATCATAACTGACAGAAGGAAGACAATAACTTAAATAGCTATATTATTAAAGAGACCTGTCTGATCTTGTACTCTTGGTTGAGAAAATGTGGCTTTAAAAGTTTAAATGGCATTATTTTTTTCACTGATTTTGTCTTTGATGCCAAAGAAAAAGGCTGGTAACTGTAAGAATCTGAAGCATTGAAACACCTTAAGTCATGTTTGTACATATGATTGACAGGACATACTTTAAAGCCTTTCAAGATAAACATGAATTTAATTAGCTCAGGCGTATTTCTGAACCTTTCTAACACTACAAACACATCCCCTCCCCTCCTGGCAAAAGTATTTTTTACCAAACATTGTCCCTGTGCCATCTTAGATTCTCTCCTTCATTATTGAATGCAGTATTTCCACCAGCTGCTCTCACGTTTCCCTTTCACTCGTCAGTCAGCCGTGCAGATCTAAGGTTTCTGCTTTGGTTAATTTATTGTGCTGACTGTATGCTTGCCTGTCAATGCAATAATGAATTAATAAGCAGCCATTTTAAGCACGACAAACAAAGCTATGATCCAGATTCATGTCATACATCGTTATCTCGAAGCCAATCTATCCACTCTTTTTGAGAAGTGATTCACATTTATACTTATAGACGTTCACACCTGCGAAACTGTGAACGCTTTCTGTGTATCACCATTTTGTCGTGCAGCATATGAAGGCATGCGTATGTCCAAAAAAAAATATCCACAGTGCCTGTTGCTGCACATGAGGAAAGAACATGTCCACAGACCTTTACCCCCATTCAGCAAGAAGATCAAAACAAACACGGAAACGTCATGTATAAGACTATACATTCATGGCTGTGTGGGGTTCGGTGTGACATTTACCTGGAACATGGTGGTCAGACTTCAGTCATGACAACACCACACTAAAACATGTAAATTTAGCACGAATATTTTCTTGGACTTTACAAAACAAGTGCACAAAAAAACGTGCCTCAGCTGGGATATCTGGATTATGTTTCTTGGTGAAGTGTCCCTGTAAAGCTGTCATGGCGTACGCAGGGGGCAGCAGCCTACACAGAAACAGGCCTGTGACTGGATGCTTGAATCATCAGATGTGAACTTGGAGTGTGTACTTTTGCCTTGCCCTTGAGCAACCCACATGATCTCGGTATGAACGTGTGAAGCTGCATAAATAAAAAAGAGGTTTTCTAGCAGCGTCCGCTCAGCACCAATGCATCTTACTCTGCCTTTTACAGTCAACACTTCTTTCTTATTGCTGTGCGAGTGCAGCAGTGCCAAGTTAGGTTTAGACTACAGCATGTGTGGGAAGAAAAAAACATGAATGGATGCGGTGGGCCGGTGTATTTAAACATCTAGTAACACACTGTGATTTTCTGCCGAGAGGACTGTCCAATAAAAATAAAGCCAGCATCCATTCTGGCCTCCATTCAGAGCAGGGAGGCTCAGTGGACACAAGCCCCAGACAGAGACGCAGACACGCTGCCCCGCATCACTGGGCATGGCCCCGTGCTCTCCGCGGCCAAAGCCTCTGTTGTTTCAAGAATTTTAGGTTGGTTTTCGCCATCGTCATCACCTCTCTGCTCTGACAGATCTGTGTTTTTATGCTCAAAACTCGGCTGACTGTATTTAACATTGCTGTGGCTAGCTTGTGCAGGCCGCTAACACAAACAACTAAGAGAGAGATAAAATAAATACATGTAAAATGTAAAAAGGGTACATTATAAATAAACAGAGAATTCAAAATCTGTGGTACGCACAAGGTACATATGTTTCACCAAAATGTAACCAATAATCAAAAGTAACAGTATCAGTAGTTCAGTCTATAAGGCATCATATTTTACAAATTTATCATAGCTTTTCTATGTAAAATCCAAAGTAAGTAAAGTAAGGCAAAGTAACAAGTAACTACAGCTGATAAATAGTTAAAAAAGAGTAAAAAGTACCTTTCTATTAAATGTGCAGCAGTAGAGTTAAAGGGGAAAGCGGCAGAAAAAGGAAATACTTGTCAATCAAACATTCACTGTTTACATAAAACAACTATTCTCTTAACTAATGTTTATTCCACTATCAATCTTTGTAGTTTATGATATGTTTGTTTGGAGATAATGCTGAGAGCTAATCAAGTGTCATTTCCTTGCATGTGTGAGAATACTTAACATTACTAACAGATCTATCAATAATCCATGTCTGTAATCTTATCAAAACAACTCCTTTAAAATAAACTTATAAAACTTTGCTTATTCCAAATTAAATGTTTCTTAAAAACATGACCCACAATATCTTATAGAGATTTAAAAAATATTTTAAAAGTTCATATTCCATATTTTTAGTTTCTTTTTTTTATTTATATATATTACTTTTTATATAATAGTAAATTTTGAATTATTATTTTATTTGTCTGCTTGCATGGAGGAAGACTGGCTGCTATAACCACAATCAATATGTACAGTAACAATAAGGTGTAACTACATTAGATTACATTAAAATCAACAGATGCTTTTATCCAAAGTGGCTCATAATTGGAGAGCAATTTGTCGTTCATTGTCTTGGACTTGCCCCCAGCTACCATCAGCGCCAAAACCACTGTAACCAGCCTGCTGTTTCTGAAATAAACACGCTCTAATGTAAGTCACATCCAGCAGCTGGATATCCTCCAGTCGGCTATATAGGGAGCATAAAATTGTTGTTTTATTTCTATGGGTACATTGAGGATTATGACTTTCCCTCAGAGCAGAGCAGAGTGTTTACAAAATGAAAGCAGTGTCCAGAGTATAAATTGTTCATTATTGTTGGGGCGGTGGCACAATAGTGCTCAGTGTTTTTTTTGTTGTGGAGTGCCAGAGTGATTTAAAGCTGCTGACAGCACCAGACGCTTACACTGCACTCGGCTCCTGCTGTCTCTCGTCCTCCATCATTTGTATCGATGGATGTGGCCCGTCTGCTCGTCTGACAGTCAACCTCCACTTCTCTTCTCAACCCTCTTCGCTCCTCCGCCTCCTTCACCAACCACAGCTCTGTCCTTCCTCCCTGTGCGTTAACTCAGCTCCTCCTCTCGCTATTTCCAGCACTTCTCTCCATGCCTCTCCTCCCTTTGACAGACGTTCATGAGTTTGAGTGTTGAATGTTGAGATCTAAAAGGCTTAATTTGAACAACACATCTCATATTTTTACTACTGAAACAAAGATCTTTTAACAAACTTAGATGAGCTTCTTTTAGACTTTCTTGTTTAATCTTTAAGCAAAATCCTTAAGTCAAATAAAGTCTTACAGAGTGCATTAAGGCATCTGCATGTTACATCAAATACCAAATGATTTACTGCATTAAGGAGGACTAAGCTCAAAATGAGGCCAGTAATTTAAATTTAAAACATTCTCACGGGGATATCCAGTGATGGAGGAAGCGTTTAGATTTACTTACTTAAGTGAAACTATCACAATCCTGTGAAAATACCCATTGCAGGTAAATGTCTTTTATGAAAATAGTACAAAAAACCTTAATAAAAGTACATATTTTCAGGAAAATGTTAATTCTAAGTGCAGATGAATGGTCCCTGTATGGTATACCTAATGTTATAGTAGCATATGTACTGCTATTATGTAACATATTGTTAAATTATCATTATTTTTCTGAATTCAAGGGTAGTAAGTTTTCGTAGCTGGTTGAGGTTTAGCTGATTTCTAATGACTTTAAATGGGGCTGCAGCTAATGAGTATTTTCATTACGGATTAATCTGCTGTTTAATTTCTCTAGCAATCCATTTATTTCATATTATAGTCACAATCACAAACACAGATGTCAACACAAGTCTGTTTTTTTCATTTAAGAAGAGGAAAAGCAGAAAATAGCCATTAGTGAAGCTGAAACTAACAAATGTTTAAGGCATGCTTCTTTGACAAATGACTTAAAAGACTAATCTTTTTCTTTCTTCTTTCAGTCTTTAATAATTAACACACCAGCTAACTGACTAATTGTTTTTTACATGCTGTTGGGTGGCATTTAAAATGCACCATGTTTTAAAAGCTCCTCACAAGTTTGATGGAAAAATTATAAAGCTGTCAGATGATAGTAATGTTGTACAATACTAATAATGTGATGGAGTGGAGGTAAAGATGTCGTGTAAAAGAAATACTCATGTGCTGTATAGATGCCTTGAATTTGTACTTAAGTTCATCTGAGTGTAATTTACTTGAGTAAATGAAATAAAGGAGTGGAGTCAAGCCTCCAATAGTACATGTTTTACCTGCTGATAATCCTTCACATCTTAATCCATTTTGATGCCCTCTTCCTTAAGAAAAAGTGCTGTAAGTGAGTAAGTAAGTGTATAATAATAAAGGTTTTGTTTTGGATTACCAATGAAAAAATAACGATGAAATTAAAAGGTATAGAATTAGATCATTATATACGGAGATGAACAGAGACTGCCAGAACACAGAAAACGAGTTTACCACCAGAGTTCATCGACCTGGAGCCGCAACATTACAGACCAACAAATGTGTACATACATGAGAGAGAGAGAGAGAGAGAGAGAGAGAGAGAGAGAGAGAGAGAGAGAGAGAGAGAGAGAGAGAGAGAGAGAGAGAGGCCCCAAACGGTACCTGTGTGTAGAATAATCCTTCAGTGTTAGTTACCACCTGTGTCTGCAGAGAGATCTAGCAGCTCTCTGTCTACCTTTGTTTCAGAAACACTGCTGTGATGTTGATGCTCAATCCACTACAAGCGCTCAGTGATGCTGTATTTACAATCTACATCGTTTTTGTTCCGTAAGTCAGTAAAACCCAGAGTTAAATTCCTTTTATGTGTACATACATCTGATCAATAAAGCTGATTCTGAATCTGATTTTATATGCACAAACATCACATGTAAATATAATCGACTTTATTATATCACTGGGTGCTTAAATCCATAAAACTACACCAAATTTAACTTGATGATCATATATTGCATATTATATATTGTTGTGCAGCAGTTGCAGTGCAAAGTTGGAAAGATTGCTAATACACATATTGAAAATATTTTTAAAATATATAAGATGAGAGATTATCAGTAAGTTAAATGGTGAGATGCAGGTCCTTAATATGAAACTAAAACTTTAAATTGGTTCACAAGTAGGTAAGAAAAATCTAATATACATATCAGCTATATTAATATTTTAAGATGATAAATAATGTTTAAATATTTTTAAAATGAGTATATGAAATCAATCTTAAAGCTGACATGTTTTTATTATTGTTATTGTTATATCTTTTATTGTTTTTTCACTTACTTTTATCATTTGTAAACTACTGTGACACTGTGTTTATCTATCTATTGATTTGTTTATCTATTTTCTATCAATCTATCTATCTATCTATCTATTGATTTGTTTATCAATCTATCTGTCTGTTTATTATCTATTTTCTATCTACTGATTTGTTTATTTATCTATCTACCTAGCTATTGATTTGTTTATCTATTTTCTATCAATCAATCCATCAATCTATGTATTGATTTGTCTATCTATCTATCTATCTATCTATCTATCTATCTATCTATCTATCTATCTCACAGATGAACCGGTTCCTCGAGGACCCCCCGGTTCTCGGTTCTCTCCGTGTCTTTCCGGTGCAGGTCGTCGCCCCCCTCCCCCCTCTCTCTTCCCCCTCCTCCTCCCTCCCAGACTGCTTTATGTCTGGCAGCAGGGACCATGCGCGGTCGCCATATTCCTGAGCCCCCCTCCCTCTCCTCTCTCCTCTCCTCCCTCCCTCACCTCCTCCTCCTCCTCCCCTCCAGCGCCGTCAGACAGACAGAGCCACAGCAGCGGAGCGAGGGAGGCTTCACACGGCTGGGGAGGACCGGTGAGACAGCAAAAATAAAACCTCAAAAAAACCAAAACAACAACCCCCTCCTCCACCAAACGAGAAGCACCACCAGCAACCGGGACTCACCGGAGCGAACCGGACCTCCTCCGCGGCGCAGTCGACTGGACGTACCCGGGCTGCAGCACCGCGCGACGGGGAGAACGGCTGTTTGTTTGCGGTAGCTGGATGGAGGCTGGCAGCTAGCAAGCTAGCATCCGTTATAACTTACTCACCGGCGGCTAGCCTGCCTTTTTTTTGTTTGTTTGTTTTTTGTTTTCG
The DNA here is from genome assembly GCA_037176925.1 of Amniataba percoides. Lineage (NCBI taxonomy): Eukaryota > Metazoa > Chordata > Actinopteri > Centrarchiformes > Terapontidae > Amniataba > Amniataba percoides. The sequence continues at coordinate 6,325,644 of JBAJHX010000043.1, read as the reverse complement.
CACCGGCGGGCCTTACGGTGCAGCTTCTCGATAAGTTAAATAACCCTTCAAGATGTTAACGTACCTGTGAGAGTGATTATATTGAAATTAAAAGCCGAAATCGGAGGCATCAGCTGACTTTAGCTCGGTAGCTGCTCGGCCACAAGCTCCCTCCGCCCGCCTCGCTGGCTGTCACCGGGGGAGCGTGAATGAGAGGCTGGACGGAGGGGGGAGAAGAAGGAGAGGACGCAACTTTACCCGACGTTTGAGCTTTTTTTTTATTTTTCATCGTGTTGATCAGTAGTTTTTGTCAAGACGGCGCCGTCAACGAGCTGCGACCTCACCGCGTACCGACAGAGAGCAGCCAGCGCCCCCCGGATCATACCGACATGCACCATCCGGACCCCGCGGGAGACTCCGGCGGCGTCAGGAAGATGGCGCACCCGGCCGTCTTCCACAGGAGGGGGAGCAACACGGCGATGCAGGCCAGCGCGGGGGTCAGCAACAGCCAGGCGGATGACTACCAGCCCTCCCTGTTGATCCAGTGCCAACCCCCCGCTGGTTCGTCCTCCCCGGGTCCCCACCACGTCCCGCCCCACAGCCTGAACCTGCAGCCGCAGGCCGCTCAGCAGCAGCAGTCATCCGGGGCCCAGATGAAGAAGAAGAGTGGCTTCCAGATCACGAGCGTGACCCCGGCGCAGATATCCGTGAGCACCAACAACAGCATCGCGGAGGACACGGAGAGCTACGACGACCTGGACGAGTCCCACACCGAGGACCTGTCCTCCTCCGAGATCCTGGACGTGTCCCTGTCCCGGGCCAACGACGCGGTGGGGGCGGAGAGGAGCTCCTCCGAGGAGACGCTGAATAACTTCCACGAGGCCGAGACCCCGGGAGCCGTGTCCCCCAACCAGCCTTCGCACCCCCACGCTCTGAGCCAGGCTCAGCAGCACGGCGGGGCCATGGTCAACGGGACCGTGCACCATCACCACCCCCATCACCCCAACCATGCCCAGGTCTACCCGCTGTCTGCGGGGCCTGGGAGCGCTGCATCTGCCCTCACCTCCGGAGCTTTACCTTGCGTCGCCCAGAAGATGCCTTCGAATGTGGGGGTCCCTCAAGAGAATGTTTCCCAGGCCGCCCCTCCGAGTGTTGTCGCTCAGCCTGTGGGGGTCGCGGCCCCGGGATCTGTCCCTGGAATGCACAGCTCTGCTACGGGCACCACAGTTAGCATAGTTAATCCCCAGACCAGCAGTGTTAGTAATGTGAATATGTTGAGCTCTGCCAACGTGCCTGTGAGAGGGGGGATCAGCACGAGTGCTAGCAGTAGCAGTGGTGGTTTTTCCCTCAATGTGATAAGCAGCAGTGGGGGGAGCGGAGGTGGAGGTGGTGTACCCGGGGGTAACCTCATGACCGCCTCTAGCATGATCCAGCAACACCAAAACATCGCTACGACTACTACTGCTGCTGCCAGTGCCTCTGGAGGAATGGGACTCTCCAGTGGGAGACTTGGATCCGCTGTGCTGCAGCCCGTTAGTGCCCCCACCACGGCGGCGGTCACAGCCCCCGTACCATCCATTCCCGCCCATCCTGCCCCGGCTCCAACCCCTGCGGTGGCTACCACCAGTTCTCGCTTCAGGGTGGTGAAGCTGGACTCTAGCTCTGAGCCCTTTAAGAAGGGCAGATGGACGTGCACTGAGTTCTATGACAAGGAGACCCCGGCCTCGGCTCCCAGCTCCTCTGCGTCTGATGCCGGGTCTCTCAGCATGCGTCAGTTTGTCTCTGAGAGCTTTGCTGGGGCCTCAGAGAGGGAAAGCACAAGTGGTAGTTCTGTGAGTAGCACTTTGAGTACATTGAGCCATTATACTGAGAGCGTGTGCAGTGGGGAGGCAGGGGGACCCACAGTATCCCAGCATGCCCAGGATTATGCCTCCCCTCCTCAGGGCTTTCAAGGAATCCTCCCCAGTGGCTTAAGCATGGGTGTGTCTCAAACCCAACCCCACATGCACCCCCAGGATATTACCCATTCACATGTGAAGACTACTGTGGCCCCCTCGATTCCCTCAAACATTCATCAGCCTGCTGCCATGCCAGGCCACCAGAACACCATTGGACTCTCCACGTCTGCCGTTCACCAGCAGCACCTCACCTACGCCCAGGCAGTTGCGAATCAATCCCCAGCCTCCACACAGGGCCTGGTGGGTGTTCAGCAGCAGAAGATGGGCTATGCCACCCTGCCACAGCAGCCACCTGCTAACCCACAAGCTGCCCCGGTGCAGGTGAGGCCAACTGAGTACAGCCAACCACACCAAGGACTCCCCCAGGCTGCTGCCTCCCAACCTCTGTCCAACCAAGCTGGATCAGCTCCCTCCGGGCAGGCTAACGGCGCATGTCAGATGATGGGAGGCCCGCAACAGTCACAGGCGCTCCTTCAGCCCCAGCAGGCCTCCACCTCCAGTATGCCCTCTCATGTTGGAGCCCCGGGTCTTGGCCAGCAGCCTCAGAGCCACCCCGGCCATCTGGATTGCCAGCAGCAGAAGCCGCAGTCACTCCCAACACAAATCCAAAACCCGGGTCTCGGCGCCCAGCTGCCTACATCAGTCCACCAGAGCCAAGTGTCTGCATCGAGCGTGCCTCCTCCCAACCCTCAGAACGACCCCCAGGCCCAGCCCCAAGCCCACAACGCCGGGAACAGTGGCAGGATGCCCCCGCATGGTGTTCCCCAGAGCCAGCCGTCTTGTGTGAGCTTGTCCCAGGACCCCAGCAGTGCCCAGGCCCTGGCTCATGCTGCACAGGCCAGTGCCCTCTACGCGAGCCTGCCCACCTTCACCACCACTCAGCTGCAGGACGCCCAGCGGCTGCTCCTTCAGCACCAGTCGGCCCTGTTGGGGCTGCCCAAGCTGTCCGTGGGGGAGTCTGGATCTGGATCCGGCACTGGCCAGGGTCAAGAAGCTGAGGGCAACACCGCCACTGCCAGTGCCTTAACTGCATCAGCTGGTCTCAAGACTGTTGATGGAGAGGAGGATGGGTAAGAGAAGCCGTCTTTTTACTTTCCTTACTGTGCTTTTTTTATTTATTATTTGATTGGTTACAGCTAACGTGTTTCTACTTAGGCACAGGTGACAAACATTTAAACCCTTCTCTGGAATCAAAGTAGATTACTGAGACATGCCTCCTGTTAAATGGGTGTTTGTAGCCCGACTCAGCATGCGGAGTCTGTTTGAAGCTGGATGAGTTCACTGGTTGCTGTGGCAGCTGTGAGGGGAAGAAAAGTGTTATTGTTTTCCCAGATAGCCGGCAGACAGTGGCCGGGTTGCCACAGTCCGTCTGTCCTCTGTCAGTGGGACGCGGTGCAGGGCTCAGCTGGACGTGACGGCTCTTGTCTTTATCAAGTGGCCGCCATGATTCGACATTTTACCTCGTCCCCGAAACCCGACTGTCTGCCTTACAAGGCACAATTTCAGCTGGGTGCACAGTTCGCCGTACACACACTCTCAGCACTTTTGTAGAGCAAAAAAAAGCAGGAAATAAGGTGGAGGTCAGATGATCATTTAATCAGAGATAGAAGAAGGGAGACAGCCGCAGATGTTGTTAAAATGAACGAAACAGCGTCGTTCTACAGAGGAAACAAAACAATGCAGACAATATTTAATTTAGTTTAGTAGCCCCTCTCTCAAACTCTGTGTACCTTTCGATGAAGTCAAGAGGAAGAGATGTTGGTTTACTTGTTGACATGAGAAGTGTAAACAGCAGTCCTTTTCCTTCACTAAAAGCTTATTGATTTTTTTATAATCTCTCTCTCTCTTTCTCTTTCTCTACTCACTATCTCTCTTCCCCACCATCTCTCTTTGTCACTCCTCTCCAGTCACTACAGTTTTCAGGTGATTTATGTGCCGAGCCGGCTCAAAGTCCCGTGGAATGTCCTCCCCGTAATGAGTTTTAAGAACTGATTTTGAGGTTACAGGGGAATTTTAATCACTTTGCAGCCGCAGGACATTGCTCACATTTAAGTCATTCTTATGATCTTAAGCCCTTTTCCCCAACTCCTGAAAACATTATTATTACCTTCAGCTTTTAGGGTGTTTTGCATATCAGAGCTACAAGAATAAACAGGTAGGGAGGAGAAACCAAGAGGATCTGAATACCTGATGGGTTTACTGGAAATGTAAAGGCTAACACAGATGAAGATGTTTTATTCCAGTTAGATGGATACCGAAGGATGGCTACTGTTATCACATGATGTTTAACTCCAAGGAATGTGAAAACTATGGGGATCAGGTGGATTATTGTCTTTGATGATAAGTAGCATTCGGGTGAAACCAAAGCCCCTGTTAGAAATGAGAAGATTGTCTTTGTTAATCAGGCTCACGCTTCATTTCTCTCGATTTCACCTGCTGTCACACGATTACGAGTGGTTGACAGCGCCTGCTGAAGTCTGTGTTTCCTACTGATGGGAATGGACTCTCTCTCTCTCTCACACACTCTTAGTAAGCACACCTCCATTGACAAAAACATGGAGCAAACTCTGAGATGACCATCAGCTGATACAGACATGCACTCAGTCATGCGCACTTACAAAGGCTGCAAACAAGGCATGTCCCCACCAAGCTTTCCCCCCCAGATTTAAGTAATTTATAATGGGATCATCTGCTACTCAGTTTGTGTGTAGTGCAAACAGGCAAAAAGTAAACTGTCCTGCAGGGTTAACTGTACATTACAAGCACTGTCAAGTCACTTTACTCCATTTGCTTGTCATGAATGAATTTAAACTTGTAGAATTAATCATTTTCCAAAACAGTGCTCATCGTGCACAAGCTCATACTGAGCATCCTGAGAGCTTTTCAGCAGCTGATTAGCCGATCCAGCTATCATTTAGGTCAAGCTACTTTTCAGTAACTGTGCTTCACTGATCATTGTTACTCTTTCATCACTGCAAAAATAACAGTTTGCAATGTGGGGGCACCTGCGTTGTGTATGCGTTTGTAAAAAATAGTTCAGCTTATGATGCTAGTTTTTTGCTTAAGCATCAGTGTCTGATTTATGAAGCTGTATAAGTAATGTTCATTATGTTAATTGAAAAATGAATCATAGATTAGACAGTCCTGATGAGCTTTTGAAATACTGATAGTTTGTGAAAGAGACCCAAAACTTTAATTGTTTTGGTTTTTGAGTCAAGTCATTGGGACAAAAAAGGAGAAACAGCATTCAGATTCAGGGCCTGGACCTCAAATCCACACTTTCCTACAAATAATATCATTGTAAACATCTGTTATATATTTCAAGTTCTTTTATGTGAGTTTATTGAAGTTGTGAAAGATATGTTGTTCTCTTACACACTGATTTAACCTAACTAATGTTCACCTGAGTTTAGAGGAAACCAAACCAAATGCATCATGGGTAGTTCAGGGAACCTGGGACATTGAAGACTCAGACACACAGCCAGACTGTTGTTGTCTTATAGACATTGATATTTGATCTCCCTTTTATTCACGTTTTAATGAACCTAATGAAATATAATTATGGCTTGGCCACAAAAATATGAGCATTTTATTTGTATGAATTTGAACAATACAGTTTTGTAAAATGATAACACTCCATGTTCATATCATCACAACATAATTGTACTAAAAGTTAATTTAATATTTATGAATTATTGCCCTATGTCTCATTGTGGGTAACTTAGGAATGACTGGTATTGATTATTTTCACTTTCCTACTGAAAATGATGGTCATTTTATGCAAAGAAGCATTAAAGTGTAAGTGATTGTACCTTTTAAAGCTACTTTAATGGAAGCTTTTCTAAGACCCTGGACCCTTCTTCTTTGTGTGCTAATTGCAGTGGAGCCAGTCCCCTATCATAAAAGATGATTTGTTCTCTATCTGGTAGGAATGTATTTACAAGCGTGTTCTGGCTGGGCGTCTGTGTGCGATGTCAGTGGTTATGGTGGTCTGCTGCGCGCCTCATGTCAGCGTATTTCCCGGTTTTAATGTGTTGGATGACCCATTTGTCATAAATCACCAAAGGCAAAGCCATAAAAAAACACTGCAGGGTCTCTTTAGGTGTCTGTGCATGTGTGTGTAGTATATGTGTGTGTGCGAGAGTCATGAATGGGATATGCTGAAGATGAGTGGGTGGTCTGTGTGTGTGTGTGTGTGTGTGTGGGCTGCTGCTTGTCAAATGGTTTATTGGCCATTCACGATAAATCATTGATTAGAAAAGGGGGCAAATGTTTAATGGCAGAACGTAGTTGTTGTGAGGAGTGGTTTGCCAGTGTGATCAGATGATCAGATGCAGATGACTCTCTGTGTTTAAGGATGTGGTTTCTGCATACATGTCTGCTGACGTCCTGTAGTTTGGTTTAGTTTCAGACCTTCAGATCGAAGATGAGAGGTGATGTAAGGCTTGTTAGCTGATTTTGCTTGCGTTGTTCAGCAGCACCTGGGTGTAGGACAGAAGTTAGGCGTGGTATTAACTTTGCATTGTATTATTTTCTGTCTACTTTTATGTAAAACACTTTATAAAACACCTTTAAAGTGACTGTTTTTCATACTGTTAGTTTTGTTTTAGCTCTTTGTTTCAGGTCTTTTTAAATTCTAATGAACAAACAAAAACTTTTTCAGTTTATCTGTTTTTTATGTCACTTTCAATGTCTCCATTTGACCTTGAATAGTTTAATAAATTATTTGTAAGTAGAATTAGGAAAAATAACCCTAGAGGATTTGACATTGTGGTTCAAGTCTAAATAGTTTTTGTTTCTCAGTTTGAATATTTTATATCAGTGTGAGACGTGATCTGACTACAGCCTCATTTTCTGATTGTTGCTTTAATATTTCCTTTTCTAATACACTTTTCGTGTTAGTAATAACAAGATATGGCTATCTCTTTTTTTGTTGCTTTGCCCTCCAAGGCTTCCTTAGAAAGGTAAAGGTGATAAGTGAGTGATAAATTTAGACTTTTAATGAAGAGGTGCAGGTTTGGATTATTCCTCTCCAGCGTTCAACATTAAAATCTGTCACATGCAGAATATTAACACTTTTCAGGGCAAATGTGTATTTCTTATTTTCTGCTAGATTAAGACTTTAATATGCACATATTTGACCGTCCAATTAATGTCAGTGATGATGCATCGAGGCCAAAGTTGAGCCAGGTAAAACTGTTCTGCCACACGAGCTGGTATCTTTTTATTTTTTTTTGCTGAAGCCCCTGCTGTGCCAACGCAATGCTCTCATTGAAATGAATGAGGATGCTGCATTTTTTTAAGCAGTTCTATTGTTGGTTTGAACACTGTGTGTGTGTGGTGTGTGTGTGTTTGAATGTGTGACGGCTCAGGGGAATGTAGGCTGGCTGGCAGCATGATGGCTATCTCCGCTGCTGTCTGTTTTGAATGTAATCTTCCCCCCCTGGCAGTGCAGGGAGCCCAGTGTGCGCCGGGCCTGTTGCTCATTGTGCGGAGATCAACGAGATCCCCAAAATTCACAACACGCAGAGGAAGTGACCCAACCTGACCCAGCCCGACTCAGTCAGGTCTGCTGGAGCTCGGCGAGTCTGCCGAGGACACAGCAGACCGGACCAGATGGAACCAGCCTGAGCAGAGCCGCGCATCGCTCTTCCAGCTCTGATTAAATCCCGCCATTGTGTTGCAGCACTATTTCCTCCTTCGGTGTGCGCTCTGTAAACGGTTTTTGTATGCTTAGGGGAAGGTTGTTGCAGAGACTGTGGCTAACCTGATGTTCCAGTCTCTCAGTCTGCAGGGGGGGTCTTATATAAAGGAGATATTCTTAACTTCAGCCATGTCTGGGTTTTTTTTGTCTTTTCAAGCCAAAGTTTATGACCCAGCTGTATAAGTTTAGATACTGTCCCCTCTTCAGTAACAGAGACATCCTGATGTATCACAGATGGTGTACTGCTGTTGTACTCATACAACTGATGCTAAAGAAAGCAAAGTATTGTTTGAAAGTGAGGATAGTGGCTGCAGTCAGATTTCAGCTTGGTTAGAAATGTTTAAAGTAATAGTTCATATATTCTTATATGGATTGGTAGAGTTGCCCCTAGCTTCATTTTCGTCATGTTCTCATTTCCTAACTTATTTTGTAATTACTGACAAAAATAGCTTCCCTTCTTGAACATGTTATGCATGTGTTCTGTGTACCAATTATTATAATTCAAAATCTTGATGATTTCAGTCTTAGTTGCAGTAATTGTACATTGTAGTTATGGCCATGTGATATGACCAAAATCTCATTTCCCATATGCTGGAGGTTATATCCTGTCCAGATGACACACAACATACGATATCTATCAGAGCTGATTCAGTCCTCTCGGATGGTACCCGACAACTTTTCAAGACTTTGTAGTCAAGTCTTTTAATCTGCAAACTCTTGCCATGACCTCATCCTCATCCAGATGTAAGTTGCAGTTCGAGTTGACATTATGAATCAGTCAGTGCACCTTAAATGTCAGTGTGATGACTTTTGAGCATCATATTGACATTATAAAGACCATTTCCACGTGTTTTAATTGGCTCTGTTGTTTGACATGCACCTTTAGAGATGGTTGGATCTTCAGCCAGATTATGTGAACTAAGAATACTATATAGTGGCAGTGTGCTCCAGGAGCCATAACAGTACCCATATGATTTTTGTCAGACGTTTTTAACGAGATGCCAAGACTGGACAGTTGTTTTACTCTTTTTAAAGCAGCTTGAATCGCTCATGTCATGACACTCAGTCGTATCGAAGTTCATTTCTGCAGCAAATGCACCAGTACTGTGGTTCAGCTATTGCCTTTTTTTAAATATACAGCAGAGCTCTGGTTTGTCCACAGTTGCACATCACTAAAAGTAAACAACATTTGTTATTTGTTATGCTGCTGACACCTCCCCCCCATTGCTACCACACAGACCGAGCCAGAGAACACCAGAACAGAGCAGAGCAGCAACACGCTGTGTATGAGCGAGCGAGGGGGAGGGAGCGAACGAGGGGGGGGAGGGAGGTCTCTCTACACACTACTGAATATTTACTATGTCTCTCTGAGCCGGGCGGTGAAAGCATGAATGGCAGAATGAAGCAAAGCAAAGGAGATTGTGAGCAGTTTCCTGTGTGTTGATGAAATCGAGGTTAATTCAGATCCACTCACATGCGCCGTATCTCTCTATAAATCACCCCCCTCCCCTCCTCTTTGTCCCTCGCTTATTTGCATGCTTTGTGCAGATGCGCCATTGATTTCATTTGTCTCTTGCAACCCCCCTTTTCTCTCAGATGGTTTATTTTTCCATCAATAAACAGGATTGTTTCACTCAAGAGTGCAGCGGGAAAACTAATGGCTTGTAATGGATGATAATGGATTGTGTTTTTAGCCGGCCTTTCATCTATGAGAAAATTGCCCTCCCACCCCTGAATAGCCACACACACACACACACACACACACACACACACACACACACACACACACACACACACACACACACACACACAC
>JBAJHX010000043.1:6290625-6316090 GCA_037176925.1 Amniataba percoides | reverse complement strand
CACACACACACACACACACACACACACACACACACACACACACACACACACACACACACACACACACACACAGAGTAGTCTAACCTTGCTGAAAAAACTGCTCCTCCTCTTTTGATTTTTTTTCTTACTTGTACGATGCAGTCATGAGCAGTAGCCTCAACTATGATTCGTCTTTGGTGCTTCAAAATAAAAGTCTCTTGGTCATCACAATAAAATTAACCTCAAAATTGGTTGTCCTGCTGGGTTCGTGGGAAGACAGGAAAAATCATAATTCTTTTTTTTTGTGACAGGTTGTTTTGCTGATTCACTTCCTTAATATTTCAGGAGCACATGGATGTTAAAATCCCTGGTGTCCGTGTGCTCAGCGCGAACATTTTACAGCCACATTGTCAAATTTTGGCCTCACACTAGCAGCAATGAGCCAATATTGCTTTTGGGATCTTTAAAAAGTGTTAGACACTGAATGAAATACTCTCAATAGGTAGGTATTTTAAGTGCCTATTGAAAGTGGCTGAACAAAAGAAATTATTCTCATGAGAGCAGACCAGATGGAAAATAATACAATTTTTTTTAAAACCCAAGGCCATTTACAAAACAAATTCTTCCATTTAATGTGGGGTTTGAATAGTCAGAATTTATAAATAGGCTGGTGTAACATGCTGTATTAAAGGTACTTAGTACGAATTAAACAGTCTTAAGTTCTTGTCTCATTTGCTGGAGAAGCCATTTTAAAGCAGTAAGTAGTAAGTTAAAGTATTTGAAAATAACGTTTAGTCATATGTGCTAAAACTGTGACTATGTCCAGATATGAGACAGTCAATCGTGATAAAAATCATACTCCTCTGGCTCCACCTGCTGCCTCTGAGGGTTTTTGATGAGAATCCACCACGCCCAAATGAAAACAACCAATCAGAGCTGCTCCTTTTATAGGCTTCACTCAAACGCTCAAATCAACAGTTTACACCAAAGATAAGTAAACAGAAGAAAAGTGAGTTAGAAATAGATAATTAGACTGAATGATGCTGTGGTGGGGGGCTTTGGAGGAAAGCTGGTGCACTGTAATAAGAGAAGCAGGGAGATAAAACTTATACTCGCTCTAATTTTTCAAAATAAGAGCATTTTCAGTTGGTAAGATGAGGATAGTGTCCTTTAATGGACAGACGCATGAAGCAGGATTCCTCATTTTGTAGTAATTGAGACGTGCGACACGTGTGTCACAATATCTGTGTTATGTACGACGCCATGAGGCGGTTCTGATGGAGGTGTCATGTTCAGCCACGCATTTTTATTCTTAGGCTTTAGCGGGCTGCCGCTGTCATCCCCCTAAACATGCAGGCAATGTGCTGAATCATGGCTGGCATTCCTGTGGCCAGAACACTGTCCAGTCAGCTCCAGGAATCACACACACACACACACACACAAAATGCAGTGGATGACTTTGCTATCAGCGTAAGCTTTCCTGCTTTTTTTTTTTCCCCTCACCTCCGTGTCTTTCATACCGTTGGTGCTGTTTCACTCAATTTGCTTCATTACATATGTTCGCCCTTTCAGCCTGGCGGGAATAAAAGCTTCCCGAGGTCATCTAAGGATTTTGGCAGCGTAACTGATGGAAAGATAATAACATCACATAACAATACCAGTTCATACCAGCGTTTCAGGGCTAATGGCCTGAACACACTGGCTAAACTGGGTTTTTTTTCAACTAATTTAGCTTACTTGAGTAATTGTTTAATTGATAAATTGGCATGAAATAGTAAATCATGTCCATCTTATCATGTCCATCATATTACTCCATATATTACTACCATAGAACGCCAAGGAGACACATCTTCACGCACAGAGGCTGGAGTTAAATAGCTGCACATTGATTAATTAATGCAAAAATGGATGGAAATCAGTAGACACATTTAGCTTTAATAATAAATTCAAGCTTACAGAAGGTGTTTTTGGTTGATAAAACACACCTCCAGTCACTTAAAGGAACAGTTTGAAATGAATTATCGTGAGAAGAGAAGTTGCTGGAAGTGGGACAGAGATCGATGTGCTAAGAGACGATGATCACGAAGACTCAGGACACGGGATGGGATGAGGTTGGTGGGGGTGATGGGGGGGTGAGGTAACTGTTCACTTATGTGATCCGCTCAGGTTGATTCAGCCTTTCTGCTCGGCTGCGATGACGTGAGAGCTCCATCCAGCGAGTGTCTTTTCCCATAGGGTTTGATATTCATTCTTGCTTTGTGTGAGCTAATCCTCTTCTCTATGCTCTGTGGCTGAATGAGGAAGGCCGCTGGAGGGAGGAGGAGGGGAAGGGGGTGAAGTTTTTTTTTTTTTTAAATCTTTTTCCTCTCAGTAGTCTAGCCAGCTGCTTCTTTCATTAGCATGAATAAAGCCCAAAGACACTTTGCTCTTCATTGTGTGTCTGCTACTTTAATGTCTGTAATTTCCTACATTCCTGTATTGTTTACTATTTATTGATCGTGATTTACTCAGGGCCACCCAAATAATTTCTTCTTTATTTCCAAAGTCTTCAGGAATGATGCTGTTAATTCTTGTTAATATACTTTTGATATATACTGCATATTCAGTGCTGTTTATGGTCCCTACTTCTGTTTAGAGTGACTAAAAATCCTTTTGTTTTTGTTGTTTTTAATTAATTTACACTCACCATAACGTGGCTAATAAATTTTCTTCACTCTTTATTGGCACTGTAGAATTAATAACAGCTGTAGTTGGCCTGCGAGCCATTTTCAGCTCTGTAAATAATGCTGCACCCCCCCCTGCTGGTTGGCAAGCTGTGAGCTGCCTACACACCTCAGGCTCATCACATGTACCCTGTTTTAGGTGGAAAGATCGCTGTATACCTCTACAGACCGGTCAGATGACTGTGGGAGAGCTAAAATAAAAAAAGAAAAGACATTTTCAGCGTGTGGTTTAAAAAAAAAGATGAATGGGTTTAAAAAGCTTTGTGCGTTCATGTGCTTCAACCTCCAAAGGCTCGAGGATCAGTCATGTGAGAGTTATTGAGGTCACAAAGCAGTCGTGAGAGTCGTTAAAGTCGCATCAAGGGCGATGTGAATTGTTATGAAACCACTGTGGTAAAGACTGTAGGGGCACGTTCACATTGTTCTGCATGTTCTGCATTGGTTGAGGCTTTATAGCAGGACCTGACCGTGACCTTAAATCCTTTCCGAGGTGCGGACAGGACGACCAGTAGTGAAATGTCAGACCTCTGAATAACTTCTTAAGTGACTGTAATTGTTCCTGTGAATCACTGCCTGCTTGCGTTATAGCTTTTAAGGCGCGATGGCAGGAAATGAGGTTGTCTGTGTGCTGCTGATTTTTTTTTTTCTTCTCCCGGTGGCGAACGTACATTATTCTGCTCTCAAATACACACTCGCTTACTTAATAGGTGCTCATACTTGCTGTAGAGTCAAGGTTAAGGCCTTTGCATGGCTTACGTAGCTGTACGCACCCACTACTGACTAAAGAAAGTGATTTCACTTAAAAGCTTTACTCCAATTAGACGCATTTAATGAGCAGAGCGGCTGCTGTGGAAGTCTTGTGGGTTAAACCTTTGCCACACCAGACTTTCAGAATCAGAAAAGCTTTCATTTCCGTCACAGGGTGATGCAAACGTCCTTGACGTGGCTCACATCCAATAAGAACATACTTGTGATAGAAATAGACAGATAGTTTTGCCTTAAAGTGCAAGGTCTGGAGTGCTAAACCTTTCATAGTTTGTTTACAGTGTATAGTTGCTATGAATGCTTTTTTTTTCTATATATTCATCCTTCTCAGAGGGTTTTTATAATAGCAGACTGATGGAAGGAAGGTGTGAAAAGTCCTGTGTGCCCAAGTGTAGAGATCTGATGGTGACTTTGAGTTTATTACATGCAGACAACACAGAGGTCAGGATTAAAAGCAGTTCATTGCTTTAATTCAGCCATGTTTGGAGGCAGCAACGTTTAACTCTGGAGCTGAAAGAGTCACATGGCCCTCTAGTGGTGAATAAAAAACACTGCATGATAAAATGAACTCCACTGTAGGATTTTTCTCCCAATTACCAGTGAAGCCAAATTACAGTCCTGTTTAACTGAGGAGCACTTTTATGAGCATCATATACAAATGTATAATGCATGTTAGAAAGAAAAACATCCATCTTATTATTCTGTTTCTCTTTTATGGTAAACTTGAAAATAATAATCGTATAAATGGGAGAGGAAGCATCACTTTTTGTGCTGTGACATTAGCAGCCTCATCACGTCGAACTCCACTTTTAACCTTTAAAGTTTGACAGATTTTATTCAGTTTTGCGCTGAATCTTTTTTTATCTTTTCTCCTTTTGTTGAATGGCGGGCGGAGATGAAAGCTTGTGGGCGTAATGAAGATTTGTTATCAAAGAAAAGCACAGAGTGAATCAGCTTCCGATCAGCAGGGCACGACAAAGGCAAAGACTCAGAGTACGGAGTCAGGGATTAATCGGTGGAGGAAACTGAGCACTTAACAATAATTCGACCCAACAGCATGAGGTGTATTTGGGTCTTTTATGGACATTTGATCAGTATTGGTATTTTCCAGCAGATGGCAGTGCATACCAGTGTAGATCTGCATGTGCACTGTGAACACGCAGGCTGTTGGATGAAACCACATGTCATGATGGAGCATGTTGCCTCATAATGTCAGTCTGAGATTGCGTCAGCTGTTTTTTTAAATGTGTATTAGTGATTATTTAGATTTGTAAGGGTAAGTTTCAGTGTGGCAGGAGGAAGAATTCAATGCAGTTCAACACGTAGCTCCCTTTCTACTATCAAAACAAAACCTCAGAAAATTATATGACAGTAAAGTACAAATATGCCGTCTTTCTCTATTTTAATGTTGTTTTAATTTTGTTGTTGTCTGTGGGGGTTTGGTGTACTCGGATTTCATTGGCTTGTTTAATATTATTTAATGTGTTTAATGATTTTTTTGTTTGCTCATTTCAAGTTCAAGTTTCAAGTTTATTGCCATTGTTAAAAAAGATTTTAGGAAAATTCAAGCTTTTCGCTACTTCATTTATTGTCATTGATTTTCTTTTCTCTTTTGTTTCTTTCATGTCTCCCTGTGGCTCGCTCCTTCGCTATAACAGGTAGGACTTTTATTATTCTCTTTTGTCTTAACTCAGTATGACCTTTCAACAAGTGTGGTGAAAAGATATGTTCATTTAATCAGAGAGCTTAAATCTCCAATCAGTCGCTCCCTTTGCTTGAGGGAAGTTAAAGAAAGCACCTTGCTGTATTTGCTGAATTAATTCTGAGATGTCACCAGTAGATGGCGACATGGTTTGCTGTTACTCTTTCTACAGTTAAAACCACGTGTTAGAAACTCCTCAGACTTTATTTCCACATTTCACCAAACTTTACCTTTGTTCAGTTTTTTGGTGTATTTGTACGACAGTTTTCTTTTCTTTGTTGATACCATTTAAAAAAATATTTTGCCAGTGACCAAACTGCTCAGATGTAATCTCAGAAACATCACAGTGAGGGTGGCCTTAGGGTGAAGCTAATTATTATTTTCATTAGAGATTCATCCGTCATTTTTTCCATTAATCCATAAAATATCAGACTTTGTTGACTAATATTTCCCAAAGTCCGAGGTAATGTAAGTAAATCCACAATAGAAAATGATTTCAGTGAAAGTGTCTGTCTGACTGTAACCGTCTGACTGTCCTGCAGGAAACAACAGCCTGTTTGTTTGAAGCTAAGCTGAGCTTATGATAGCTCTGCTGCCGTCAGAGATTTAGGCCCTGACGGTGGACTCATCATTAGTTAATCCACTCTCTGTCCTCTTCTCCTCACTTGTAATCTTGCATGAGTGCACACACAAATACAAATAAGGAAAGTGGTTCAGGGCTCGTGGCCTTAATTGTTCAAGTTATTGACTTATTGATTTGACTCTCCCTGACCTGTTGCAACAGCTGATTGAAAAGAAAACAGAATCATGATTCTTTTCACTATAAATGAATCTAGATTAATTTTTATGGTATTAAAAAGTCATTAAAAAGGATTCTGTTGGCCTGTATTTGATAAAGACTTCTCATGAAATAGGTTTGTTTTTAGGTAACTTAAGCGTTCTTGATATTCAGAGAAGTTTGGAACAGCAAACAACAACAAACGAGATTGATTTTCTGTCAATTTCCAATGATGGATCAGTTCCTCTGCAGCCTGACTGCAGCAAATCAGCTCAGAGTCCAAACTGGAAAAAGAAAAGTTTAGGGAAAAATAAAAGAAACTTTCCAACTGAGCCACCTCACAACAATAATAAACCTGAATATCTTGATCAGAGTTTCACATAATAACAGCTTTCTGTTTACATCAGGTGTTTTCTGCAGCAGCTGAACTAAAATAAGGCATCATGTAATTAGATGATTGACTCTGTGTGTTAACTTGTATTTAGTCGAGGCCGCCAGTTAACGCACATCTCATCACCTCACAAATAGAAAGTCAGGACTCCCCGCTGATGCTGTTAATCTTGACGGGCAAAAACATCCTCACACTTTACCGGTGCATCCGCCCACCGCTTGTGCTGATTTGGCCGAGAGGCATGCCGCTTGTGTCTGCGAGAGGCTCGTTGAAATGTAGACCAGGGCATGAGAGAGCGATGACTCACTCGGTCTTGTGGTTCTTGTGGAGTATTAAGAGAAAAAAAACAGCCTCCCACCAGCCAACACAAACTCCCCCGTGTCATTCTGCGAGATAGCAAGTGCAGGCTGTGCAGCAGGTGTGTGTGTGTGAGAGTGTGTGTGTGTGTGTTGTAAAGCTTTATGACCCAGACATCAGTGTGAGTAATCCTCCCTCCTCTGTCAGACTGTAAAAGTTCAATTCAAACAGAAAAGGGAAATAAAATGAAACTTTCTTATCTTTGCGAGGACAAATTTGACTTTAAGACCTTGGAAGTGAGGACCGTTTTTTTATAAAGATGCTGCTTCTTTACTGAAACCCCAGCTGACTTGATAAAGGTTTCTCTGAAGAGCCCGAGGCACACACAGGCATATCTTGTTTTCTTGTTTTATTTTAATGCTGCTTTCATAATGTTCCTCAGTGTTTTACATGTCTTTCGAAGTCCATTACTGACACCAGTGAAAATATAAGATAACTGTAAGGTCTTGTTATGCAACAGGAGCCTTGTGGGAATATACATTTTAAATCCAGTAAGTTATATTACAAAGTACAGTTTTCAAATTAAGAACCATGTAATTGTTATTCTTAATTACTGGAATTAGAGTTAAATTACAAAAAGAAGTAAGAATTCATGATCTGTATTGGACATAATGTCTTATCAGATCTGAATTAAACAGTGTTGGTGTGTAGAGTGTAGACTGACATTTCTGTAAAGAAATATGCATCACTGCATGCACCTACAGCCCATAATATGCCTCCTCTCCTCCCCTTCATCTCTGCGGTTAACATTATTCCCGTCCTCTGTTGTCTGCGCTCGGACCTCTGTGTGATCTTTGGCTGCTAATCCTTTTAATGCCAGGTTTCACTCCACATTACTCAGACCTGCTGCTCACACACACTTATGTAACTCGGCTCTTTTGTGTGTGTGTGTTAGTGTGTGTGATAGTGTGTGTTAGTGTCAGGACCTATTCCTGAAACAGCTTACCGCTTGCTGCTGGTGGTCACTGAAGTATCTCATCAAACAGTCCAGATGTTATTTTCTGAGCAGCCTGCTACAGGTAGCATTTAGCAGCAGGAGCAGAAAGGATACCTGCTGCTTTCGTGACATGATTTAATGAATTTCTTTTCATTTTTTCAATCATTTATCAGGGTGAAGAAAGAATACAGTTGTGGGGTTTCCTTGTGCTTGTACAGATGTGATGTTTTCCTCTGTTTGTGTCTGTGCAGGATCATCTGTGTTGCTTAAAGTTTGTCGGTCAGTTCAGTAGATCTACTGTGGTGTGATGTGCGAGACGGCACGTTTCCATATATCGTGTATGCAGTGTGTTGTCTCAGCTGTATATTGTAGTGATGCACATCCAGGTTTTGCACATATCAAGACATTTCTGTGTTTTAATTGCAGAAATTTCCTAAATGCACAAATCTGACCTGATCCATCGAGATAAATTTAGTGGAATTTCAGATTTGAGAATAAAATTCTATCTGAACACACACACACACACTTCTTAATCCTTTTAAGACAAACATTTAGTTGTCTTTGCATCTGCGCTCAGCTCTCCCTGCATCCATAACTCTTTGAGACTGTACGAATGCTGAGGCGGTACATCTAGGTCGTTCTAGCTCTTGTGTCTCTGGCTGCCTCTCTCTCCCTCCTTCCCTCCCTCTGCCTCTCCCCCAGTGTGTGTGTGTGTGTGGGTGTGGGTTTAGCATAGAGCGAGGACTAAGGACTTGCTGCTGTCAGCCCAAATGCTCCAATAGCACCTCTCTCTCTTACGTATGGAGGCCAAAATGGCCACTCATCATTCCTCCCTGCCCCTCTGACTGACTCACTCAGTAGCTCTCTGTCATTCTCCATAGTCAGGGTGTGACTATGGAAAACCACTGCCAGGGCTTACTGGTAAAGTCTGCGTGCTCCCCACTATCAAACTACAGCTCAGCCAAAAGCCTTTACAATTCAACAATTCAATAGGCCTCTTTTTTCATCGCTGGGACATGCCAGGCCCCTTTTATCAACTTTTAGAGATTGCATCCCCTCCCCCCTTCCCGCCCCACGAAACACAGCAGAGGTGAGGGCAGTTCCACGTATTTAAGACATATTTTTACAAAAAGTGGAAACCAAACTGCATTTTATTTCAGTGATGCAGGTAAAGAGCTTTGGGAAGCAGAGCTTATATACATGACTGTGGAAACACCCCATGAGTCTTTCCTTGTGCTGAACAGCCTGATATCTGTTCAGCCTTTGTGTTTTATTTTAGCATATATTGACGTTTGCAGCGGTAGAAGTTCACTTTTTTTTAATAAGTAAGCTTTTGTTTAGAGCTGACCTGCACCAATAAAGGCGCTTCCTCATGGCTGCATACGTCACATCAGTATTCATATCAGATTCACTGACTGTGCCTTTGTGTATTATGTCAATATGTCTATGTGTGGACATTTCTACCTCCTCTCAGCCACATCCCATCTTATGAATCTAGTCCAGCACAGGTTTAAGTCTTAAAAGCATCCACTGAGAGTTGTGAATCACTGGAGCCTGAACCCGTCAGTGAACGAGTGCTTTTGTTTCGACCATGACCCGCCACCTGTTGAAACTCCTGCACTTTGCTGACAGAAGAGTTCATGTTGATGTCTGAGTAAGGGAGAGAGCTGTGTGTTGAAGTGGTGTTGTGCTAAAGTGAATCTTTTTACTGTCACTTTGGGTGGACCAGTCCAAGTAATCAGTGTGTCCAGTTACTACTGAGTGTGTGGTGTGGCAGCAGTCATGCTGCTGTTTCCCAAATCACGCTGGCTGACATTCAGTAGCCTAATGCTTTTCCTGAAAGTCACAAAGTAATGCTATGATTGTAAAAATGTTCATCATGCCAGCTGCTTGTGAAAGAGTACATTTCACATCAGATGGCACAGCAGCAGTCACGATGGTGTATCACAATTTTGCAGGTATGTTAGCAAATGAAAATGTGTATTTTCTGGTATTTTGCAGTTGATAAACAACAGTACAATTTTAACTAAAAATTGAGGAAGATGGAGTTTGGTGAGCTAAACTGAAGTGCTGTAAAGCCTGCTCCTATAGGACTGTCATGACCAACCCAGAAGTCAGGCGACACTGATTCACCACAGCACATGGAGTCTGTTAGGACAAGTGAAATCCCCCCGCATTGTGCTCGTCCCTTACCTGTTGTTTCTTGGCCGGCCGTCTCTAAGCCAGCGGAGGCGCTGTGAGTGCATGTTGTGTTTTCTGTCCGTGGAGGCGCTAAGCCATCTTAAAGCAGCCTTTCAACAAGAAATGACAAGATAAGACCCTGCAGCATGAGGTCTCATGTCTATCACGCAGAGGGGCTGACACAGGAAACTATATGGTGTACAAAAATGAAAGAAAGATGAAAAAAGAAGTGTGATTCATTTTGGAACTACAAACTAAACAAAAATAAGATGTTTAGTAAAAACTAAGTGTCATTTACAGTTTTAGGGGGACTTTGACCTCTCAGTGATTGGGACAAAGTTCATGTGGCAAAAAAAAACTTATTGGTCTTATTGATAATCTGTCTCCTGACCTGTGGGAGGATCTGTACTGTCTCCTCACATCCAAAATGCATTTTCAGTGAATCTACACTCTAATGTGGTCTCATTTATACACTGATAAAAACAAGATCACTCTAAAGAGACACTTAAAAAGACTGGGATTTGTGCTGGCAGAGGCCCACACTTCTGTTGTACATCCGTGTCTCAGGCTATAAAGGGCAGAGGGCTTATAGCGTAGGAGCGGGGAAATCACTGGGCCACATGCTAATCTCTGTTGATGGTTTATGTAACTCCCTGTATCACATGATCACACGTCACCACCCGCCCAGCTCCTGTCTGTACTCAGTAATTCACTCACTAGTCAGCCATTCAAACACAAATGGATGACATAGACAGGGGAAAAAATGAGGAGCTCACATATACACGGTCACCATAAGCTGGCACGCCGCCTTTGATTCCCTCTGCAGCTGCACTCACTGATGCATCTGTAGGGCGCGACCCAGATCTGCTCGCTCAGTTTAAGAAGGACGAGGGGTGTCAGAAAAAAAAACACTAAACAAAAGGAGCCCGGGGGACGCACTGCTCTGTTACTTTTGGAGTGTATATGATCCCGCTGACGGACGGCTCCATGAGAGCGCGGGGCGTACGGGTGCAGGGCCATGACGAGATGGCGATGAAGCTTTTGTTCTGGGAGCTGGAGCAGCATCTCAAAAGGTAAATTGAAGACAGGGAATCCCCCCGGGAGGCTGTACAGTGTGGCGCTGCTCGGGCCAATCACTACAGTAGCTGCACACAAAGGGCTGCACGGCTATATTGTCCTTTCCATTCAGTCATTCACAGCTTTAGGGGCAGCAGCAGCACTGAGGGATGCTTAAAGCAGATGCTGTAAACTGGTTTAGACGGCACTCATCACACTGTAAGTTATATTAAATTCAATAGCTATGGAGCAAAAATAGTGGAGGGTGCGTTAATGAATAGTAAACTATAGGAAAGTGTGGACAGAAAGATGACATACATGTGTGGTATAAATGTGCACCACTTACTCATCCATCTCAAGGGGACTGTGAGTAATTAGACCCCCAGTGTGTTTCTTTTTTTGTCACTGATTTGCTTGCCATGTTCTGCTGTTTTTCTGTTTTTATTTTTTCATACCTGCTCCATCGCCTCACGTCAGTCCATCTGCTCCATCATTTCACACGAGAGCGTAGCAACACATAAATACCTCAGTATAATTTCTGCAGCGGAGATAGAAGATGGGTCACATTGGGAGTGTTTACGTTTTTGTCTTAGGTTCCTCTGAGGTGCTGCACAGATACTACTGCCTGTATACCTGCATAGTCTAATGTGACTGAGCCCTGCAGTAACCTCTGTCTTAGTGAAATGTTCTTGTATTTGTATGAGTCAGATAATGATTCAACACCATGGTGATTATTTAGTTATGATTCAACTCCACAGTGATGTTCAGGCCTTGGTTATTGCTGGTGTTGCATTAGACTGTATTTTAATATTTTGACAATATTTTGACTCTTTTCAATGCTCTTTCTATTGTGTGTGAGGTTATTTGTTTAGTAACAGATTATGCTTGTTTAATGACATTTATGAAACACGTTTGAAAGTGATAAATTATGTAGAGATGTAGTGCATGTTTGTTTTGGTGTGTCCTCATATGTATTAAAAAAGCAGATGGAACCTGAACCAGGTCTGCTGAAGTACCTTTGGCGTTGGTCTGAGTACATTTTGGGTCATTTCTCTCTTAAGTTGCCTCACTAGGTCACTGGGCTAGTGACAGGGCCGTCAGTCAGTGTGACCTACCTCATAACACAGTCTGCAAGACTTGCAGTTAAAACTCTGCAGCGTTTGGTAGGAAATCAAGTGCATGTCCTAGTTTTCTTGTGATGCTCGCATTTCCGCTGTGCAGGACAGGAAGAGTATAGTAGGACAACTCCACTGGGGGAAAGACATTGAGCTGATATTGAGATCAATTCCATAACCAGCATTTAGTCTGTTTTGTTGATAAAGAATTGTAAAACATGAGCTTTCTTTTTTAAACTTACTAATCTGAACAAATTTTAAACATTATCAGAGTCGACCCAGCTGTTATCTAACGTGGTAAAGCGCTTCAACATTGGATTCAGTGTTTAAAAGCACAAAAATCTTGCCCTTGACCTTCAACTTATTAGCGTGTATTTTCTTGGAATATCATCTTAAGTTTTTCTCTCAACCTCTGTGTGTGGGTGTGTGTGTGTGTGTCGGATTCATTCCTCAAGAGCTGCACTCGTACCGGCTATTTGGGTCTGGATAATTAGCTGAACCCTCTTCCAGTCAAAGAAGAGACCGGAAGAGATAAGTGAGGCTTAGAGCCTTCTTGCTAAGCTCCTTGGCTCCTTGTTAAAGCGTTTGGCTGGGATCAGAGGTGAGCAGAGGCTGACATCAGTACAAATACTCAGAGGCCGCGCTTTGAGCCTGCGTTCACAGTACTGCTGCTTAATGAGCCAGGATGTGTGCTGTGATACCCAAATTAGCTTAAGCCCCCTGTTTTAAAGGTAACAAGGAACTTTTAAATTACTTTGAAGACACTCGGCCTGACCTGTGAGGTTTCAAGGCTTTAATACTTCTGATAGTTGTGACAGTGGAAGTCATTCACTCAGATTTAAAGGCTGAATTTAGGTTTGGGTTTTATTGTATTTATTCTATATTGTTGTTATCATTATGTATGATCTTACTATCGTGTTTTTTGGTGACCTGCAGTACCCTCTCTTGATTTTCTAAGCTTCACACTTTGCTTTCACTCAGTGTTTCACAGATTCACTTATTTCAGGATTTTAATGTTTGTTTTATTTTATGCTGAGGTCTGCATAGCGTGTGCACGATCAGAGGCAAGAATGTTGAGTGTGTGTGTGTGTGTGTGTGTGTGTGTGTGTACGTGTACACACGCTTTTGAGGGTTTTGGGTGTGTGTGGAATGTGTGAGAGTGGCCTTTCAGTGTGTGTACAGGGAGGTGTGTGTCTGTGGGAGGGGAGGGGGGCTTGTTTAGTGGATGTCTGTGGTTGGGGAGTTTCTTCACAGAGGAGTCGTCTTAGGTGTGTCTGCGCTGCGACTGTGTGATACTCCCCTTGTCCGGAAAGTCTTGTGAAAAGAGTTTTGGGTGTGTTGGAGGTGTGCGGTGCGTCACATTGACCTCATTGATTGGCCGTGTCCGTCCATTGTCTCTACGACGTTGGACAGATGTTGTAACCTTCTGGTAAAATGGGTGATGTATTATCCTACAAATGGTCGAGACTTGTTTTGTTTGTATGGGACGGTCCAGGCACATCTCCGAGACAAATGACTCGATAACATGCTTCTTGCACCTGATTGTGGAAGTGGTACGAAGCTGCCTGTGTGTTTCATTCAGTCAAAAGCATCTCCCTCAGCTTCAGTTAAAACAACACGAGTGTGTGAGTGAGTTTCTTAATAGACCAACAAAAATTCATGGTCGCCATGGTTGCATCTGATAGATAAAACTCAATTTTTAGATGAGATTTTGTAAGTAAATTGAATTGAAATTGTACCACCTACTACAACAGTATTATGTGTGTTCTAGTGTATATTTTCTATTTAGTTATGTATTTTATTTTTGTTCTATAATTTATATTTTAGGTCAAGATTTAGTTTTAATACTATCATTTATTTTTGTTTTATAGCTCTTTTTTTGCCGGTGTGATTTTTCTTTCTAAATATTTTTGAACATTGTTTTGAGGAGCCTGTGACTTCAGCACCCGCGACTCCTCCGTAATATTGTGTTGCACGTGACAGTAACTCCTTGAATCTTCATGTCCTGTGCACATGAGGATTTATACATGTCACATTTTCCACTGATTGAAACACATCTTCTGCAAGTTCCAGTGTCCATTATCACTCTTGACACTCTGAACGTCTATTATTTACCATTTGAGCTGAAGTAAACTCAATAATTTGAACTGAACTGTACATTTTTGAGGCTTGTTTTGATGGATTGTCTCAGTCCTGCAGTGCCATAGAGAGCCACACGAGGGCGCCGTCTGTACAGACATGACGACAGTCTGACATTGTTGTTACTGTTACTGCAGATAGTATCGATCACGTTGGCCCTTCTCAGAAACGTGTTGAAAAATAAGATGTTTGACATTTTTGTCGCGGGCGGTGTTGAATGGTGGCATTATTCTTTGAATACCTAAATACTGTCAGCCCAACCGTGCACAGTGCAGGTCTTTATACTCCTTTATTACTCCCAAAACAGGACAGATATTCTCTCTATATTCACCAAAATACCACAGTGAGCATTCACATCTTAAAACCCTTAAAATGAGAGTAAATGATGCAAAAAAACATGCCTCAAACCAATTATTCTTATTACTGAGGAAAATGGGGCACATTTCTGTGTTAATAATACACATTCACACGTTTACATTCACAAAGGGCTTGTTCTTGAATATTGTAGCTGAGAATCCTGCCCTTCCTATGAAAAACATAACTAAATCACAGTTTATATTAAATATAATCCATAAAAACAAATGATCAGCAGAGGGAATCCCCGTAAGTCTCCCCCTGGGAAGAAAAACACTTTCTTCTGAGGCAGGTAAAAAACAAAATGACATCTGTAAGGTTAAAATGGGGCACATTTCTGCCTCAATAACACACATTCACATCCACGCAGATTCTTGAGTTTCACCAGCTCAAAGTCCTGCCTTTGCTCAGCCTTTGTTTTTTATCATTATTCCTCTTTCTTCTTCCCTTCCTATCCGGTTTTCCCCGGTTTCATCCACCTCCCTCTCGGTTCCCGGAATATTTTATGCAAACAAGCGTGTCAGCTGAGCGGTGAAAGGGGCGTGTCCTGCATAAATTATATGAATGTGGCTGCGTCGGACCAATCGCTGCTCGAGGGGGGCGTGGCCTGTGTGGTTAAATTATGCAGGCTCAGTGCGGAGCTGCAGATTTCAGAGAGAGGCCACAGAGATGAGCTGACCTTGGGCTGCATGTCGGTTGGTGCCCGGGGAAGCGTGTGTTAGCGTGTGCGTGTGCGTGTATCGAAACATGACCAGAATGAACACACCGTGCTACCCCGTGGCGATGGATCTAGGCGTGTGCCAGCTCCGAAATTTCTCCATATCGTTTCTGTCGTCGCTGCTGAGCTCGGAAAGCCCGCACATAAGGCTGGACAATAGGTAAACACACACACACACACACACACCTGTGCATCTGCTGCACCGTGCGTGATGGAGGATGGAGGTGAAACCGGGCCCGGTGGTGGTTTGATAGAAATTTCCAGAGGCTTCCTGTAGCGACCCACATTTCTGCAAAAGAGAGAGAGATGGAGAGAGGCTGCACAGATTTTCAAGTGTTTTTAAGGCTTTTATTTGTCTCTTTGCTTGCAGCTCGTCCGGAGCCAGCGTTGTGGCCATAGACAACAAGATTGAACAAGCAATGGTGAGTTCATTTCTTTATTTATTCTGTCATTATGCTGCACAGACTTTTTTATCCATGTAATATGACAAAGTGTTTGTTTTATGTGTGTTCAGTAGTTTTTAGTAGGATGAAGTAATAGTGTGTGTTTTCAATAACATCTCTGGCTTTAA
Organism: Amniataba percoides; assembly: GCA_037176925.1. NCBI lineage: Eukaryota > Metazoa > Chordata > Actinopteri > Centrarchiformes > Terapontidae > Amniataba > Amniataba percoides. The sequence goes on along the minus strand of JBAJHX010000043.1, from coordinate 6,300,324 downwards.
AACTTTTGTGTCAAGTGATTGTAGAAGTAGCAATGTTCATCATCATAATGATCATTATTATTATTATTATTATTATTATTATTATTATTATTAGGGGGCACAATGCTTTTAATGTGAAAGTTGACTTAACAAAATAGGAGTCTACACCTCAAACCAAACACTGTATCCAGATTTTATTTAACTAGTCTTTTTCTTATATATTTATTATGTATTTTATAACGTGTTTTTGTGGAGTCGTGTCTCAGAAGCGGGAGCTTTTCCCAGAAAACCAAACAGGACTTTTATTTTCTGTTTCGCTTCGTCCTTGTTGTTGTGGCTGCTGCTGTTGCTAGGCAAACTTGAGGGCTCGCCGGCCCGGTTATAAATATCTCGGCCTCTGATTGGTCCGCGCTCAAAACGTGGGGCGGGTTAATGACGTAACGCTGGGAATATACTCACTCACTGATTTGATCGATTAGATTTGATTTGGCATCACTTTGAAAGATCTGTTTCCACTTAAGGCATCAGAGCATCTTTAGTTTGTTGTATTTTTGTGCATTTTATTGGTGCTTCTTTGCAGCATATACCAATTTTGTGTTTGACATTTCAATCACATATTGAACCCTACATAACTTTATAGTCCAGTAATCAAGATGTCAACAGCATTTTGTGTTATTCATATAAAACATAACTTTTTCTACGGCTGCTTCAGTGACATAATTTGTATTGTCATTTTATATGTGCAGTTTGCATTTTTTAAATCAAATGCAGAAGATTTTACCCATTTGCAATATATTAAGCACAACGTAATGTGTATTTTACTGTCATAAAAGTGTTTTTTTTTTTTCCACCTGGACCTCACATAGTTAAGACTTATACACAGTTTGGGTGCTAAAATCAAACATTTCTTTAATTTATTTCTTATAATGTAATCGAATTACTGTCATTGGTAAACATGAGCCACAAACAAAGCTTAGATGAAGTTGAGAATAGATGAGTGTTGTGTATGCATGTTCATAAACTGAATTGTGTGTGTGTGTTTGTGTGTCTCAGGACCTGGTGAAGAGCCACCTGATGTACGCGGTGCGCGAGGAGGTGGAGGTCCTGAAGGAGCAGATCAAGGAGCTGATCGAGCGTAACTCCCAGCTGGAGCAGGAAAACACCCTGCTGAAGACGCTGGCCAGCCCGGAGCAGATGGCCCAGTTCCAGGCTCAGGTCCAGACCGGCTCCCCGCCCGCCCCTCAGACGGCTGCCACGCCGGGACCACCGAGCACCGCCGCCCTCGCCCAGCCCGCCTCGCACAGCTCTGGCCCTTCGGCGTAGCCTGGTCTGCACAGACAGACGGACTGACTGACATTTTTTGTTTTGTTTTTGTTTTTTTAGCTCTGCTACAACTGCAGGGCTGAACCGTTGCCTTCTACAGCAGGAGGTTACGCTGTTAAGACAAGAATTTGCACATATTTATCTCTCAGAAGGATGCAGCCAGCGGGACGAGCGGTGCAGCGCTTGGCAGCACAGTCGGGGGTGACAATCTTAACATACTGTACGGTGGGGTCGGTCTGGAGAGGAGGATTGAATCGTCGAACGTTTGCCAAATAACCCTTGGACATATCAACTAGAATGTCTTACGAAGAAGATGCGAAACAGCTCATCGGTGGCGACAACAATACTTAACTATAGATTAAAAAAATCACTGTGCCTGTGTCTGGATTTTAAGTGATGTCGATTTTACTGATGGAGGCGGTGGGTGGGGGAGTAAGGAGGTGGAGGATTGTATTGGTTGTTACTTTTTTTTTTTTTGCTGACTGAATGATGTAAATAAAAGCAGTTCTCTCTCAAGGCAGCGTTACAGTTTGAGAGAGAAGAGGAAGAAAAAAACGCCTTCTCAGAGTGACAAATGAAGAATGTGAGCAATTATTATCATGACAAAGTCCCCATCTGGAATGGGGGAGGGGGTGGGAGGGAGTATTTTGAACAACACTTGGACGAATTGATGACGTTATTTCAACCGTGGGTTGATGGGATGATCAACAAGAAGAAAAAAAAGAAAAAAACATGGTTTCTTATGGAGATGATGATATTCTATTTCAGTATTTCACTTTCAAGCTCCTCATTTTTGCCCTTGACAAAAGCTCATCATTGCTGTCTTCTCAAACCCTGCGGTGGCATGTAATTTAAACCTTACTCGACGGGGTTGAGACGTTGGGCTAAGCTGCATTTTCTCTTTTCCTAAAACTAAAAAAGTTTGATGGGCAGAAGATGATGTATATTTCTGTATAGTGTAAGTAACCATGTAAAATAGTGAAGAGGAGGAGGAGGATGAGGAGGAGAAAAACAACAGATGCTATCTTGGTCGCACAGATTGAAGCGGGTGAGCGATGAACGTGCTGGTCTTGCCCGATCTGTGTCGTCTATTTTTAATGCTGTATTTTCAAGACTGTGGAGCGGCGGGAGTTTAGGTTATTTAACTGACAACACACAGCCAACAATATTGTCCATATCCCCTACTGCAACATTAACTCTTACTGTAAAACCATTTTCACTTTGCTCTCTCTCTTTTTATTTCTGGAGAATTGCACCTTTCTGACTTTTTTTTGTTTTGTTTTTCTTTATTTTTTGACAGTGAAGTACTTCTTCTGGATGAACAATATCTTAAAGGATAAAAAAAACGAATACAAACTCTGGAGATGTTTTTTCTTTTTCATTCTGTGTATCAGTTGTATGCTCATGTTCTGTGCATGTTTCTGCTAAAAAAAAAAACCGGTTGAAATATTGTAACATACATACCACAATTGCACTTGATAGCTGCACTTCACAACTTTCAATAAACATGCTTAAGGAAGAATAAATGCCGGGTCGCCATCTCTTTCTTCTTCTTCTTCTTCTTCTTCCTCCGTCACGGCTGCAGAGCTCGGCGGTGTCTCTCTGAGTCTCTGAGCCTTCAGGCATGTTATGTGCAGGCTCAGCTGCAGGGTGAATCCAGGTTAATGACTTCGGAGCTTCGACCGAGTGGTGTTTGGGTTGACGCTGCTGCTGCTGGGTGACCTGTTTTTTTTTTTTTGTTTTGTTTTTTTCAAATTTACATTTATTTAAGGTTAGTGAAGTTTCTGTTTCTGTTTGATAGCACTACCATTTTTTTAGCAATAATGTGCAATTAAGGTAGGGTTTTTTTTCTGGTTGCTGAGCTACACATTACTATTGAGAGTTTTTGGCAAGTTATTGGCAAAAAATTGAGCACAGTAATGCCACACAGCACTGGAAGTTTCTCTCACTCCACTGCTGTGATAAGAGCGAAACCAACATATCAAAGCTGGAAAAAACTGACTGGATTATGTCAGATTTTATACATCAGTCTGATCTCAATAAGCTTCATTCTTCAGTGTTTCAGGACGACTGTGAGAGACTCAGTTTACAAACTATAGTTAACACTCATGTTCTTGTCAAATTTGACCCAGTTTAAAGTTTTATTTATGAAAAATGTTAATCTGACCTAAGATACCATGACTTTGTCCACAAAGAGGATTTCAACACACAAAATAAATTATATTAATCTGCATAACATTTTGTGCTTTTTATTAAACTTTTCTACACTCTTGGTGTGTAGACACAGACAAACATACCAAGTGTGTGATTAAAAATGACCAGCCATTAGAAATGAATGGGGAAACTACAGTTAAACTCCAACTACAGTAAAAACCTGAGATCAAGTGCATCCTCATTTGTCAGATGAACACACACACACATTTCAACCATAATGGATCTACAAAAAAAATTGGAAGAAGGTAATGCAGACATCAACGCATACTTTGGTCTATTGGCATAAATTGTAATGTTATTGTTATTTGTTGACATTGAGCAAGTGTAGTGTTACGATAATTTCCTTTGTACACAAATAAAATCTCCCTGGTCATTTTTGACCATGAACTCAACATGAGGGTTAAAATACATGTTCTTTTTTGATAAATCACAGAGATGTACATGCTTCAGGTAAATCATTTAAAACACTGTAAGGTTATTATATCACCTGTTATCAATGTCCTCCTGGGTGTTAACACTGTTTTCTCACCTACTGCTGTTATTCTTATACCCTCTAATAAGAGGATTTGAAACCACACTGTGTGTTCACAATTCGTACCTCCTCTGACAGAGAAGGCCTTCCTCGTTTAGTACAAGCACACCTCACCACCGTGTCTGTGTGCACTGATAAACTCAGGCAGTCTAAAAAAAAAGGCAGTAAGGTAAAACGGCGCGCTTGATAAATGCTCGACATTTATTTGAAAAAAGATTCTTTTCACGTAACACAGGCAGATACTTGGACAGACAGATATGGCACATTGTCAGCAGGGATCACTGGCCACACACACACTCTCACATTATCAGTCGCTCCTTCACACACACACACACACTCACACACACACTCTCACATTATCAGTCGCTCCTTCACACACACACACACAGGTGTCAAGTGAGTGATGAGACACACATGTTCTCCAGCCGGCGTGGTTTTAGACTGTCCATAGAAAAGCTGTCAGTACCACAGACTGCAACACTGTAAACGCTGATCTTTTTTTGGGGGGGGGAGGTTGTCCCGAGGATGTTGTGTGTGTAAGGGGGGGGGTTCCCTCTCTCCGATAACTGCTGGATCCGAAGCTTTGGCGTCAGTCTCTGGGCCTCTGGACGGGGTCAGGGGTGTGCAGGTGCAGGCTAGCCAGGCTCAGTGAGGGCATGAGGAGGTGTGGGGGGGTGTGAGGAGGCGAGTCAGGACGCTCCCTCTGTATCACATCCCCATTCGGATGCTCTGGATGATCTGAAATATGGCTGAGAGCAGCAGAACAAGCCCATTAGTTTCACTTTTGATCGCCTTTCGAGTGATTTCACAACAAAAGCATGTTTCTGTGCCGCGAACAGTAAATGTTCTGAGGACATATCATGGTGCTTAATCTGACTTTTAAACATGTCAGCACAGGTGTGAATAATAAGATTAACGATGGCTGGATTCAATTTAGCTGCTTCAGTTTCGGGGTCTCTGTGTTCTGCATGTTGTCACACAGTTTTACTGGGACACTTGAACAGATCAGGGTCATAATTAATGTTATTAGCGACACCTGCGCTCGTCCCGCTGTGACAAATCAAATCGTGCACTGTGAAAAAGGACTTAAAGTCTAATTATGTTTAATAAAGTGGACACGAGGCGAGCTGTGCTGCCAACTTTTCAGGATGTGCAGCACAAAGAGCTTATTTATAAAAAAAAAAACAACACTCATGATCTTTTTTTGTTTTGTTTACAACAAATTGAATTTAATCTTTCCAGATGTATTGCAGGACATACTGTACATACTTTTGACTGGTTTCTTTGAATTTCTGTTAGTATAATCACCCACCATGTTGGCCACATTAGTTTACAACCATATGAGTGTATTCAACTCATGGATGTATTAAATGAACCACACACCATCTTTACTGCAACGAAAAATTACCTTTGGCCCAAAAAGCATCTTTTAATTGACGTCCATTGTTAAAAAAATCATTGCACTGAATATTTTTAAACCATGGAGGTTTCATCTTGGTAAAAACCTCCCAAAGGGCCACACTCAGTAAACCTGGAAGCTTGACAACACATTTGGCATCATGCACTGCGAGACGCCACTTTTGGATCCAGTTCTTATAATAGATCCATGAGTCAACCTCTGTACATCAGCTTTCCTCTGTGAGTATAAGAGGCACATACCTGATCCACACACAACGAATACAAAGAGTGCGAGCAGCCAGGGACCCACAGGATACTTCTCCTCTTGTGGTCGCTATGGAAAACACACACACACATAAAGCACATTAGCATTAATACTAATACTAAATGTGACAGATGCTGCAGAGCAAACGTGAAAACCGCTCGAACGTGTTTTCCACATTTCAGCAAAGATGACGCGGTGACGTTGCTCATCAAAACAACAACATTTGCGGTTGCGCCGGACAAACTCGGGCGTCTAATTGCACGCTGGAAGATGCTGAGCCGGCAGCTTTTCAGAGATGAGTGGAGTCGTCAGTCAACACCTGATGTGTCCATCGACTGCTGGGCGGCATCACGTTCGGACATGTTGGGTGTTCGTCTGCTGTTGGCTGGTTTATCTTGTTACAGAGAGTGAAAACAGAGACACTTCGATACCTGACCGACTGTTTAAACTCCATCTGAAGACAGAGGAGGGGCAACAAACAAGCGAAAGGTCACCACAGACTCGAGAAGAAGAAACGTGACTGGACTCAAGTCTTTCAGAAAAAATACTGTATTATAATGTAATTATAATCCCTCACTGTAAATCTAATTATAATGTGTACTTCACTGTGCATATATGTGTTGGTGGGCTTAAGAGAGAAATATTAAAGAAGCTTCATAAAAAAAAAAACAGTTTTGTTTAAAAGAAGAAAAAAATATGCATGTGTTTGCTGGCACAGCTGAGATTAGAGAAGCGTTAATGAGTTTATTTGTTATCAATTAGTCTGTCGATTTTAATCACTGGATGAATAAATCAATCAGATTGGGATCATTGAGTTGACAGCGAGAGTTTCAAGCGAGCCCATTAAAGCCCCACTGAATCAATCCTCCACAGAGAAAACAGCATCAAGGTGCACACATAAAAACAGAAAGAGATAAACGGGGGGAAAAAACTATTTGTCTGCATCAAACATCCTTCAGCTTTCCTTTCTTCACCTTGAAGATCGTGAGGGCGGCGGCTAAAGTGGACACAGCGCGGTGAGTTTGTTTTGTCAACTTGTTGTTTCCAAGGTCAAGAAAAAACTTTGGAGCTCAACTTTCAGGCAGAGAAGGTGTGGTATGAAAAAAGCAATCATATGCTCTCTGTGTTCATCATTGTTTCTCAGAGCCTGAGTTGACGTCTTCACTTTCTCTAAAACCCAAAGGTAGTAAGTTTGCTGTCTCATGAATACTTTATAAAAGGAAACTTTTAAATCTGCACATCTGAAAGGCTTTAGGAGTTTTTTGGAATTTTTACTTTAAAAAATGGTCAAAACAATGTCTGGTTATTAGAATAGTTTCTCTCTGTGGACCATCTGTCAAATTCACACAACACATTCCCTCCTCTTGTTTCCATAGTTGTTAAAATTATTATTTCATATTCGTCCAAACACTAACGTCATGTCTGTGCAGCTGTAAAGAATTCAGCTGAATAAAGGAGCTTAAAACTCACACTGGTCACTCACTGTTTGACATGATGAGTGATAAGATGCACTCCATCTTCTTCATGATCATCACTACCACCATCATCGTCATCATCATCATCATCACCAACACAGCCATCAACATCACTGTCTTCATTATGACCACATCACCACCTTCATCATCTTCATCATGATCACCACCACCACCCTCCTCCTCATCTTCATCATCACAACAACCATCATCATCACCATCATCATAATCACCTCAATTATTATCACCTCCACATTATCATCATCATCATCATCACCTCCATCATCATCATCATCATCATCATCATCATCACCACCTTCATCATCTTCATCATCATCATCATCATCATCATCATCACCACCTTCATCATCTTCATCATCATCATCACCACCTCCATCATCATCATCACCTTCATCATCATCATCACCATCTTCATCATCATCATCATCATCATCACCTTCATCATCATCATCATCACCACCTCCATCTCTCTGCAGTCAGTCTGTCTGTCTGTTTTCACGTCACGCTGTCACTGAGCGGCTCACCAGCGTCTTGGCCACGTTTCCTCTCTGCGTGATGTTCTTGCTGTGTTTCTCGTTGGCCATGCGGATCCTCTGCTTGGCCACCATCTTCCGGAGCGACGGGAGGACGCGGGGCGGATCGGGGCTCTGCTGTTTTCTGGAGCTGCGGGCTGTCGACAGCACCCCTGCATCAAGCTGGGGACCTCTGACACGACGAGGCCGGAGACGCTCTCACGGCGCCTCCAAAATACGAGCCTGGGACAGGAGCCGGGAGAGGCTGGAGTCTTTATGAGGAGGTGTGAAGAGGCTTTGCGGGGGTTAAAAACATGGACAAGGTGATGCTGTATGTATCATATCATTTTTATTTTTCTATTATGAGGTTTTAGAAAGTTATTCAACATAAAAGTGTTTGTCCGGGCTTTTATTTTGAAGGTTGACACAGGAATATACATGCTTCACTTCAGGTGTCTTCACGCGGCTCCTCTTTGCACCTGAAAGATCAACAATCTGATCAATAATGGATTTGAATTGATCACATTTGGTGAAGGGGAAACATGAGAACAAATTAAACCTTTGTGTGTCTGTTTCATATTTAATAAAGTGAAACAACAACACTGAAGTCTGCAGGAATATTAGAAATCACTGATGTAATTGGCCCCTGTGGGAAATTCATTTTACAGCAGCACAAGACTGAGATGTTTTAAATTTATTAAATGAAACAGATCAAGTGAACAACTGACAAGCCAGATACGTTTATAGATGAACAGTGCACATATTTGTCCATCATGAACATAATAAAATAATCCAGAGCTGCAGCTCAAATATAGGAATATTGTAATGAAACCAAATGGAGACAAGAGATAATAATAATAATTAAACAATAAATAAATAAATAAATAAATAGATAGATAAAAATACTTTCTTCTTTAAATGACTTGTCCTCTTCACGAGTTAATATTAATGATAATATTTGTGATTTTCAGGAAGTGGAGCTAAATTGTGTGTCAGAGTTAAAGTTAACTCTAAAGTTAGTTGTGTGTATTCATTCATCATATTGTGTTTGTGTTATCTGGCACAGATAACGATTAGATTATTAGTTTGGATTTGCATGTTGATTTGTGATCTATTATGACATACGTTCACATAAAGAGGATGAATTACACTGCGACAAGGAGGGGAGATCAAAATATTGTAGTAAAGTGACAATAGTAGAAAGAACAATAATAATAATAAACATCAGAGGCTCCCAAACTCAGTGTGAGTTGTTTCTGAGATAAACACTCTACGGCAGTCTGATCCTGCTTTTATTGCTTTGTGAAGGTTGTACTGTTCAGCAACACAAACTGCAGCCTCCAAAATGACCATGAAGTGAAATCAACATCTCTCCAAGCCAAACCCTCAAACACAAAAAAGGAGTCCAAGTAGGAAACTCTAATAAATAAATGAAATAATTTGGCCATGCAAGATCTTTTAAAGTCAGCACGATGAGCTGCCACTGTTATTTTCACATCCACTCCGAATATGTTGTCCTCATAAAAACAAAACAAAAAGGACCAAATATACATTTTAACCTCGGCCTAACACGGCGGATGACAAACTCCTGATGAATCAGTTACAGCTGACTTACATCACTCGCTCCATCTGACAAGACGAGCGAAAGAGAGAAAGGAGGGCAGAGAGGGAGAGGGAGAGCAGGGGTTGCCTAGCAACTGCATCAAAGGTTTTGCTTGGGGAGGGAAACACACACACACACACACAAACTCAACACCAAGAGAGGAGGAGACGGTCCACACAGACGGTTCATAATCAAGTGTGGATTGATGAAAGTGTCACACTGCCATCAGATACAGTTACTGACTGTTTGCACTGAAGAGATCCATTAAACATGAAATAACACACCAGGCTTCATCACCAGGTCATCTATCTATCTATCTATCTATCTATCTATCTATCTATCTATCTATCTATCTGTCTGTCTGTCTGTCTATCTATCTA
>JBAJHX010000043.1:6267929-6280406 GCA_037176925.1 Amniataba percoides | reverse complement strand
TCCTGTTTGAGATGAAAAAGTAGATTTGTGGTGAAGCTGAGTTGCGTGACTTGTCTTGCTTAACGAACACTGACGGGGGGCAAACTGAGTGAGGAAAGTGAGTGAGAGTTTGAATTTGTTGTGTTATAATCAACCTGAGCTGTCACACACTGAACAGAAGAAACAGATGCAAAAGACACCTGTGGGTCGGAGGAAACACACACACACACACACACACACACACACACACACACAAAACACTGAAACAATCAAATCTGCATGAATAAGGTCTCCAGAAACACCAAATATGGGACTCAGAAGTTTACAGTACTTATCAGTGAGATGCATCTTTAACATGGATTTCACTGAAAATGTTGTTGTGTGTGAGTGTGTGTGTGAGCAAAAACATTCATCATCTGGTTGTGAAAGAGGACCTCCACGAGCGATGTGAGCATGTTGGCCCCACAGTTTTGTTTCCAAGGATGACGTGAGAAAGAGCTTCTCATCAGGCCTCTGCACGACAGGATGAGTCACGCATCATTAATTTACACGGGGCAGGACGCTCCGCACGTTCTTGGAAATGCTTGTTTCGTGGAAATATAAGGACTCACCCTGCAGAAGTTCACGGGCTGGATGCAGAGCTGTACCTTTTATAAACAGATGAGAGGAAAAAAAGTGTAGAGCGAAGAGTTTTTTTTCAGAGGCTTTGCACAGTTCACCTGTGAAGAATGAAGAGCACAGTACAGTGTGTGTGCAGCAAAAGAAAAAACATCCAGGTGTTCGATCCTCAGCATGACAAAACAAACCACAAGAAAAGGACTCATTTTGCAGAGCTGCCCATTTCACAAAAATATACTAATATAATCATCACCTATTTGTTTATTATATTTTGTGTTATTCATACAATGAGAGACAAAAATAATGAAATAAATGTAGTGTAGTAAAAAGAGCTTTATTCAGTTAGAAATATAAAGTAGCAGAAAATGGAAATACTCAAAATTGTACTTGAACTATAATAAATGTACTCAGTCACTTTCTGCCATTGTATATTGACTTTGTAAGAGAATCAAGAAGTGCAGCAGTGCAGTTTCTTCTTCACTCCAAGTTTTTAAGAAAGTCCATTTGAAAAAGAATTCATCCTCCATTCTTTCACATTAAGACTCTGTTATCAGCCACTTGTTTCAATGAGGCTGCGGTGTCAAACGTTTGCAGGTTTCCAGTGTTGTTTCTCAGAGAAGGATGACTCAGCAGCCAGGTAGCCAGCTGCACCACGTCAAACAGCTCCCCGTCATCCCTGCAGTCACTGTACAGACTTTAAAAAGAGAAAAGGAAAGTGGTGGGGAAAGAAAAACACTTCATTTATTTGTCTTTCTTTTTCATATTTTCTATTGTTCTCCTCTTCAAAATGTCAACATATAATCAAGTTTTTGTGGTTTAAAGTCTCCACAAGTGTCATGTCCTGAGCTAAATTTATGTCGGCGTCACAGACTGACTTCCTGGACAGCAGCGGAGACGTCGGTCAGTCAGGTGAAGGTGTTCAGGCCGAAAATAAAACAGTGTTTCGTGTCTAATGGTGCATTCAGATGGAAAGACAAAGGTTGCACGAATGCCTCCATACTCACAGTTTACTGACAACATGACATGTTGTCACAGTAAACTGCAACATCAGTTTTGCCCTGCCGTATTTTACTTTACCTGTCGGCTCCCGCAGAGACTCGAAACCTGCCTGAAATTCAGAAGATAATCACAGTTTGGGTGCTTTTTTTTGCTTAACTGCAGCATCATTATGTGGCACTGTAACTGTGAGCAGGTGTGTTTAACGAAGCTCTGAACTGATTATTAGCTGCTTTGAGACCAGTGTGCATTTTTTAAGTCAACTAGTTAAATTATTGGTTTAACTAGTTGACTTAAAAATGCTCTCTTAATGATGATGATTTGTTTGGACACTTTTGATCCCCTTTTTAATCTTTTTGACAAAGCTCATAAAAAAAAGTTGAAATAAAAGCATTGAAATACATAAAAGTTAATAAAATGTCATTATTTTATTCTTGGAAACAGATGCCTGTGTGTCTATTAAGGTTCATGCATCCTGGTATCTGCTGTCACAGGTGTAAATGTTCCTGATTCAACAATGTCGCCACGAAGCTTTCAACATTTTTATACAGATTGTATGAAAAAAAATCTTATAAATTCTTAGCCACTCTTGAGATGTCGACAATTTGACCTAAACAGCTGAAAGACATGAAACTCTAAACTCTGAGCAGAGATATGTCCTTCCCATTACAGTAACAACCACCATCCCACCTGCACACACACACACACACACACACATACACACACACACACACACACACACACACACACACACAGCTCTCAGGCAAAGCTTGTGTGACGTTTAGACTGCTGCTTCGGTTTCACCTGAGCAGACAAAGAGCCTTTGTGGCTGCAGACTGTCATGTAGGTGACACCACCGTGTGTGTGTGTGTGTGTGTGTCTGTGTGTGCGTGTGTGTCCTCTGGGACTGATACACAACACCTCAAATGATAACTGAAAATAGCAGTGACGAGTTTGTGGTGTGAGAACGGCTAATTAATGCACACTGACCAGCTGACGAGTCCGTCTTTGTGTCTCATCACAAAGACTGACAAGAACACACACACAGACACACACACACACACACACACACACACACACACACACACACACACACACACATCAGCAGAAATATCTAAATAACTAACCAACAGAATAAACCGATAATTAAAAAAATCATTACGATAGCAGAAGAATCTGAATATTAAACAAACATTTAATTTTAGTGTGGTTATTTCTCAAGTCTGTTTACTTGTGTGCTCTTATTCTTGAGACTGATTTCAATAAACTGTACTTTTCTAGTGAACCGGAGGCCTCCAGATACTGAGCTTCATAAACATTTTATTTTAAATGTTTTTCATTCACTTTGTCTCTGTTTCTCCTCCACTGGCTGTCTTGCCGGACTGGTGGTGTGTACGCCGCACAAATTTAATTCCAAAGTCTGTAACATTAAATGAAATTGCCGTCACTAATCTAAACTCGATTTCTGTTCACCTGCAACATTTTGTTCCTTTGCAACGTCACGCTGTGCTGCAGAGAGAAGTCACAGGCGGGTCACGGAGGTGCTCAGTTTGACGTACAAAGTGCATGTGTGTCCCGCCTCACGCTTCAAATCAGTGTCTCATTTTTACACGTAACAAAGCCCATATCTTTGTCTTAAATATAGACAAGACATTTGAGTTGCATAGAAGAAAAATGTTTGACTTTAGCTGCCAAGAGTGGGGAAAATGCATTTGAGCTCACAGTTTTCACTTGTCCCAGGAAATGTCTCATCGATCAATCATTGTGAAGTTTTCTGCAGACAATCACACCCCCACTTCATGATGAATTCAAATAACTTTAGTGATCCATAAACTTCTCATAGGGCTCCATTATCAGCGCTTTGCTTGCAGCCTGCAAAACCAGGGACTTTCCCATCAGCCTCGGCAGCACAGTTTCTCAGTATTGTTGATCTGAAGCCTTAAACTTCTCTCTTTAGGTGTTTAATTGAATTGTTTCCTGGTGCTACATTTGATGGCAAAGCTTGAATGTACTGTCCGTGATGTAATCAATTTTGGAGGACGCTAACGCTACTGGGAAAAGTGGCGTCATTTGGCGATGTGGTCATGATGCTTCAGTTACCTGCAGTTTATTTCACAAGGCCCACAGTAATTAGATTTGCAGTGAAATCCAATTTGTTTTTCTTTGACGTCAAAGCGCTCACATCATGTGCATTTTATGTGCATCGGCTTAGGTGGAGGTCAGCACAGGAAAATGCGTTTTCAGTGTTAAAAGAGTTTTTATTTTGACCATTTCCACGCATGTCACATGTATGCAGTCTGAAATAACCTTTATTAAACATCCAACACATTATAGGGCCAGAGCAAACAGGTCACACACACACAAATACTCTATTTAGGGTCTGTGTGCAGATAAATTCCTTTTCACAAGCCCAAACCAACAAGCCTGCAGACCACTTTCAAATATACCGTCACATATACGATCCACAGGATGTGTACACAGAAATACAAGATTAATGCTGATGTTTGCACAAGGCTCCGACTAAAAAACGTGACATTCCACCAAGTGCATTCATACCAAGTGCAACAGGATTCAGGTGCGAAAACTGAGCTGATCTAACATGTTGGTGAAGGCCGAGAGCTTTGCAGCGCAGAAATGTCAGTTTTCAGTTCAGGTTATGTTTGGCAGCCACCCAGACTATTGACTGTTTCCACCCAGATGGAAAAAGTTGCATGAAGTGTCCTTACAGCAAACATCCTCCCATCTTTGTGACTAAAACAAACTGAGTGTATTTGTGTGTATATATATCAGTCTATATTGAATGGCAAAGACTTTAACCCTCATTTTTTACAATGGAACTGTGTTAGAAAGGACAGCTATGGACTAGAGGCGATCTACGACGACCAATAACATTTCCAACAAACATATGGGCATAGGGGTATTAGTTGGGCGTGACTATCCTTTAACACCCACAAACAGGCCATTAAGCTCACGACACGCTGACTTTTCCACCTGAGCAGCACGTTGTAAGGAGAAGAGAGGAGAGAGGGGCTCAGTATGTTTGAAAGAAAGTAGGTTAAACGACTTTGTTAGATGTCAAGAGTGCTTCGAATGGCCACGCTCGAAGTCACAGTCAGATAGCCCAAGGGGCTAAATCTAATCCAGAAATGACAAGCGTGAGGTCCACTCGTGCTGCGGATCACATTGTTTTTCTCGAAGAACATCCTTGTCTATTTCAATCTCTCTGCTGTAATTTGACAGCAGCTGAAATACCAAAGAACAGTGAGATAAGTGCTTTAAAACCAACCTACTTAAATATGAGTATGTTTAAATGGGGTCACTGTACATAGCGTGCTTATTGAGTCTGCAGCCCTCTCTATATAATTCATTGTCATTAATGCTCTTATGCATAATCAAACGACATCAGTTGTTCCAGCACCATGTGTCAGAGTGGAAAAATAATTCATAAGTTATATTGCTCTGAAAAGGGCATTTTGATATATGAAAAGTATCAAAAGACTCATAAGGGTTAAAAAAAAATCTGCAAAAACTGACAAATGAAGGGATTTTTAGCCTTTAAAAAAACCTGTGTGTTTCTACTGAAGCTAAATGGAAAAATGGATTTATAACCTGCAAAATGAACAGGAGTAACCTCAGAGCAGCTTTGGTTTAAAATATGCTGGCGTTATGCTTATTTACCTGAAGGTGCACATTCTGGCACGTGAGTTCAGTAGAAAGAAAAAAACAACCTTTTAGTTTATGTCTCCTACACGTCGTTAATCTGCAGTGAGAGGTAATGTGTTTACTGATGAGTGATGGCAGAGTTATGCACTGAAGGACCGATGGCTTGGCCGGGCCGGCATAACGACCATGCCAACATTTAGTCACGGCAGGTAACTGGGTCAATGACCCATAATCCCCCCCGTGTCCTCCTTCGACCCCCTCCTCCATTCAGTCTGTGCTACAGGATCAGGAGAGGAGGAATAAGTCTCTCTTTGTGCAGCAACAACAGTTCGGTGCTTCGGCTGCTGAGGTTTTTTTTCCTATCTTGTTTTCTTTGCCTCCTTTTGAACAAATTTCCTCCACTTTCAAACCTCTCTGTCCTTCATGAAATCAGAAATCTTCCAGCACTTTAACATCTGCTGACATTTCTAACTGCAAATGTGCAGATGTTTATATTAGACTTTTTCACCCTAGAGGTTTTTTCAGCCCCAATCCAGGGATTAGCCATTGCCGGATTACAGTAACACCTGGTTTTTAATCTTTCAGTTAAATAAACACACACACACATCACACACTCCTCTCTTGGCATCTCGCTAATAGGAGGATTTTCTGCAAGAGGAGTAAGAAGGTTAACGTGATGAGACTCGATATCTCTTTCTTGCTTCTCCTCTCACTTTGTATTCTCTCCCGCGCTCCCCCCGTCTGTCTTGCTTCCTCCTCACTTTCCCTCATCCTCTCTGCAGACACACAGCTGAGATGTGGGCAAACCACCAAAGTGTGTGTGTGTGTGTGAGTTAGAAGCTGTGCCAACCTGAACCTGCTGACCTGCAGCTCTCTCCCTCTGCAGATGATTCGGACGTCAGCGCTCACTGTGTGCTGCAGCCAGAAAGACCAACAGGTCTATTTGTTTTACTAGGACACCTTTATATTTGATTTCCTCTGGCATGAGAAATAAAACCTGAATGGTATGACAGGACATCCATGTGTTTCAGCCAGTTGTAAGATGGAGTAAAACAACATCAGGAAATCGTACCTAACGTACAAACCACTGTAGAGGCTGACTCCCGCGTTTGCATCCGGTATCTGTTGTTTTCATTTCACCATTTCACTGTTTATAGTTCACAGCATCCAACACAAGGTCACTTCAGTTCAGCCTCCAGTGAAGACAGTCTAATTCAATTTTCATTTAATTTCATTTTACGATTGTTCCAGCTGGGAAATCTGTTGTGGAGTCAGACAATAAAGTCAATTCATACTGTGCTTTCAGATAAATGACTCATAAGTTTACCTTTTAAAAGTAGGTAATGAGAATTAACCACAAAATTAGTCCACAACATTTTAGAGGTATAAACAATATTTTTTAACGTCATGGATCTCATTCAGCTGGTAAATAAACAACAAGAGGGCAAATTAACAAATGAATTAACAAAGACACAAAAATAGCTATTTGCATGAATTTAACAGCTGATATATTCTTCTCTTACAGTTTAATCTAAAGTGAATGTTAATGAGTTAATGATTATTAAGTTACGTAGAAGACTTTAACACTATGTCATATTGATTTTGAACTGAGAGCGTTTGTGTGACTTTCAGAGATGTTTCTCTCTCTCTCTCACCAACCTCGGAGTTGAAAGACACCACCAGTTTGATTTTAGCTTCGCCTTCACTCCTGAAGGTCGTCCATGCTGCCTGTTTTCACGCATACTAAAAACAGCTTCCACTGCCTCTTTTCCTTCAGTCTTTCCAAAACAAAAGCCAGCAGCTTTGATATTTTTGAAACAGTCTTTGCTTCCAGTGTTTTCCCTCAACAACCTCCAGCTATTACACATGGTTACAGGTGGAAAGAGGCTGAAAAGAGGGAAGCGATGTAGAAATACGAAATAAAATGTCAGATGAGCATCAGTGAAAGTTCTTGTGAAGATTTGCTGCCGTTATTTGTCTGTTTTGTGAGCAAGTAACATTTGTGAGTGTGTGTTTGTATCACAGGAACATCACGAGATTTGGAACAGTTATCATTATTGAGACGCAGCAGATTCACTTCCAGTCGAGTCAAACAGAGACGTACTCTTTCTATAATCGATGTGAGGAGGCTTCCTCAGTGATAAGAGCGATGTGTTGAGATGTGACAGAAAAAAAAATACAGCATCAGCATCGAACTCAATGTTCTCTCACCGGGCAGTTTAATCAAATCAAAGCTGCAGCACCCAAGACCCAGAAACTCCAGGCCTAAAATGTGCTGTGTCAGATTAAATTCACTTATATATACTGACACCGGACTGATGTAAATATACTGATAGAGCCTCGGCGGTCACCAGAGATACGGTTACACACACAACATCATCCAGTGAGTAACGACTGCATTACTTAATGATGGAAAAGATGCCTGCTCTGGTTACTACACAGGTGCTGAACCATGACATAAGGTCACACACACACACACACACACACACACACACACACACACACACATAAACACACACACACACACACACACACACACACACACACACACACACACATAAACACACACACACACACACACACACACTGGAGGGTTTGGTGACATCAACTGTAAGAAGAGTAGATCTGAAGCATCTGCGGTCTGACGGTTATTCATACAGACAGAAACATTACACATGCCTCTGATGGTTGCTGGGTGTCATATTAAAGCTTCTAAATTGGATATTTCAGTGTGTAATATTTATTTTGAGGTACTAACATTTTTTTGGGTTTTGGTTTGTTTGTAAGTGGGGATGTAGCTCAGTGGTAGAGCGTGTGCTTTGCATGTACAAGGTCCTGGGATCAATCCCCAGCATCTCCAGTTGTTTGTCTCCACAGTGACAAGCCGCTTGATTGAAAGCACCTGCTCAGGTCTTTAGACACCATGTCTGCACTTGGACTTATCCATCAGCAAAGATTTGTGCCAGTTGCTTTTGATATATATGCCATGCTTAACTTTTTTCTCAGGTCTATTATTTGTATTTTAGTTCTTCAATTCAGTTGTCATGTACCGGTAACCTAGAAAACCTGCAGAAACTGAGCGGTTTTAGTCATCAGCTGCTACTGGAGCCCTACTAATCGCTGCCAGCTGCACAGGTAAGGTGTGTTTTTTGAATTGTTGTAGCTGTGTGTAATAATCTGTTTGTCATAACACAATGTCACACTGAACATTTACATAAGAACTTGACTTGACCTGCATTAATCAGTGTGTGTCAGCAGTGTGTGTAAAGTGAAGCAGAGCAGCTTATAGGAACCATGGAGAGTTATCAGCTGACTGTGAAGGCCTGTGAAGACTTTTTTTTGCCTCTTTTATATGATAGTTTTGGTTTTAGAGTGCCAAATATACGTAAGACTAATATTAACCTGATTTATATTATTGTCTTTCTATTTAATAAGGTGACAACATATCAGGGCTTCATGTCTGCCATGTAGTGACCAAAAATTAACTAAGGCAGATGAAAATTTTATGATGCTGATTGATTTATTACATTGATTGGTCTGTTTATGGGTATCTGAATAACTCCTGCCTGAAGCTGTGAAATGTGCTGCTGATCCAAGCTCAGGAAGAATATCCAGAAGCTCCATTGAAGCAGATGGGTGGATGGTTATGTCAAAGATACCTCAGTGATGGCTGCTAGTAATCTTTGTTCTTCGTGCATATTTTTCTAACATCCATCCCTGCTGTCCCTCGCCTCTCTAGATGCGGTGCCACTGCAGAGCATCGCTGTGCTCCAGTCTAATGACAGCAAAGGGCTCCCTCCTGTGTCCACTGTGTGCCACTACCCAACCCACAGCATCTTCACTGAGCTGGGGAGCAGCCGTGTCACTTCAGCATAAATTTGACCTCTTTAAGGGGTTTTTCAGGCAGAAGGAACAGAGAGGAAATGTAGGGAAATTTCGTGGACGAAAAGTTCACACAGGACGAAAGCAGAGGGAGCAGAAGGAAACGTAACGAGGGACAGGAAGTGAAATGTTAGAAAACAACAAGGTGAGCCAAACCATCATCTCCAACGTGACTGATAACCTTTAATAGCAAACACTGACCTCTGAATACACAGCTATTAATCATGTTTTATCCACAGTAAGTTTACACAAAGGCAAATAAGAAGTTCATGTAATTTCAAGAGTCTTTTAAAAGGGATAAATACATTAATCCATCTTTAGCTGTGTATTTTATCAAAGTATGTTGACATTACAACGGAGTTGCTTGGGATTGAATACAGTTTATGAATCTCTCATTCCACCACATCCCAAAGCTTCTGTCACTGATGGACAGTTATAAGTTGCTTATATTATTATTAAAGAAAGATGACACTGATAGTGGAGATGCTGGGGATTGATCCCAGGACCTTGTACATGCAAAGCACACGCTCTACCACTGAGCTACATCCCCTCATCTGTGAAGCCTCTTACACCAAAAGATATTTCACCTAAAGATGCTCAATCAAACAAAACAAGCAGCTGGAGTTCTTGATTGTCTCACAAACAAGCAAAGGAGACACACTGGAGATGCTGGGGATTGATCCCAGGACCTTGTACATGCAAAGCACACGCTCTACCACTGAGCTACATCCCCTTTCTTAATTGCTCTTCACTTTATTTACTATAAAAACTCACTTTAAATAGTTTAATAGCTCTTTATATGAATACAGTGAGACAGGTGTGAATATTATTTCTTATAGTCAAGGCCTGAGTGGGAGATGTTGGGGATTGATCCAAAGCACGCTCGATGAAATTTTCAGACTCAGAATAATAATTTTCAGATTCAAAAATACCAAACAGTGAAGCCCTCGCTGTATTTGTGTGCGAGGAATGTGGTACATTGTTTGCTGTGCAAGGTCCTGAGTGCAGCATCTTCAACACTTCAACTTTCTTTAACAGCATACACAGCTGACTGTTGTTACTATATTTTTATAGAGGAGCATTTCATGCAACATTATAAACACAGTCAGTGGCAACTTTATTAAGTACATCTGCTTGTTAATGGAAATGTGTAATCAATCAAGTAGCCTTCAGTCTAAAGGCTGAATGATCAATGGGCACATAAGGCGGTGTTGTCAGCAGCAGTGTGTGCTTTGCATTTATAAGGTCCTGCAATCAATTGCCAGCATCTCCAGGGAATCATGCACACCCTTATTTAGGAGAAAATCATTCTTATGTTGCAGTGATGCAATGACTCTGCTCAAACAGTGAATCTGCGACTAGTCAGTGTTTATCTTTGACTGATACTGAAGTCCTCTTGTTTGTCCACCATTTAGGTCTGAATCTCTTCATCTCTCATGCCCACCAGTTTGTGACTTCAGGCAACATTTGGTTTACTGTGAGACAATCATAAAGGCTAGTTCTGAGTTGGTATCTTTAAGTGGACCTTTTTTTCATCCAGGTTTAAAAACATAAACACTGACTGACCTATCTAGAATCTCAAAGTTTGATGCTCATGTAGATTATGAAACCATTAAGGGTTAACAACGTAGGTGAGCTAAAAGCCAGAGTTCATGGACTCGTGGGTCATCAACACAGCTCTTAATTAATCACATTTAATAATATACACACCTGTTGCTCATTGTGTTCATATACAGAGACATTGCACACTCTTTAAAGTGTGTGTGTGTTTTTCAGTTGCATGTCCAATTTTTCTTTCTTATTAGTTTAAGAATAAATAAAAACAGGTGAATGTGCTGCTAAAATTTGTGGAATAATTATAAAGAGATGCTGGACACCTTTGAAAATATATTTTATGTAATTTATTAGATAAAGGAGTAAGTGGTTGCTTAAAAGGGGATGTAGCTCAGTGGTAGAGCGTGTGCTTTGCATGTACAAGGTCCTTGGATCAATCCCCAGCATCTCCAATGTAGCCTGTGCTTCCCTTTAACAACATATAGATCATAACTCAAAAAGGGACCTTTGACATGTGGTGGAACAACAGATTCCCAGAAAGTATTTGATCCCCAACATTTCCAATGTAACGTCACCATACTTTGAGAATATACTCAGCTAACTGTACAGTTGTGATTGCACACAGACTAAACGTTAAATTGAGATGCAAGTTTGAGTACGTGCTGAATGACGTACACATACACCACACATGCAATAATGGAATACTGATGCAGAACTTTACCAGAACTTTAGCTGTACTTCTTCTGCTGTGCCGCACTTTGTGTGATACTGATTACTTCATATTCAAAATTTACTAAATGTTTTGACTTCAAGAATGTTTGTTTGAGCAACAGTTCAGCACTGAGATTATTTTTCCAGTCAGATAATCAGATGTCTGATATCCATTTATTTATCAGTGTGTATGTGCTCAGATTGTGTTTGTGAGACAATTCAGGCTTTGAGTGAGCATCTTCACATGTGACTTGTTTTGGTGGAAGAGTCTTTAAAAACTGTGCAAGGGGATGTAGCTCAGTGGTAGAGCGTGTGCTTCGCATGTACAAGGTCCTGGGATCAATCCCCAGCATCTCCATTTAGTGCTCGATTATGAAGTTGCATGAATGATCTCACCTGTTAGAGCTGGAGTCATTAAACAGTAAAATGTATCTTGGAAGTTTTTTGTGAGCTTTGCATGTACAAGGTCCAGGGATCAATCAACGCATATGCAACAAACTCATCCTAAAGCGAAGCCCTTTTGCTCATTGGTAAAGCACGAGCTCTCCAACACAACAAGCCTCTGAATTACTTGATAAAAAGAACTTTTTGGGATAGTGGACTAAAGTCTGTAGACTCCAGGTTTGCTGGCCAGAGGAAAGGACTGCCCACATTTAAGATCTGCTGTTGGGCTTTTTATCCAGCCAGAGCAGCAGCCTGTGTCAGTTGTGTTCTTCATACTTTAATTTTAGATTCATTTATTTCAATTTTAGGTCTACATTTAGTCAATTGTCATTTAACTTAAAACCAGGGATCAATCCCAACTAACTGATCCTATAACAAAGTACTTTTGAAACATGGATCCAAATATGCTGGTTGGTTCAACGCCCTGCATCTCAAGTGTTTCCAACCAGCACATTTAGACATGCAAAGCTACTGCTGAGCTGCATCATTTATTCACTCCCTCTGAATTTGATTTAACTCACTGAGTTTGCTATTTGCTAGCAATTAATAAAGATGGAGATGCTGGGGATTGATCCCAGGACCTTGTACATGCAAAGCACACGCTCTACCACTGAGCTACATCCCCTGCTG
>JBAJHX010000043.1:6249333-6263419 GCA_037176925.1 Amniataba percoides | reverse complement strand
GTTGGAGATGCTGGGGATTGATCCCAGGACCTTGTACATGCGAAGCACACGCTCTACCACTGAGCTACATCCCCTGTTTGTTGTGTTTCAGGTGGAAAAGGAATATCCCATAACACCTCAAAACACTGGCCTAAAGTTAGAAATTCTTGTCTATTCATTGGACAGGAATTGGTGTGCATCATACATTAATATGCAAGATAAATAACTGTGTGTAACTTGGTCTGATGCTGCAACACCTCAAGCTCATGTCTTCAGGGTCTGACTGTCTCAGGTGTTTAGCATCAGGAACTCCAAGAATTCAATCTCCTTTGTCTAAGCATCAGGATTTTCTTTATTTGTTATGATGAGTCTTTTTGTTGTTCAGTTTGTGATTACCCATTTTTGATAAATTGCTTGGTAACTTTTGCTCTCAAACAGGATCAATTGGTGTCAGTTTTCAAAGAAACGCACAGTGGAGATGCTGGGGATTGAGCCCAGGACCTTGTACATGCAAAGCACACGCTCTACCACTGAGCTACATCCCCTGTTTAGTGCCTGTTTAGTGTATATCATGAAGTCATCAGTCATCAACTAAAGAAATAACAGAAATAATATTCACCAGGAGACATTTCCACATTTACACCACATTTATTGCCCTTTTTTATGAGTAAACACTCTTTTTATTTACCATCCCAATGCATTTTTTTCCATCCAAACGATATTCTTTCTACAAATGTATGAAGTTACAAAAATATAGACTTAGTTAGAAAAATATTAAACTCAAGTCATCAATTCAGTCGAGTTAAAGCCTCATAGTCTGAAACCTCCAAGAAATGTAGGTTTTACAAAACACACAATGACATGTTTTACATATTTTAGCCCACAGAGTAGTTTTAATTTACTTCTGACCCGTTTAGAAATCAAACATTGTGATACATCATCACTGCATTACAGTATTTGACAATAACTTCACTAATGAGGAAATATTAGACTTTAATAGGCTGCAAATTAAATGAAATGATCTCATATCAGCCTAAAGAGGAAGAAACAAATCCACAAACAGATGCGGGATGTGATGAAAAATGGTTGACAGCGCTGGTGATTTGTTGATAATGGGCTGAAACATGCAAAACATCTGTACTGTGCTTCAGATGGGTTTTAATGGAGGACAGAAAGGCCTGCTGAATGTTTCTGTCTTGTTCATCATAACATGTTAAATCTGTAATAGACGGCACTGCAGTGGTTTAACGTACAAGTAGGTAACTTATTAAAAAATGACTTTTAGTCTTATGTGCTAATACTGTCACTGTATCCTGACAGTGGTTTATCAGACAGATAATAAATGTACTAATTGTAATTTTAGAGGTGAGCTGGTGCACAACACAGGGAGCAGGAACATATTATCGCTCTAAATTTCAAAATAACAGCACTTAAAGTCAGTAAGATTTGGAGATTTCCTTAATTATTAGAAGACTATCCTTATTATTACAGACTCGCACTTTAATTTAATTGACTGTCCCAACACACACACACGCACGAGTTCTGAGTTTACCATCTGCAAAAACTTGAGCCACAATAAATACAGTACAAATGCATTTCAGTAACGCTGGTGGAAATTATAAGAAAAGAAACCAAACAACTTATTTTTTTGTACTTTTGTTGCATTCTGCAGTTCAATCTTTTAACAGTCTGTTTTTTTCATCCTGACAACACAATAACATGTCAGTGACACAACATCAGTAACATAACAAGCTGAACTGTGAGTGCAGCTTCAATCTCTGTTTTATGACACTGGGTCGACATCTTAATCACATCATGGTGGATTTCTTTAATCAATGCTTTTCTTAATTCCTGGACCATCTGAACAGTCACTGCTGGTCAGATGGACATTTGAAAATGTTCTGATATAAGATAAAAGGCTGATTTAGATTTGTAATATTTCTCTAATAAATCATTCAAATCATGTCATTTTAATAAATGAATGCTGGAGTCGTGGTAACTACATGGCACAGAGTCGTCTAAACTTTTATCTTAACCTTTTTTCACAATTTTAAAAAGTACTGAATATGACAAAGATCTGGATCTGAAAATAGTCATTTGAAAGTCATATAGACTGATGCAAAGGATCCAAAAAAAGAAAGATATATTATGATAATAGTAGTCTTTTCAAATCTAGATCATCTTGGTCTACATTCAAACACACAGTGACAAACTATCACGGCAAATATGCCGCAGCATTTTCATTTAAGTGCAGTTGTTCATAAGAAAACATTAAAATTTTTAAAACGTCTCATCTCATAATGTGAATCAATCATTTTAAAAAACTATTATTATATTAATTATTAGTAGTCATCACTTTTTCCGGGCCAACCGTCCACCAAATCTGACTGAAATCTGTAAGAAATCCTGCTCCCAAACAAACAGGACTTAAAAGTTTGATTTTTTTTTAAATATATATGTTAATTTGGATACCGAAATGATTAAGTGTATATATCTGTCTTCAAACACTGTCCTGGCTGTTTGCTGAAAAAACTGTCAGTGCAACATTAAAAGCGTCCCTTGTTCATAAAAGCTCGCTCAAACACAAAAACAGAATAAAAGAATAACAAACGGAGTGAAATAACTACAGAAGAACGAACATTTCCTTCACGCTTAGCTTGTCAGTGTTCCCTTATCCTTTACTTTAAATATAAAATCATCTCCCTCTGTAGAGACCTGTTATGGTTCATGTTGGTTTTGACCGTCAGAAGTTCAAACCTGAGACAAACTGGTCAAACAGTCAGAAGGATGCAGCGCAGGAGTGTTGGAAAATAAATAGACAAAAATAATTTAAACAGTCTGCTTAGTGTGATATTTTAAACAACGTCTGCTGCATTCAAAAGACGTACGAGGGTCTAAATTAAAGGTGGATGTTAGTGGAATGGATTTTTAAATTTATATGCAAACAAAGCAAAAAGATTTTCCCCTTTTCATTCCCTACAGCTTTCTGACCTGGTGAGGAAATAATATCAACCCACAGCTCAGCCGTTAATTGCCTTGAGCTGTTCACTCTCTTTTCACACAGGCAGTAAAAAAACTTTTATTTTGTTAAAACATTAATCCAGTCTACTGCTCCAGCAGCTGCTTACTGATGAGCCAAAGCTCTGATCTCTGCTCTGGAGGCTCAGTTTGACTCTTGCTTACTTGTAACTCCCTTTGTCTCTCCTGCTGTTGTTCTGAGAGCCGTGAAAAGAAATAAAAACGCAGAGCTCGCATTGGTCTCTGAAATACTAAAAATATGTTCCAAGTGCAAGAAAATCTTCCTCTTTTTATCAATCCAGCAGCATAACATATTTCTGTCAGTTTCTCTTGACAACCAGCAGTTACCATATTTTTTTTACATTTAAATATTTTCAGCAGAGCATTTCCTGTGGTTATAGATCAGAGATGTGTTACTATGAAATCTGTCTGCCATAGAAAAGAAGAACTTTGGCGTGCTGTGACACACTAAAAGGATCATCAGTGAACAGTGAAGTTCATTTTCCTGTCTGTGCAGACTCAGTGCAGCTTCCAAGTAGTTTCTTTTAACTGGTTTTTGTTCTGGCAGCTTTTATACATGAAGCACTGTACCACTGCTGGCAGTGTTTTGATTGCCGTTTCCACCTTTTGTTGACTGCGTGGCGCCTTCCTGTCTGCGTCTACGTAGTCGACTCCTGCTGGATCTGGATGTAGCAGGCCTGCAGAAGACAAACATGATGGTTAGCACTGAGTAATGATGCTGAGAATGATTTATTATCTCAGTGTGTGTGTGTGTGTGTGTGTGTTGGGGAGTCCCACCTTCAGTGTAGTGAACATCAGTCCCAACTCTCCATGCTGAACGTTGGGATCCATCAAATCCTCTATCAGACTGACCTCAGCTCCCAAGTTCCTGATCCTGGAGAGCAGAACAGCAGAAAAACCAAAAACATCAACACCTGCAGCGTCAGCTCACCACCACATGTCTGAAACAATGTGCATCGTCACGATACTCTGTGTGTGTGTGTGTGTGTTTGTAGACAGACCTCGCCCTGAGCACCAGATAGAGAAAGAGAGGGAGCAGGTCATCCATACACCACAGGAAGTTGCCGTCCAGCATGGGTTTTATTTCCTGGGTCAGCTCCTCAAAAGTCTTCTGGATGACGAGGAGTTTGTCTGATGGAGTGAAGGTGGTGCTGCAGGTGAAGAGAGACATTTAGTTTTATTTATGATCACTTTTTGTGCAGAAATAACTTTTTAAAATGGGACTTTTGACTTTTTGAGTGACTGTTTTTGTTGTAAATTTGTGATGACAAGAATTACTGCAAGTTCATCCAATCTGAACATTATTAGCAGATCTGACCAATCACAATCTGTTAATCACTTTGGCTCACGTGGCAGCTACCTGATTTGTTGGAGTGTCTCTACAGCGGAAACAAAGCAGGCGTCTTTACTGCTGGAGACGATCTGTAGTAAAAGTAAAGAAAATCTGTTATAGAGGACAAAATAAACCACGCAGCAGCACACTTTAGCTTTTAGTTGGACTCACAGATAACCAAGATTGTGTGTGAGTGATGCAAAAACTGAGAAATATGAGAAAAAACATGGAACATTTATTATCTGACCTGCTTTTTCTCGCCCAGAATTGACATCGACACAGGCCAAAACTTCCTACAAGAGAAAAAAAGAGCAGATTGTAACAACTAAAACAAGACGTGTGTGCGAACAAACAAACAAACATATTGTGTGTGTCTGTGTGTGCTCGCTGGATGAACACACTCACTGCTGCACTCCCAGGAAGCTGAGCAGCGACTGGTCGGGCTGCTTGTTGAGCCTGAGGATGCGCTCCCAGTACAGGGCCTCCTCCTGCTCCTCCTGCAGGCAGTACAGGGTGAAGAGAGGCGGGTACAGCCGGGGCAGCAGCAGAGGGAGGAGCAGAGACGAGCAGCTCACCACCAGGATGCTGAGAAGAAAGATGAGGGCGCCGCATGAAAAACAAACATGACGGACAAGCTCACAAAATTTCAACAGTGATCTATCTCACTGCATGTGTGTATGTGTGTGTGTGCTGACACCCACCCTTGGTCTCCTATGTCAGAGTTGTGTCTGCTTTTAGTCGGAGAGGCAGGAGGCTCTGGGATGATGCCACCATCCTCTGGTAACCCTGGAAACAGAAACCTGCAGGAAACAGTTTATTAAGTGAAGTTGAAGATATTTTAAAATATCTGTATTTAATTCAGGTATTTAATGCAATTTGTTGAATATTGTGAAGATACATTGTGTTGCTGGGTGTTTTTTTTTTTTGTGGTCTAAAACACTTTGTTCGATTCTCCTAAAATTTATGCAAAAAATTGGCAGGACGTTTATTTTACTCATGTTCATATCAAATCTGGAGCCATGCCAGCAGCAAACAGCTACAGATTTAGTGGAGTACACTAGATGCACGTCTGCAGCAGGCCGTAGTCTGTATATTTAGGCTGCCAGTGGAGTGTAAACAGTAGAGAGAGGAGGCAGAGCTCGAGCCTACCGGACGATGCTGTAGTAATGTGTGAGGTAGGCCTGAACCTCCTGCACCGCCTGTCTGAGCAGCCGACGGTTCGATCCCACACCGACGTACGTCATCCTGTAGACGGTCACCAACGTCTCCACCAGCCAGCCCAGAGGGTGCAGCGGGGTCTCACACGCCTGACACACAAACACACACACACACGCACATCCATTATTATTATATCAGGGAAGAGTGTTTTACACTTCTGAAGGTTAATTAATAGCTTGAAATATAATCTCTTATTTTTTAGTCGATTTACAGTTTTTATTATTAAAAATGAACACAGATTATCATATAGACATCAAGGGTTTCACACAGCCGTCTGTACCTTGATAAGGTATCTTCGTATGTTGTCGTAGTTTGCGGTGGTGACCAGTTCTGCATACTGAGGAATAAACTCCAAACACTCGAGCACTTTGCTCTGAGACCTGCTGAGGTTTTTGCTTCAAGCACACAAACACACACTCGCTTTATTCGATACCCAGCTGAGTATCTGAGAAAACTATGATTGGGTAATATTGACATTCGGCTCTGCGTGTGTGTTGTGTATCCACCTGTGTCGTCGTGCAGTTGTTATGGTAACGGCGATGTTCTCCCAGGCCGTGCTCCTCTCTCCTTTCCCGGCGGCGTCGCAGCCCAGTCGGCTCCAACACTCATCGAACACGCACACCCACCGCTGAGCCGCAGGCACCGCGTACTGACCCACCCTGCTGCTCTCACACACGTTTACACATTTAAGAAACACAACGTGAGCACGAGATGATGCAAACTCTGACTCCCGCTAATATCAGCAAGAGATGAGCTCACCTCTGAACACTCCTACACAACAACATGATAAAACATCCAGTTTAAAGGAGTAATACTCACAGCAGGCTGTTTCTCTCTTTATTTTCTGGTTCATCTGCGGCTGGTTTGGTGTACGTCCCAACAACCTTCAGCCCTGCGGTCCACTCTCCGCTGAACATGCCGTCCAGACAGTCACCGTTAGCCAAGGACAAAACACCCTGCAGAGGAAGAGAGGGGAGAAGAGGAGGTGAATGAAGTTAGACTCAGGTGTCTTGCAGGTGTGTGGTTCATTTTTTTAGTGTCTGAAGGGAGATTCTCACTCGTGTTCACGTCCCCATTTTGCATTAACTTGACGGCATAAACTCATTTAGTTTAAGTTACACTGCATCATCGTGAAGGCCATTAAGCATGAAGATGTGCTTATAGACAAGAATTATTATACAGCATTACAGAAAGTTAATACACAAAGAGAACAGACAGTAACAGATAGACAGAGAAGCTTTCTACCTTCCCGTTGACGGTCCAGTCATCTGAAAACTCCCCGTGTAAGGCCGTGTCGTCATCTGACACCAACAGACCCGGACCCTGACAGAGAAAACAGACTCAATGAGGCTGCAGGTGATTAGCTGGAGGTTACAGAAGACAGTAAAAAAATCATTATTTCCTTCTCTGCCTCTCTACAGGCACCTACATCTTCTGGATCCAAATACAATAATCAGAGCAATAATTATTGTCACATTGCTGCCAATAATTGCATATTTATATTTCTTCCAGCTGTTGCCAAGCAGTGACCAAGCGAAAGCATCATTTGTGGTTTCACATCGTTCACATAGCTATTAAGTATATATTTAATTTAACTTAACAAAGCTTTAATTTGCTGCTTTGAGATTTATCACATCAAAGTGAGTTTGTTGCAGAAATGTAAATGAACAATTACATCACAAAATATGTTATTCACTTTGTTTTCAGAGGTTATTTGTTCCCTACAGCTGATATGTGACAACCAAAGATCAGTGGCTCCACCTTCTGTCTTTAAGTGGACACAATCTTAGTTTAGTTTAGAACTAATTTGGAAGTCCAAACATCTGACAGATGCCTGGATTTCCTCGTGCAGTCTGACCTCCGTACATCCAGCCGTGTGTGTGTCAGAATGATAAACTACATTACTTCAGAGTGAACTTACACTCATCTTGTTGTCTTTGAAGGTCCCTTCGTAGTAGACGCCGTACTGCGTGACGACCACAGCGCTGCCGTGTCGCTGCTCGTCCAACCACGTCCCCATGTACTTCTCACCTCTGCGAAGAGCACAAGAGCAACGACTGATGACAGTTTTATGTGGAAATTTAACCTATTTGATCAAGATAATTAGTTACTGTTACTTATTAACCGCAAATTAAATTCAGTGTCGTAACTAAAACAAAATATGAGAGTGTATGTGACAACTAGTAAATTTGAATTTCCTGATTATAAATGTTACACAAATAGGATCTCTTTTCAGTCTGAGCCGACTCATGAATCAGACCTGGTGATGTCATCGTAGACGCCGTATCCCGACTTCCTGTCGTGGACCCACTGGCCGATGAAAACGCCGGAGGACGTCTTGGCCAGCTTACCAGAGCTCAGCATGCCGTAGCCGTGTCGCTGTCCATCGATGAAACAACCCTCATACACCTCGCCGCTGGCGTACCTAACCAGCAGAGACACGAACACACGGAAAGTAGATCCTCCATGTTATTATTAAAAATAACAACAAAATAATGTAAAGCAGGACATGCTGTGATATTGTCACACTAAAGACAGACTGACATTTAAAAAGGGAGCAGATGTTTGAATAGAGGAGACACTTGCTATGAAATTAATTTTTTATGTTAAATATCTTACATAAAATGTTCACACAAGTTGTAATAAATGATTATGATGATCAGATCATGAAAAAATTACTCTTCACTAAATAGTAAGTAGAAAACCGTGTACTGACTTGTACTTGCCGAAACCATGGATCTTGCCATCTCTCCACATTCCCTGGTAGCTGTCAGGCTTATTGAGCGCTTTGTTAGGTATTATACACTCTCCGTAGCTGTGAGGGAGAATAACAAATGTACAGAAATGTTAAGAAAGAAGTTTGATCTTTGGTATTTAATCATATAGTTTAATCACCAGTCAGTCTCGGTATCACTGTTTCAGGAATACAGACGCTTTTATTTCCTGTTTCTACTCCAGGTTAATGTACGTACCCCTCCTCCTGTCCGTTCTTAAAGTTCCCGCTGTAGGTTCGTCCATCCGGCCACTTCATGGTGCCTCTGTAAGGGCAAATATAATTTACTATCTGACTGTTTAAATAGTTTCAGAGGCCATTTATTTAGTGACCAGGAGGAAACAGATTAAAATTTCATTCTGATAAAGTTCTGGAGACGTCCGTGCTGACTTCACTCGCTCCCTGCACATAATTTGATTACTCATTCGCTTACTGCACATTGTTCTTCTTCCCCCCACAGGCCTCTAATGATTTGAGATGTCACCCGACCAGTGTTTTTTCTTCAGTCAGCACTAACGGTTCTACAGGTATGAGCTGGGAAAACTTTCAATATCCTTCCTCGTGGTGCATTCAAGGACATCAAATAGCCAGAGTTGCAATTGTAAGTATAAAATCAAGACACAAACACATTTAATAAACACAGCAGTATGCACACACACACACTAACACACACACTAAGAGACAAACACACACTCTGTCTCTAACCTGCCATGAACTCGTCCTGCCAGCCAGCTCCCGGTGTACTGGGCGTCTTTGAACCGTCCCTCTCCGGTGAAAACGTAGGAGGCCGTGCGAGACATCGCCGTCGTCCCTGGCGACGACCCCTGACCTCCACCACCGAGCATCTGATCCACCGCCTGGTTGAGAGATCGCAGCCACTTATTCTGGAGAGAGAGAGAGACAAAGAGAGGACATGCAACCGTGAGAAAAAGGATAATAAAAGAAAGGTATTCTGCTCTTTTGAAGCCTGCAGAGGAGGAGTTGGTGTGCGAGGCCTTTGTTGACATACAGTCCTGATACTACACTCACACTGAGATAACGGGTGTGTCTTCCTTTGCTGCGGTTCAGATAACTAATCTTATCTACACCAAAACTCTCACTGAAGAAAACATGGAGATACAGAAGGCCAAAACAAACAAAAAAAGCTCTGTAGTGGCACTTTTAATGGAATTAATTTTCTCCATTCTTGTGCTGTTTAATAAAAATGTTGAACCGCTGGCGATGGAAAGACATGTCAAATGATTTATTCACAAATCTCATCACTAGATATCAGCACATACACTCTACATGAGGACTATTATCTGCAGCATAATTTGCAAAAGCCAATTTGCAGACATCTTCTTGGACAACAACCAAACCTTGTGTAAAAAGCATAAACGTACCTTCTCTTGTGGTGTCGAAGCTACCAGAGTGAAACTTTCCTCTGGACAGGTCACTTTGATGGCATAGCTGAAGACACACAAGGCCAATAATGAGCCATTAAGATGCTGCAAAACCTCTTACAAGATGAGAACGTGCATAAAAATCCAAAACAGCAGAGGATCATTTTATCATGTGAGGCAGGAATTCAAGATTTTAAGAGTGAAAATGGATGTTCCAGCTGTGAAAATAATAAATCGCTTTTCAATCTGTGACGCAGATATCAACCTTTACTCATTTGTGATAAAGTCCTGGAGATGATCAAGATGTCAACGAGGCAGCAAAGAGCCACCAAAAAATCCTCAAAGAGCCTTAAAGCACAGCTCATCTACCAACCAGCAGGTGCTTTGTTTTATTTTACTTTTAAAAGAACAAATTTCACGTCCTCCTCCTGTTTACTTGACCAGCTCCATTAATGGCAAAACTAAATCCCTGATAATGATGTCATGAGTGAAAAACATCTCTTCAGTCTTACGAGTGACATCACACATCCTCAGTGTTTGTGGTATCAGAAAACCAGACTCACATTACCGTACATGTGGGAGTGACCGAGATGTTCATTATTCATCATGATAAACTCTGACGGCTCCCCGGTTTTACTGTCAGCGTGACGTTTATTGAGCATTACTCACGGCAGCTTTGACATTCACACGCTGGATCTTTATAAACATCAAACTCACAGCCCGCTGCTGTCGTCGGTCACCGGCCTCACCCACAGACAGGTCAGAGGGTAGACGTGATGTGTGGAGAACTGCAGAGAGACAAAGAGCAGAAGTTCATCGCCACCTTCCTGCATACACTGATATGTCTCACATTTACCGACATCAGTCTCAATTCTCAATGCTTTTTGTGTGGGTGAGAGAAATTACGTCTCACTGTAGATTTTAATAGCTTTGCGAATTCGGGAAGTTACACAACACATCCCCGATGTAATCTCAGTTTTACTATTGAGTGCTTGTGAAGAAAACCGATGTCACTTCTTGGCTTTATTACAAAAATCACTTATTTGCAGTTTCCTCCACAACCTTCTGACCTTCACAGCACTTCATTAATGACTCCACTTCTGCTTTATTACTAAAGCAGTTAATAAGTTAAGTAAAAAACGGGAACACACCCAATGGAAAAAAAATGTACATTGTGCTTAAGATCATTAGCAACAACATATATTTGATAAATTGCAAATGCAAAAAAGGATACAAAACCTCTGAACCCTTTAACTACAACGTACG
Organism: Amniataba percoides; assembly: GCA_037176925.1. NCBI lineage: Eukaryota > Metazoa > Chordata > Actinopteri > Centrarchiformes > Terapontidae > Amniataba > Amniataba percoides. Next base: position 6,252,429 of record JBAJHX010000043.1, on the reverse strand, counting down.
ATGTGTGCACAACGCAGGATTAAAGGCAGAGGTAAAATACACATATATACATACATATATATATACAGCAACACAGGACATGAATCCAAAACCACAGAGAGAGAAACGGGACAGGTTTCAATCTGCCAACATCACCAAATGTCCACCAAACACAGAGGAAGACAAACTATTGGTTAGGTTAATAAGGAAACACACACAGGACAGGGTAACCCTAAACCTCTCGTCCCGTGAGGATGAGGAAGTCGTCCGGGCTCAGAGTTGTGGGTGTTTTCGTGTTGTGGGTGAGATGCTTTTGAAAGCTCGCATGCAGCGGTGCGTTGCAGCCTATCAGCAGCATCTTTGCTGGCTGTGAGCCGCTGCAAACACGACCTCTAACACTTCCACCACTAATCGACTTATCTCACTGACGCAAACACGTCCAAACCCAAAAAACAGCACACACACACTCACACACAGCAGCCCGTTTGTCAGCGGCTAAAGCTCAGAGACAGCCATCAGGAGATGAAGTGCAAAATAAATTTTAACACAGGACACATGCAATGCTGCGGGCTGCAATTTCACAAAGCTCAAATCTTATTCAGTTAGTCTACCTTCATGGTTTTGGGTAAAATACTAGAAACATCCAGAATAGCAAATTACTGTAAGTCTCAATTGATGAATTATATTATACCCTTAAATAAAAGGACTGGCCTTCATTAATTTGTAACTACTAAACCAGGAACTGAATGTAAAACTCATAACTCCAAACCCAAACTGGAATTATGTGGATTGACAGAGAAATGTGAAATGTATTTGATTTTTTTTGGCTGAATAGTCCCTTTAACATTACAAGAAGTCCTGTGTTAACATTTATATTATTTGCTTCCTACTCCCACGTGAGCCTGTCAGAGTGTAAGCACTCCCATGCTGCTGCAGCTCAAAGCTCAGAGTGAACGTGTTGTTTGTTTGTTTTTCTGGTTGGTTGGAGGTGAAGGTGGCAAACTGATGTCAGATATACTTACGAGGCTCTGAGAGGGAATGGCACCCTGAGTGATTGAAAGATACAATGCACAAACGTCAGCTTCATCTACAGAAACACGGTGGATGTCCAGAAAGACCAGGACGACAGAGACGATGCACACACACATACACACAAACACACAGACACACACACACACACACAACACACATAGAAAGGAAGCTTCTGATTTTCTCTGATCTTTGTTCACTGCAAGATGACCTGAAGTTCATTTGAAAAGTAACAGATGCTCAGGTGCTCGCTCCACCCTGCGGCACTGTTAGCAAATTATACAGTATACTCCATCTGTGGAGAATCAATGGTGTCCACTTAAAATATAAAATATAATTTGTCTCATTTTGTTTCTGTGTGTGTACCTGTGTGTGCACCAGGGCGTCATTGAACAGCATGAACCAGTGGTTGGAGAAGCGCCCGGCGTTCTGCAGAGTCAGAGATCTGTTGCTGCTTTCACACACAACGCGGCGCCGTGGGAGACGCAGGACCTCCTGATGAACAAACACGGGAATATTTCTTCATTAAAATCTGATGAACTGATGAAGCCAGCTGTGTTTTACACAATCACTCCCTCCTTTAACCAGGTGAGCAGATTCAGTAAAGGAGCATGCCACATTTATTCACACTTTTCTGTTCCACTGTAGAAAACTGAAGAGTGCTGCCTGTTCAGAGTGAAATCTCTCCTTGTGAAAAACATCTGATTTAAAAGAGGAAGCAGAAAACCTAGTTTGATAAATCAAACAGGAGCAGGAACACAGTTTTCCCTGAGAAGTGAAATAAATGCCACAAAGCCACAGTGACTGAAGTTGGTTCTTCGTCTTCTGTGCATTTTAGTTTGGCAATCTCAGATCTCTTTTAACATTTCCTCACCAATCGGGAAGAATGATAGCAGGTTTAAATGACTTAACACAGAGAAATGCTCACAGTAGTTTTTCCAGAATGTGTCTTCCAGAAGATGAAGGTGGTTTCAGCCTCCTTCTTCTTCCTCAGCAGGGACATCGACAGAGACTCATACTGACTGCAGCCCTGATGGAGAGACTGGTACTCTGCAGTTAACTGTGGGAGAGAAAGAAAACATGAGCAAGATACAAATGGTTTATTTGGTCATTTGAGAGCATACAGACAAGTGCCCTTAGCCGGCTCGTCCACACGTTTACCTTCGTTAGCAGATCACAGATTGAAATAGACATGATATTCTCAATCAGGGTGTCTGACCGCGGGAACATAAAGGGTAATTTTTACTGTAATTCTGCCCGAGAAATGAGGAAGTGACATGCTGAAGACTGACTTCTTCATTTAAATAACAGCAAAGGACAGAAGTAAGCGCAAACCTCTGCCAAGACTGCAAAACTCTCTAAATCTGTGATTATAATGGTAGCTGCAAATCTTTGAAAATAACCTACTTTCATAAACATTTATCTGTTTTAATCTGTCAAATTTGGAGAGCTGTTCACCACTAGAGCGAAGATTTTAATGAATTGAGAGATAAAAAAACCAAAAATATTTTGATGCTTAGCCAAAATATTTGAGATAATTGCAAAAACATAAACTTCGTTATTACAGCCCACTAGTGAAGTTCTCTTGAGATTTCATCACAAAGTTTTTGGCTCCAGCTGTGATTGCCACTGACCACGAATATATCCAAAGTTACTCAACCATGGGAAGTAAAGACATTTGGGAAAAGACAAAGTGTAAGAGATCAGGGAGAGAAGAAAGGTCGAAAAGTGAAAGTGACAGAAAGAAGAAGCATCGAGAGCAGCGAGTTTCCTCCTCACCACGTCGTAGCAGGCCGCCAGTTTGAGCAGCACTCGGCTGTACTGGTGGAGCTGCTGCAGAGGCCAGTACAGCAGCGAGGCCAGATCAACGCCGCCGGCAGACTGGTCCGGTGCACAAAGCTGAGCGAGCGAGGCCTGCTGAGAGCCCAAACACTCACTGGACAGACACACAAAGAGAGAGAGGATGCTCTTAGGACTCAGTTATCTTCAGTATTTCATTTTAAATTTGTGCCTGTTTGCAGGTGAGGGGAGTTCATCCATTTGCTTTTCTACAAACATGCATGTGTTTTCAGCTTCAGGTCTGTTTTT
>JBAJHX010000043.1:6233818-6249233 GCA_037176925.1 Amniataba percoides | reverse complement strand
CTGTTTGCAGGTGAGGGGAGTTCATCCATTTGCTTTTCTACAAACATGCATGTGTTTTCAGCTTCAGGTCTGTTTTTGAGGGTTTTTTTTTAGTAAAAACTAAGGCGCTTACAGTGAGAGTTTATGGAGAGATTGGAATCCACCCATGACCTGAAAGTCACCTACTGAAGAACAATACCTGAAAAAGACGGACGGAGAGCAGATACAGAGTGAGAATGTCAAATGAACCAGTGAGTCAACACACCACTGTCAACAAAGACTCGGCTGCTTGGATTTATTTGCACTGAATTCACAGAGAGATTTTAAGTCATATACAGTACAAACACAGTATGTGAGGTCTGTGTATGTGTTTTTTCAGAGTGAGACAAATAACTTAAGTATCTGTCAAAGCATTTAAAGAATACTCATTTTGCCTTTAAAGTAATAGGTAGGATATTTCAACAGTATCAATTTATTCCTCTAAGAGAAATAAAATGAAATGAAACACAAAGTGAAGGAGAGAAATGATAAAGCTAAGTAAGACTGGGAATTATTAATTAATTAATTAATTAATAATCCACAAATCCACAAAAGCAGAAAGAGTAAAAACAAGCAAAATTAGTGTATTTATGACTTAAAAAAGAAGAAAACAAGGAAGTCTATATTATTAAATACCATGCGGGATTTTTGTGTGCTGAGACAAAAAAGGTGAACCTTACTCTTTATAAATGTCCAGAAAATGCTCAGTGTGTGTCAGCAGGGGAAGAGAAGTGACATCACGGCCCTGCACATCATGCAGGAAGTAGCTGAGAGACGTGGAGTGTCGGCCGATCAGGACGCTCAGACGGACAAAACTCTCACAGAGAGAGAAGAAGAGGTGCGTGCACGGCTTACCTAACGACGGACACACACTCTCTGTGGAGGACAGTACACACAGTATAGCACTTATTTGATAGTCAAATGTTTAATTTTACATATAATATGTTGTATTTTGCACACAGTTATTTCCATCTGTGACCATTGCACCAATTTGCAAAATTCCCATATTCAACACCAACAGTGAGGGAGTCAGGGTTGGAAATGCAGGGTAGCTACACCACAAAAATCAATGCAAATCCAGGGACAGAGACCCCCCCCCCCACCTCTGTTACGCAGCGGTGTGAGGAGGAGCTTCCTGACGCTGCTCAGCCAGCAGTAGAACTGTCTCTCTCTGGAGGACAGCTCGTGGATTGCCGAGATGAAACCCATGACGTTCTGGTCTGCCAGCAACGCGCAGCTCTGCCCGCCGCTGCACACACTGCTGACGTAACCCACCTGCACACACAGAGGAAACAAATGTCAGTCACACATTAACTTTATTTCATGCCAGTTTGCGGAGATTAATGTTTCTCAGCTTTCTACGACTTTATAAAATGTGACAATAACTTTTTGCACTTTGTTCATTCTGTAAAAATAAAGAGAGTCCAGAGGTGCAGCTGGAAAAGTTCTCCCTCCATCACCTTGCCTGCTGTCAGTCCTGAATACAAACCTCCATGCAGAAGGGCAGCAGGGTCGGTCTGACTGTGTAACTCTCTGCTCTGCCTGGTGACCTCTGGCACGACCTTTGACCCTGGTGTGACCTCTCGCCCTGCGCCAGCATCGGCTCCTGCTGCTGGCCGCAGTACAGCAGGACGGGCTGGACACAGTCTCCATCAGCCAGGAGGAGGGAGTGGCTCTGACCCGCTGACACGTCCCAAACCCGAAGACCGTCAGACAGCTACGGCGGCCCATCAGGGACAAAACAGAAAGTTAGTGACTTGTTGTAGATCTCTTAGTGTGACAATTCATATAATGGCCTGTAAATTCATCCATTTCTTGACTGTAAATTCTTACATGTAACTTTGCATTTATTATATTGTGCATTATCTTATCTCCATTATTTCACCATTTTTTTTGCATCATATCCATATTGATTAATTGAGTAAATGATAGGGTGAATGATTGAATGTATGTCAGTGAAAAAGAAAAGAAGAATAGTTTAAATCGCTGAGCATTAATGTGACTCAAAGATCAAACATGTTGTACCTTTGCCTGTTGTGGCACAGTGACGGGACTGTTGACATGACCGAGCTGTCCGCACATGTTGCTGCCCCACGAGTACACCTGCGAGACACGAGATGCATTACTGTGTAAATGTGCTGAGGATAAAGCACTGTTTGAGCATTACAGTGCTTTTAGGGTCAGACGTGAGTTCAGGTCAAGGTTAGGCTGAGTCTTACAGATGTGATGGTTTAGGAATAATTTGTGTGTTGTGTCACTTACTTTGCAGTGAGCGGTGAGAGCCAGCGAATGGTGCGACCCTGCAGCAACTTTGATCACCTCCTCGCCGGCCAACGACTCGATACACAGGGGCTGTAGTCTGCACACACACATACACACACAGATTTGTGTTTTCATAACCTTTTAGCACATTACATTCACTTAACCTAAGCCTAACCTTAAACCAAGTCTTTACCCTAAAATGCCATAACTCACATTGTGAGGAAAGTCCCCACAGTGTGACTGTGTTATCAGCTTTATGTCCACTCAGTGTGAATCAGTGCACCCACACACACACAGTAAGAGCTTGTCCACATAAGAGGCGTTTCAGCCATGTGTTTTCAGTCACATCTGACGAAACAGCTACACTTCTATTTTAATCTGTCTTTTACCAAGTGATGATCCAAAGTGTTCACATGACTGTAACTGCACTTTTTCACATGAGGACTGAACTCCAAACAAAGACCAATGCCAATTTTTCATGTCAATTTATTTTTTAATATGAATTTCCATTCATGTATAAGAACATATTACGTGTGCATATGCGTGTGTTTGTGTGTCCAGACCTGGCGAGCTGATCTCCGTGGCCCAGTTGCCCCTCGGACCCGCGGCCCCAGCTCCACACTTCCGTCTCCAGAGCCGGCAGCCCGTCTCCGGCCTCCTCCGGAGCTGCAGCCTGGGTCCGACCTGCAGAGGACGGCCTGCAGTCACAAGGCCGCCGTCGCCGTGGAGAACCTGAAGGAAAAAAAACACATGAACTAACGGTGAAGTCCTGAACACAGCACTGTTTGATTATAACATTACATTATACGTTTAAACATTCATCAAGACTGCAAAAGCACTTCATCTACTGCAAGAACAGCCACTAGAAACAGTCATCATCTCATACATACAATGACATATATGAAGTAGAATAACACACTGTAGCTGATATCTCCACTAACAAAATGCCACCTTTGATAAACTGCACTACCCAGGTAAACACATGGATTGCTCTGAACAGGTTTGGCCTGAACACACCCTAACGACTTTGTGAGCTTCTCTGGAACCAGCTCATGAAACCCCCGAATCTCTAAAAGTGTCAGCAGAGAGCTGTGTGAGCGTGTCAAGGTGAGCTAAGCACACACAGAGCAGGAAGTCACAGCAACAAGAGCAGGAGGAACTAAAAGTTAAACACTTAAGCTTCTTTAACAGAGATCATTAGTCGTTTACTGATTTTCAGTATCTAATAAAGACATTAAGATTCTGGTGGCTGCTAAAACTGAAAACATTTGATATGCTAGATGATTTTCAGATCTGTTAAAACTTTTATTCTGACACTCCTGAAACTCTGAGTGACATAAAAAAACAGAAGTTAGTTTGCTGTGTGTGCTAACCACCGATCTCCCTGACGGTCAAACCTTGAGTCTGCCTGCCTTTTGTGTCTTTTGTATCTTCTATTTGTGTCCACACACACACACACACACATACAGTAAGTATATTACATACGGGAGAAGGGACCACATGTCACAGTATTTGTGCTATTTAGCTGAGGCCATCCAAGCTGGTTTTCAATATGAAGTCATTTCCATTTTCTTCTGACAACTATTTGTACTCCTCTGGTATCTCAAAACAAGCAAATATTACTATCTCTAGATCTTTATCACGTGAGCATGCGCAGGCCGTGATCCTGGTGAGTTTATTGGATGATTTGAGCTTATAACGTCATCGTTCAATGGGTCGACGTGAAAGGCAAACACGGGCACAGTTTGAGATAACGTTCATTCTTCCTTGTTAGCCGGTGTGCAAATTCACAGAGTTAATGACCCTCAGTGACTCTGCAGATGTTGTTTATTTCACTGGTGCCACATGACGTCTGTCAGAAGTGTGAGGTGTGTTTTCCATTTTGGCAAACAACCTCTTCTGATGATTACAATTATGATGGTTGGCAACATTCACTGAAGACTCACCTTAAAGGGAAGGACTAGTTTAAAAAAAAAGAAATGCATTTATTCACTCAAGCAGGATAAAAAGGTCACTGCCAGTCTTCACACAAATGTAAAGCTAGTTCTGGTTTTACACGCCTTAAATATTTATTTATGCTGAGCTAACAGCCTCCTGGTTTTGTAATTAGGACTCAGGGTATCAATCTTCTCATGCACCTCTTGGAAGGAAAGTGAATGAGTTTGTGTGGTGAAGTCGTTCACACCCAACAATTCCTACCTCGGGTGGGTGTCCCAGGCAGGGAGCGTCTCCTGTTCGCTGCTGCTTTCCCCCTCTGGTTTATATTTGTGAGGCTGGAGCTCTTCTGGCCCTGCAGCGTCTGCTTCTCCGCCTCAAGACAGAGCCGAACCTCTTCCAAACACACCGGGGAGGAGGAGTACGCCACTCCACTGTTAACGAAAGAGACAAAGTCCGAGTTCAGGGGGCAAAAATTCACTGCAGGTGAGACTCATCCTGGTTGATACTGCAGGATTAATGAGTGGTGGCTGCAAACCAAGTGCTTTATTGTTAACTAAACTCTGTCTTACTTGTTTGTTTGACTCTGAGGAGTTGAGTCTTCTTTGTAACTGGAAGTCAACAGATCCGTGGAGGGAGTGGAGGAAACACAGCTGTCATCTGGAGAGAACGGTGGAAGAGAAGGAAGAAAAACATCAGGGATCGATGGAGGAAGAAAACATTAAACACTAAATATACACAGAACAAAACATCAAACAAACAATGAAAGGAGCAAAAGAACGAATGAAGGAAGAGTAAAAAATAAAAACATTGTGGGTGCAAACAAGTGAAAAATAAGTTTAGGAACAAAAAGACATGAATAATAAAATACATAAAACTTAAGAAAATACATAAAAACAATTAAAAACAAAGGAAGAGTGAGCAGAACCTGATGTGTAGCTGCTCAGCGAGTCGGTGTCTCCAGGCCCGGATGTGTGCTGCATCTCCAGCGAATGGTTGGAGAGTTTCTGGAGGATGTTCTGCAGCGCCGTCTCGTCGGGGAAAGCTGAGTTCTCGTTGGCTCTCCAGCTCGACACAGGGCGGCCGTCTGTCTGAGTCAGAGGGTCAGCGTCAACTGGAAGATTCCTCCTGAAGTTTGAGATGATGGGAGGAGAAAGAAAAAGAGCTCAGACACACAAATGAGAAATGGAGTGCAAAAATCTTAAAATTTAGGAATAAAAGAGAAACAAGGGAGTTATTTAATTCTGTACTGTGTAGTGTTTGATCTGCCATCTTCAGAAAATGGACATGAACCAGCTGCAAAGCCGGGCCGGCCGCCAGCTGACCTTCCCCCTGGTTGGAGCCTCCGTCTGGGGCCTCTTCTTCTGGGAGGGGTCTGGGAATGCAAAAAAGAAAAAAAGAAAAGAAAATCTGACATGAAACGGTGCCCCAAAACTGAAATTGAAATTAGCATAATTACTTGCAGATATGAACAGGTATGATATAGCTGTCAAAACATTTTCATATCCACTGTATATTTCTAATTTTACATCTTTCTGGTTAGAACAGGATGTCGGGGCTGCTGCACAGGAGTATCTTTACCTCGCTTGTCATGACTTCACTCAGCTCCACGCCCAGCGGACAGTAGTGACCCATATCTGCTGTGAACGGCTCCTCCCTGTCTGTCACTGAGAGATGAGGTGACTGGCCCCGCTCCCGCTTCTCAGAGGGATTCTGGGTGTTGTAGTTCTGTGGAGGTGAACTGCGAACCAGCGCCAAGCTGTGGTAGGCGCCACAGGCCACCTGTGGGAAATAAATAGAGGAGGTATTTCTGGACACAGAGCTCAGTTTATTTTTGTTGTTTAACTGCTGCAGTGAAGATTTCAGGAAGAGAAACTACCTGAATTACATGTCTGCCCGCCAAGTGCTCCACCTGCGCAAGAGATGGAAAAAATACATGGTTTTGTCTCACACATATAAACAAACACTATCAATTCCCAAACACATTTGGTTTTATTTCTCTCTCCTGTTCAAAGACGTTTCAGTAGCCACAACAGGACTGAGTCAGTGGTTTCATTCTGACATTTGACTGAATTTGAATGCTGACATTCACCGAGCCTCACACAAACTCACCTTCTTTGGCCTCCAAACAGGGAAGGTGTTGGTGACCAGGCCAAGCTGGCAGCCGCTGCCCCACGCCCACACTTCGTTGTTGGCTGACAGAGCCAGGCTGTGCTCCCGCCCGAAGGCCAGATCGATGATCCGAACCGCCGCCGGAGGAACAACATCACTGTCCACCACGGAGATCTGACAAGGCTCTGAAACTGACAAATACATTTGCAAATTTACTTAATAAGAAAAAGGAAAATTTATAAGAAGACATACAACACAAAGAAGAAGGAAACTTGGAAAGCAAACTTATCAGCAATCAAGAACAGGAAGGGAGGAAACGATGAAAGAAAAAGTAAAGAAGACAAACCGTGGGTGGGATGGACAAGGAGTGTGAGAAGGAGATAAAGTGTTAACCAACCAGTGATGTTTGTGACTGTGTCCTTCTCGGTCAGTCCGCACTGTCCTGCCGTGTTTTCCCCCCACATGAAGACGCTGCCCTGCTCGCTCAGCGCTCCGCAGTGGAAACCTCCGGCAGCCACGCGGACCATCGTCCTCCCGAGCAGAGAGCCCTCCAGCACCGGAGCTGACACCGGGATGCTCACATCCCTCCACAAGAGCTCACCGAACGAATACACCAGGCCACCTGCAAGACCAAAAACCACTGAGTGACGGCTAACTTCAACATCTAAATGTGTTACGTTTAGGCACGTTGCGTAATTTATGCAACAATACAGGCACACTGTTTGTCAAAAGTTTAGGACTAAAAATATGTAAATAAATCTGTATTTGGAGAAAAACTCCCAATTTCAATGATGCTTTAAGAGTTTAGTTTTGCATTTTGATACTACAGTAATAATACCAAGATGATCAATTATTATTTTGTATTGTATTATTTATTTGTATTATTTTGTATTATTGTATGATTTATTTGTATTTATGTAAACTCACCCTGTGCGAGCAGCAGTCCGTGGTGTTCGCCCAGAGCGGCCTGCAGGACGGGCGTGCACAGGAGCAGTCTCTCCAGACAGGGCTGCACGTTGGGGCCCGCCGCCTGCCAGATGTGGAGCAGTCCTCGCTTTGGAGGCGTGGAGGCCTGCTCACCGACGGGGCTGCAGTAACACACAGATAAATCAGTGCTGCAGCCTAAACTGGGCTTTGACATCTCACGGCAACACAAAAACGTGAAGCTGGAAACAGCATAATGTCGAGATCTGTTGTGGTTCAGTGGCACAAACAGGAGCTCTCTGACAGCTGAATTAAATTCCATCTCACTCATCCGCAAACAAAAAACTGTTTGTTCAGCGCCTGCAGGCCCCAACATGCAACACGTTTTATTTTGAGGGAGAACAACATCTGTAAAAGTCTGCACTGAAAACTGAACACTTTCCTTTACTGCATGTGTGACTGATAGACCACTTATAATAAAGTGAATTAGCAAAGATGGCAGATTCAGAGCACTTATTCAACTTTAAACCATCAAAACTTCAGTAATCGATGAAACATATCCAGTAAAGCCTGACTGGTTGTCATTAAAACATTAATAAACACTTCTAATCAGCTTGATACTTGCAAAGCACTTTGAATGTCACTATTTAAATTTCTTTATACAGTAATTCATGTTTCACTGACTCATGGGGGCCAATCTAATCTCACATCTGGCCCAGATTACACTTGAAGGAAAGAAGATATCAGTGGCAGTTTCAAAACGGCGCCTTGGATGGCTGCCTCTGCAAGTTAGTGTGCGATATGACTTTTTTCCCACCACCCCCACTAAATGTTACATTAACTTTAATCTTTTTCACCATATCTTGCACATTGCAAGTATTCTTTATCTTGATTTTATCATGTCAATAACTTCACCCATATCATGTGCAACGTATCTTCATAGTGCAATAATAAGTCTGCATATATGGAGGATGGACATGGTGTATTTTATGTTTCTGTCTTCTATCTATCTCTCTGTTTTATCTCTACATTTTATATTTATTTCTTGTACTTCTTTTCCTAATTGTCTCACAATTAAGCTGCTGTAATGAGTGAATTTTCCTGATGTGGGATTAATTCACTTTATCTTACCATTTATCTTATCCTAAGATTTTTCTATGATCTATTTAATATTTAATCAATGCTACTTGCCTCCACCCTTTCTAATATTTTTCTAACTCCTTGTATGTGTAAACCTCCGTGGCAGTAAACCTGATTCTTATTCTTGTATTCAACATGTTTCCGGTGTAAACAGCTGCCGGGGACATAAAGTCTAACGTGTGTTTACCTCTCCTCTCTGTTGTCCATCACTTCAGGCTCTCTCTTCCACATGACAGTGAAGGCGTCTTTATCAACATTTTGTCAAAGCTCTTCTCTTCTCTCCCAAACATGAATCAGTTTGCAGGAGTCCTATATCCTGTTTTGACACCTCTTTGGCTCGCCTGGCTTCAGGTGCGTGTTTTTCTCTTTGTATAACTCCTGTTTGTAAACAAACCAACAACAAATATGTAGATTTTACATGACAAACACATATTTGACAGACATTTGTCTCAGTTTATTACGTAGGATTAACCGGTTGCTGTAAACACTGTTATTCAAATGTGGCCCGTGTTTTTAAAAAGTCGTGCCTCTCACACGCTGCACGCTGTCATTGGCTGGAGGTCACACACACACACACACACACACAGGTGACACACACCACCGCACAAAGACTGAGGCCCAAATCAGCATAAAACTCCCACAAAAGCAAAACAAAACTATATCCAGGCGGAGGGCCGAGTCTCTGTAGACACAGACACCACCATACATTTCTACTGAGTCACACATTTTTCAAGTCTATACAAGTCTATATACTTTTCTTGGCTAATCCTGCTCTTTTAAATTCAAACCACTGTGCTTTCAAATTAAACAATAATATATTTTTAATTGATTTTTAACTGTCAAAAGGGGATATGTTATCATATATAGTTATATAGATATACATGTAGATATAGTTAGATATAGATATAGATCATCATAGTTATTAACAAAAATTAACTTTAAAATGTGTTTAATATTCATAATACATCACAGTCTGGATTTAATTTCATCATTGTTGCCACACAGATAAGAGATGGTAACTATAGGGGGAAAATCTATATTATAATAATAATATTTTAAGTGTGTTCCTGTAGTTTGTTATTGCATTAAACATCAGTTTGATCCACTGATAAATCATGTAATATGTGTGATTTACCTCCATTAAATAACTTTAGTTATATCTTTAAATCTCCATCAGTCTGAGTGGTTTTTCTCTCATCTCTGCTGGCATGTCACAACAAATCAAAACTATTTAGAGTTATTTTTTCCCTGTAGGAGCTTTATATCATATATATATCTATAAAAACAAAGTCTGGTCCATGCATTAGTTAGAGCTGTAATCTCTAATCACTGAGGTTAAATCCTTTAACACAGATTATCTTCTGCTCCTGTAAAATCCTGCACTGTGACTCCCCTCCACAGATGAAATAAAGCTGTGTCGTGGTGTTTTGGGAGTAAAGTGAAGTTAAAGTTTGGGAGCTCCGCAGCTGCAGAGGCTGGCTGCACTCACCGCCTGTCCGCCTGACGCGCACCCAGAGGCGGCCACGGGGCGGAGGACGCGCCGCTGAGAGGCTCCGGGAGGCCGCGGTCACCGCGCACAGACACCGAGCCGTGACATCCGGATCCAATATGAGAGAGAGAGTGGAAATATTAAAGTGTTTTTTCAAAGCAGTGCGGCGCAGTGAAAGCAGAAGTTCAGTCTGACAGTTCAGTGTTGTTGTTGCTGGACAGCCGCATCAGCCACGGCGGCCACAGCGCCACCTGCTGGACCGGAGTCATTACAGCACATGTAAATATGTGTTTATTATAACTTTATATACAGTCATTACAGCACATGTAAATATCTGTTTATTACATCTTTATATACAGTCATTACAATACATGTACATATCTGTTTATTATAACTTTATATACAGTCATTACAGCACATGTAAATATCTGTTTATTATAACTTTATATACAGTCATTACAGCACGTTATTATCTGTTTATTACATCTTTATATACAGTCATTACAACATATAAATATCTGTTTATTATAACTTTATATACAGTCATTACAACATATAAATATATGTTTATAACATCTAAATATAAAGTCATTACAACACATAATTATGTGTTTATTACATCTTTATATAAAGTCATTAAAATACATGTAATTATCTGTTTATTATAGCTTTATTTACAGTCATTAAACATATAAATATCTGTTTATAACATCTTCATATAAAGTCATTACAGCACACATAGATATGATATAGCTTTATATACAGTCAGAGATTAGAGTCATTACACAACATATATTGTAGCTTTATATAAAGTCATTACAACATATATAAATGTCTGTTTATTACATTAATAAAGTCATTACAACACATATAATTACCTGTTTATTGTAGCTTTAAATAAAGTAATTACAACATATGTAATTATCTGTTTATAACAGCTTTATATATGGTCAGGGATTATTGAAAAATATTTATTCAAAACATCTTTATATACTGATGTTATATGTTATATATTTTTAATGTGATTCTCAAAACCGAATACATTTCTACTGTGCTATTTTTACTTTACTGTGAACTGAAACAATAATAACTTTACACCAAACTGACTTCTTAAAACTTAATATATCATAGATTGGTTGATCAGTTTATAAAATATTGTTCTACAGAGTAATATAGATCAGATAAAATATTAAAATGTTGAACATGAGGAATGATATTCCAATAAAATGATATATATCATATTACAATTCAGCCATTCTGCCCAATAAATACTCTCAATACTTAATATTTTAATACTTTGATTACATTGTACTGAAGATACTTTTGTACTTTTACTTAGAAGTATTGTAGGAGGGAGCTAAATCCAGAAGATGGCAGTAATGTAATATGTTTAGAATTATAAAGTCAAAGTATGAACAAGAATCTCAGGAAGGCAGGAATTCATGATGTTCATATAAAAACAGGAGTGAACCTGTTTGGTGGATCAGACAGTGGAGTCCATCAGACAAACAGGATTAATGGGTGGGATTTAATCTAATCCTCACTGTGAATTCAGAAGTGGATGTTCAGTCAGTAAAGTCAGAATGAAAAATCTGTACGATGCAAAAGAAAAATCACATTTCTATGTACACAGAAAACACACAATACTTCCAACAAAGGACATTTAATGTGCATTTTAAAAACATTTTCTGAAGAGAAAAATGTGCAGAGTGTACTTGATAAGGAACAAATCAGTAGTTGTTCCAGGTCTCAACACCAGGGGGCGACAGATTATCACCAAAGAGAGGAAGGAAATGACTGTAATCTCTGTTTTATGTCAGATTCCTCCTTTAAATTTTGGGCACGGGACATTAAATGTATAAATTCAAATTAATTCATATCTTTCTTCAGATTAAAACTGTTTGAAGACTTTTTAACTGTCTGCTCTGGTTCTGTCTGCAGGGGGAGGCCTCGCTTTCACTCAGTTTTCACTCAGTGAGAGTTAAAATTGGATTTAAACTGCAGGTTTATTCATCGTTATTCTCTTCTCTTCATCATTATCATTGTCTAACATGTATTTATGGGTTTAATTACATTGTAAAAATACAACAAGGAAACACAACAAATTTTTTAAAAGAAACGATATAGAAAGTATGCAGGTACTTTGAGCTAAATGTCTGCAGGTTAACATGTTAGTGTTTTGCAGGTATGATGTTCACCATGTTCACTATTATAGTTTAGTATGTTACCATGGTAACAGCTGCTAATTAGTATCACATGTCCTTTTTTATTTAAAACTTTGCTTCTAAACTAACGAGCCCTCCATCAGCTGTTCTTTGTGTTTATTATATTGGTGTGTTAGTGTGTTTGTGTTGTGCTTTGTAGATGTAAATGATTTTTTACATACATATATTTGACTTTTGTGAGAAATACCACCTGCTTGTTGTTCTCTGAGCTCACATTTCTTCCTCCAGCAGTCAGATTTGGCGTTTGGATTTGACGTTTTGTCACTTCGGATGTTTAATGAGTTCTGTGTGTTTCCTCTCACCACAGAAGAAGAGAAGGTGTTGAGCAACAGATGGTTCGCCTCCTGAGATCAGAGCGTCCCGCTGGAGGAACAACATGGCTGTGATTAATGAGAGTGCGCACACGCACACACACACACACACACACACAGACACACACACACACACACACAGGTGATAAATATGTGGTTCAGTTATTATGATGCTGCATTGTTTTATACAGTCCCACTGGTATAACATACATAAATACTGCACACACACACACACACACACACACACAGTTTTTGTCCTGTCCTTTATTCTCCTTTTTCACACACACACCTCTGCAGGTTTGTATTCCTGTGAGGACAAAGATTTCAGTCTGATAAATGTGCTTCAGGTAATTAAAATGAGCTGATATTTGTTAAATGAGCTCTTAAAGTCTTTAATATTCAGCCTGATGGGTTATTTTGTATTACTGTTTTTCTGTATTATTCTTATTTGACTGTTTGAAGGTTTAGTTTTCTTATCAAATGTCTTTAGAAGCAGATTATCTTTCTCATTAAACATTAAATTAAAATGTTTTTTTTTCACTCAGATATGAACCCATCTGGCTTCTTTGCCCATCTTCAACCTGCTGTTGTATAAAACTCTGATTCCCACAATGACGATTAGTATGTGGTAGTATTTTACAGCTCAAAAGACTGTTTTTATCCAATCTCATTGCTTAAAGTGTTATTTAAAACCACATTACACACAGCCTGCTGGTGAGCAGCTGAAGAGCCAGATGTTTAAAAGAGAGTAAATGTTGGACTTACATCCATCAGGTGGGAACAAACATAACACTTTCCTACAATAATATTAGCCATGTTAACTTTATAAGGTAATAATGTCAAGTCTTTTGGCCCTAAGTGGACAACAAAGTGGTTAATGCAGATTTAAAGATGCCTGAAAACAGTTTAGGCTGAAAATTTAAGGAACTAGTTGATTAATTGGTGAAAAGGAGTCTGTTTAAAGTTGATCTGGACAAAAGGACGTCTGTTTCTGGTCCCACAGGAAAACGTCCAGCATTCCTGCTGATCCTCACTGTCTGCTGCTCATCGTCTGTATATTTAACAGTAAATCTGTCATGGTTACACACTGTACTTCAATACATCCTCCTCAGTGTGTAACATGCCTCATGAGTAATGTCTGTTCTTCCCTGAGACGACGAAAAAAGCTCTTTGTTTCTTCACAAAGACGAACGTAAACTGCAGTCACGCGCAGTGAGCCTTTAAGCTTTAAGACGGCAGAGCTGGAGGAGCGGCTGTGGGACCAGGAGGAGGCGACCTTTGACCTCTGACCTCCCAGTGGTGGAATAACCTGTGAACTCTGTGAGGAGGAAAATGCAGAGAGCTGCAGATGTGACAACAGAGCTCCATTCTGCTGTCCAACAACTAAACACTGAGCCGTGTGTGTGTGTGTGTGTGTGTGTGTGTGTGTTAGCTGCTTCATCATTAATACAGTTAGTTTAGTCACATCTGGGACAAAACAGAACAATAGAGCCGACACACACACGCACACAAACTGCTCTGTGTATTTTACTTGTAGTTTAGTAACACTATAGTTTGTGTTGGAGGCTTCCTGTCCCATTTCTCTCAGATTTAACCATAAAACAACGAGGACAGAAAACCCAAAGTCAACATAAGTTAATCTGTGGATTTAAATCATGACGAGAAACATTAAAAACTTCATACATTAGAAGAGACACTTAATGACATTTTGGGCCAGTGTGTGTCTCATTAAACTATCCTACAGAGTTTGGCCACTACGCCAAATATTAAGACTGATTTTCTGCTTTTTATCACCCATCAAAGCATCATGTTAGTCTGTTAGTCCAACACTGTGATCCAAGTATGAAATATCTCAATAAAAAGTGGATGAATTACAATTAAATCTTCGTGTCCCTCTCAAAATCCCACTGACCTGAGTGACCTCCTTTGATACTTTGACTTTTCATCTTGCGCCACCATGATGCTGACACTTGTGGTTTTGAAATATGTCACAAAGTATTGGCTGGATCGCCATGTTGTCACAAACATTAACACCTCACTCAAGATGAACTGTAATAACTTTGATGATACACTAAAAGTACTGCAAACCAACCTCATCTGTACTTTTATTTAGTGTTAACTAGAACATTTTAGCATGCCAACACCCTAAACTAAGATGCAGAACAAACATGCACCCTAAACTTGATAACATGCTGACTCACAGAGGATGCAGCATTTCTGTAGGGTCTCAGTCTTGTGTATGTCCACATTAAAACTTTTCTGTTTTTGACCAAAGACGAGGAAGAGGAAGACTACAAACTAGTAAACATGGATGCAAACAATGTTAAATTTAAACCACTAATGATGAATAATAATAATGATATTTTTTTCACATATTTTGTGACTTATCAGATGCACACAATGCGTTTTGGGGAGCGACACTGGACGTGAACATGACTTATGTTTGGGCATCTTTTATCACAGTGAACGTTTTTGGACTCCCGTTGTGGATTTTGGACTGATGCAGCTGCAACCGAGGACACTGAGTTCACGTCCTCTGGATTCTTTGTGGGAATTTGAAGAGTTTTCACAACCTGGTGGGAATTCACTGTTATATTTACTTCTGATGCGCTTTAAAAACAGCAGCTGGATATTTATGTGGAGAAATAAAATTTACAGAAAACATAACTGAACTAACAGCACATGACCTTCATCAAAAGTTTAACTTTACATTCAGTCTTTGTGTTTTAATTCCCGACTGCTAAATATCACATATTACAATAAAACAATAAACTGGAACGTCTTGTACTATAAGTGTGTGTGTATATGTGTGTGTGTATTTGTGTGTTTCTAGACAATCAAACACCCCCTCAGTCTCTCCCACGGTCACTATGGGAACTATGGACAGGAAGGACAAAATTATACTTTAATTAGACATGGTATTTATGCACACACACACACACACACACACACACACACACACACACACACACACACACACACACACACACACACACACA
>JBAJHX010000043.1:6206269-6223667 GCA_037176925.1 Amniataba percoides | reverse complement strand
GTGTGTGTGTGTGTGTGTGTGTGTGTGTGTGTGTGAGAGAGAGAAAGAGAGAGAGAGAGAGAGAGAGAGAGAGAGAGGGTGAGTGTGTGAGTGTCCAAAGGCATCTTCTTCAGTAACAGCTTGTGTTGCCTGTGGGACAACACACACACACACACACACACACAGTATAAATGCTGCAGGCCTGTAGCTCATTACTGATTCAACATATGGCTATTCACACACACACACACACACACACACACACACTAAACAGTCTAATTTTTCAGATTTTGTTATTAATTAGTGTTGTATTTAAAATAAGACAGACTGTCGATATGAACTCTGACCTAGTTCGCTGGACCGAGTTTATTTATGTTGAGTTTCACAGTTGTGACTCCGGCTTCGCTCTGCGATTCATTTTCTGTCATAAGGAAGCACTTTCAGGCGTTTGTTTTGTCTATAAAGATACTGACTCATTTTAGATATAAAATATCTAAAAGCACTTAATCACAGTCAGCTTTGTTTTATTCTGGAAGATGCTTCTCTTCTCATGAGAGTTTGAGATACATCCTCAGTTCTCCCTGCTGTTGAGTGTCCTGGACATTTTTAACCTTCTTTTCTTTTTTTGAATTCTTTCTATTTTAGGCATACATTTTTTTCCATGTTTCCTCCCAGACTGTAAAACCCAGTCCTCTCACACTGGAGTCCTTGTCTCTCTCTGTAAAGACCCTGATAAACTCACCATGCCCACTGCTCTGTTTATACTGCATGTTCACATGTGCTGTCAGCGTACAGTCTGCACGGTCATTTCATTTTGGCTGCACATCTGCACAATGTCTGTGCAGACATGAACAGAGGTCAGAATTCATGTCACATGGACCCTCACAGTGATCCAGACATGTAAAGTATAACTTAAAGGAATAGTTTGAAGTTTTGGAGGCTCATTTCTTCTTCTGTTAAACACATAACATACGATGATCTTTTATTGATCCCACAGTGGGGAAATTTCACCTTTATAACAGCTCAAAAACACACATTAAAGAGAGAGAAATAATTAAATAATAGAGACAATATAAACACACAAAAATACATATACATTTATTTGATCATTGTGTAGTTACTTAGTTACAGGATTATGTTTATAATAAAAAACAAATATATATTATGCTGCATGGTTGCAGACTAAGCTACACAGCAAGCTGTTGAAATTAGCTTCATCTTTACCAGCTGCAACATTAAAAGGACATTTATGTGTTTTTATTATTCTAAAATGGTACTCAGCAAATTCTACATGTTTTGTTGGCACATCTGCTTCAGTAAAATATCTTTAGATACTTCTTACTTTTTTTGCTGTTGTACTCTTGGTAGCTACCGCAGTGTGAAGTTGAACCCCAGGTCACATGAGGCGGGTGACATCACAGTTGAAAAATCGAAGTGTGAAGCCACTTGTGAATGCTGTGTGATTATCGTCCTCTCACCTGCAGGGCAGCGGCGTCTTTGTGGCCATTTGTGAAACCATCTCTCTGTGGCTGCATTTTGTTGCTTGCTCATTCTTCCTCGCTTCCCATTTTGCCACCGTGTTTTTGGAAGGAATTTATTTAACAGTTAAAGGAAACATACTGTCACACACACAACACACACACAACACACACACACACACACACACACACACACACACACACACACACTGAGGCCTGATGGAACCAATTAGCAGACGTTATCATGGCCTGGAGACGTCACAAGCTGTTCAGACACCCCCCTCCCTCCTTTCCTCCCCCCTGGGGGTCTGTGTGTGTGTGTGTGTGTGTCACTGCACATACATCACAGCTAAAATATTTACAGTCCTCTGTGTTTTACAGTTTATATTACTGACCTAAATTCATCTGTGTGTGTGTGCACGTGTATGTGTGTGCGTGTGTTTGTGTGTGTGTGTGTTTGTGTGTAATGTCATGGCTAACCATCGATGACCTCAACCACAGGAACATCTCCAAATAAGGCCGTTAACACCCAAAGCTTCACAGTGAGTGTGCTCATGTTTAAAATCTGACTCCTGATCTGTAAAGTGCAGCTTTTTGTTGTTATTGTTAGAAAACAACGTCGCCTTCAGGGCTGACTTACACAAGTCATACTCAGTCAGTATGTGGAGCCACACAAGTTCGACTGAAGAAAGGACAATTAAACTGAGGATGGTAAAACACACCAAGCTGATATAAAGCTCCAGTCATCCACTCTTCTTACCAGTAGAAAGTGCTTTTATTTTGAAAATTAGAGCAAATATAATCTCCCTCTCTCTCTCTCTGCACATAAGCCATCATCTAAAGCTCCTCCCTCCCTCCACTTGGTTGTATTATTTCTTTCAACGTTGCTTTTGTTCATCATTCTCCTTCTGTTTACTTTTTTCCCCGTGTAAACTGTTTGTTCATTCATTTGGTTGTTGTTTATCCTACTTTAAGTCAAAGCAGTGACTGAAGCTCAGATACTATGCTCTGATCGGTTGTTTTGGTTCAGGTGTGGTGGATTCTTGGTGGTGGACGCTGATTTGTATCACAAATTATTTGAGTAAAATTGATCTTTAGATAAGTTTCTCACTTACTTGTCTGACAGGAAAACACAAAATACATCCACCTTAATGCGGCAGTGATATTAATCGGAAACATCAGGTATAACATATAACAGTTTAACTGTACTTTTACTTTTGACACCATGTTCACAGTGTTATTAGTGTTGGTTTGAACTTTTAAACACACTGTCTTCACGTGGGACGTTGATCTTTGGGGGAACTGACAGTTCAGGATCCAGGAAGCTGTTGTAGCTTATTAAGTGTGTTTCTGTGTTTTTGTTTAATCTCGTCTGTTGGAGTATAACCTGAGAAGTCTGCCGTCAATGTCGATGAACAAAAGTGTCTTTTGAAAAAAACATTGAACTTTCTGACCTTACCGAACTTCCTTCTACTTTTAGTAATGTCAGCAGCCGCTCCCACCTCCTCCATCCTCTCCCTGCCTGCCTCCTCCTCCTGATCCAACCCAATACAGCCACCGCCTGTCTCACACACACACACACACACACACGTGCGCACACACACACACCACAGATCAAAGCCCTATCTGATCAGACCGATCTGTAGATGTGGAAACAGCAGGGTTCAGTTGTCTATTAGCATACCACAGATAACAAGATAACACACACACACACACTCTCATCTGAAGAGAGAGAGAGCTCATTTAATCTGCGAATGTGTTTGTCATCAACGGAGAAGACAAACAAACAGTTACAGACCTGTAATCTGGTCTTCATTTGTTTCTGGCTCACTTTTTTGTTTTTTGTCGCTTGTTTTTACAAAACCAGTGACTTTTAACTTCACTTTTTATTCTTTATTTCCATTTATTTTATTCAATAGTCTGTATTTGTGAATTTATCTGAACGTTTTAATCTGAAGGGTTATCAACCACTTACAATTAAACTAACGAACAATGTAAATGGAAAAAGCTGAACTAAAGTGAAAGAAGAAGAGTAAACTTCCCCAACTGAACTTCTGAACTCCACCTGATTAAATTAAACTCTACTAAAGAAACTAAATAAGCTTAACACCAGACTTAATAAACAAGTTAAACCGCCCATTACCTGGTGAGGGGGAACATTTAATGTTTAAATGTATAAATATGTGTATATAAACAGCAGTTCACTGAAGCCTGAATCTCACTTTAGATAATCGTGTTTATTCTGGCATGATTTCTGTTCTGTTTCCTCCGAGTTTGTGTGTTTCAGTATCACATCATGCAGATGTGTGTTTGTGTTTGTGTCGTCATGGTGACTGGACCATCACTGTGAGATGATCTGATAGAGGCTCACGAACGCTGGCTGCTCGCAGAAATGTACCAGAGATCCTGATTCCGCCGTGTTGAGAAAGTCTCAGAGAGTCACTGTTAAAAAACTGACACATCAGCGTCTTACGAAACCGTGACAAAGACCTGCTGATCAAATGCAACCAGATGACAACATGCACGTAAACTCAATTAGCAGTTTATTAGCTACACTGAGTGAAAACTAATGCAGTATTTTATAGTTTTTATAGTCCCGGGGTGGAACGTGTTATTAAAAATCTTTCAATAAAGTAAAAATACCAGCAAAACAACATAAAAGTAAAAGTCCTGCATTGAAATCCTAAAGTACAAAAGTCTTATTATCTAAATGTAATCACCAATATCAACATCAAAAATAAGCATATGCATTCTGCAGAAAAAAGGCCCCTGTGACTGATTATAATACATATCTTACCATTAAACTGTCATTAGAAATGCATTATTGCTTAAACAGCATTTTTTTAGCAGTATGTCGAGGAGGTGTCACTTCTTTGTAATTTCCCTCGTAGTCTATATTTGCAAAGGTTATAAAGTTCAAGTTCTGTGGAAAGTAATTTTACAAAGGTGTTGACTTTTGTTTTTTGTTGAAACACATTGTGTTATACTGATGTGTTTTTAATATTTTGTCCCGCGGAAACACCTCTCTCTTTGGCGTCTAGCTTGTCCAGACCTCTGCCTGAAATGAAACAATTAGAAAACACAATATAAAAAAGACTAAACATTTTTCTCCAAACATGATGAAAACAGCTGTGTGATTCATGACATTTATACCTGATTACACCTCTGTTCAGTCTCCTCCTGCTCTTTGTGGTCACCAACACTTTGTTTTAAAGAAGCTAAATTCACATTACAGCTGTTTGTGTCCACAATTTTTAGAATTACTTGTGATTTAATGGTGGCTTAAACACTACATGTTAAACAGCAGTCAATCCCAAGCTGCTACAGTGAAGTAATAAAATCCTTGTTCTATAATTTTATGTGCAAAATCAACATAAATGCAGGTCAGCGACAGCAGCAGTGAAGTGTATTTAGTTATAATGACACACAAAGCCATCGATTAAAAAGAAATGTCTGAGTCAGCGGAAAGTCCCACACCCTCACCGGGCAGCTTACATCATCTTTTGGAAAAGCTCACTTTTTGGGGGAGAAAAAGAAAAAGTTTTATTGTTGATAGAGGGCTTAAATGGAGATAAAAACTGAACTGGCTTAGTGTGGGTGGGGTGGTGGAGGACTGAAACTGAGATAAAGTTTTACCTCGTTGATTGTGGGACTGTGAGAAAAGGGAGACGAAAGAGAACAGAGGAAGTGTCAAAACTGAAACACATGATGACGGCATGACAGAGAAAACGCCTGCTGCTGTCTGTGTGTGACCAGGAGACGCTAATCGCTTACACTGGTCGTTTTGTTTCAACTGGTCTTACTGGACAGATAAATTAGTGAGCGCTCACGTATCTTGCCTCCCTGCAGCAGTTTATCATCTGCACCCCCCCAGTTCATCTTCTATCTGTCGTGACCTCTGACCTCTTAATTGCAGACTGAGCGGAGGTTCGTGGTGACCTCAGTGGGACCATCGCACCACTAAAGGGACGCTGCTGGTGCTAGCAGGAGCACTAATGAGGAGCAGGGTGTCCGAGGGGCCGATACCCCGTCTCTTTTTACGCCACTGTCCCACAAGTCACAGTATCTCCCCCAAACCTCCCCTTCATTGCAACAGTAGTGGTATAAAATGTTTCAGTCATTTGTGTCCACTGATATTTGCTCTAAAAAAAACATTGTTCTTGTCAGTAAATCTCGGTTTATCATGTTTTTAATGCAAAAACGTAATCTTAAAAGTAATTTGTAGCTACAGCTGTTGAATAAATGTGGTGGAGAAAAAAAGCACAATGTTCGATTTCAATTACGTTCAAATAAGCTAAACTACAAAAATTTACCAAAATTTCTACTGTTTGAAGAAAACAATCCATTATGAAGTAGAGTAAATCTAACAGCAACATAGCCCACTCCAAAGATTTTACAGATACGAACCTGTTGAGGAGCAGTAGCACGTCGCAGTGTCAGTCATTTCTCTTCTTTTCTTTCTCCTTATGCGCTTTCTTTGGCTTTCTTAGGTTTTTCCCCACCTTGTTAGTGTCCTACATGAGATGAGATAAGATGAACTTTCGCACTTTCACAATGGGGGAAATTCACTTGTCACAGAAACACAATATGTGAAACAAATATGAAAAGAAGTTTGTAAATGTAGAAGATAAAAAGGACAATATCAAGGTAAAATACATTACATACATCCTTTCTATATACAGATTTATTATTGCACTAGATAAATCATATGAACATGAATAAAGAGATTAAAGTGACAGATGGTGGTGGAATCAGTAATGTTATATTATGTTGAATTAAATCTCTTTCAGTCCTTCAACTATCTGAACAACTGTTCATCTGATCGACTTTACATTATCGCCGAGTTCGGTGTCGAGATTGAAGTCGAGCTGTTCTCCAGATACCGTTTTCAACCTCACCTCACCGTGAGTTAAACTGACTACAAAAACACTTTAAAATCTGGTAGAGGATTTAATCACATCCTCTCTTTGTGAGTTTGGTCAGTGGACATGAAGAGAGAGACTTCTCCCGTCCTGATATCAAACAATGACGGACTGAAGAGGCGGAAACACGACTGTTTCATGTCTCTGTCAGTCATTCATTTACACTGTGTGTGGGAGGGTGGGAACAGTAGCGGGTCAGATCCCAGCATAATAACTGCAGGGTCATTAACAGGAAATACCTACAAACACACTCAGTTAATGTGTGTGTGTGTTTGCAGCATCGAGTTCCTGTCCGAGATTCACACACACCGTCTGTCTGCTCCATAACTGCCTTTCTGTCTGGAGCTATTTTTATCAGAACCTTAAAATCAGAACGACGGTTGTTGCAGTCGTTTACATGGCGATGCTCCAAATAAAAAACTTTTAAACTGTTTTTCTTTTCTTCGTGTCCCCTCTGGTCTGAAGGTCTGGAATGAATCACAGAGCGACTTCTTCTTCAGTGACTCTTTGAGAGCGAATATTTTCCCTCTGAACACAGTTAACACTAGCTATTCATCACTTCAAACGCTGAGCTACTTTATAAAGTAATTGTTTACACAGTCCAGTAACGCTGCATACAAATAGTTTGACTCATAGCTCAGTTGTTCTGTAGAATTTATTTTAGTGAATATTTACACAGAACAGCTGGGTGGACTCTCCGAACAGCTAACGGACCGAATAAACTGCAACAAGACATGAACAGATACGATAATCTACTCATTACACGTTTATTTTTACTCTATAATCATGCCTTTTTGCAGTCATTCTGGCAGTGTGGTGGATGATTGGTGGATGTGTTAATGTAAAATTAGCATGTTTCTGTTGTAGCTGGTTCAGGTGGAGCTCACATGATTATTATTATTATTGATTTGAAGAAGTACTCAGAATACTTGCTTACAAGTAAAACTGCATTTTAACATTTTATGAAGTAAAAGTTCAGCATCAAGAGCCTGAAGTGCCCAAAATAATAATAAGAAGGCAACTAATTATGCTCAAAGGTACATTTCAGAATAATATGCATATATACGTATTTATTTGCAGTAACTTGCTTCTACTTCAGCTACATTCATATCTGCATAAGGATTCAGGTAGTTAAATTACTTTTTAAACCATTTTTGTTTATTGAACTATTGAAAGTACAAAGTATTTTGGACCATAATGATTTTCATTTTCATTTTACCATTGCTTCTACAATGAATCCAACAAAAACGACAACATGAATATTTCTTGATGTGTTCTCGTTTTTGAAAAGTTCACATGGGGATACTGAGTTTAGGTTTATTTTTCTGGTTTATGTGTGAGCCAGAGTGGGCACATTTGTTGTTGGCATGTAACTTTTTTTAAATTAGATTTTGATATCATTTTGTAAGGCACCTACATTGTCAATTAGACTTTTGTTTTTATAAAGTAGTTTGACCTACTTTTTATAAGAAGTTTTAGTAAAACCAAACTGATTTTCTCTTTGAGGTAGTTTTTTTAAAGTTTAACTACAACAAGTATCATATTTATTGTTTCGCTCTCCTCATGTTGTTGCTTGTTTGGTGTAGTTTCTTGTCACCTTGACACCTTTTGGTGCATAACACTTAATAAATGTATTAGATTATGTTATTGATCATATTGATGTGTAATTTTAATGTTACAGCTGACAAACTTAGAGCTTATTTTAATTGTATAAAATCTTATCCTGTATTGATACTTTATCATTTGTACTATTAAAAGAAGCAAAAAGTTAAAATACCTACATTAAACCTCAAAATGGTTCTATGCAGTGTCTCATCTGCACAACATTTATTTGTTTTGTTTATTTACTTGTTTGTTTGTTGTTTCTAAAGCTGTATATTTGAGTGTGTGTGTGTGTGTGTGTGTGTGTGTGTGTGCGCGCGCGCGCTTCAGACAGCTAAATCAGATTACAGCTCCACCAACTCCATTCACACTGTAGTGATAACTGAAGAGGAAACACCCAGCACACACACACACACACTCGCGCGCAGTTTTGCGGGGGAGGAGAGGAAACACCGTTACACGCGCGCGCACACGGAGGGAGGGAATGTCTCCGCGCGCTCAGCTCTCAGTTTCATTGACTTCTCCTCAAACTCACATGAACTTTTAAGGTTTCCTGACTCGGGTTATTTCGCTCGTTTCTTCTTTTTCACTTGTCACGGAACCCCCCCGCGCGCACGGACGGATAGAAGCCTCGTGCGCCGAATCCGGTTCACGCACGAGACGCGACGGTTAACGGTTAACGGACGGTGGAGCAACAGGAGGGCTCACGCGCCGCTCACACAGGGGACTTAACGGGAATTTAACGGGACTCACAGAGCACATTGACCCGAAGTCTGAGCCGGGACATCTGCAGCCTGACCCGGTACCGTAAACCACCCGTTACCTGACCGTTAGTTCATTCATGACTTAGTGCGAATTTAACGAGAGACCTTAATGAAGGAACGTTTTCACTCATAAAAACACCGAATTAAGATTTTTTTTTGCCTCTTCAATGTAGCTGTTTAATGGATATTTTCTCATTAACTGACTTGAAATGAAGTTGAAATGTTAGACATATTAAATTATTAATCGAAATTAATCTGAGTAAACTGTTTTTATGCAGAAGTGAAAAATAAACTCTTTAGAGTTTTATTGCAAATTAATGTCCTAATATCAAACTTTAATTCATTTATTGATTCAAAATATTGTTAAATCTGCATGGAAAGAAGTTGTTTCCCCGGTTTTTCACTCCATATAAAAGTAATGATAACTGTTCTGTAAAGTTTTGTGTTTCATTGTGTGTAACAGCTAAAGTAGGTATATTTAAGTCATTTCACAGGAATTGCTCATTATTTTTGCCTTTCAAGCCGGTTTCCCCTTTTTTGATAAAAGCTAAATAAAACTGTCAAAGCTATAGTTCAGCATTTTAGCATAAATGCTAACCCACTTTTCTCCTCACAGTAATTTGACAGGAAGGTTAGCTCAGCATGAAAAGTTAAAGACCAGAAACAAAATAATTCCTCCTACAGAACCTCACTATTTTACGTTTTATTTGTTTGTTTGTTTGTTAGTTTTTTGTTGAATAATCCATAAAAAACTGTAAAAGTTTAAAGATAAAAATTCACTGTTGTACTGGAGGTCAGGAGTTGTTGCTTGGCAACCAGTGTGCCGCCTCATAACACCCAGCAAAACAAAATGTTGATGTTTTTAACCTATTTATGGAGATTAAGCTAACAATATGTGACTCATTAATTATTGAACTTCAGAGGAGCTGTTTGTCCAGTCTTGTTAAATTCAAACAGCGAGGCTAGTACTTTACCAGTTTCCTGTTTTTATGCTAAGCTATGCTAACAGAGTGCTGGTTATATATATTTACAGATACAGACATGAGAGTGGTGTCTGTCTTCTCCACTAACCATCAGCAACATAGCAGTGGAGAGTTTGTCCCAATATTTTCAACTATTCCCACGCAAAGTTTAATCTTTTTAAAAAGCTCTCTTCACTGTCTGGTTTGTTGTAGTTTTGTTAGGATGAATGAAGTTCACACTGATGGAAATATTAAAACCTGAGAAAATTATTATTTTATTATTTATTATTTTGACAGTCTAATTGGTTTGGTATCTTTGGGAACTTGTGATGCCCACAAGTATTTTAACGAAACTTGTGAGGTTTATTGGTTGTTATTGATTTGTTTTCTTGTGTCCTGCAGTTTATTGTCCATCATGCGTCCCTCAGTGGGCCGCATGTGTGACCTGGCCCTGGTCCTGGTTCAGGTCCTTGTCCTGGTTCAGGTCCTGGTCCTCGTCCATCCTTCTGCAGGATACAGTCTGGATCTGCATCACAGTCTTGAGTTCAGGGGCCCCTCCTCCTCCATGTTTGGATACTCAGTCCTGCTGCATCGCCATGGAGCTCACCGCTGGTCTGCATCTATACTGTTCATGTCATACTGATCAGTGATCAATTCCTCTGTTGATCATCTGTTCTTCTGTTGATCCTTTCCCGAGCCCTTAATTTGCCACTGTTAATACTCTGTTGATCTTAAACTGTATTGATCCTCTTTTGGTAATCAATTGGGGTACTTTTGATTTTCTTCTCTTTTGCTATTGATCCTCTACATGTCTTTCTCTTTGAATCCATTGATCAGCTGTTAATACTTTATTAATCTGCCAGTGATCTTTAAGGATCTTCTATTGATCCTCTTTTACTTAGCTATTTGATTGTATATCACACCTATACCAAAATATTTTTCTCATCCTCTATTGAGCCACTGACCGAATTTTCATATTTTATTGTTCTGCTAGTAATCCTCAATTGACTTTTGTTGATTGGTTGTTTGTCGACTTTTGGTCTTGGTATTAAGCTTCCATTCATTGTTCATTTACTGTTCGTCCTCCATTGATCTGGTGTTGACCACCCTGTGTTGTCCAGGAAGCTGTCTATAAAGTTATATGGTCATGTTGCGATGAAGTTGTGTTACCTTAAATTATTCAATTATGCTCACTAATCTAATAGAAGGATGAACTACATTTCAAAGCATCATGGGTGGTAAATCTCCTGAATTTTGACCTTCAAGTGGTAAAAATAAATGCTGTAAATTTAGATTGATTAAGTCAAAGTGATACTCTATTAGCTACTGACTTCACAGTAGGACAGTGTTTGTGTGTGTGTGTGTGTGCCCGCATGTTTGTGTGTGCATGCTAATTAGCCTGTTCTTGTCAATGAGAGAGGCTCTTTGATGCTTCGCACACAGATGCCATTCAGACACTGAACAGACACAAAGGCAGATCCTGTCTAACTGTCTCTCTGTCTCTGTCTCTGTCTCTCAGGTTGGTTGTTGGAGCTCCAGTAGCAAACTCTTCCTCCCGTCCATCCATTCGATCTCCTGGAGCCATTTATCGCTGCAACATCACTTCTGAGTCCCGCCACTGCCACCACATGCATGCCGGTGTGTTTCTGTGTGTGTGTTTTTTATGTGTTTAAATATGTTAAATACTTAAACGTGTGAGTGTTATGAACATTTTACTAAACATTGGTGAAAAAAAGAAAATTGTCTTATTTGCTTTTACACAAGCTCTATAAAAAACACAACTTGTTTGTACACTTTGGATCTTATACTGTTGACAAAAATTTCAATGTGTTCAGAGTTCTACACGTAATGAAAATCAAGGCGCTGTGTACCAGAACTGCTCAAGCAGCTGTACTTTCCATTGAAAATAATGGCCTTTCTTTGTGCAATACCAAACTTTCACAGATGGTGTTAAAGCCCACAGTGTGTTCTAGTGTCTGATAAGCCTTCAAACTCCTGGATCTGTCCCTCAGATTAGACTTCTTGGATCAAACAAGTAAAAGCAACAGCTTGTGTTATCAGTCTGAACAGGATTAAACACAGCCATTGTTCCTGCATGTTTGAATTTTTGAACTCTGGGCATTAACATCTTGCTTTGCTCGTGAGATGTACACTATGTATATGTGACACTATCAGCTGTGGCTTTTAACTGTAAAACACCACTGAGATATCTGTGAAGGCTGCATCTGTGAAACAGTGTAAACAGCTGAATTAATTTGTTTGTGCACAGATGTGCCGAGCTGTGGAAAGACGTGTGAAGCAGAGCAAGATCACCAGTGGCTCGGAGTCAGTCTGTCCAGGCAACCTGGAAACAACGGTGGACATGTCATGGTAACACACACACACTTTATTTCTCTCTCACACACACAGGCACCCTCACTAAGATATATCAGTTCATCAAGGTGACTGAGGTACCACAGATGAGCGGCTATCTGGGGTAACAGACGGTAACAGCAGTGCAGGCAAAGTGAATGAGGAAGAAAAGCACCCAAGTATGTGCCGATTTTCAGTAACACAAAACAGATAGAAAAAGAAGAAATTTAACATATTATTTGCTGTGAAAGCCCTTCCCCCCACCATAATCTCTCTCAGAGGCTGTGAAGTTTTGTATGCACAGAAAAAGGAAATGAAGTCCAGAGTCAGAACAGCCCGCTTTGTCAAAGCTTGCTAGCCATTCAACAGTCGTCAGCTATACAGTAATCTAATGTGCACCAGTCAGTGTTGTACCATGAAAACTGGCAGCACTGTTTCCATAAATGTGCACAAATTGTTTTGTGTAAATTATTTACAATAGCGGCAGTGTACGTATCATTTATTTTTCCTAACACAAAAAAGAGAAAAGTTCTCAACAAAAGTGAATTTTAAGTAAGAGAAAGCATTTGTTCAATAGCATAGTAGGTTTGTACTCACGTGCTCTGTCCATACTGGACTTGCCATGAATGAATAAAGTCATTATGGAACATTTATGTAACAGAGAGCTATGTTTGAGAACCCCGAGGGCACTACGTCAGCAGATGGATGAAGCAATGTTACAGACTTCCATGTCTGAAAGAAGCTTTAAATGCAGTGATTGAGCAAGACTATGAACAGCCACAACTGTCTCCTAAATGTGAGTGAAAGATTGTTAACAGGAATATTTCAGGTTTAAAAATAAATACACAACAGGGATTATAATGAAACACCACACACACACACACAGTCTCTTTCACAGTGACATGGGTCATGAGAATAACAACACTGCTAACTTGTGATTGTGTTATTGTCAGTAATGAGTCCATGTCACATGTTGTTTGTGTGTTGCATGCTCTGTGTGTGTGTGTGTGTTAAGGCGTGTGCTCATCGCTGGAAGAACGTCTTCTACTCAAAGAAAGACAATCAAAACCACAAGCTGCCTAACGGAGTCTGTTATCGCTACAACAACGACCTAACGCACCCCCTGCCCATGATTCCCTGCTACAGAGGTACACACAAAATCACACACACTCACATAAACACACAAACACACATTATGTTTATATTGTGTCCATTTGTCATTGTCTCAGCACTGTACATAAGTGGTTTAAAATTGGTGGGGCCCTGTTTTCACCTACTCAGAATGTAACAATATCCACCTTATTCCTAACTCCATGAAACCTTGAGTGAATTATAGGCATGATTTCCCGTTATAATACTAACTCTCTTGGAGATTGGTGGGAACTCACCCGTTCACACCTTAAATGGGAAAATGTGATCATATTTCTGTCTTCTACTGGAGGACAACCGGAAGAAGGGGCTTTGGGGTGACGTGCAGTAGCTCACTTAATCAGCTCTAAGTGATGTGATGAGTAATCTGAAAAGCTCTCATCAGTATTTATATAGAAATAAAGTTTTATGAAGTGAGGTGGAAAAAATCTTTGTCTGTCTCAGAGCCCCACATCACCCATGTAACTAAGCTAAGCTACACTGTTCCAAGGCCACTTTTCCATGTTGAGCATCCTTCGGTAAGGCAGAGTTGTGGTCACATTATCCCGTTTACTGTTTGGCATTTGCAAAACGTTGATACCTCTCCCATACCACGAACACGTAATGTGAAGCTGAATAACTTGCAGATTCATGTGATAATTCTGCTTGTGTGTGAAAGCAGTAGCTATTTGGCTGCAAGAGAAAAATATTTGGGTTTTATTTTCTTACTTGTTTGTTCACCTTGACCTTTCAACATGTCTTTCCCTTGTAGACCACCAGAGGAAGTTTGGTGAGGATTATGGGTCATGTCAAGCTGGTATTTCTAACTTTCTGACAGAGGTCAGTCACATACAGTCAACAAGCCTTTTTGAAATCATGTTTGCCTTCACTGTTTCCACCAGCAGACCGAATGTCATCCAACTCTACTATATTTTATATCTGAAGCCATGTGCTCTTCTGTTGTTTGTCCTCATGCTCTTTCGAAAAGAGAACAAAGACACCACTGCTTCCTGTGTTGAAACTCAGAACTCACAACTTTCGTATTAAAGTAGAAATGATGATTTTGAGACACTTAGACAAATGTCGCTGTATGTATGACAGAGGTGTAATCAAAAATCTGTCCATCTCTCTCTCAGGATCTGATCATCATGGGTGCTCCGGGGACATCTTATTGGACGGGTTCAGTTCTGGTCTTTAACACGTCCAGCAGAGGGATGTCAGTGTACCTGGATGATGACAGGGGAGTCGTCAGCTTTGGAAGCTATTTAGGTAAATCATAAACCTGCTGCTGTACCAGTACTAATAAGATAATACTGCTACTACTACCAATGAACAGCAGGTTTTTCCATCGACTCCACCATTGTTAAACTCTATATATTTGTTCTTATACCTTCTTTTGCCGCTGCTTGTTGAGCCGGGGGCAGCAGGACTGACACGGTGTGAGAGAAGCTTTGCTGAAGCAATATAATAAAACTCTTAAGTCACTGTGACAACGTCGTGTATTGCAATGTATTGTGCTTCAAAGAATAAACAGGAAACTGAGCAGAAAGGTGTGATGTTCCCCGGATGAAGATGTTTGTTCGCTCTTTCATTTTCACAGTTCTCACCATGTCAGAAAATAAACACAAAGACTACAGCAGTTTAACACAAATCAACAGAAAGCGATAGATGACATAAAAGGTGGAGCTTTGAGTCTTAAACCTTTTTGGTGATGCTGTATTTTTCAATCAAAAATGTGATTTCTACCTTTCAAAACTTATGTTGACATTTCACTTTTATGTACTTAATCTAAACAAAATGCAGATGAGAGAAGATTCACATTCAGATTTTTTCATTTGGGTCATCTTTAGTTATTATTGTGTGCTGCATTTTTTTTACTTTTCACTAATTATTTTTGGTTAAATGTTGGATGGTTTGGCCTCTTTGGTCCTCAGAAAATTAAGGAAAACCATGCTAGAGGTTTAGAGTATTTCTTTGGAGCTGTTAACTCACATCTGACATCTGACACATGAAACCCAACTACACAATGCTTTTTGTCAGCAGTCAAGATCCAAAAAGATTAGTAATCACAATCTATAACAATGAGATGTATAAATCTGCATCATCTGCATTTAATGTTAAAAAAGATAACTACTAACATCAACCATCTAATAAATGCAGCTAAAAAGTAAGACCATTTGTTAGGGAAGTGGAAAGAGCACTGAAATGAAGCATGAGGTGTGTTTTAGTTTCCATCAATACATAAATCAGATTATGTGACACTGTTTTCTGCTGCTGTTCAGGTTACTCTGTCGGAGCCGGTCACTTCCTGAGTCCTACTTCTGTGGAGGTGGTGGGTGGGGCTCCACAGTACAACCAGAAGGGCAAGGTGAGTCCTACCTTTATGTTTTCAGTCTGTTTACTTACTACTTACTAAGTCTAAAGGTTTGTTTATGTTTGTGTGTTTGCATCAGTTTGAGTTGTGATGTATAGTTGTGGTGATTTAAGTTAGGGTGTATGTGTGTCTGTGCAGGTCTTTATCTTCACAGTAGAAAATACCATGCTGCGGGTCGTCTCCCAAGTGGCTGGAAAAGAGGTAAGAAGCCTCTTAGAATTAGCATCTTCCATTCAAAACAATGGAACACTTAGCACTTAACTTCCTGTGCGTGTTTTTGTGTGTTTTGCGTAGCTGGGATCTTATTTTGGCTCAAGTGTGTGCGTGCTAGATCTGAACAAAGATGGTCTGTCAGATCTGTTGGTCGGTGCTCCCATGGCAACCGGCAACGTCAGGGAAGAGGGAAGAGTCCACGTGTACATCAACCAGGGACAGGTGAGCACATATTTATTAAATTGGTGTACAATAAAATCAACACCATTTACTGTTGATAACTAAGTGCTAAGAAAATGACATAAGTCAAATCAAACTGCAACTCTAAATGCCAGCAAAATATTCTTCCCAAGATTTAACTTTATTTCAAGTGCACCTCAGATTTGTCCTGTGCAGGGACAAATACCTGCAATTGTTGTGTAACAGGTAAAAAAATATATTTTTATCTGTTAAAGATATATTATAAATTAGACTGGCACAAGAACAAAAATGTTTTTTTGTGGAGAAATAAAAAATATTGTGCCTAAGCCTAATCAGCCAGGATCTTTTGATAGTTCAAAGTTATGATACAACCTTCAACCCCTAAATTCACATCTGGCCAAATAATGAGACATCACTGATCTGATACCACTGACAAGTGAGTGACAGTGTGTGTTTAATCATTATTGTTCATTTTCACAAGCATATTTCTATCCACCTGTTTTTATAAGCACTTAAAAAAACCTGAAACACAACAAAGGTTTAGGTTAGAGTTTAGGTGAGTAAAAACAAAAAATGTGACAAAGCAAAAGGGAAACTTGGAGTTACTTGGTGAATGGATTATCAGATATGACTTAAATGTGACCTGATGAGACATCATGAAATATCAGATCTGTGGGGAGCAATGATGAGGCTGTAACCTTCCTCTTGTTAACATATGAAACAAACATAAATGTTGTCTTTCCATCACTATGGACAAGAGCTTTTTTAATAAAGACATCGCTGAGTTTACGCTGTGTCCACTCTGAAGTTAGTCAGCAGCTACTTTACTGACAGCCACATTTGCTTCATTTGCAACAACAGTGACACTTCCTGTTTCTTCTGAACAGGATCCTTCATTTCCTCTCAAAACACAATATTGTTTGAAAACACATTTAAAAAGTGCTGTGCAACATTATCCATCAGCAGCAGACTGACGTGTGTGTGAATGAAGTGTTTTTAGTCTGAACACACAGTTATTTTGTGTTTCAGGCAAATCTGTTGGAGACAGACTTTCAACTGACTGGCAGTAATGCTTACGCTGCACGGTTTGGAGAGACCATTGCCGACCTGGGAGACCTGGATGACGATGGTTTTTCAGGTAATGATTTTATTTTGGTGATACCATTTAAAGTATATTAGTAATACTAATAGCACTACTTCTAATACCTTCACAAATACTACATATTATTTTTGTAGATGTCTTTGATATTAACATACATTTATTTCAGTTTCAGATGAACAGTACAAATTATATCCAAACCAAATCACCATCAATCAATAATAATAATGTTATTTCATCAGTAAGGCTTTAACCACTTAACCCTCGGGGCGATTTTATGTGATAAATTTATGCTAATGAAAATGGATAAAATATGATTTAATA
>JBAJHX010000043.1:6189247-6206235 GCA_037176925.1 Amniataba percoides | reverse complement strand
ATGCTAATGAAAATTGATAAAATATGATTTAATAAGTTATGGAATGTTACTACAAACCCGCCGGCGGGTTTTGACAACTCCGATGCTGCTACCCAGCAGTATTTACAGCAATATATAAAATATATAGGTAAATTTAAATGACCTCTGCCTTTACCAGCTGCAACATGACAGTGAACATTCATGCCTCAATAAATGCAACTTAATAATAAAACAAACATATATTTTAATTTAGTTATATTTACATTTAGTCATATTGCTAATGTTTACATTTTATGATATTATGTTTTTTCCATTTTTCATTATGAGTACTTTAAGTAGATTTTGATACTAATGATTCTGAACGTCTACAATTAACATTTTCACTGCAGGATTTTTACTTGTAACAGACTACTTTGACAGTGTTGTGTCACTACTTCACACAAAATGCTTGTACAGGCAGAGAGACTTGAAAGAAAGAAAGCGATGGTGTTTGTCTACTTCCCCTCTCTCCCCCTCAGTGCCTGCTTTTCTTCCTCCCACTGTCTCTACTTTTTCTGTTTCTGTGTGTGTGAGAGTTTATGTGTATTCATTCACCAGCCTGTTAGACATAGTGATTATAAGATCAACAAAACCTACTCATCAGAACATCATCATGCTGTTTTTTCGTTGTATTTTAATCTCAAAAAGGCTTCATTTGCATATTAAAATCACTATTATTTTCTTGTTGGGGGAACACACCTGGACCACCCTCCTTTTTCACCCCCCTAGATTTTACTAATACTAATACAAAACCTACTGTAACACTTCAGTGCTACTGTGCTGAACAACTAAAAACATGTACTGTGTTTCTCCTCAGTGGGGCTCAACCAAATTTCCACTAGCACTAAGAGTAACTGCCACTTCCTGATAACTGAGAAACATCACTCACTTTAACACACCGCCCCGCTCGGATCCACACACTTCACCCCTCACCATCTGTGTGTGTGTGAGGGGTAAAGTGTGTTATTAAGCTCATTAAAACTGTAATGACAAACTGTTACTGAACCTGCCTTCTAATCTGCCACAGTTTAGATGAGAGGGTGTGTGTGTTTGCATGTGTGTGTTCTCATATCTTCTTCTTTCACTGGCTGCCTCTCACATCTTCAAAGGACTCAGGTTAAATATTAAAGACCCGTGCTGCAGTTTTCCCATGTTGATGTCCTAATCCTGAATGCTTTCCTGCAGGTATTTTAGAAATCCTGAGGTCGTAAGTCCAGGCCCCGTCTCCAAGACACCCTTTACACCCCTTCTGACCTCAAAGAGCATTAGTTAACAATTGATGTGTGTGTGTGTGTGTGTGTGTGTGTGTGTGTGTGTAGATGTTGCGGTTGGTGCCCCACAGGAAGACGACCTAAAAGGAGCTGTCTACATTTACAACGGCAGGAAGGACGGCATCTCACCAACTCCATCTCAGGTAAAGACACCAACACAGAGGTCTGATAAAGATCTGTGTACGACAACAGTAGAATTAATACAAATAATTGGGTATTTTTTTGTTTTTAAACTTACCTCATTAGATTATTATTATTCATCCATTAATGTAAAAGTATGATTTTGTTGTTCGGTCATTTTTTGTATCAGACTGCAAGTAATGATTATTTTCATTGTTTGAAATGTCATCACAATGAACCAAACTGACAGCTTCACAATGCTTGTTTACTCTGTAGTACAAAATTCATGATTGTTAAAATGATTTTAAGAAAAGCAGCAAATCTTCTAATTTTGAAGCTGAAACTACAAAACAACTTAATCAAAATAGTTTGAAATTTGAAAACCACCCTCTAACTTAATTTTCATTATGAAGAATATTGAATATATTAAATTGAATTAGGATTGAGCAGCGGTGGGAGGAGATCTCTAACATGTTTGTGTGTTTGTGTTTTTTCAGAGGATAACTGGATCCACCCTGGGTCGTGACCTCAGGATGTTTGGGCAGTCGCTGAGCTCTGGCATTGACATTGATGAAAATGGCTACCAGGGTAACCTGAACTTTCACAAAAGCTGTTTCCATATTACCATGTTTGCATTTCTGTTCTCATTAGAACTGCTTTAAACCAAGTTAAACTTTCTCCGTCTCTGCAGATGTGGCAGTTGGTGCGTTCCTCTCAGACTCTGCCGTGGTTCTCAGGTAAAATCACACTGAAGTTGTAGTTCTTCCTCCACTCACAGGGATGTACAGTGCAGGAACAAAGTGTCCTTGTTGCAGTTGATGTGGAAGGAAATTAAACCTCAGAGGAAGTGGGACATCCCACATTAGGTTAACCAAAAGTTTCCCAACATGAACACTATGGTCACAAATGTTTGCTTTGAGGGGAAAGAAATTCTAGAAGCAGATTCATGACTGTAAATAAGATAAGATAAGAAAATAGTGAACATATTATTGTGTTTTTGTACAGTCAGCTTGTCGTAATTATTTCTCTGAATGTTTCCTTTGTGCCGAAGGACCCGTCCGGTGGTTCAGGTGAAGGCGTCTCTGGCTCTGCCTGCACAGATTGACCGGCAGCTGGCGCTGTGCCAAGAACACAACGTGCCGACTGTCTGCTTCAATGTTACTGTCTGCTTCACAGTCAGATCCAGACACTTCAGAGGAGACATAGGTATTGAAACTGGCGAATATACAAGACTTTGTGTTGCTAAGTTATGATTGGACAGTCACTGTTTGGGGGAGGGGTTTAAAAATAATAGTCAGTTTCACTGCAGATAAGAGTGTATGCCTGACTTACTGGTATATAAAATTGTTTCTCTCTTCTTTTCCAAGGTCTTCATTACAATTTGACCGCTGACCTCCTTCATAAACCGTCCTTCCCTCATCGTTTCTATTTCCATGGTAACGGGTCATCCAATAGTACAAAGGGGCGTGTGAGAGCACGACATGGCCAGGTCACATGTACAACACATGTGGCTTACCAGCGGGTAAAGACTTTAATTATAATGCTATTGACGGATTGGAAAGCTGTAGTGATGCTAACAATGTCTCTTCCTCCTGTGTATCCGTTTCTTCTTCCTACAGAAAGATGTGAGGGACATTTTTACTCCGGTCGAGTTTTCGGTTTCCTACAGTCACAAAGAGGGAAGCTCACACAGAGGCGCTTCTAAAATCTTCCCTCCATTAAAACCCATTCTACAGCAGAGCGCAGGACACCAGAACACCATCACTAACCAGGTACTGACCATTGCTAACACCACACCAACAGCCAAAACTACCAACACCAACGAGGTATAAGTGCTAAACCTAACAAGGTATCAGTTAGTGCAAACAACAGATAGATACATCAGCAGTTATTATTTTTGGAAAATAAACACTGGTATGAACTTACTCGTAAATGATAAATGTAAACACTGAAAAATTTATAAGAACACTAATTTAAAAAACAGATCATTTCTAAGATTAACCAGAAGAACAAAAATAAAAACGTTTATCAAAAGGAGCTGCTAGAAACATTACTTTCCAACCATTTACTAGTTTAATTACTGATCATGAAGTATTCTGATTATTTTCATTTAGTTTGGTTTGCGTTCACACTGTATTTTGTCAAGTGCACCGCACATTGTAACCAAATGTCACGTGGTCGAAACAGTGGTTTGTCTATTGGACAAAATATCTGAGTGAAACTCATGATGAAGCAACAACAAATTCATGTATTTTTTGTTTTGTTTTTTTGTGCTGCTTTTTGGTTCCCTTCCTGTCCACGGATCGTGTTTTCTCCTGCAGTGTATGCAGTACGTATCTCCTGCAGAGTTCAAATGAGGTTTCACACCAACCAGACTTTCTGATAAGATAGGCTTAGATTAAAACAGACGAGAAATTAAGGTGTGAAAGCATCTCATGAATGATGTGAGATTCCACCCATCAGTTTCCCGTTAGAGCAGTTTCAGTGTCATAGCTGCTTGCCCGTCACATAACGCTCCTGTTTTAAA
The DNA here is from genome assembly GCA_037176925.1 of Amniataba percoides. Taxonomy (NCBI): domain Eukaryota; kingdom Metazoa; phylum Chordata; class Actinopteri; order Centrarchiformes; family Terapontidae; genus Amniataba; species Amniataba percoides. The sequence goes on along the minus strand of JBAJHX010000043.1, from coordinate 6,202,299 downwards.
AGACAGGAAACAGCCGATAATGGCTTCCTGTTAATCCACATGTGTTTTCAGCACATCATCTGCAGCACATTAACCTACATCAGTCAGCTCATCCTGTGTCCTCTGCATGTCCCACTGACTTATAACAACAGAGCAGGACAAGTTAACATGTAGAAATTTACAGCTGGAGTTTCCTCATCAGGACATCATCTGTTTAGGGGTCACCGGGGTCAGAGGTCACAGTGGTCATCATCAAAGTGGAAGATTTGACTCTTTTTTTCTTCACTCTCCCTCAGACGTGGTTCGGTCGTTCTTGTTCTCTGGAGAAATGTTCGACAAACATGCAGCTGTCAGCGCAACTGGTGCTGCCACAGTAAGAACACACACACACACACACACACACACACACACACACACACACACAGCAGGTAGTTGTGTGTGAATCATGAGTAAAGCCTGTTGTGTTATTTGTCTGGTTATAACATTTAGGTAACCTCAGATCAAAACACATGAGGCTAATTAGCTGCTGGCTAATTTAGTTGGATTTATTTAAAATAACGGTCAGTAGCATATATCATGTTTATATATACTTTACTAAATTTTCTGAGAGGAGATGAGATGACAGTATTGATATCAATCACAAGTCAAAAGTGTGTTGAGTACACAGCTGAAGTCAGGATGTGGTTAGTCTACGTTTGCATGAACACTAGAAACAGAAGCAAACAGCTAACCTGTCTCTGAAGTTCAAAAATATAACAAAGCCATAAATAGTTGTTTTTACAACATTTAAGTAAGGAACAGAAACAGAAAATCTCCTAATATCTCCCCATCCCTCCTGTCGCCTAGTCTTAGTGTTCAGTGTAGTTTGATTTCAACAGCTGTATATTTATGTTGGTTTTGACTGGATTTTTTTTTCATCTTGTTTGTGACCAGTCAACAGGAGTACTTTGCTCTCGGCTCTGGACAGACCATCATGTTGAAAACCACACTGCTGAACTCTGGAGATGACGCCTTCATGCCACGACTGACGCTGCGTTTCCCCAGCAACATCCACTACATTAAAGTGCTGCAGAACGTAAGTTTACCACGTGCAGCTCGATTAAGTCAGTTATAATCCTACAACAGATTTTGGTGACACTCTGGTGATAACAGCAGGTGTGGTTTGTCACTACAGCAAATACTCACTGAGCAGCGACTTTGTCAGAAACACAGTGTGAGAGCAGATGGTGTTTCTGTTTACAGCGCAGCCAACAAAATTCACAAAGTGTTTCCTGTGACTGCTTCACAATAAAAGGCAACTTGTGAATGCTCTTAATGTGAAGGAACAGCAGGAAACATTTTAGCAGCAGTAAATTAATTCGGCTCTGACACATCTTTAGGAGAGTCTGATCTTAGCATCTGATATTAGTGCGAGAATATAATGCTGGATTACATACTGATATTTATATATGTTGATATAAAAAATGCTAATAGAATAAAAATAATCAGAGGTTGATTTCATGACAGTCTTCAGGTTTATGACTTCAACAACACAGATTGCTCACTAAAGTATAAACTGTGTGTGCGTGCAGGAGGACAATGTGGTCAGTTGTGATGTCACACAGGAGGTCAGCAGTACCCAGGCAGGTGTCGACTGCAGCGTCACCAGTCTCATCATGTCAGCACACGCACAGGTAAGTTTTGAAAGTGTTGTATTGCAACAGAATTTGTCTACAGAATTTGATGGGAATGCCATTAATTGGTAGAAAAATGTATTGGATCTGGTGATGTTGGTGGATAAAACAACAGATATTAGTTCATATTGCTCCTCAGAACAGACTTTCTCAAAACTGCTTGTAGATCCGGGATCAGATCCGGTTTGTCTGTTCTCCAGTTTTTGTCTTATCAGCAGAAATTCACTGTATTTCCGTTGTCTCAGTTGTTTTTCAGAGTAAATGTTGTGAAATATCAAAGTTCCCCTCACAAAAAGACAGAGCAGCAGTTTTAAGGAGGAAATTTCTTTGAGTCACAGATGTGCAAAGTCAAAGTCAAAGTTAAATATTTACTGATACTTATGCATTTCTTGTTTCTTGTAGTTGAATATCAGCTTCCTGTTGGACGTTAACCAGAACAGCACACCTGGTGACGTCATCATTCACCTCAAAACCAGCAGGTAAGTACACACCCATGCCACAATAAAATAAAAGCTTCACAGTAAAAAATAAACCTCAGTATCAGTAATTAAGTTGAATCTCTTCTCTCGTCAGCGATAATTATGAGAAGGACGAGTATCTCCATGACAACTCCATCAGTCTCCCACTTACCCTTAAATATGGAGTCAACGTTAACATCCACGGGTGAGTCAGCATACAGAACTACTGCTTTCATTCAAAAATAATATTAACCATAATGTTCTCTATATAGTCTTTCACACAAGGTGGTGATTTATTGTGAAAGAAAGATGAAATCATTACATTTTATGATAAAACTAATAACACTAATTCCAGTGAGTAGAAAAATCCCCAAAATCTGAATATGCTTTCTGTTTTAAAAAGAGATTAAAAAGATGCTGGACATGAATTTGAGGCTGCAAATAAAACTGTATTTCAGTCACTAGAGTCCCATCAGCCGTAAAGCTCAATAAATTCTTTTTACATACTGGAAATGAGCAGATTTATTCATTTAAACAGTTTAAGAGTGTCTACATTACTTCAAATGTATACAGCATTAAATTAACCACAGAAATTAGTTCACCCTTTTACCCTGTTTCCTGATGGCCGCTGATGTCGCTGTCTGTGCTGCAGGTTTGTGACTCCCAATTCGTTTGTGATTGGAGACGAAGACTTGACCCCATCTGACTGCTACGCTGAAAGATTCAACTACACGTACAAGGTAAACGTCAGTGTGTTTCAGAGGTGTGATCAGAACAGAGCAGGTGTATATAGATGGAAATGTAATAACTGAGCTGTGAGTAGAGGTGAGGTTGTGAAGTGTTGAAGTCTGATCTCCTCTGATGAATCTGTTTCTTCTGCAGGTGTTGAACTCTGGTCCCAGCAGGTCTCTAGATACTGTGGTTGACATCGCGCTGCCAAAAATGCTCACGCCTTATCGACACCGACTGCTGCAGGTGGTCGAAGTGCAGGTACGTCTAGCACGAGCAGCACTGGTAACAACCAAAGTTGTAATTATAGAAAAATGTTAATAGTGCCTGTGTGGTTCCTCACAGATTTCTGAAGATTTGTCAGTTATGAGAGAGAGAAAACTAATTTGGGTAAAGAAATGTGAAGTCTGTGGGGGAGCTGAGGTGGGACAATCAACCAACAAAAACCTAGAGCTGAGACACCTGCCCCTGGATACTTCTTAGTAAACTTAAATCTCATCTTAATTAAACAAAGAAATTAGAAGAACTGTAATGATCCACTGAGACTTTCTCCCTCAGGTTTTCCCTTGAAAACACAACTTTTTTTGGAACAGCATCTAGTGGCCATTAGAGGAGCTGCAGCCTTAAAAGTAATAAAATCCCAAACTAACTTTCAGGAGCAACAGATGGTTCAGTACCTGCTTTCACCAGGAGATGTCAGGCTTCACTATTTGTTCTTTTTTCCAAGATCTGTCTTTGGGAAATATCCATGTTTTAAAATTTTAATAATCTCTCTAGCACAAATACTTTGTCTTAATCAAACTTTTAAACTTAAAGCAAGGACTGTCTGATCAAAGAATGATTTAAGACGATTAAGAATCTAATCAGATATAAAAAGGTTTTGATACTTTCGGTCATCGCCGCAAAACATGCTCGATATCGGCCACGGGATCTTTAAGACATTTGAACTGTCTTAATTTCTCAGCCATCACGGTAGCTCTGGGGGTTGAAGTATCAGTATTAGTTGTGTTAATAACAATAGCTGTGTTTGTAGTAGTAGAAGAAGTCTGGTAAAATAAAAACATCAGTGGTTAGAGTGTGAACTGTTCATGTTATTGATCCATTGGTTCGCTCTCTGCAGTCAACTCTTGGTGAGTGTTTGATCAGCGACACAACTGTGTCAGTCATCGAAGACTGTGAGGTCCCTGAAGCCACCTTCATCAAACAGCTCGTCTTCTTCTTCTCCTCGACCTCCACCCGCAGAATGGTACACACACACACAGACACACACACACACACACACACACACAGACACACACACACCACACACACACACACACACACACTACACACTGACCTAGAGTGTATGAACCTGAATCTTCTGTATGTTTGTGCAGTTTTGTGGCCGTGGCGATGAGGTCTGTGAGCGGTTGGTCTGTCGTCTCGGTAACCTGGAGGTTGGGAGAGAAGCCGTCATCCAGATGGAGATCAGACTGAACCCCACTGTGCTGCTGCAAGCGCCGGTAAAAACACCAACGGCCTACAGTCAGAGCAGCGCCTGAACGCATCGTGTGCAACCACAAACATCCTGCTTTCTCAGAGTGGAGTGTAGAAACAAAATAAAATTACAGAGAGAAGTGAAACAACTGATCAACACTCAGTGGGTTTAACTTCACACTTCCTGCAGCTTCCTCTAATTGGACAGCTTTTATTAAGAAGTTTCATTATTAAGACGCGTTGAGCGTCAGTATCTGAAGACTTCCTTGTTTTCTTTTTCTTCTCATTTTTGTGTTTTGGATGTTTCTTGGAATTTTTGGGCGGTGGTGTGTAAAATCAAGTGCGTGTGTGCGTGCTTGTGTGTTCTGATTCTTTGAGGACATTTTGGTGGTACTTGACCTTTTTACTCCACTACATTTAAAAATTCAAAAATAAAAAGTAATCATTTAAAAAAACTGCTAAAAAAAAGTATATTACAATTACAACTGAAGCAGTTTGTTGATTAATCAGTTAGTAGACTGACAGAAAATTAATTGGCAGCTTCACGAATGTGAAGATTTGCTGCTGCTAAAAAAGAGATTTTATTTTTAAATAATTTTGAGCTTTATACTGATGGTTGTACAAAATAAGCAAACCAAATCCTCAATCAAATAATAGAAGATAAATCAGCAATGTAAATAATCAATAATGAAAATAATCTTATACAAAATACATTACATTTTACATTAATGCACAAAGAATAATAATCTAAAGATATATAATATTGTAACAATTTCAGGGGACATTTTTCTGCTCTGAGTAGTTTATTAGTATTGTTTATTATTTATCACTTTAAATGTATTTTCCCGATTATACTTTTACAGGATGATGTTGGTTCTTTTACTGAAGTAAAGGATCTCAACACTTCTGTTCACTGCTTCCCTCTGATCTAAACGGATTTCTGGTGACATCAGTATAAAATTTATTTGGAGAACCAGGCTGTTACTTTTAAAACAAGCGGATAAAAATGCCTGGTGTTTCTCGTGTTTCTGTCTCAGGGTCGTCACGGCATCATGAGGCTGGAGAGCACAGCAGTGATGTCAAATCCAAGAGAAAGTCCTCAGACCAACCTGATCCACGGAGAGCCCGTAGCTCAGGTAAAACAGCTGCTCACCTCTCACAGCCAGCAGCACTGTACCTCATCTTCATCATCCTCCTAATCATCATCATCATCTGCCCTGGTGTATTCTCTGTGTTTCTAATGTCATGTTTTCTTTGTGGTGTGTGTCCAGGTGGTGATGGAGGCTCTTTTTACCCAGAAGCCCTCGGCAGCAGTGAAGAGCTTCATCATCGGCATCAGTTTAGTTCTGGGTCTGATGATCTTGGCTTCTCTAATTTGGTGTCTGTGGAAGGTAAAAATTCTTCTTTTTAAACAAAATTAACTCAACATTCACACACCAAATACTGCTAATATGATACGGCTGTACTAATAAACTGCAGTACTATGAAATGTTATGTAATGGTCAGTGTATCTATGTAGTAGTTTTTTTTTATTTTATCTCTCTGTTCTCGTTGTACTAACATGTCTGTCTCTCCGTCTGTCCGACTCTCAGGCTGGCTTCTTTAAGAGGGACTTCCAGAAGAAGAAAGAGGAAGAGAAGTTCGGGAGGGACAGCTGGGACTACGTTCCTAAAAATGACAAAAGGGAGAGCACCACCTAAAGCCCGACTGTGACCTTTGACCTCTGACCTCAAGATGGAGCTCACACCGTGACTGTGCAACAGTTTTAACGAGACAAACGTGCTGACGGATGGATGGAGAGCTGAAAATATGTTAAAAACAGCAGAAAGAAGCGCTGCAGCCTCGCGTCTTCGGCCAATGAAATCTGTCCAGACTGAGTCAGCTGGTTTCAGCATACGTCTGTCTCCAGTGTGACGGATCATAACGAACACACCTGAATTTGATCATGACCTTTTCAAGTATTTTTACCTGATGTACCATCATAAACACAACGACTTAAAAAAGACTTGCAGAAAAGGATGGAGGATTTCAAAAATAAGAAGGGAAGTGACTTCTTGACCAATCAGGTAGCCTCCTGAAACTGTTATTGATGACTTTTTTTTAAGAGGAAACAAACCAAAGGAAGTGATCTCAGGGGAAACTCAGCCTGACTATCCTCCCTCCCCTTTTTTAGTTTACCTGCTGACTTTATGCACTGGTGACACACATACAGGACACATGTAGCACTTACACACACACACACACAGGATGATGTCCATACAGAAGAAGTCATCGAGTGATGAGCTGGCTTCTGTAGAAAACAGCGACCGCCGCACGATGTTTTTGTTTTCACTCCGCGATTTGAATCCTGTCCAAAAGTTCGGTCACACCAGCGTTTAAACGGTTAAATCTTGCAGCAAAATCACTTCTTTTACAGAAAAGGTGCCCTCGGTAGATTTTACACACCTGGGTTTACAATGAAAAGAAATTCTGTGCAGTTTTTAAAAAACATTTTTTAACTCAGCGTTGACATAAATTGACCAATAACAAGCCGCCAATAACAAGGTTATTGAGGTTTGAAAAGCTCCTCGAGAGAAGAAGATTTACAGACTTTTATGAGATAAGAGCCGACGGTACAAATGTGTCTTTTGTTTTGTTTGCGAATCATCAAGAAGACAACAAGAAAGTTAGCATCACAGCATTTTTCCTCTCCCCTTTAAGTCTCTTTTTTTTCTTTAATTTATAAACAAAATGTCAGCCCACTGTAGAGAAAATAGAGATAATATATAATAATGTGACTGATGAGCATGCTAGTGGTTAGCTCAGCAGTTAGCTCTCTGAGGGAGCTGCGTCAAAGTTCCTAAATCCTGTTAGTGAGACTGTGCAATAGTCCAGAAAACGGCCCATCTAACAGCTCTCTATCCTAATAAGTTTCTTAAAGACCATCAGTGCAGGAGGTGGCATCTTTACCTGCCTCAGATTGTAACAATAATAATAATAATAATAATTTTAATAATAATAAGAATAAGAATAGTAGTAGTAATAGTAGTAGTACTGATAAGAATGAATGAACGCCGATGCTGTTTAGAAAATAAAATGATTAATTCGTGACATACAGCTGTGTAACTTTACAATCAGAGCAGAAATCTCAGGAATTTCTCTGTGCCGTTCTGGTGTGACCGAGCCTGAAACATCAGTCTGATTTTCTGACCTGTCGGGAGGAAACGGTTCACGCAAAAAAACCTGCAAGAATAACTGAGAACAAAATTGACTGCAGAGAGCACGACCGCCTGTAGGTGCTGCTAAATGAGCTTTTTTTCTTCCTCAATCCTCCAAGAAACAAACGGACACAAAGCTTGAATGTTTTTTGCCGTTTAGTCATCAGTGGGATATTTCTAATCGACTTCTCTGGGCAACAATCATGAATGTTCTTCCTGTGGGAGTTCTATAATAATAATACCTTTAGTTTATGGAGAATGCAGGTAAAGTTTCTCTAAAACGCTTCAGTGTGTTGGTGAAAATCTCCTGGTTGTTGTGTAAAGGAGCCATAAAACAAATTGAGCCACACAGCTGAATGATGACTTGAAAAGCAGCATTTAAATAAAGATGTTTGAGGTATTTAAAATATTCAACAGCGCTGTTTTCATTGTCTGTATTTTGTGACTGCAGACATTTAAAACAGCTTCTGCCTTCCCTTCTGTTTATGTACAAATGCACATCACACAGAGCTGATTTTAATATTTTAATAAATTAGTTTGTTTTTGTTTATGTGAAGTTGTTCTGCACTGGAGAGTCTCACTGCTTTTATCAACACCTTTCCATTAAAATGAAAGATTTTCTTTTTATTTAAACAACCACTTGTTTTGTTTTGTTTATCTAAAAATCTGCATTATCACAATAAAAGTGCTTCTAAATAAAAGTCACATTAAGTAAAAACAGCTCCGTTATGTTCAAATATAAAACTCTGACGGTCTTTGAACACGTCATGTTCGTCCAGTCTGTTTCGAACAAACAACTTTTCAAACAATAATACACAAGAAGCAAACAAGATGTTGGATTCAATTAACTATTTTCATCTCTCACATTTATAGTTTGAATCTTGCTGCAGAATCAGAAACTGGACAAAATAAAACAAATAAAAATTGTAAAAAAAAACAGGCAACACAAATTGGATGAAAATAATCAGAGATCTGGTGATGAAAATGTAAAATGTAAACAGGAATTTGAATATAAGACAATCGATCAGCTCTATAAGCTGTAAACTCTTTATCATAAAAAACAGGCAGTTTAGAGTTAAAGGAAGCTTACAGGTTACCTCAGAGGTGATTAAAGCTGCAGCGATCAATCAATCAATCAATGAGTCAATGCAGCTTTAATGTACACGTCACAAACAGGAAGTTGCTGTCACTGCTTTTTTTTGCTTCTATGCTGTTTTTCTTCACATCATCGTGGAGACGGTAACGGCCTGGAGGGGGCGCTGTTGAGTCATCGTGGTCACCATGGCAACCTGTCCTCATCACCACGGTGGCGGTGTCCGACGGATTCAGATGCAGCTGCAGGAGACGGTCGACTCGGCCTCGTCCACCTCCTCACCGTACAGAGTGATGAGCCGCGGGTGGACCCTGAACACACCACGTAAACACACACACACACACACACACACACACACACACACACATACACATACAGAGTCAGATTGGGGGTTGCCATAGTTACAGATGAAGTGTATGACCTCATTTTGTCCATCTGATGTGATGTAATGAGATAAAAATGTAAAATTGTAAAAAAAAAAAGGTTGAACTGAGTAATCCCAAACTCTGTTTTTCTTCATCATTCATATTCTATTCATAAATATTATGAATTGAGCCTGATTATACTTTAATATAACATAGATATATAGATGATTAAATTATAACTACTACGATTATAACCCACTAATGAGATTTTAGTAAATTATATAAATATTAAGTCTGTTTATCACTTATTGTTAACATATAATAAATACGAATTACTAAAGCTGCTGTGAGATGAATCAGTAACATCTTCACACCTGACAAGCACTTCGTTGGCGATCTCCACTAGCTCTCCGTCGATGTTCCAGGGGAAGGCGGCTCCCTCTGATTGGATGATGGGCGACGCTCTGGAGTCCGACTCTTCCTCGCTCTCCTCCTCCGACGAGCCAATCAGAGCCCGGGGCCGGATCCTCACCGCCGACACGTCGTGCATCTCCACGAAGGGGAAGCTGAACTGCAAACAGACAGACAGGTGTGTGTGTGTGTGTGTGTGCCTTTGTGCGTGTGTGTGTGGGAATCCTGGAAGGTCAAAGGTCATCTGATGAGGACACAAAGCCTCGTTAAGCAGCTTGTTAATCTGCAGGAGTGACTGGGTTGGTTCCTGTTTACTGTCCTCGGTTGTTTCCACTGTGAAACCGTGAAGCTCCAACAGGGGGCAGCAAAGACCAACAGACAGACAGCTGGACAGACAGACAGTTTCTCTCTCTGTCCTGTCTCTCTGTCTGCTTTCCTTCCTCCTCAGGTTTGCTCTTTTTTCTTCAAGTCAATCTGATCTTGGAGGAAAGTTTCACAGTTTTTCTCTGTTTACTGAAGTACTCGAGTACAAATATGACGTATCTGTACTTCCATTGAACGGTACTTTACACTTCGTCTCCACTCCACATTTTTGTCACTCAGTTCTCCCGAAATATAAAAGATGTAAATCTTTAAAGTGATCGATTACTCTGTTAGTTGATTAACCAATTATCAAACCATTTTCATAACTTATTCATCTTTAATAGTTTCTGCTTCTGAAGTATGACAATTTGCTTGTCACTTATCAGTTATAGTGAAACGAAAAGCCGACTTCAACCAACTACAACAGTACAAAGCGGTTTAAACATGAAATACTATACTCTTTAAATGTGCAGAATTTCTCTGCGTACTTTCCTTACTTAAGTACATTTTCCTGATAACGTAAATGTACTTAGGTTAAAGTATAAACGTGTTTAAGACGATGACACCTGACGGCACAGACTCAGGTGAGCACGGGGTTGTCATGGTTACACGTCTGTCCGTCCATCCGTCCATCAGGATGGAGGCTGACAGGATGTAGGTCAGCAAGTAAACAGCCTGTTTACTCTGCAGGACAGCGAACCGCCAGTATATTTAGTAAGTGGGTTAGTGTGCGGTCTCACAGGCCAGGCCGGGCAGAACCAGGCTAATCTACTCACTGACGAGTTTGGTCTTTTTTCGGCTCTCTGAGGCGGAGCTGAAAGTGGCGAGGTCGAGAGAGAGAGACAACTGATGGACGTTAGGAGGCATCAGACAACCAGCATCTATTCTGATCGCTGCTCAGAGTCTATGAAGCACCAGGAGTCGTTTTTTATCTACAAACTGTGACTTTAAGACTATATCTTTATAAATGTGAAGTCATAACACAGAGCTCTCCACACCTGATTCAATCAGGTCCTTCCTGAATTTACAGAATTTGGGTTTTTTTGCGTCTTTTTACTGAATTTGTTTGTAATCATGCCACATGAAAAAGTTGCTTCACATTTGGTGTGAACATACCATAAAAATACTGATTACAGCTGCTTTAAAACTCTCCAAGATAAACTTCATATCAGCATATCAACTGTTCTGAATCAGAACTATATATTATGAATTAAAGGTGTCAGATATCTTTAATAAACATTTAATATTGAACATTAATTAATAAGGCTGTCACTAAAAGTACAAAAAAAAGTGTCCCTGCCTTCTAAGTCAGAAAAGATTATAATTTCAGCCGTTGGTTTATTTTGGAGGATGTTGACAGCCGCTCTCACCTGTCCACTGGAGCTGCTGTATCTCTTCAGGTGTTTGATGAACTCTGACCTGGAGGTGTTTCCTACTGCAATCAACGCCGCACTGCCATTTGCCACCCTGTCACAAACAGGAAGTGGAGGGGTGTGTTCAAGGTCACAACACAGCTCAGTCTCAGAGGGATTAACCGTTCATCATTCCCTGTAAACTGCATTTAAAGATGGTCCACTTGACGACTCCCTAAAAGTGAAGCCAGAACATCTGGATGTCACACACTCGTGTTACCTGGTGTTGGGAGCCAGTCCGTGAGGTGCATGTGGACTCAGACACGGGATAGACATGATGCTGATGCTCAGATACAGGCCCTGATTGGTTGTCCAGGACTCCTCCCCTTCTGCACCGACCAATCACAGAAAGAAAAACACCTAAATTTACTAAAACTAAGAAACCGACAGAAAACTGAAGCAGCTTTCTGTCCACAGGTGTCTAAAGACAGACAGGTACCCGTCTCACCTGACTCTGGGTCCTGGTCCTGATCCTGGTCCCTGAGAGAGAAAAAACCACATTTACTTTTAAACATAACAAGCACTTAATTATGAGACTCAATGTGACCAATTATCATTTCTAAACACAAATGGAATATAAACAGAATATTTTCCTACTCATTCAAACCTGCAGTCTACCAGTAGCTAAACAAAGTGTTAAAACTCTTATTAAAGCTTGTTTTATTGCAGAGCGATCATACATCATTTAATGTTGTGAAGGTGTTTGTTTCTTACTGATTTCCTAACACGTTCCTGTTTGTCTTCTTGGCCGGTAGAAAAGACAGCTGACAGTCTTCTGGTCTGAGGGAGAGAAAAACATTGACTCTTTGGATTATAGATCTTTAATTGAACTTAAACATTTGAATTTATGAATATGAATTGGCATTTAAATGGCCCATAAAGTGCCATTTCTCCACAGAGTGCTTTAAAATCTGAACATCAGTCTTCACCTCTTTACATTGTTGTTGTGTTATTTATGATTCATATTTTCATTGTTTAATTGTATTTCATCTCTCTGTGAGGCATGTTAAGAAAGTTTATTTTCATTATTATTATTTCCTTAACAAGACCACAAAAAAATCTAAATGATACTCATCTCCATAACAAATTGTGTGTACCTGTGTGTGTGTGTTACCTCAGCCTTGCCAGTGTCTTCACCAGCGCGTACTCTCGTCGTCGTGACGATGGCATCCACCTCTTCTTCTCCGCCCGTGCTAAGCTCCGCCCACCGAAGCCAAACATGGCGGAGAAACCGAAACATACCAACTGACCGAGAGACGAGAAGCTGCACATGTCCACCTGCTGCAGGTGACCTGAGGGCACACACACACACACACAGAAATAATGATGAACGATTATTTTAATTATGAATATTTATTATTTATTACTGCACGCACAGCCTGTAAGGAGGCCAAGTGGTCGTATGGTGAGAAGCTCATCAATATTCATGAGATGCAGCACTCCAAATATGGGCGACAGAAAGAGGTCAGGAGAGTGTGTGTGTATGTGTGTGTGTGTGTGTATGTGTGTGTGTGCAGTAATATCTATAAACTAAAGTCAGGCGAACCAGATTTAGGATCGTTTGAAGGTTTCTGACATTCGACATGTTGTTGTTAAAGATGTGACAACACAAGAGTCATGTGACCAACAGAGGCAAGTGAAGGCATCGTTTCTTCTCAGTGACACTGAACATCCGTCACAAACATAAAACTAATGAACAATCATTCAGTTGTTCTAAAATAAAACTTTTTCTCTGAACAACCGAGGCACAAAATCAGAGGAGTAACTGATATGAAAATATAATCAACCTGATTTCACATTGAATAAGATGCTCCACACACACACACACACACACACACACACACACACACACAGCATGCCATCTGGCCACATACCTGCTATAACCTACTGAACTGC
>JBAJHX010000043.1:6174089-6189147 GCA_037176925.1 Amniataba percoides | reverse complement strand
CACACACACACACACACACACACACACACACACAGCATGCCATCTGGCCACATACCTGCTATAACCTACTGAACTGCTCTCTCCCCACCTGTCTGTCTGACACACTGCCTGTCTGTCTCTCTGGATAGAATCTGATTTCCTCACCATATGGCATGTTGTTAGTGTGTGTGTGTGTGTGTGCGTGTGTGTGTGTGTGTGTGTGTCAGCTCTAATCCTGACAGTCAGTTTCACAGTCAGTGTGTCAGTGAGATCAAACCTGCAGCGCTTCTTAAAGGTGCAGCTGATATTTATTTTGAATATGTAAACAGCAGGTGACATACTGAAGTGTTTGATTTATCGACACAATATTATATCATATTTCTTTTTTGTTTGACTGAAAATATCAGCATGTTTATTGTGTTCATCCTCAAACAATCATATTATGTATCTATTATTTATAAGAAAAATGGAGGCTATGTACCGTCAGATTTAAATTTTCTATAAACTGCATCCATATTGCACAGAAATCACAAGGCCCTCTGATTTTTTGATTGACACGTACATTTCAAAGTGCCTTATAGTTCTTTTCCTCCTTCCTAGATTCTTCATTGGTTGCCTGGCAGCTACTTACAGCCAAGACATGGTCACAGATGTGAGACGACATGATGATGGACTCCCAACTTTCACTGAGTTGATCATTTATCACATCGGGACTCTGCGGGGTGTCGTAAAGTTCAGGTATGTTCACACTCTGAACTCACCTGTCGTCCGTGGGAACAGCATCCTGCCTGCCTGGGAACTTTAACTGTTTTCTTTTGTTCAGGAATTAATCTTATTTGTGCCACTCAATACTCCCATCTGTCAAACACACACACACACACCTCCCAGTGTTAATTAGTGTTAATGAACCCCCATCGCACCATAACCTGTCATTCAAACACAGCAGCCTGCCGTGCTGCCAGCTGATTGGTCGGCAGGTTTACCTGAGAGGAAGCGGGTGAGGTGAAGGGGGCGGGGCCACAGCAAGCAGAGTAAAAACCAGTGATTTGGAGTGAAACTGATCCTGCTGTTAGACATCTGTCTGCCCCCCACACCCTCCCACACACACACACACACACACACACACACACACACCGTCTGCTTCACTCTGTCGGGTCATTTGTTCTCAAACTGTCTGAGTGACCAGCAGCCAATCACATTAAAGTGCAACAAGAACACCAAGCTCCCTGAGAGCTGCTTCAAGTACATTAACTTAGAGCAGCGATGAAGACCTGACGATATATTTGGAGCAGGAAGAGCAGACGATGTGACTGGACATGCAGGATGTTTACATACAGATCTAGAACAGGTAGAACCTACCCAGGACAACGTGCAGGGCTGCGGTCACCGGATCTCTGACTCCATGAACAGAACAGGAGACCACATCTGTAGATCCTGTAATGACAGACAGACAGACAGACAGACAGTCTGATAAAACAGCCTGTAATGAGGATGTGTGTGTTTCTGGGTGTTGATCCTCCTTCTCACCAGCGGGGATGATTCCGAGCGGCACCACTGGTTTCACCGGTTTCTCTGGAGAGTCAGCGTCCAGCTGAGCTCTGAGGACCAAAGCGTGACACAACTCCGCCACCGACCCGTCCCCACCAACACACACCACCCTGACACAGTGAAGAAATGGTGTAAGGACGGAGAGGTGGAGTAAAACAGTTCAAAAATCAAATTAAAACTATCGTATGAACCTTTACTGTGAAGGTGAAGACATTTCACTCCACTGATCTTAAATACAGTCACAGAAATCACTCAGAGGTGATTTATTTTTGGCCGGTATCCTCAAACACACGGTCATCCAGCAGGGGGCGTGGTGTCTCCATAGGACCTTGGTGTGTGTGTGTGTTTGTGTTTCCTCACACTAATTACACTGACCTCCATAGTCCTCAAGTATTTGAGCAGAAAATTGTTAAGTATGTCACACTGACACTGGATGATCACATTTGTAGTCTTCTTTACTTACAGATCCTGATTTAAATCAGAACTCTGCCAATATAAAGCTATATTTTTTTAAACAAACATTTAAAAACTTTCTAGAAAAACACAGATATATTTGTATGCATACATATATTTCTAAAAAAAAAAGGTACTGATAAAGTATTGATTAGGTATCAATACTCTCACTGTAACTAAAACACTTCTTAAACCTGTCCTAACAGTGCAGTCGATTGTTTTACATTGAGATAAACAGAAACAAAGAGAGGAGAATCAAAACAAACTCATTCAACTTAATGACTCAATAAAACTCAATTCAATAAATTTTAAATGCTGACAGTGAAAACAAGATATAAATATTTGATAGTTTTTTTTTTAAATGGTTGGCGGCTCGTCAAACATTTCTTAGGTTGGACTCTAACACCCTGTCTAAGATAGAAATCTGGACAAAAACTGAAAAATAAGAAATAATGTGCATGTGTTTGTTCTTCAGATGATAATGTCACTGTTCAAGTATTTTTAAGGTGAATTATCAAGCTTTTCCAGCACCTTACGGCAGAGATAGATTATACTCTAATCAAGACTGTCTGACACTGTTATTTATTTATTTATCTAAAACGTAAATTATTCTTTCAGATTATATATATTATATTATATAAATTCAACTAGAATATCAAGCAGTTTCAATCACTTGTCAAACTTTGCAAACACCAAATCACAATCTAGCATTTTCAAGGATTTCCAAGACGACCCCTGGTTTGTGCTTGTGTATTAACATTAGAGTAGCAGTGCTGGTGTTGCTGGGTGCAGTTAAAGAGTTAGGGTCATACTGATAGGATCATATCATGATTGTTAAACAGGTCTGTGAGTGTTTCCAGGAGTTCATTGAAAAACGACAAGGTTCGTCTTCAGAGTTTAATTGTGAGGTGAACAGGCTCCGCCCCTCCCCCTCCTCCAGCATACGGGATTACCTGAAGCCCCGGTCACCACGGTGACAGCCCGCCTAATTGGCAAATGTAGGTTTCAACCAAATCCTCAACAGAGCAGCCTCACACACACCCTCACACACACACACGCACACACTGAGCAGCTAGCTTAGCAACCCTGAGCTAATCTTCTCTAAGCACATTAAGCTTTATGAGGGCTGAGCATAAAAGCTGCTTACACACACATGAACACACACACGCACACACACCATCTCAGATAGTGATGAGACTTATGATCAGTGTTTTTGCACTTTAAGTTTTTGTTGTGTTATTTTTTTCAATGGCACAAAACATTATACTCAGTTTTATTAGTGACATTTACTCATTGTTTGACCTCACCTGTGTGCGTGTGTGTGTGTGTCTGGGTCAGTGCGTTTTAGTGTCAGCCTCTGACAGTAAACCACTGTTTAACTGGTTTAGGTCAGTCTGAGGTGGAGGGATGATGTCACAGTTTAAAGACGACATGCTGACCTTTTTTGGAAACATCACCTTCAATGTAGATACTCTACCTTTACTTTATATTTATATTATATATTATAACTTTAACTTTATTTAGCTTTAACCTGTCAGACTTTATTTTTCATATTCTCATACACCTCATTATTTTCATATTTCTGTCTGTCATGTCAGTAATAATAATATTTGGATTGGATTTGGGGATGATATCTGAGATAAACAGTTATAAATAATAGTAATAGTTCCATTTCATAAACACACTGGTTCATCCTCCTAAAACATTAAAGTTCAACAGACTTCTAAAGCACAAATCAAAGCTCAGACTTGCTCGTCCAAATGTATTAAATAAGTGTAATTTTAGAATAGAAATAATCGTGTTGCATCAAAGATTAATGAGGTGTGTAAGAAAACAGGGCTTGACTCTAAGGGCGGGGCTTAACGAGGCCTCCTGCTCATCAACACGACCATGACGCTGTAAATCATAAACTTGTACGTGGAAATAACGTCATACTGTCAATTAAGCCAGAACTTTTTTCTTACCGTGAAATAATATTTTACCTGGGGAACGAGTGATATATTCACAGGCATTTACATTGTCAGTAGAGAGAGAAAAGGGACGACTAACCCATCATACTCATCCAGCTTACATTCCTTCATCACTGAGAGAGCATGACCCTTCCTCTCTGTCACTGGAGGAGAGAGAGACAGGAGGAGAGAGAGACAGGAGAAGATAGAGAGAGAGGGAAACAGATGGAGAGACATTGAGATGGACAGAGATTCATGCGTGTGTGTGGTCACATGTACACAAGTGTGTGTTCGATGGCAGCCAAAAGAAAAAAAAAGTGGGACAACGGATATCACACCATCTGCTGAGAGGAGGAGATATGAGGAGAGGAAAGAAGGAGCAAACGGGAGGAGAGGAAACAAAAAAACAAGGGAGGAAACAAGAGGAGAGGAGATGAAGCAAGGAGAGGCGATAAGGAAAGGAGATGAAAGGAGGAAAAAGGAGGAAAGAAAGACAGCAAAGGAGAGGAGAAAAGAGGAGGTAGGGAGGAGAGGAGGAGTAAAGAAGAGACAGAGAGGAAATGAGGATGAAAAGAGGAGAGAAAGGGAAAGGAAACAGGAGAGGAAAGGAGCAGGTTGTCTCCCTCTGTCACAACAGATGGGCTTAGCTCCGCCCCCTGTATCAGGTTACCTAGCGACCAGAGACTGCCATTAACTCTGACCTTTGGACCTCCTCTGCACACACACTCACACACACACTAACACAGATTTCATATTGTCTGATATTAATACAGAACAGATCTGCTCCTTTACACTTCATATATTTATATCTTTAGCTATATAATATTAATCATTAGTCATATTAATCACTACTGTTTGTTGTAAAGACGATCAATATGTAGATAAATACTAACCGGTGATGTCAGTGCGGACGTCAGCCATCTTGAAGAGCGGAGCCACATGATCTCTGTAAATGTGGACGGCCTCCTTCTTGTGGCTGCTGGGGTTGATGAACACCTTTAGATACCTGGGACGACTACTGAACCCTGCACACACAAACAAACACACACACACACACACACACACACACACTTGTTTGCAAACATTTTTTTTAAAGACTTTAAAGAAAGTCCCCATCCTAACATCATCAGGTTAAATCTTTAATTCATCCGAACTTTATGACCAGACACCTCAAAACTCTTTCATCCGCCTCAGCTGAACTTTGTGTTTAGAGTTAATCTCCAAACGTCACGATGGTTGATGGTAAATGTCGTATCGGTCCTGTATCAGTGTGTTTTATGCAGACGATCTCTCGCTCTTCTCTGCCTCTGATGTTCAGTCTCATTTAACTCAGCTCAGTTTGGTTAAATACACCCAAATCAAGATTAACAAAGATTCAACATCCAATCCTCCTAAGATTTAAACCACCGAAGTGGTCAAAATTATTTATATATTTAGGACGAAATCCTAACATTTGTTTTTTACCTTTATTGGACTATAATGATTTTCTCTTTATAAATGAACCTGATTAGTGTCTGTGGAAGTAGAAAATATAAATAGCTTCACAATAGTCTACAAGTGCTGGTCCACAGAATTAGAATATAATTAGACAAGATTACTGTTAAGTGACCAGTTAATTATGACTTAAAATGTGAATAATTAATCTGCTGTTACTGTTAATCTGTGAACTGTTGAGTGTTAATTGTACAGGGAGCAGTGAATGACCGAACATGAGAGTGATTTTCTAAGTGAACATGAACTTAGCTTGTTCTACTGTGATTGGTCAAAAAACATGAAGTGTTTTTAAATGTAAATTCTTTCTTTTGTCACTTAGTACATGAAAATGTTAGAATGTTTTATCTAGTTGTAAACTTAATATCTTTGGGTTTTGGACTGATGTTTGGTCCCTCTGAGCTCCATGGAGTTTTAAAGACTTTCGATTAATGGATTATTTAGGGGGGAAAAAGCCTTCAGTCATCACAGACATCAAACAACTGAACAGACTTGCCTCGCCTGCAGTTTAAACTCCTTTATGTGACCTCAGTTGTAAGTGTAACATCAATTAAAAAAAACGTCTGGGTAGATGAACTGTAGATTGTACACAAAGAGTAAACACCTGTATATTATTCTAAAACAATAAAAGTAAATGGAAAATGTTAGAATATTTTTTACATCATCAGTAGACTGTGTGTGTGTGTGTGTGTGTCTGCATGGTATTGACTTCAAGCTACACACACACACTGACCCCCTGTACGGCTCATCATTAGGCAGATTTAGAGACCGCATTATAAATCCCCATAGAGCAGCACAGATCAATATACACACACTCACACACTCGCACACACCAGCTCCATTATCCAGATCATTACTATAATCTGCTCCCAAAAGGCCGTGACCTCGCCCTGTTAATGACCCTACACACACACACACACGCACGGTGCACCTCCTGCCATCACTCCTCCCCACAGCTCGGACCAGGTACTCAGGAGGGTTCACCCAACACCCCCGCCACTCCTCTTTCTGCTGGACCCCCACCATTACAAGAAGCTGATGCCTTAAAAAAACCAACATCCAGCCAAACCCCCACTCTAACCAACACGATGCCCATGAACTGCAGCATTTACAGACAAAGCTGCCTAAAACTTGACTTTTCACTTCATATATTTCACCTTCATATAAGCGGCCCCGTGCTAAAGGATCGAGGGCGATAGTGGGAGCTGTGGTGGCAGCACCGAGAGCTAATTAACCCTTTCTGACCAAACATTTCCAGGAAGCGAGTCCCTAATGGGTCTGTGTTGATTGGTGATCAGATATTGACGATTGAAAGGATGTAACAGTAACTTTAAGGCGATTCTAACTAACGTGCTAGAAGGACTAAGATGTTTTAAAAATAATCTGTAGACTCTGTTTGTGCCTGAGCTAAGCCTCCTTAATCAGCACCAGTGACAGAGAACTTTAAATCCTTTATTACAAACCTGTTTGTTGTCTCTTTTCCATAAATCTGACACCTTTATCTCCATTTGTTCGCTCACCAAAGCTTTGCTCTGTGCTCAATCAGAGGAGATAAAGTTATCAATACGATTTAAATTCTGATTTTAAAGATAACACTTGACAAACTTTTTTATTTCTCATGTTCACCGACTATTCTCTAATAATCACTCCCCCTCCCTCGTTCACTGCCCAGCTCCAGAACACTTTGTAACATGAAGTAAACTGTCGATGAATTAAACAGCACTTTCAGGTCGACCTCTATTTTGATGAATAAAGAAACTCTTTGTCTTCATGAATGTATTTATTGAAATACTGCCGCTGTGGAACAAAGTTTACACAACAGTGGCTGCTTAATCACTTCCACACTAGTGTAGAATTTAAAAAAGTCACAAATAGAGGTGTGCAGGCTCTTTTTTCTTACTTATCTTATCTAACAACACAATCAGGCACACTGAACAAAACAGGGACACCTGAAAGTCCTCTAATCTTTACAGAGTCTGAAAATGTCACTTTGGGCCTTTTGAGCTATTTTTTAGTTATTTAATTTAGTGTTTCTTATTAACTTTACTTATTTAACAGTGATAAGATCTGCATTTTGCATTTTTTCTGCCAAAGCTGTTTACCCATTTATAAGATGAGATTAATACCCATAATGTGATAAAAAAAAATCACTGTCACATCACAAAAGAAAACAGTTATTCTCAGTCCTATTAGTGATCCCAAAGGCCTAAAATGTCGCTCTCGCTCTTTCTCTCTCGCTCTCTCTAGGTGATGGATGCATGATTGATGCTCTCTCACACACACACACAGTCTCATAGGAGATGATGTCATTCAATTTGCTGATATTTCTCTCAGGGGACAGGTAGACACTGCAGGTAGAGATGCAGAGAGATCCAGTATCCATCAGATCATCTCTCATCCTCGGTCAGCGGCAGGTTGCTATGGCACTGCTAAAGCGTTGCCATGGTAAACAATCCCGGTCTTGTCCAGAAGAAGTGTTGAGTTTCTGACAGAGGACGAAAGACTGAGCCGCTGAATGTTGTTTTGAATAAACAGATTATATTTTGGTGCGGACTCCATCTGAGGTCGGCACACAGCAGTAATCAATTAAAAGCTTTAAACATCCAGTTTAATCAGATTCTCTGGGATGATATGACCCACAGATGTTTTATAGAAAATTAAATCTAGTATTTGTAGAACTGAAACATTTAAAGCAAACCACTGAAAATTAATGTGATCAGTAAACCCATCATTAAAGATTCATTCAGAACATTAATATAACAGCAAACAACTATTTAAACAATTATATAAAGATATAGTGGAGTCATTTACATTTAAATCCATCAGTGCATGTTGTGATCTGTGTTTTTCTGCTCTTTTCTGACAGCACACACAAATTTAAATTTTTATCTGATGATGGCTTTAGATGAAAAGTTAAGTGAACATCAACAGTATTTCAATCCATGAATATCTGAACTGAATTTTCATGGCGTGGAGATATTTCACTCAAGCTGTAGTGCTGAAGGAAAAGTCGAGTTTTTCTCTCTCATCAGAAGCGTTGTGTTGCCAGGCTGCGTTGAATTGTGTGTGTGCGAAATACGAGCTCTCGTATGTTAATGTGAGGTACGAACGTGTGCGGATGAACAATAAAGTTTGCTTCCTGACAAACTAATAAAGCCTTCGACCTGAACATGAAAGAGAGACACGGAGAGGCAGACGGGTGTCTCTCATCTCGTCACTATGGATACACTCGCTACCTCCTCGGACACAGCAGTTAATGTGTAACACAGAGCTATACACACGCGCGCGCACACACTCAAAGCCATAAAGTGACGGTCTCCTCTTTTAAAAGACACAAACTAGAAGTGAGTGTCTGGTCCTGTCCTGTAGTGTGTTCATGTATTCATGTTGGGCCACGTTCAAACATGTGGGACATTTTAATTTCATCATCTTTCGAGGTATCTTTCTGCATGTGGATTAAGTAGCTGGTGAGGTAGAGCAAATCACAGCTGTTGATCAAACTGCTCATCGTAGTTTAAACATTATTTAGGCTCTCACTAAAAACACAGTTCAGTGTAGGAAAACTTATTCTTTCAGGCTTTGGTTACTTGGAAGTGATTTAAGTTAAACCTAATAATGTTCAATAAGGGAGTCAAAATGATTATTATTTGATAACTGGAGTGGATACTGGATTTTAATTTGATAAAACGTCATTAAACCCCGATGCTGCTGACCACAAAGTGTTGTCTCTTCACAGTGTGGCCGGCTGCTGCTGCCACCTCCGTCTGACTTCACTTTGTCACCATGAACTCAGGCTAACAGCTCCGTACGCGAGCAGGAAACTGACGTTGGATTGACAAGACAATTGATCTGGGAGGAGTGGAGACGGCCGTCCCACGAGCTCCGCCGCCGGCCCGTCAGTCTGCTGTGCTTGTTAAGCAAACTGCAGGCAATCCATCCCGCCGTCTGACTGCGTGTATGGAAGCACTGCTGGCCTTTTGTCACTCTGACTGCCATTCACTCTCTGCGCAGCGTTCTGCAGCTGCTTCACACGGCCAGCAGCACAGAACAACACGCTGGAAACAGAAAGTGTCGGCTCTCTGCTCGCCTTTGTGCTGAATGCTGAATGTTTTCGGACCTGAAGGTTAAGAAGCTGTGGCGGTGGCTGCGGCGGCGGGACTGCCCCGTTCTCCGCAAAACGCCACGATTCACACAACAATACGCTTTTCACACTGACCCCTGGCTGGAAAATAGGCTTAATGTCCGCACGGCAGCAGAGAGACCGACTGTGTTTACCTTTCACACACACACACACACAGAGTCACACACTCCTCAGCCGCGGTGTGTAAAGTCACAAAAGCCGTCACAGTTTGATGTGCAGTGTGACCACGCAAGCTGACACACGACCTGCGAGCCATTCATGTGTGTGTGTGTGTGTGTGTGTGTGTGAGACCAAAGACGAACACTTAAAGAAGTTGTGACTCTGCTGCGGGGCCTCGTGGGTAATCTGCTTTGACGGACAGACATACGGACAGACAGACAGGTGACCAGCGATAACGTGTCAGGCCGATGCCATGGTGACGGTTCAATGGCAGAGTCTGTGCGTGACCTTTGACCCTTTTCGTATACGGACGGCTTGTAACATCTCTGTTGGATTCGAAAGCAGAAAAAAACCCTGAAATGTAAAGTGTGTCTGTGCGCGTTCAATCCATACACACAGCACGCCAACGTTTCTATTGTGTGTTAAGTGTCAGCCAGGCACCGCCCACCACAGTGCACCTGGGAAAGCAACGTCTGGGAACTTCAGCCACGTCCAGAACTTTATTAAACAGTCGGGAGGCGCCTCCATCCATTTTCTATACTTACACTGAGGGAGTTTTTTTATAAAGCTTAGGTTTTTTTCAGCAGAGAGAAAATCACATCTCTGCCGGCACAAACTGCAAACGCCAACGAATCAGCCAAAAGCCCAAAGCGATTTCTTGTTTTGTCCACAACTCAAAGATTTTTTGTTTATTGTCATAGATGAGAAAATAAACCAGAAGATATTCACATAACAAATGCTGAAATTAAACAAACTAATTTGGACACCTTTTCTTAAAAACATGACTTAAAATTATTAGTTGATTATCAAAAATAATTAATCTGCTGATGGTTGCAGCTCGAGTATATCTCTTCTCCAGGATAATAATCCAGAAAAAAACTTTTTACTCCACTTTATCAGATACTGGTAGTTACTTTGCCGAGTTAGATAAGAATACATAATCAATAAATAAATAAGATAATCAGACTTTACTGATCATATGGTGAGATCAGTAACTCTTCAAATTAGCTCCATTTTTGCCTGCTGCAACATTAAAGTGATGAACACATAACGAATGAATACATGACTTTTACTTTTATTTTTACACTGCTGTATTGTTACTGCCTGTGATCGGCTCAGTTATTGGTGGTTATAACAAGCAGCTGCCTGTTTACATTTATTTATATTACTAACTATTCATCCAGCAGGCAGGATGAAACACTAAATTTGGAGTCATGTTTGTGTCCTCCTGATGAATTTAAATCTCCTTTAGGTGCTGGAAGCTCCACTTTCTTCAACAACTGGTCTCTGACTTTTTCTGGCTGAATGAGCAAAAATCTGAGCAGCCAGGTCTGAAACGTCTGAAACCAGAAGAGCAAAGGCCGTTACAGCCGCACACAGCTGTGATGTTCAGGTGTCATGCTGGCAGGTCAGTTTTCATTATGAACTAAAATGAATTGGACACACACACACACACACACACACACACACACACACACACACACACATAATTGTGTAGACGTGTAGACGGTCCTTCAGCTAATCTCTCTTGCAGACATGATTCAACTGCTGACAGCATGTTACTGAGTACTGCTGAATGTGTGTGTGTGTGTGTGTGTGTGTGTGTGTGTGTGTGTGTGTGTGTGTGTAATCTGTCACTTTGTTCCGGTGGATTAGCAGATTAGCTCTACTATCTGATGGAACTGTGACTCACTTCATTACACTGAGTGACCAACAGGCTGGAGAAAACAACTGAATTATAATCCGAGTGGCTCATCTGCATCCGGCTAACAAGCAGCTCACCTTGGGATGTGACAAATTTAACTGTAGACACGCGGAGAGATACCGGAGACAAAGTCTGTTTTAAACTCCAGGATGACCATAAGAGCAGGCTGTAGTGCTGAATGAGCAAATTTACAAAAATATACTCACGTGTTTTGACTTTATTCCAAATCACACGGTAGTGAAATATATTGTAATAAATCACCACAGTCTGAGTTCAGTCTGACTGTTTACAAAAATGCTAACCAGAGCTGCTGATGTTATTCTAAACTCTTACTAGGCAACAACTGTCCTAATAATTCATTTAATTTGAGCCCCCCGGTATGATGGAAAATGACAGATTTTTAAACGTGAGCAGAGATACACAACATCGTCTGCATTTCATTCAAACTAAATTAAGATAAATCCATCCAACAGCTGTCCAGATGTTTCACTAGAAAAACTAAAATTAACCTTGTTGTGATGTAAAGGAGAAATCAGAGGATCACAACAATCAGTAAGATTGATTTTCTAACAATGAGAAATTACTTTTTCAGTTCATTTCAGTCATTTCATGTCAGGCCATCCAGAGGTTGTTGAGATATTTCAGTCTGGAGCAAAGTGACCACAGTGACCATTCATAAAGCTGCACTGCTGAAAAAATGACAAATAACCAAGTTGTTGGTGTCTGTGTCACACCGATTCTCCAGTAAATGGGTAACTAATGTAAGACACTGCACAGTTTAAACAGTAACAGTCTGACTTTTTGCAGCTTATCACACATTTTTAAAGTTATTGTTGCTGGTTTGACAATACATAATCTTTCAGGGCATTTGCTACTTTTGCAGCTGTGTTAGACTGCAGTCACTGTTAGACTGTAATCACAGGGAATTGATTGTAACACATGTACCTAGATTGTTTTTAGATATTAGTGTATCACTATAAATATATTGATCTATCTGTCCATCTAGTTGATGGGCAGGTGAATTCATACAGCACTAATAATAACAGTATTATCCAGTAGTGTGTGTGTGTGTGTGTGTGTGTGTAATCATCTTACAGTATGACGCTCATACTGCTCCAGTGTATCTGAGCTCTTATGTAACACAAACAACCTGTTGCTCTTGATTGAATGAGTCCATCAGATTAACCCTCCATGTGGGACCAACGAGGATCCAGATATGTGAATATTTGTGATTTATGGCTGAGTCGCTCCAAATAACAAAAAATAAGTATTTTCACACACTGAATGCATCTCAGTGAAAAATCATGGTACTAAAAGTATCCAAAAATAGCATTTATATGAAATACATTTGTCAAAAGTGATTTTGGGCGTCATTGTCTTGTTTATGTTTGACATCTACACCCACCAGGCTAACAGAAAAACTCACAATTTTCTGTTCTCTCTCTTCATGCTGTTTGCCTGCTTGAATGTGTGTGTTACCTGTGAGCAGCTCCTTCACGGTGTTGTACCAGGTGTGTGTGTGCTCTGAGGAGGCGTTGTGGAGGTGCAGCGTGTCCTCCTCCAGCCTCCTCCCCCTCCTCCTGCAGCAGAACAGAGCCAGGCCGAGCACCGGCCCCCCCGACTGCTGGCCCGCTGCTCGCCGCCGCTTCACCTTCACTGCGAACACGTCCTGCAGCATCACCACGCCTGGCTGCTGCACGCACGGCTCACCTGCAGGGAGAGAGGAAGAGTCAGCGCACAACACCTAAACACACCACAGTTAGTCTCATTAACACCTTCTGCAATCTGTTATCATGTGAGATGATGTGGCTCCACTGAGGAGTATTAATTCATTTATTTCCATTTATTCTTTATTTTAAAACATTTCTTGGTCACTTTAAAGTTTGCACACAGCCCACACCGTCGGTTCAAACTTACAAAGTACAGTTCCCAATTAATGTTAGTTCACGTGGTGGCTATCTCACTACACAGAACCTTTCACATTGTCTGTATTTGGCAAATTAATGGACGTATTTTGCAAATGAATGAATTTAATTGACACATTAATGGATTTATTTGACAAATTAATGGATAACTAATTGAAACTCACTCTCTAACTAACTCTATTAGCAGCAGTAGAATTAGTAGGTTGAGTAAATGTGTCTGTTTTTATTTTTTCTTTAACAATACTGTTGTTCAAAAGCCTGTTGTTCTTTGATTCCTAAATAAGGCTCCCTGACAGTACACTATGACAAGTTAACAGCCTCCTCTTGTATCTTAACACAAACTGAAGTACATTTTCAGCTTTAGGATATATTAAATTGTTACATTTCATAAAACAGAAAATGTTCTTTCTTTATATTTTATTATATTATTATGAATTCACTTAATATTTACTGATACTCCGATCATTATTTTGTTCGCACACAAACACACATTGTTAGTGAGTTAGACATGAAAGTGCTGCTACTGGTTTACATGGATGAACATTACATAATATCATTAACTGTATTAATCACTAATCCATTGATCATCAGAACATACAGCAGCACCTGCTGATCAACTCTGAAATCTGATTGGTCCATGTGAGATTAATCATCCAATCCTCTGGAGATGATGTCAGCAGAGCTGAGACAATACACTCAGTTGCATAACACACACACACACCCACACACACATTCATGCACACACAGATTTTATCCAGTTTTTGCCGAGCTGATTCAGACTCAGCCTGTTTGTCCCGGTGGTTAACGTCAGTACTGCAACTACAAAAATTAAAAACCACAAAACGATCAAATGAGGAAATAATCTCCAGATTACTCCATGATGAAAATAACTGTTAGCTGCAGCTCCATTTGTTTGTGTGCTCGACATGAAAAATATATTTTGAAAATCAAAATAGCTTCAGATGTGATGGTCAACAATGTCACAGCAGGTGGACAAACATCTGTACATGAAAAAACAAACCCACTTATGAAAAATATTAAACTCCAGATTTTTATTATTCATCTAGATGAAATCCTTTAATGCCCTCCGACAGGCTGTATTTCATAAGGCTGTCACATTTATTCAAAATGACTTCAAATTCAATTTAAAGTTCTTCTTTCTTTGTCCCAAACCATTTATCTTATGTTTACTTGTTAACAGTTATTTAGAGCCTCATCTGTCCAGCATGTTTAAGCTCACATACATTGTGTGGAGGAGCGTATAAATCATAAATATCATGATTTAGTGTTCATTTAATTACCACATCTACTTTGCTGTAGACTTACTTGCTGATACATAAAAAATGTGCACTTTGTGTTAGCATAAAAACGGTAATAATAAATGATAAATAAACCATCAGCTCCATGAGGGATATGGTTCATACATACGTACTGTGTGTGTGTATATCATAGCTGATTAACTCCCCCCTCTCTGTGAAATACCCTCCTGCTGCTATCAAATACCCCAAACCCAAACCCCCCCACCTGTTTTCCACCAGAAGAGGCCAGCGTCCATATGTCAGGGTCACAGTGTGTGTGTGTGTGTGTGTGTGTGTATGTGTGGGGCGATAGTCTGTCTGCTGTTGCTTCATAAATCTGTTCATTGTCTTCATAAAATATTTGAATATTTAAAGTTATTTTCTGTTGTGTCACATAATGGATCAGCTCC
>JBAJHX010000043.1:6142263-6155769 GCA_037176925.1 Amniataba percoides | reverse complement strand
TCTTTCTTTCTTTCTTTCTTTCTTTCTTTCTTTCTTTCTTTCTTTCTTTCTTTCTTTCTTTCTTTCTTTCTTTCTTACTTAATGTCACATGTTTCATTTTATTGTATTTTAGGTACAGAGACTGATCTTAGTTTTGTTGTGTTTTGCTGTTTAAGGGATGTCTGATTTTTTGTTATTTGTTTTTTCAGTTGTTGCCAGCAAACCTGCATTTTTACTTCCTGTTTTTACTGAGACGATTTTTTTTTACAATATCAATCACTCAAGTGCATCTAGTGAGAGCTGTGCTGGTATAAAACATCTAATAAATGCTCTCTTATAAGTCAAAAAGTCTTTGTAAAAAGTAAAAAAAACAACAACTTGGGACTTAGAAAATGCTGTGTACTACGTTATAATATATGACTGATAGATCGGTAGATGTAAATGTTAAAGGGTGATGATGATTTTCCAAAATGTTCTTTAATACTGTTTTTCTTCTTCTTGTACATCGTGTCTATGTTTGTGTTTCAGTCCAGTTTGCTGTTCAAGTGGACACCTGAGTGTTTGTGAAGCTCATCACTGATGATGTTTACGATGTTTACTGGCTTGGCGTCTTAAAGTCGACCGGCATCTCGTTGGTCTTGTTAACATTATTAAGTTGTTAACACTGAGTCGAGGTGGGAGTATCATTTGTGAATATTTTTGATTGAGCCTGTAATAAAAATGTTTAACATGCCAGTGTTTGGTATCTTAACTAATCTGACCTGTCAAATATTTTTTCACTTTGACTGATGGAAGAGTAAGTTCAGAAAGTCACGAGATAAATATGAAGGTTGTGAGAAGAAAACAGCTCAAAGTGGTGCAAAATATTTACACATAACAGTCACAGTGACAATGTCAGATTATGTATAAAAGTCGTAAACAGTCGTAACATTCAACTGATAGGGCAAAAATATGCTCTGTACTAAGTCTAAATTAGATTTCACCTCAGGTTCTGATTACTGTGATAAACACACTGATAAACATTTTTACTTTAGTTTACGAAACTTTGGTTTAGTAAAACTTTGAGGTACTTTTCTTGAGCGTTTCCATTTTTTTTTGCCATGTTCCACACTCATCTGATAGCTTTAGTCTCTTTACAAAAGAAATTGCACGAAGAGTTCATAAAATATTATGTTTTCTTTTAAATTGAACAACTGCAGGTGAATACAAGTAGTGCTGAATAGAGAGGTGATGATGGAGAATGAATCACCAACTATTTTTGAATACTTTTCCATGCAGTAATGCCAAACACCGAATTGCTCTGCTGTCTCAAATGTGAATATTTACTGTGTTGGTAAATATTTGATTATATTATCATTATTCATTATCATATTTTTTATATTTGTTGGGAAAAATAAGGTGAAGGTATCATGTTTGGCAATTGTAATGACATTTCTCAGTTAAAAGTATTCTCTATATTCCACACTAATAATGTATGTACATAGTTTGTTGTTATTGTTGTTAGTATGAAATAATACATAACATAACATGAAAAATATGCTATGATACATCTGATAATAACCCAACAGTCTCCTCATAGCACCATCACTTTCTATCATATATCTCTGTTTAGTTGTATATTGACTTGTATATGTTAATTATCTCCTTTATATTTGAGGTCTATAATGATTTATATTATTATTACAGTACTCATCTATTTTTTTATTCATTTAATCTTTTTTTGCTTGAGTGATTCTATTCCTGTTTGTAAGGAAAGAGCCTGAGCATTAATAATTTCACTGCCAATGATTACTTGATGTACCATTACTTGTGCACCAGGTAATAAACTCTTCTGCAGTGAGCTGTTTTTTTATCTTTAAATATATTATTATATTTGCATTCTGCAGTAACATTTTCCGTGCAGGTGTGTATTTAGCAGTGTGGTATAATCCTGCTCTCCTCCCTCCAGCAGCAGCAGCGGCCTGCAGCAGCCGCCGCAGCCCGGCAGGTGTTACTGTTTCCCCGCATGCTGCGCGCAGGTCCCGCCTCCTCCCGCCTCCTCCCGCACGCTGCTGCTGCTGCTGCTGCTGCTTTCAGGAAGCGGAAGCAGGAATGTTGGAGCGTTTTCAGCAAAGTTTGGACAAGTTTGACAGTTTGGGAGCAGAAAGGCGAAGTGCGGAGGAACATGACGGTGAGTAGCCGGACCCCCATCACAGCACTCCAGCTTCTGATACTGCTTCTGATACTTTTGATAGTACTCTTCCAGTACTGTGGTAGCACTGCAGGGCTCAGGTGGTGCAGCTCGGAGGGTTTTTCTCTGCTGTCAGAGCAGGAACAGCTGAACAGGACAAACAAGTTGAGTCTCATCTGCAGGAGAAAAAGGAAAAGTTTGAAGTCACATGGTGTTTTTTTATTGTATTTTTTAATTATCAGGATTTCACAGAGGATCAGAGAGACTTTTAAAGAGATCCCTTGAGACAGGTCTTCATTCCTGCTGTCAGTATTTACTCGATTACTTTACTCAAGTACTTTTACTTTGCTGTGTTATTTCATTTTATTCACTTCCACTTACAGTTGATTGAGAAATATTTTTCTTTTTATACGTTTTACATGAGTATCTTTTACTAAAAACTTAAATAAGTACTGTATAAAGTATATGCAGTTATTCATGTAAGGAATAACATCCAGTAATGCAGTAGGTTATTAACACTTTGAAGTGAGAGTTTGTGCCCATTTAATACTTTTATTTTACCTCATTTACACTTTTCTGACAGTACTTTATTTAGTATTACTATTACATTTACTTAAGTAGTGAATACTTCTTCCACTTCTGGTTTTCTTCCTGTTTGCTTGAATGCATGTTTAGTGTTTGCTGCAGTGAGAGCACGTAACAAAGTTCATTTATTATATAAATACTGCATGTAAGGTACTTGTACTTTATTTGAGTGTTTCCTTTTCTGCTACTTTCTACATCTACACACAGATTTCAGATGTATTAATAAGTCTAATCAGGTAATATAAGAAACATTGTTCTGAAGTAGGTCATCCTGCATGATGAGATGAGATGATGATTTACTTCTGTATATTTTATGTTCATACCTTTGCATTTTTATTGTAGTAAAAATCTCCTTTAGATACTAGATGCTTTTTACTTCTACTCTACTGAATATTTAACTATAACTACTTTTCAGATAAAGTTTTTATATAAAAACAAACACATGTTCATTAAAAATGATGCAATTAAATAAAACAGTTTATGAAGTTAAAACAACACTAAAAATACTACCTATATTTTAATGCAGCGCTAATAATAATCCAGCAATAAAATAATTCAACAATCACAGGAGCAGTTCTGTCTAATGAACACTTAAACCTTTGATAAGAGATAACAACGACACACTGTAAAAATACACCTGGGTAAAAAATGTTTTAAATACTTATACTTATAAGTATTGCAAGAAAAAGTTATTTTTATGCAGCTGAATGTCTCTTTAAAAAATCGCTGTGGCATTCATGCATTTTATTGTTGTAGCTGCTTGAAGTGAAGCTCATCCTCACTGCTTTATATACTGTTGGGTTAGGGTTAAATCTCTCTCAGTTGACCCATTGTTTAATCAACCAATCATTAAAAAAGTGTGTTTCTGCTGATTTCTGTGGGATCTGAAAGTCTTTGGTAAAGATTTTGTACATAAAACTTGTTGATCAGTAATCAAATTAATCAGGCTAAAATGAGTTTAATTTGAATCCAGCTTGGAGCTCTTGTATTAATGAAAATTAAAAAGCATGGAAGATTTAGGATACTTGCAATGTTTCCTCCTCAAAAGTAAGTATAAAGTAGCATAAAATTGAAAAACTTGAGTACAGAAGTGCAGCTGCTGACTGTCTTTAAGTGAAGCAGCTCTCTCATGCTGTTGGCATCATCTGACTCTCTTTATTCTGACCGCTGATCCACAGACAAATAAGAATAATAAGTCCAGCCTTTGTGGAGCTTCTCTCTGATCTCTTGATTGCTGAAACGGTGACGTAACGGAGATGTAAACAGGCTGTCGTCCTCGCTGCCGTTCGTCCGTGTTCAGTCGCTGTCAGGTTGGAGCGTTTGATTTGCTCAGCTGCAGGAAACAGACTGTGAAATGTGGATTCATTCATTCAGCTGTGACCTCCGAGAGTCTGCTCTCCGTCAGCGTTGACAGGTTAACGTAAAGACAGACCGGATTTATTTATTCATACAGTCACTGGGTCGATTTCTCTCAGAGACATTCGGTGACATAAAACAGAGAAAAGGAGGAAAAACTTTACTCTTTATTAGCATAGTTTGGATTTCTGTCACAACTCTGCCTGAAGGGACGAGAGAAAGTCTGAAAGGCTTTGTAGTATTTCATTACATAAATTTACACTTACATAATTCATAGTTCTTGTATTCTTACAATATTTATATATTTTAACATTAAAAAGAGAACGCAAGGACAGAAAAATCAACAAAAGTTTGAGGAGGGTGAAAAAGAATAACAACAATATGTTAATTTAATTTGGATAATGGGGCCTATAATAAACTTTAGGTCATCAGTTTAACATTACAGACATCACAGTTGTATTTGTATTTCAGGACAGTACATCTGTTGTCTGTTGATAAAATAATCTGTAGTATTTAGTCGTGAGTTTGTTATTTAATCCATTTATCCACTGCTTCAAAAATTCAGTTCATCTGAGAGGCTGGGACCTGAGTGTTTGGTATTTTTAGCCCAATTGGCTGAATTTAGTTATAACCTAAGTGGTTTTAGATCTCGAGGTTACATCTAAGTGTCGCTTCGACTGTCACCATAAAAATGACTCTAAAAAGTCAAAGTAGTGCAGATCTCAGAGTCTCTTTGGTCCAGACTGAAATATCTCACCAACCATGTAAAATGGGTCAGATATTCACGGCCCCCAGAGAACGAGTCCAAGTGAGCCTGGTGATCTTCTGACTTTTCATTTAGCTCCATCATTGGGTCAAAGCTGAAATTTGTTGAGTGCTTTTTATTTTAGTTTACTGCTTGTAAATCGAACTAACATCAGACTTACTGTCCTTTAGTGTAGACACACTACAGTAAGTGTGAACATCGTAAACATTAGACCTGCTCAACATCAACGTCTTAGTGTTGTCATAATACAGTTACTTGTGTTACAGATTAATCTGCGGCTTATTTCTTCAATTAAAGAAATCATCATTGAGATTATGAAACATTTGGTGAAAAATATCCAATATGCAATGTGCCAAATCCAAAAAACATTCAGTTTATCATCCCATATGACTAAAAAAGTAGAAATTTTTCACATTTGATCTGGAACAATCAACTTCTTTGTATTTTTTTCGTACTTGTTGTGAGGATGTTGTTTTCTATTTAACAAAACTTTTCAAAATCACCAATGTTTAATCATCAACAGAAAGACCTTTAACTCGTTTAAATAAAACAGAGTCAGGGATTAGCTTAATTATTATTTATAAGAGGAAATATTTTATTAAGTAGAAAGTGAAAAGAGCCACCTGACAGGTTGATTTTTAGTTGATCTGATCACATTTTCGCCAAAAAAAGCAATGAAGTTCAATAATGAATCATCTTCTAGATGTTTTGAGGCTTTTCTCCACAGTGAAAAGTTTACTTTGATAATCCTAATAAACTAACGACACATATTACAAAGTGTTTGTCGGCCTCCTTTACTTCAGGAGGAGTGTTGGGTGCTTGAGGACAGATCAGGGTGAAAGTGATGAGCGTTAAACACTCGTCTGTGGTGCTGATGGCTGCTGAGGACACTCGCTGTCTGTCTGCGTGTTGTTGTTGACATTCCAGTTTGTTTTGCATTTACAAGAGAAGTCTAAAAATAGATCCCATCCCTCCCTCGCCCCCCTCCAGCTCTCCATCTCTCTCTCTCAGACAGGAAGTTGTTCTGTTATTCATTCTAAACACTCGTTTCCTATTTCACACGTTCTCCTTTGGATTTGGCTGCATGTTCCTCTTTTTTTCCTCCTCTCTCCTTCCTCCTCTCCATCTTTCTCCTCCATTCATTGACTCCTTATAGGTTATTCTACATTCACCTCCCTCCCCTCTGTTTTCTCCTCTCATCACCTCTCTTGAGTTTTTATTTTTGTAAATGACTTTGTGACCCCGTGTTTGCTATTGTTAGTGGCCGTGAAACTGAGTTACCTATTATTATGTTTCAGTCTGTCCTCACAATGACTTCCTCAGCAGTAAACTGTGATCTGACTCCTGTCGGTCGACCAGTCTTTTGTTAGAGTGAGCTGAGGGGGAAAAAACTGCATCTTTATTTTATCAAAAGCATAATGTGCAACTTAAAATGTAAAACAAATGGCGTAGAGTAAAAAGTACAATCAAGGATATCCTGATAAAGATCCGATAATCCAATAAGGAAGGAGGAAGTATTCAGACTCTTTACTCAAGCTAAAGTATGCATCAAAGTGAAAATAAATAAATTTAGTAAGTATCAAATATTAAGGTACTGACTGTGCAGTAAGATGTCTGTCAGTGTTTTAGTTTATATCTGATGTTGCTGATGAATTTATGTGGATCATTTCTTTTTACTGCTGCAGATGTTTAGCTGAGTTGGATGGTTTAATCTACAGCAATGCATCATGGTCTATATCACTGTCCTAATTTGAACTTTGTGATGATGTATTTTCCAGCTGATACAAGGAGGAATTAAATAGTTTGTTTGTCTCAAGCAGAATTTTCTCAGCACGTAAAGGAAAACTTCATCCTTCAGTCCCTACATGTGGAGATAAACGTTTTTTCGCTTGTGAAAAACTGTCATGTAAAGCTGTCAGAAAAAAGCAGTGGAGTAGTAGAAGAACAGTATGTATCTCTGAGGCAGCTGCATAAAATGGAAACACTCGAGTGCCGCAGCAGTAGTTCATCACCTTTTGTAAGTCGAGAGCTTCAGGAAACGTTCACGGCTGCTGTCAAACAGTCACTTTGGTCCATATTTCCTTAATGTTTGTTTTGACTCAGAAAACTCTAGACGAGCACTAGACTTTATTATTGTGTGTGTGTGTGTGTGTGTGTGTGTGTGTGTGTGTGTGTGTGTGTGTGTGTAATCTCAGCTGGTCTCAGTGTGGGTCACTCGGTCATCAATAATAAAAAAAGGTCTGGATTAAAGACAAACTTTGAGCTCATCTAAAGAAATGATTGACTATTGATCAGCTTCATCAGTGTGCTGTGAACATTTCTTCTGTCACTTGTCTCGTTATCTTGCTGTCCTCATGTACCAGCGTGACTTTTATTTTGTTGATGTTTTGCTGTCTCAGAACTTTTTATGAAGATAAACCACATCTGTCTACTTTGCATGTTTCAATTACTGCCCAGTAATGCAGCATAATATTATATTTGGTGCATATTTCAATGAACATAAGTCATTTTATTGCTTTCCATTTCTTATGCACTTCTGTGTTAGATCTTAAATTGGTATCTAGCAAAGTAGTATATTTAGGTCCTTTATTATGTTTTCTTTTTAACATATAACTAATAATTAATATTTGCTTCTTTGTCATTGTTACTCTGCATGCTTATGAACCATTTCAAGTATTTTTAGCATGATTTAGTAAGATCTGTTTACGGACTGCAGATAGAAATTTTCTCTCTCTCTCTGCAGGTGTTACCTGTTGCTGATGTTGCTGTAGTCGTCAGTCTCCTCTGACTGACCCCAAACAGACACACGGACGGGCAGAAATGGAGAGTGGAGCTCTGGAAATGGACACCAGCACTGATCCAGGTGGGTCATTTTTACTTTACCAGTTGAAATGAGGTAATAGATAAATGATTCAGACTTAAATCTCTCTTTGTAAATAAAAACTCGACCAATTAAACCCCAAAAATGTGTGACACAGTTGGAAGATGAGGGTTGGTGTAGATGAAGAGGTGCTCATCTGATCAGCATGTGGTTTGAAGGCTTGAATTAATCTGTCAGAGTTAATCAAAGTTAATCTCAGGCATGTTCAAATATATTAGAGTTCAGTGTGATTTTACATTTTCCTGAGCGTGAGGTCCTCGTTTCTTCATTGTTTCTTCGTTGTTCGTTATCGCTCTGGGTGTTGAACAGGACAGTTAGGTGGCCTATATTTTCAGTGTGTGATGGCTGAGCTCGTCTCACCCGTCGTGTGTGTTTGTATTCAATCAGTTGAAGTTTCTGCTCGTCAGGTGAGTACCTGCCAAACCTGACGGATGACTCCACCGCAGGCAGCCTGTCAGCCTGTTTTCTTGATTGATCCTCAGATCGCACAGTGCAGTCGAACTGCAACATAGCCTGTCTGCGGCGTCGGGCCTGGGCCCAGAGCAGAGACTGGCAGGAACAGGAACCAGAGTCCTGTGGCCCCGAGCGGCCCCAGCAGAGCCAGGGGGACGGGGAAATGCAGAGGACCTCAGAAGAACCAGGTTAGACTCAATTCTCACCAAATCAATATTATAACTGTGGGTATTTTAACATTTTAACTTCAAAAACTTCACATTAGTCCTCCATTTTCTGCTACAACATTCACTTCCCTGCGAACCAGCAGCCACTTTAGCAGAGCACCAAAGCCAGAACACATTTTATCTTATCACAGTTATATCAGTATTGCCATATTTGCTGGCTGATAAGTAACAAGAAATGACAAAACAGATCTGGTCAGTGTTGCAGTGTGTTTGCGGTAACTTAGTAACCGTGTCTCCATCACAGCGTTCGTCCACCTGAGAGGTCCCACGTTGGTCCTCACAGTTCCTCCAATGTTCCTCCATTGTCCATGCATGTCTAAGAAAACTGACTGTGTTGAAGTGAGTGGGGAAAAACCACAACTTCTCTCCGGCAGAACATTTTTATACACACACTGGAGGAGAAAAAACACCAAGAAAGTGTTTAGGATCCATGCTGTTATTTTTTGGTATATTTATAAGTTTATATATTATTTATCTTATCGTCAAGTTAGCAATGTCACTGTGGGCAACGCTGACATTAACATGCATCTTAGAGTGCAGTTGTGCCTTTTGAACATCTCTTCAAAGCCGCTTGCATGACTGTCGGCTCTCAGTGCTGTTTAAACATCCACATACTGACTCTGAAACTGTAAACAACCTTTGGATGCTTTTAATACTTGATTAATTGTTTTACATCCACCAGACAAATAAAGTTCAGATTTGCTGCCTTCCTGGTTTTATATCATGTTAGATTTGGACAGTTGCTCCGAAAAAACAAGACTTTCGAAGACGTCACCTCGAGCTCTGAAAAATATTTTCCACTAAGTTGTAAAAACAGTCGACAGATTAAATGATAATGAAAATAATCAATGGCTGCAGCCACAGCGGCGCGAACAGGAACTGGATCATTTAGATGTGAACTGAGTTATATCCTGAAGTCCGTTGCAGCTTTAATGCTTTTATAGCGTGTCGTAATCGCTGTTGCACACAGCATCTGCTGGCTTATTGCCTTGACATGCTCATCTGTCTCTCTCTCTCTCTGACAGGGCGAGTTCCTAACAAGATCACCAGCTGGCTGATTGAATGCAGGTACAGGATCCACTCGCCGCCTGGTTAAAGGAGTCGAGTTTTGTCCTCTTTTGGCCTGTTTGCTGCTTGTCTTATGTGTTAGACTTTGCCAGGTCAGCCTGCACTTGATGACACCTGACGGTTTATTTGGCTGCAGACTTCTTTCAAGTTGCTGCACGTTTATTAAAATAGAAATGAGCAGAAGTCAGCGATGGCCTGGAAGGAGAAAAATCAATCAAAGACACTGAAGGGTGATTATGAAATGATTAGCAGGGAAGTACAGTAAACAGACTTAAAGTCTTTTAAATCTCACTTTCTGGTTGAGTGACAGACTGGCTAACTGGTTTTCTTGCTCTCAGGTTTATTGATGTGTTTTCCCTGTGTGTGTGTGTGTGTGTGTGTGTGTGTGTGTGTGTGTAGATTTAGGAGCGGTGTTATCAGCTGCTGACGTAGAACCGACACACAGCCGACGCCTAGACATACAACACGCAGAACACACACACACACTCTCACCCACACACACTCTCTCTCACACACACACACACACACAAAGGGAGCAGACCAACGCCCATCGATAGGCCACACAGAGCTGTTCAGGCGAAGAAAGAAGGAAAGAGGGAAAGAAAGACGCAGGAAGAAGCTGACAGAAGACGGAAAGAAAGGCAGAAAAAAAAGAAGGGAGAGCAAACAGAGGAGGTGTTCCTCTTGCTGAGTCAACACCGTTATCACACACACACACTTTTAGCTGCTGTCACTCACAACCCTGCGGCTCTGCAGCGCTCCGACGTGTCCTCTGTCACGTAACCGTGGCAACCCGACCAGCAGAATCAGAATCACAAGTTGCCATAGCGACAGGCACAGGGCAGCGGCCTGAAGCCAACATGGCTGCCGGTGGGAGGATTAATGGACACTGCGGCTGCGCACTGTTACACAACCATCAGTGTGTGTGTGTGTGTGTGTGTTGAATGGTGGCATGAAGTTTGTCCCATTGATAAGAGCTGCAGGTTGTGGAGCAGCTCAGAGTTTTCCAGCGTCCGGCTGCAGACAGCAGCTCAGACCAGCTAGCTTACTGCTGCTGTCAGCTAGTTAGCCTGGGACAACTTGAACACCTGGGAAAGGTGCCAAAACACAGCCTGGGATATTTAGTCTAGTCTGGTCTAGTCGCTGACGACAGTAAGTAGCCTGGTCTGAGCAGGAGTTAGCGCTGCGCAATTTTTCTGGGTTACTAAAGTTTATCCTGACATGTTGGGATAGTTAGCCTTGGTCTGACTGGCAGCTAGCAAGCGTTACTTAGTCTTAGGCCTTGTTTGTAGTCAAGTAGGACACCGTGACGCGGGCCTTCGCAAGTGTCGCGTGAGCTGCGTTTGTTCATTTATGCTCGACGGGAAACTTGATGGGGAGTTAGAAACAAACCTTTCTGTGAATAAGCAAGAAGTCAACGGATGAAGATGTTAGCGACGCTCTTCTTGACAAAAAGGTCATATTTTGCTACGGCGGTCTTGATCTCACCTCACAAAATCGTTTGGCTTTGAGGTGTTTGTAGAGACGTACCTGCTCGGCCAGTTTACAGGTTGAAACACAATGACAACGTGATGATGCAGTTTTTGGAGGGTATGCTGGGATACTACGCTAAACATGAACCCTACTTTAGCATGACACTGGGATACGTAGCCCTGATAGAAAGGAAGATTAAGTTAAGGAAAGTCAACCTTTGTCGGATGGAGGTTCGCTTGGGATGGTTCATCTTTATGTAGAAAGTTAACCCTAGTTTGACTGAAAGTTAGCCTGAGATAGTTAGGACGATTTAGTCTTCTTAGCTATATCCTGTTGTAATGATTGGATCTGTATAGTTAGTAATAAATATAATTAGTTATGCATACAGCAGGTTAGTTTGTTCTTATAGGTTTGCATGGGATTCATCTTATCCAGGAGTTAGCCTGGGATAGATCCTGGTTTGTTGTTGGTAAACCTGACTTGTTCCTGTCAGGTTAAAGGTCTTTTAAGCTGTCCTGGTGAAGCAGTGACAAACAGCTGCTGAGCGCTAATGATGTTTTCTACATTTCGTCCACACATGGGTTTGTTTTATGTATTTAGATTAGATTATGGTTCAAATTCATGTATAACTCTGTGTTTCTTTTTCAGGACTCCCCTCGGAGCTTCTCTAGATGATCAGAGTGCTTCTCCCAGCAGAGGTAATCCACTTTTCTTCTGTGTGTTGTTTGTATATGACGCTGTGAGGACCCCAACGTGTCAGGACATTGACACCAACTCCACTCTGGGGACTTTGGTTTATGACTAAATACTGAATCAGTCATTGGAGCTTGTTTTTAAAGTTGGATCTGCCCATAGTGAGCAGTTGTGTGAACTCTGAGTGACTCTGGATATGTTACTGACGGGCTTTCATAACTTTACTACTTTGTCTTTGTGTGTGTTTGTGTGTGTGTGTGAACAGGAGCGCTGAGGAACGGCTGCAGCTTTGAAGATGACCTTTCACTGGGAGCTGAAGGTCAGTACACAGAAAAAGACCCACAATACAAACAAGATTACAGGTTTCTGCTCATTGTTAGCAGACTGTGTTTCCCATCATGTTCTGCTAATTTTGTATTTTCAACTGACGGCGCCAACTTCAGGAGCACTTTGACATTTTGGCAGATCCGCTTGTTCTCCATCTCAGTGTTTTCGGCTCCGGCGCTGAATAATTTTTTTTTTTACAAATGAACTGAGAGCTGTTAACATACATGAACATGAACAAGCTGAGCGTTACCCACTGTAGGAAATGAAATCTGGTGACTGTGAACAGCACTTTAATGCCTCTTATGTGTATATTTATGTTCTTTTGTGTCACAAAGGTAGATACAGGATGAAAAAATGGCATCTTGTGAGGTTGTATTATAGGGGGAGATACTGAGTGATGGCCAAAATGTGATGATAAAAATATCTGTTTTTGACTCTTATTAATCAGGAAAGTTTCAGAATTTGTGCGCTGATGCTCATTTGCGTTACCATGGTTACCAATTGATGACTGGTATAATTAGCAGAAATTGTTTATATGATTCGAATTCTGATTACAAAATCACTTCTTGAACGGCTTATACTGATCAGATGGAGTCACTTTTATTTATATAGCCCAATATCACAAATCACACATTTGCCTCAAGGGGGTTTATTAGTAATTATTAATAATCGTGGCAAAATCACACTTCTGCCATCAAAGAAAGTCCTGCAATTGATCCAAATAAAATACACAAGGGTCTGTCAGGAAATAGACGAAGTCCTTCCTTTTCATGAGTCCGGTTGTTAAGTTTGAGTTCAGTCGACCAGTAAAGGAAACGAACCACACCAACCTGGGAATTTTCATCAGAATTTGTTCTAACCAAACCAGTCAGGTGTGAAAGCTCCTTCAGGTGGATGCTGATGTGGAGGCAGAGCTTTGAAAGGCTGTAAGAAGAGCAGCAGGTGACAGAAAATCTTTCAGGTGAGAGTCAGAGTGAGCGGGCAGCAGAGTAGATGAGGAGTTTGCAAAAGAGTCTCTTTTTAAAGTCAGGATTTCAATCTAAAAACAGGCGGTGCTGAAGTTCGATGTTCGTCTTTAACAGGAGACTCAGCTCGATCACATGAGTGTAAATGAAAAGGACAAACGTGTGAGCAGAATCAACACAGCTCTGTCTCTATTTCTCGGTCCTGTTTCTTCATGACGGAAAAGTCAACAGTCATAAAGGTGTGGAGACAAACTGCATGCATGACTGACTGTCCTCTGATGGTGTGTGTGCGGTGTGCATGTGACTGTGTGTGCGTGTTTTCATCATTCCTCCGATCTGCTGTGAATACTTCAGTAATGGCTCTTATAACAAGACGGTGAGTGTGTTATTGAGCGTACAATGGACTGTAATGACTTTATGTTCAAGCACTGAACACTGACACACGGGAATGCTGTGTGTGTGTGTGTCTGTGTGTGTGTGTGTGTGTGTGTGTGTGTGCTGTGGGTCAGCTGGTGCAATCTGGGACTGAATAGATGCTGATGAGTTGATGCTGAGATGTCAGA
>JBAJHX010000043.1:6096973-6142163 GCA_037176925.1 Amniataba percoides | reverse complement strand
TGTGTGTGTGTGCTGTGGGTCAGCTGGTGCAATCTGGGACTGAATAGATGCTGATGAGTTGATGCTGAGATGTCAGAGGTTATGTAGATACGATCGGATCACAACAACACAGTTAACTTCAAATATTTTCATTCACAGTTTAAAAAAAGACGTGTGAATCGTGAATTTTAAAATCATTTGAGCATTTGTAACTAACAAGATGATGGTTAAATAACAAATAATTTTATCAGTAAGTAATAATGTCTAGTTTTTTTTCGTGAGTTTTTTGTTGACATTGAAACACATTGCTCAAATTCTCCTCATGAAAAGTTTGTTCAGTCTTGCACAACTTCAGATTTTTGGTCATGTCATCTTAGTGAATCAGATAATATAAAAATTTCAACATGAAAAACTTTATGAAGCACAGTGTGACTTTACTCCTCTGTTAGTGTTCGAGTTTCTATACATTCCTGCCGCCTCTACATTTCGTGTCATGTTTTATCTTC
Source organism: Amniataba percoides (assembly GCA_037176925.1). Taxonomy (NCBI): domain Eukaryota; kingdom Metazoa; phylum Chordata; class Actinopteri; order Centrarchiformes; family Terapontidae; genus Amniataba; species Amniataba percoides. The sequence goes on along the minus strand of JBAJHX010000043.1, from coordinate 6,141,678 downwards.
ACACACCGCCGCCTTTTGAACGCTCACATACTTTGTTGAAAACCCAAACAACCCGTCAGCCCGTTAACTTGACTGGATTCGTGTCATCGGCCTCGCCTCGGGCTGTTGTGTCCCGGCACATCTTCGGCTCTCTGGAGATGTCATGTATGAACAGATCCTGATGGGCTGTAATCGACTGAAGCGCTCTCACGACAGAGCGGGAGGGGATTAAGGTGTTAACGTGTGAATTGGATGGAAGTGAATTAGTTCATTAAAGGTTTCAGGGTGACTTGGAGGGAAGTGAATTAGCAAATGAAAGACTTCAGGGTCAATAGGGTGGCAGTTTAAGTGAGCAGCTGTCATTAATCCAGTTTTTACATCTGAGAAAAGAAAGCACACTGGATTCAAAGAAAAAGGTGGAGAAATTTCTCTGAAGTGAATGAAATGGAAACTAGAGAGAGAGAGACACACACAGACAGAAGGTGGCAGGGCGACAGGTCCCAACAGGTTATTTTGAGCCAAAAAGAAAACAAGTCACACCTCCTGCTCGTGATTACTTTCACTTCTCTGACAGTCAAAATAGATTCAACAGAAAGATTTAACCCTTAAAATTCTTCACGATTTTTTAAATCAAGCGTTCTTGATTTAGAACACAGACAAAAGCAGCTCTTTTTATATTTTATATTATTATTTTGTTCTGCTAAAGTTAACTTAATGTTGGCTCTGTTAAAACTTTGGTTGACTTTTTAATGTTTAATGTTTTTGGTGAACTGGCTTTGTCTTCATAATGGAGTTTGTACGTTCACCTATGTTTATGTCTATGTTTTAAAAAGGGAGGGCAAACTTCTGAATTATATATCATCTGATGTTTTGGATTAAGTCAAGAAACAGCCACTTGCACTAGATCAGCTGTGTTGCTCAAAGGAACCAGGTCTTTTATTCAGCCTCCTTTATGAACGTCTCATCTTCACAACTGAATCCTGTCTGATCAGCGATCAACGTTGACTCGCTAATTCATTTGGCATTTTTGCCAACTTTTAGCTAATTTACAGTTTGGCTGGAGTTAGTGAGCAAAGTAGATTCATCATAAAAAATTACCCGCTATTTTAAATGACAGAAACTGCTAAAATTTTAGTTTGTCCATGTCCATCTGCTGACATTGAGGAGGCGGAGTTTATGACTTGTACTGCAACCAGCCACCAGGGGGCGATTCAGACGTTTCGCCTTCACTTTGTGGGAGCTGTTGTTTCATCCATCTTTGTATATATTTTATGGGACTAAATAGTGTAAACCAATGAAAATATGTTGTAGTTAATTAATTAATTAGTGTGCTTGGTTATTCCCGTAGTTAGCCAGCTTGACAGACTTTGTGAGCCTCTGTAAGGTTGCTCAGCTGTGATTGGACAGTGGCTGTTTGTTCTTTAGTCTGGTGATGTTTTTATTGACATATTCGTCATTTCAGTTTCCTTGTTTTTCTCTGCAGCTAACCATCTTCAGTCCAGTAACAATAAAACTGAATCCTGGTGAGTTAACGTTTATTGTATTCCCTTCCTTCATTAAATACAGCTGCATGTCACTGATAATCTTTTTTTCTTCCTCTCTTTGCCCTGCGTGTGTGTTACTGCTTCTGTGTGTATGTGTGTGTAGTTTTGGTCTTGCGGCGGATCAGAAGAGGAGTCAGTATAAAGCGAGAGGAAGTATGAACTCCACAGGATCAGGGAAGAGCAGCACTGTGTCCAGGTCAGTTCACCTCGCCAGCCTCTGCAGACTCACGAAGGTCTCTGCAGGAAGTGACGCAGTGATCTCAGGTGGCGAGGGGGCGGAGACACTCAGGGCTGTTATTAAACCTCAAACCAATTAAATGACACTACAGCGAACTCATCTGCACCCTGATTAAACTACCAAAAAAACAAAACATTTTTAACATTTTTTTAAATTTTCAAACATTTTCTAAGACATGGTTGTTTTAATGTGTTGCTAACTAAAGCCTCTTTCTTGTAATATCTACAACAGGAGAGAGCTGAACCAACCTTTTCTTAAAGCTTCTCCCAGTGAAATTTAACTGGTTTGAAAAATAATAACAGCTCACAGTGTCAGAATATTTTCCAGAGCTCCATCAGTGAGGCAGGTTTTGTCAGCGAAATAAAAAAATAAGTGTTTGGATGTCTCAGGAGCATCAGTAGATGTGTGTTTTGAGGATTTATTGTTGAACTGTGTGCGGTGGAAAACTTTTTTTTAAGGGTGATTGATTGGTGGCGGTGGGTGGGTGGGCGGGGCCAGGTAATGATGTCAGAGCAGGGGGCGTGGCTGATGGTGCCAGCGTTTGGGGAAGGTTGTGTGTGTTGTGTGTGGTTCATAACGGGATGGGGATGGTGCACTGTGGAGGATTATCCATCCTTTGTTGTACGTTTTGCATTTGTCGCCCATCATTTAAGCTCAAAGTGCATTAGGAGGCTTTTAAAGTCTGGTATGAACAAGAAGACTTGTTACAGCAAGGTTCAGCATCCACATGTGTGCCTGAACCTTTTAAGTCTTTATTTAAACCTTCACTGCTAGAGGAAGAGGACAAACAGGTGATTTACTTTGATGCAGTAATTATGAGATAGAGGTCTTTCAGTGCACCATTTTAAGAGAATAAAAACAAGTTTTCTGTTGTTTTTGCAGGGCTGAGTGTTTACTACAGCACACAGTCCTTCCAGGAATCTGTGGTCTGGTGATCACAAGAGTTAATGCAAACTCAACCAAACCCTGCAATTTTGTCTTACATCCCCACAATCTTTCCACATGAAAATGGGCAAACTCAAAGGCTGCTTTCACCAACCACCGCAGAGTTATGCATGAAATTAATCCGCTACAAATCAAACCTAATCTCTACACATTTATTGCAGCTACCAGCTCTCAAAAAGATCATCGAGAGACATTCCAGAGATCCAGAGAAATGTCTCAACTGAACTTTATTTCTCTCTCTATTTCAGACCATAATTAAAATCTATTTCATTACACAGCCACAGTTCTTTTATAAGAGGAAGATAAACAACAGCCAGATTCAGTTTTTTCATTAAATGTGCCCCAAAATAATCACTACAAGATCCTGGAGGGGCTGATCCTCTGCTGCCGGTCTGGTCTGTACCTGCTCTGGTTGGGGCTGTTGAGGGGCTGGTGAGGGGCAGAGCAGGACTTGCTAACAGCCTCACTAACTAAATAATGAATTAACCTTCTCACTAACGGACTAACACACTTGTAGAAACCTGTGTGTGAGAGGTACTAACTGGCTGTTTGTGTTTTCGTAGTGTTTCAGATGTGTTGGCGCGCTCTGAAGAGTTCCCAGAGGAGATTCTTCTTACCCTGCGGTTAGACTGACTAAACTAACCAGCAGACTAACTCACCAGCTCACTGACTGACCACTGACTAGCTGACTCACCGACCGAGAGACTGACTGTCTGTTTGTGTGTCCGCAGTGTGTCAGAGCTGCTGGACCTGTACGAGGAGGACCCGGAGGAAATCCTCTTAAATCTGGGTTTCGGTCGAGAGGAGCCCGATCTGGCCTCCAAGGTTCCCTCCAGGTTCTTCAACAACTCCTCTGTAGCGCGAGGCATCGACATCAAGGTACTGACGACGGCCGAGCACTGGAAACAAACTCGAGATCAGAACAAATGAGTGTTTTTATGGCAGGTTGAACTGAAAAACCATCATACTTCCTGTGACTGTGGCTGCTTTGAGCTAAATGCTAATGACAGGACTGTGAGTAGTTTTGCAGGTATTTGACTATAAACAAAAATAGTGGAAAAAAAATCTAATTTCGACCAGATGATGTTGCTAGATTAAATGTCAGAGGATAACCAAAGTTAATAGGATCATTCTGAGGGGAAGATGACTGTCCAGATTTATTTCTATCCATCCTTCACGATTGTTGAGACATTTCACTCAAAAAGACAAGCATGAACCTCATGGCTGGGTTAGAGAAAAATTCAGGGGATCACCAAAGTCAATATATTTTATTCTCTGGAGACCATGAATGTCTATAAAACTATTTTTCTAATCAGTTGATAAGATGTTGAGATGTTAAAGTGGATAAGTTCGACCTGTAAACTGCATGTGTCACTAGGGGAAAAGTCGTGGGATGGTGGAAGTCATGAGAATGACCTTGACAAAATTTTGTGTCAATTCATTCAACAGATGTTTAGATATTTCAGTCTGGTCTGGAAGTGGAAAACAAACAAACCAGATTAACCAAACGTCTTTTAAAAATTTATCCATTTAGTTTTGTTTGGCAGTGAGTTTGTTTTTTTTAGTTTTGTAATCAATGTAAACACACTAGATTAACTTTTTTTTGTCTGTCTGCTAACTGCCTTTCACCGTTAATCCCTGATGCTGCTTTACAAACACTCATTTGTTTGTATCTCTCCCTGTGGTTCACCTGCAGGTTTACCTGGGAGCTCAGCTGCAGCGAATGGAACTGGAAAACCCCAACTACGCTCTGACGAGTAAGTACCTCCTCACTGTTTAATCCTGTCCTGCTGTACTTTGCATCCTTTAGTGTGTGTTTCTGCTGTAGTCAAACAACAGCCTCAGTGCTGCAGGCGGAGGGTTAACCATGTTAGCGATGAGGAGCTCAAAGGTTCAAGTCCTGAAACTGTAGACGGAGGAAATGAAGCTCAAAGACTCTGCTCTGCATGTCTCTGTGTGCGCCCTGTTCTCGATGTTATTATGGTGTTGTGTGGGGTCCTTCAGCTCTTTTAGCTGTTCTGCCAACTGCCTGGACAACGCCGCCAACAAGGACAAAGATCTGTTTGTCCCCGACATGCACGCACACACACACAGACCTGCTCCGCTAACATCCTGGCCTCTTTTTGTTTTCAAACTCGTGTTTGCATGAAGGTACTGGCCCTTAATTAAACACACGCACACACACGCACACACGCACACACGGCTGATTCTCCTCTTCTTGACAGTTTAACTGTCTTGGTGCTGTAAAGGTGCCTTAACCGAAGATCCTCTGTGTGTTAGAAGATGAATCACTCTGTAGCCAAAAATGCTTGAGATCTGCAAAAGTTTCAGCGGCTGTTTGACCAATTAGAAACTCATGACTGGTCCCAGTTTATTTCAGTTTATATGAGGTAAACAAGACAGTTAGTGAGTGTTGTTTTAGCTTGTTGTTAATTGTTTTGCACATGAACATAAATTAGATGGAGGTTTTGATGAGAATTTGTGTCTGCTCTTTTGTTCTGTTGGTTTTTATGTTGGTCAGTGCAGCAGATTTATATTTTGCCACCACTTTTACAAGTAAAAAATCATATTTCACGCAATCTGTCACATTTGAAATGCGTCTTACTGTGTTTTGCAGCAACAACTCTGCTATGCTTCACTCATCAGTACGATGATGCAGGTTTTTAAGTTATTAACTTTATTTACTCACCTCACAAACCAGATCATTCTTACTTTGTTGGGCAAGAATCTAATTTATAAACACATTTTAAAACAAATATATCACCAAACTCTCAGTATCTCAGAACAGTATCATTTGGAAACAATCAGATTACTAAACAGTAATAAGAAAACTGTGCTTGTCACCACTGTGACGTTATGTAATACTGTCATAAACACAAAATAAAGCACATGACCTGACGAGTTAATATGATTATTATTACAGTAACTCGACCAGCTGATCTCAGAGCTGAATGGCTGACCGCCTCCAGCTCAGGAAGTCCTTCACACTGTGCGTTTATGCTGTCAAACAGATCAAATATTTGCTAAATGCAGGTGCAGAGGGGTCACAGGCAGCAGATGTCCACCTACACAAACGTATTCCCACTTCTGCTGTGAATAGGAAGTTAAAAGACAACACAATGGAGTCTGAGCACTTCCTTGTTGCTAAAAACACACAAAGTCAATAAGTTGGGTGCAGGTTTGTTCTTTTATTGTACAGATAAACAGCCACATGAAAGTTTAATTAACTTATTGGATGACGTTGCCGTGAGTGACTGACACATTTTCTGATCTGTCTGCGGGTCAAAGGTCATCAGAGGTGTTAACCTGGATGTTGGATTTATTAAACAACCTGATGTTGTGTGTTACGAGTTCTTAGAGAGGGTGTAGCTGCTGTACATATTGTTTCCATCCGCTTATCTCGGGACGGTGGCCTAATTTTCTTGTTATCTGCAGATAACAACTGAAGTAGTGACGGGCTGTTTGGTGACACGCACACTGAAGCTCAATGAACTGAGTCAGGAGGAGAGAAGAGGGCCAACATTTAGAGGAACCAGAGTCTGACAGGCCGCCTCAAAAGGAGGGTCTTGGTCTTCTTCCAAGTGGACTCTGGTGTGGTTCGGTCGTAGGGCGAAAACAGAGCTGACCAATCACAGGACACGTTTAAGTTATTGTTATAAAACAGCTTTTGTGGACAGATTATCATGTGTGCTGTGTGTTGTTACGACTCTGAATGCCCACAGTTTGTCGAGCTGCGTAGGGCGCGTCAAAGGGTCAGATTAGTTTGATCTATTAACTTTGATGTTTTTGTGTTTCTGAGTAGTAACACAAAGACTAATAACCACACGCAGGTAAAGCACAGTCGTCTTCAGAGAGTTGGTTGCAGCTGAGGTGTATTTATAAGGGAAGTCACGTCAGGACTTCCCAGTAATCATGGCAGCAGTGATGGTAGCCAGGCGAAGACGTCATCATGCCAGGCGCGCCTGTAAATTATGTTGTGACAATATTATTATAAATATTAGGCCTGTTACTGTCACAGCATCTGAAGTTAGCGACGCCTTGAACGGGTGGCAGTCTGTGGTGGTTTTCAAAATCTACAAGCAATCTTTAATTATTTATTGTACAAAAAAATGTGGGTTTTAAATATTTAAACTGTTTAAGCGGTGCTGTAATTCATATTGAACTCAAAACTAAACTAATATTGTCTGTCAGTAGCTAAAAAGTGGCATTACTAGACTAACATACTGGCATCTAGGTGAGTCTACAGTAGTTAATAACCTCCTCATGACAAAATAAGGACAAAACACACTCAGCTGCAAAACCTCAGAGGGTTCTTTGCATCATCATGTCATTAGCACTGTCTGTTTTGTGAATCTAACCTGAGATGAGACTGACAGCGTCGGCAAGTGATGAACAATTGCAAAACTTTGTGTTTTTTTAAGAGGAACTAAACATCGAACTTATCTGAACATAGAGGTTACATGTTTATGCTTGTCTTTTCGAGCTTGTTGTCCTTGTTTTTCGCTGTATGTCTCTTTATTTCTGTGTTTGTACATTGAAAGCAATGAAAAATCAGAGTCTAATCCCATGTGTGTGCACATACCTGGGCTCTAAAGCTGATTATGATTTAAAACATCCAGCAACATGAACAGCAACATCCGACTGACGACAAACGAGCACACTTGAAGGCAGGATGAAAAACCACCTGCTGCCGCGAGACGTGATAATCATTCAAGTCAGGATCATGTTCACGCTGTTGCACTTGTTTAAACACATGAAAAGGGATAAAATTGTGTGAGACATAATATTTCCACCAATGATTTGGAAATATTTAGACATTTGAGTACTTTAAGGACTTAAGGAGTAGTGAGGCCTGATACAGTAACTGTGTTTTAAAACTTACTTTTAACCAACTTTAGAGACTCAGATGGAAACTGGATCTGTTTTTTTTTTTTAGTGAACTGCTCCTTTAACAGTCTCTGGTCTGTCTGTGGCTCCTGGAAGCTTTTTTTCTTTTCCAGAACATTCTCATACTGTTCCATCGGTTCCCTGGATCCCAGACACGTGTGTGTGTTGTTGTTTGTTACGTAAGCCCTGTTCTCACCATCAGAAAGAATCTCCAGGGATGGAGGGAGAAAAAAAAGGGGGTACGTGTCGTTTTCGCTCATTCCTCACTTCCTGTTTTAGGATCCTCAGATTGAGCGTGAGTGTGGAGTCAGCAGTCGGCAGGAAACAGGCTCACACAGTAATACTATCATCACCGTAATAAGAGGTTCATGTTCTGCAGTTGTGTCCAGATGTGACTGAAATAACTCAGCGATGAAAGGCTGGTTCGGTTTGAAGCGTGGACGCCATCATTTGTTTGTTTTAAAAGCACAGTAATTGATTTTTGTCAGTTTGGAAACTGGGTTTTCAATGGTGACAACATTATTGATTTATAAAGGGATTCTGTCTATTTACACATCTTTTTTCCCTGTTCACACAAAAATCCAGTATTCACTCTCCTTTTAGCTCCGATTTGGTCTCCACCATCTCTCTGCTACCTTTTGTGTTTTTGGAGGAACTAACATTGAACTCATCTGTGCGTAGCATTTTATTTTTTTTGGGCTCGTTATCCATTTTTAGCTGTATGTATCTGTATTTATCTTTATCTTTATCTTTATCTAAAACTGCTGTCTAATTCCTGAAACAACATGCTAGATGTTCCGCTTTCTTCACAGCTGCTTGCTGAGGTTGTCTGTGTGCTGTTTGGTGCTGGATATGTAGTGTTCAGTTGGTTTATCAAAGCTTTGTTGATTAAAAACATATGGCTGCTTTTGAAACAAGGGCAATGAGAGACTGGATGATACAGTGAATGTGCGAAAAGACCAAAACTAGGAGCTAAAATAGGTTCAGGAGCTCCAGAGAGGTGCAGAGATGACATGAGTCAGTGAGTTATATGTGCCCTACAACGTGATGCTGTTTGAGCCCATTTTGGCAAATTGCACCATTAAAACTATGTGCCAAGTGAGCTATTTGCAATTTTTTGTTTTGCGCTGTACGTACTGGTTTAGTTTGGTAGTGAACAAAAGTTTAAAATATCTTGGATCTGGGTTTAAAATGACCTTAATTTATCTCTGATTTTAAAATTCATTCATGGACATGTGTTTTCATGTCAGAGAGTAAGTCAAAGCTTGTATCGTTTCTGGAAAGCAGCATGTTTCAGATATTTTTGAAGTAAAGTATCTCAGTTCCTTTAAATTCCTGAAGTAATCTTAAGCTGCGTGCTGAGTGTGTCGATCAGTGTGCCAAACTTCAGTAATTAACTTCCTCGTTGTCATAACACCAACGCTCACCTGTCCATTTCACCTCAGGCAGCATCTTTGCCTCACCTCTCTCCCTCCACACCCCCATTTCAACTGGTTTAGTTTGTTTTTACTTAATAACTATGAAAACATCTCTCTAACTTAACTGTGAAGCTAATTTCGGTCATCGTGTTAGCCTTGTGGTTTAGATGCCGACCATGCAAATACAATACATGTGGCTTATGTTCGGCCTGGAATATTTGTTTGTGGGTGATTCCCCCTCTCCTCTCTTGTTTCCTGTTAGTCTGTCAGTCTAAAATACAGAAAGGATTGCCTTTAAAAGCCTTCAGATTGTAGATTACGCTGGAATTTTCATTCCTGTTGTTGTTTGCAAAAGTTCACTGTTGGACTTTTGCAAATATAAAATCACTGCTGCAGTTTTCTGCCCACCAGAGGAGACGTTTCACTCCTTCGGGTCAGGATTGGATAAGAATGAAGATCACCAAATTTGGAGTTGGGGGATTATCAGAGGACAGCAGCAATGTAACCGGATGCCACTGATGAAATGAGTCAACCTGACAGGTTAGAGAGGTCAGGACGGGGTCGAAGGTGAGAGAGTAAGAGAGAGCGGGCGCATCGAGGTGATGACATCAGATTGAGTTATGAGACATTTACAGAGCGGCTGACAAAAGGCAGAAGTCTGTGTTTCATAACAGACTGACAAGTATTTAGACAGCGAGGGATAGAGAGATGGAGGGGGGAGGGTGACGGGTGAGGAAGGAAGGAATGTGTGCAAGTCATCATCCTGTTAGAGACGAGACTGACAACTTGACTTGCACAACCGCGAAAGAAAAAGAAGAAGGAGAAGGAGGGAGGAGTGGCTCTGACGTCAGCATCCAGTCCAAACATGAAGCTATTTGTTAATCAGTCTTTTACTGCAGGTAGTTATTGAACCTCTTATTTTTGGAAAAGAAGTGTGAGAATCAGCCAATGAAAAGACAAATATTAGATTAATTTCTTCATAATTCTAGTGCAGTGATCTACTTTATTCTTCCCATTTATTAAAAGAAAATTTCAGATTCATCGTCAGTGTTGTTTTGTACTTGTGGTGTTTCGTTTGTTCTTTTTGGCGGCTGTTTTCGGTGGAAAAACCATTAAAAACAAAGACCCAGTTAGCAGACTGGCTGGTGAACTGGTTGGCTGGAGACCAAAAATGGAGCAAAAAGAGAGTAAATGTTGGACTCACAGATTATTCACAAAGCAAGAAAAATTATTTCTAATTAAGTTTGCATGTAAGAACAACCTTCATCAAAGTCCAGAAATCCAAATGAGTGCAAAAACTTGAAAGGATTTTTCATCTTTTTAGTTTTCCTGCATTTTGTCTCTGTGAAGCGTTTTATTGAGCTGTTGTTTTGTTTCTGTCTCTGTCAGGCCGTTTCCGTCAGATCGAGGTCTTGACGTCGGTAGCTAACGAGTTCTTCCAGCTCTACAGTCAAGTCTCTGGTCAGCCTGTCCAACGCATCAGCTCCAGGGACCAAGGTAACCATGACAACCACACACACCACAGGAGAATGGTTTTAAAAATCAGAGAGTCTGATTTGTGACTGTTTTATACTGACATATAATTATTGTATATTTATATGTACATGTATGTGGATACATGATAGATTTAAAGAAGTTTGCCAAAAAATCACAAAAAATACTGACTTTCAAAGAGCTGAATACTTAAAGACATTCATCATCTTTTATTTGTCAAAAGTCAATGTGAATGTTGGTCATATTTAGTCAATATTATTCTTTTCACTTGTGGTTAGTCAGAGAAAATCTTATGAGATGATGAGTCCATGTTTCAGGTGATGACTGACTGAAAAATCTCCTCTGTGTCAACAAAAATAAAAGTTTTTATTCCCAAATTCTATTTTAGTCAAGGTCTTTTGCCAGACAGAAAGTTAGTCACCGAACATGTTTTATCACAGTTCATGTTCACATACTAAGATTTACATTTTAATAGTTTTTTATTCTGATCTGTTCATTTCGTGTCTCTGTCAGGAGGGGAAGTTGGAGAAGGAGGAGATGGAAGTGGAGATGAGAAGACTCCCACTTTGAAGAAGACCAACTCGGCTCGCAACATCGCAAAGCTCTTCAAGAAAACCATCAGCAAACACAACCTGCTGACGGCCACCCCCGAGTCGCCTGAAGCGCAGGCGCTCAAAGAACACGCGCAGCTGAACGGACACGCCCCCTCCAATCACGCACACACCAACGGCCACGCAGGTCCGGAGGCGGAGCAGGACGGCTGCAGTGCTGAAACCGACCACCAGGCGGAGACGGTCAACCAGAAACACAACCGCAAGAAAGACAGCTGCTCCTTGGCGACGGTTACCGAGGAAACCAACGGGGATGGAGAGGCAGACGAGAGGTAACGATGATGATTAATGGTGCTTCAGGTTAGCTAGCTAACATTTAAACCAGTTTGCGGTGGTGGAAGAATTACTCAGTTAAGTAAAATAAAAAAAACATAGTAATTCAAAATCCTTTTTACATTAAAGTACAGCAGTAGTATCAACAAAATCTACTCAAAGTATTAAAAATACTCGTTCTTCAGAACAACGTAACGTGTAAATGTCAGGTCGAGGGGGACACAGATTTTACTCATATACAGTGAGGTAGCTGGTAGTGAGGTAGGTCGTTAGTTTGGTGCCCAAACTAGGGCCTCTGTCCCCTTCAAAGAGTCACCGGATGAATCTGAGGGGTTGTGAGATGAATAATAGGGAATAGAAAAAAAAACAAACCATGTTAGCCAAGTTTTTTTCTCGGTTAAATAAAGACTAATTTGACCTCTTTGGGCCTCAAAAAGTGAAAACATTTAGTTGCAAGTGAAAACAGCTGAAATTGACAATATACACAGATTTTTTTCAGGGGTTTAATTTACAGTAATACAGTGAGTGAAAAAATACAATATTTATCTCTGAATGACAAATATAAAAAAGTGGCATATTATGGAAAATACTCAACATAAATATACAAAAATATAAATATACAATACATCTCACCTGACAAAGTTCAATCAGACTTAACTGTCTCAACATCTGGCTTCTCATCAGTCCTGAGCAGAGCAGTCCAGCAGCCAATGGAGAGACTCAACCAGACTCAGCTGACCTTCAGTCAACCAGTCAGACGACGGAGGAGGGAGCGCAGGTGGTCGAACAGGAGGAGGAGAGAAACCTGACCTCCACCCCGGAGAAAGCTCCTCCCACGCTGGCTCCGCCCCAGCTGGCCCAGCTTCGCACCGAAAACGCAGACTCTTTCGACATGGAGGAGGTACGAGGTTCTCCTGGGCTCTTTTTACTTGTTTTTGTCAGTATTAAATCCAACACAGAGGAGGCATAATGTTCTCCAGGGTCGAAGCGTCGTCACTGATGACTCTTTAGTCCCCTCTGTTCATTCAAATCTGATTCCATGTTGTTGATTTCAAAACCGTCTCATCACTGTTGCTCGTTAAAACTTCATGTTTTGCTGTGTTTGTACGTCTGCACCTCCTGTATCCAGTAAACATCGCCTGCTAGGTACCCTAGCAGTCAAATCCATGCAAATGAAGTCGTCTTCTCTGTGTATCAACAGTATTCGTTGACAAGGAGCTCACACCAAAAGTGAAACATGAGCGACCAATAAGAGCTGCTGAACTATTTGTCTGCTCACTGCCTCAGATTTGCATTATTGCGTCTGTGTCCTCAAAACCAGGCTAATATTACCTACTGCTAAAAATAGTTTCACAGTAGAGTCTTGTGTGTGGAGTACAAAGAAAGAAATCAACATTGTTTTTATTTACTGATTGACTGATTTGACCTCTCTGTGCGTTATAGTGGGCATCGGGGAATATGACTGTTCCTTTCAAAACTCAGGTTGTTGTTTGTCCTTCAGATTCAGAGTAACGAAGACGAGGCTCTGCCACACAGGACCTCCAGAGCCAGCGGTGAGTTCATTGAAACCTTTGATTCAAACCTCTGGCTTCACATTTTCAGTCAGTGATACTCTAAGTTCACTCTCTGTATATCTGTGGTCAAATAAATGTGTTGAATGCATTTCCTTCCTCATACGACATTTGCAAAAAGTTCTGAGCTAAAATTTTTTCGGTGAAGATGAAGAAATCATGTTTTTGTGACGGGTGAGAAGGGAAGAGTTTCTTTTTCTGTACAATCTGAGAGTATAAATCCACCCTGTCCTATCTAGTGTATAAATGAGAGTTAATATATGCAGCCTGTTTCTGTATGCAGAAACATGTTTCCTGTGTGTCCATTCATTCGACTCTCAGTGAGGACAGTCTCTCTATGCTAATGCTGTATGAGTCGTATGAATTATTCTCCTCTGCCACCAGCTGGTCAAATGAGGTGCTGCAAGAATAATCACAACCCTTCACTGTGTTTCTCTCTCAGACTTGTTGAGGACAGTCAGCCAGCAGTCAGACAGCAGCGGTTTTGCTGAGGAGCCCTCCGCCGACTCCAACAGCTACCTCAAGGTCCGTCTGTGTGTTTTGTTTGAGGTCTTTTCCACCTTTATCTCAGTTTAGTCACCAACGTTGACCTTAAAGTTGTTTGAACTGACTAAGATAATTCTAGTGAGAGTCATAAATCACCAGAGGGGGTAAACGTCCCTGCAGATGAATCACATGTGAACCCAGACGAAAATGATTTCATGGCGTGTAACGAAACCTTGTAAAGAGAGTCGAGCCTGAGGCAGCGTTTATCTCTCTGAAAAAGATAATTTGTAAAAACTCGAGAGGAGGGCTCAGATATACATCACATTTGTCACTTAGGAGTCAAACCCACATTGTGAGGAGCATACCAGATGAAAATAGCGGATAAAGTGGGGGTGAATCTGTTACGATCTTTAACTGGACATCTGGAGGTCTATTTTTCTCTCTTACGCAAAGATAGTTTGTGTTTAAACGCTCCTCCGTGTTTTAAAGTGCTTATGTAATTCAACAGATTACGGATGACACATTTAAGTATTTTCCACATTTGAATGTTTGCTCAGTTTTGAAGAAAAGGTGACCGCTCTAGTTGTACTGTATGTGTGGAGTGAAACTACCTGGAACCAAACACTACCCGATTCCAGCAGGACACTTTACTGCCTTTTTTCACAAGGTTTCAAGCTTTTTTCCTTTAGGAGGGAAGATTAATAGAGTTTTTCAAATCAAAATGCAACACAATGAAAATGTTGTACAGCTTTTTGACAATTATGCTGTTATGTCACAGAAAATTACACAACTGAATTAAGTTGTTACTTGTGGCTTTATGAGGAGGAGTTTAAATAAAAACATATGACAAGCTTGTGACCCTTACAGAAAGATCAGAAAGAAAGTTCAAAACATGTATGTTGATTTAAGGAGCAGAATTTGTTTGTTGTTGTCTTAATATTAATCTCGTAACCCCTCAGATTTATCTGGTGAACTTTTAGAGGACCGTGACCCCTAGTTTGTGAAACTGCATCTAATAATATGAGTTTCATTGTTTCTACAAAATAAGTACTTTTGCATTTGATACTTAAAACACATACAGATACAGATGCAGATACAACAAGATGAATGCAAGACTTTTACTTACTGATGTAATTAATGTTGATTAATTGTAATTAGGTGCAGGAGAGTAGTGACAGTTGTGACAGCGAGACCACTGTGACATCACACCCATCACAAGATGTGGCCACGCCCCTCGCCATGGACCAACCAGCGTTTGACCTTCCGGATGGCAGAGAGGAAGAGGCGGGGCCTGGTGGTGCTGCCGAGGCTGATGGGAGCAGTAGTTCCAGGGGAGAGGACGAGCATGATGGGAGTTCAGAGGAGATTCCACAGTACAAAGGCCACCAGCTGCCCAGCGACAAAGTGATGGGAACGCAGCAGGATGAGAGCGGGGACGAGGAGCGAGCTGAGGGCGGGGACCGGCCTGATCATCAGTCAGAAACACAACCGGACATTACAGAAAATATGTCTGCTGCAGAACAAGAATCACAAGCAGCGTCTGAACACACTCAAACCCACCCAGCTTCAGAACAAGAACCACAACACACTCAGAACCAGACCGAGACGTCCTCAGACGCAAAACCGCCCGCAGAGGGAGTGAGTGCGGAGGACCAGGCCCTTTTCCCTCCTGCTCCGACCTCTCCGGTTCTCAGCGCTCTGAACCGGGCTAAGCAGAACCAGCTGAGCCGGACGTGGCACCGGGTCAACCCCGATTCCCCCCAAATCCCAGGAAGAGGACGAGGAAGGGGCCGTTTCCCCATGCAGAGGTCCTCCTCTTTGCCGTCCTCGCTCCTGTCGCCCACCACGGTTGTGTCCTCTGTCAGGATCCAGTTTGGACGAGGCCGAGCGTCCTGCACTCAGCCCAGGTTCTCCTTCAAATACACCCAGGAGGCCGGAGGGGACAGGGACGAGGAGGAGCAAGAAGGACGAACCAGCTGCCTGTCTACTCTGATCATAAACCCCGCCTCCTCATTGGACTCCAACAACCAACCATCAAGGCTTCCCACAGAAGCTCCCGTCCCTCCTAAACCCATCCCACGCTACCTTTTGCGGTCATCCTGTTCCCTGCAGAGCTCCAGTCCTCCTCCTGATTGGTCACCGGGAGGCCACTCCTGGAGCACCCAGAGCGTCCCCGATCTCTCCTCCAATCAGCGACCGCCGGCCGAGTTTCAGCAGAACATGAACGCCAACCAAAACCAGCAGAGTTGGAATCCAGGCCCGACGATCTTCCCTTACCCGAGTCCCACAGCTCAGTACTTAAGCCCAAGCCCCAGTCCTAGTCCCAGTCTCAACCCCAGTCCATACCCCTTCAGTATGAACCCTCCTCTGCAGCACCCCACCCCTCTCCATCCGTACGCCAGTCTTCCTAACCTTCTTCATCACCACAACCCCGCCTTTCCCCACCACTCCAGCCTAACCAGTCTCCACCAACCTTCGCCTCCCACAAACCCTAAGCACGGCAGCCTGTCCAACTTGCACCAGCCCTCAACTTCCACGACTCCTCACCACCACGGCAGTCTGAGCAGCCTCCATCCGGGAACTCCAGTGATGCACCACCCAGGCTACAGTCACCTGTACGGTCATCAGTCGCCTTACCACGCTGCCCCTTACGGCTCGCAGTTCGCTTCGCCCTACCTCGGCTATCACGGATACAACATGAATCCGCACCTGGCGTTCCCTCACCCCGCCACGCAGTGTCCGCCGTTCCCTCCGGAGCACGGCCTCCACCCAGGGCTCGCTCCTCCCACTCCAGGCTTCCCACAAAGCCTGGCCTCATCCCACGGCCCGGCTCACGGCCTCCACCCAGCACTCACTCCTCCTGCTCCGTCCAGCACTGAGATGCAGCTGAGGAGAGTCCTGCACGACATCAGAGGAACGGTTCAGGGTCTGAACCAGGTCAGTCTCTCAACCTGTTGTTCCTTAATCTCTGTACACTTTAGCTGTAGTCTGGTTGTATTCCTACTGTTCAACAAACTGTACAACAAACGTGATGCACACATCCCCCGTAAAATTAGGATTTTTAAACTTAAAGGATATATAATATGTTAAAGAGTGTGCTGTAGAGGTTGTGGTAGGTGGATTTTGTACATGCAAAGCACAAAAAACGTTTAAATTGATTGTCCATGGTACAAAAATGACCCACGTTCTTATTGAAGGGCAGCACACATCTCTGAATGGGCACTTAAATCGTTCTCACCATTGTCACACTTTCTGTTGTGACGTCTCTGTTGTCTCCGTCTAGAACCGAGCGGACACTCCGGATACCTTCAACGACCACAGAGCAGCTCTGCCCAACCACCAGGTATCCTCTTCCTTCAGTGTCCATCTGATACACATCTTCTTGTTAAGCAGCGGTGATATTTCTCAAAGTTAAAGACAGTTCTCTATTACTAAGTAGATAACAGATGGAAACCGTGTTCTCCATAGTTACAAATTATAAACTGACACAGAGCTTTGCATAACCTAACATTTACATGCTGTTCATTTGCAGTGTGATATACTGAGTTTCCACACAGGAAGAAACAGAGAGGAGTTTGTTGTCACTGTCAATAATGCGTCTCTCTCTCTCTCTCTCTCTCTCTCTCTCTCTCTCTCTCTCTCTCTCTCTCTCTATCGCTCTTCAGACTTTGGCAGAGTTTCAGCAGAAGAGGCGGAGTCTGAACTTGTTCCGCAGTCAGATGATGGACCTGGAGCTGTCAATCATCCGACAGCAGGCTCTGGTCTACAAACACCTGAGTCCTACTGACAGGTGACTCTTAAGTGTAGCAGCTACGTGTTTCACAGTAATCTGAACCGTGATGATACTATGATACATATGACTACATATATGTTTATGTATATATATGTACTATCTTACAAAACAAACGTGGTGTTTCTGTGTGTGTGTGTGTGCAGGTTGGAGGTGGAGCAGCTTCAGTCTTTGAGGTCAGCGGTCAGAGAGGAGCTGCAGGAGCTGGAACAACAGCTGGAAGACAGACTGATGGAGCTGACACCACATCACACACCATACAGGGTATGTACACTCATTACAGGGTATACACTCATTACTGGGAAAAACACACACATTACAGGGTATACACATATCATGTCAGAAAGTATATACCCACAACACAATACACAGCACACACAAATCATTTCATGCAAACTGTGACTGTGTTGTAATGCTGTTGGTACTCCTCTCATCCTCAGGTTCTCCATAGAGACAGCAGTGTTGACAGTCTGTCCACCACTTCTGCACTGAGAGCCATGGAGCCGGTCAGTGTGCACACACACACACACACGCACAGATCTTAAGTGTGTCTTAATGTACAACCTTTTCATTTTCATCCTCCTGTGTGTCCAGATGTCAGACCTCCTCAGAGAGCAGCTCCTCCTCCAATCGGAGCTCAGCTACGACGGCCACACACCCTCCACCGAACCCTCCAGCCGATGCTCCAGTCCGACGCGAGGAGACGGCGAACGAGCGCAGACACCAGGCGTGTACCGCGCCTCAATTAACATAACGCCCGTCCTTCCTGCTCGACCCAACATGCACACTGAGGGAGAGGGGGTCGAGGAGGAAGAGGAGGGAAAAAGGGACAGAGGGGGAGGAGGAGGAGGAGGAGGAGATACACCAGAGGGGGAGGGAGCAACAGGAGGAGTCAAAGTGGAGAACCTGCAGCAGCTCATCAGAGAGGTAAGTGTTAGCGCATACATCACAGTTTATGGCACTGATATTGTTATTTAATGCTGTTGTCATGTTAATGTCCACATTAACTCAAAAAAAGCCCAGCTCCAAATATAGGCTGAAAAAAAAGGTTTTCACAACATGTTCCTGCAAAAGTTTCACAATAAAAGCCTTGTTATAGAATACAGTATAGGGATTTACTGAAATGTGTCAGGGCTTTTAATTTGAAATGGACACAGGAAGTGCTGAGTTTATCACCATAATAAATTAACGTAAAAAAAAGAGAAAACAGGTATATGCTTTAGAGGTAAAGGAAGTAAAGCCTTGAATACAAGCCTGGTACAAAAGAATGAAGGCCTGGTACCCTCTGCAGGCCAGTATTTGAGTGCACGTTTATTACGTTAATTATTACATTTATTTTAAAACAGAAAACCTGGTTAAAGACAGCAGCTGTTTAAATGTTTTACCATTTCTCCTCCTGTTCTCCAGATTCGGGAGAGCGTGGCGCAGGAGGTCCGACGGGAGATCTACAGCGAGCTGCTGGCGAGCATATCGCCGCGTCGATCGCCTCTGCCCGGCAGGCAACAACCCCTGTAGTCATGGCAACAGCAGAGCACCGCCTCCTTTCACCATCAGCCTTAGTAACCACAGCCTGAGCAGCAACACTGTCTGCCTGCAACACTGTATAGCTGAGTAACACTGTCTGTGTGGAGCACCATGTGTCTGTAACACTGTATGTCTGTAACACTGATGATGAAACGAACACGTCGCCTACATGTGAAAAAACCCCGGAGCGGGACGAGGACGTTTACGTGTCTGTTGGTTCTAGTGTGCTGCTGTGATGCATGCTGGGAACATCACATCCTGTTTCCTTTATCCTGTTTCCTTTTTCTAAACTGTTTTGATCAAAGCCAGGCCTCAAACTTCTACCACTGCCACTTATACTACTAGTACTACTAACAGTACTCTACCAGTATCACCACTACTAGTCAAGTCGAGTTGAGCCTTTAACACGTTATAAGAGCCTTTGTATTTTTCATTATTTTTCATTTTAATCTCTGGCACCTTTTATTAAAGGGTTACATTCCTTAAACTTTGATAAGAGTCTAACTTAGCTTTTACCCCTTAAAGTTTTCATTCCATGCACATTTCATCTTAAAAGGTTCAAAGAGGTGTACAGGGATTATGATCTTCCTTCATCCTTCAGCTGTCAGCGTCATCATCATCATCTTCATTGTAGTTGTCATCATCATTGTCACTGTGTTTCTGTTCCTCTTCTCCTCCTTCAGTTTCTGTTTTCTTTGTAGTTGCACCCGGCTGCTCGGTTCACCAGGCGACTGCATCAAGAATGAAAGTTACGACTCCATACAAACATATTAAGGTCACAATTTATTTATTCTAAAGTATTTCAAAGCTAAAAGGCATATCACACAGATATTACTGCTTTTTATTTAAGCTGATCAGTGGAGGTCATCAGGAGTTAAATTATTACTGAAAGAATCAGAGCTGCAGCAAATAAACCTTGACGTTTACCGCAAAGGGATTTTGAGATGTTTCCTGTCGTCACTTTCAATTGCTACGCCTGCTTAAAAAACACAATACCACTTATAAATCAGGCAACTTTGGAGTTGTCAGAAGGTGGATTGTTTTCTGTTTTTTATTGAGCTAGGCTAGCAGTTTCCCCCCACTTCCAGTCTTTGTGCTAAGCTAGGCTAAGCACCTGAATGAAAGAATCTCACAGATTGTTGAACTGTGGGATCTTTAACGCTCGCAGACTTTTTTGGTGCGTTTGCTGGTTGTTGTGATGTTTTGTGATGTCATCATCACAAAACAACAACAAACAACATGGTACTGTGGAGGTCAGGCTTAGAGGTCAAAGGTCCCCTCTGCAGCAGCAGCAGGTTTTGGTAAGTTGTCATGGCGACAGTGATGATGATGATGATGATGCTGATGATGATGATGAGGATGTGATGACCGGATGAGAGGCAGGAGCTTAGTGAGCAAACCATGTATGGTTGAGCGAACAATGTAGCCCAAACTTTAGCTGTGTTAGCACGTTAGCTTCAGGCTCTCTGATGGCCCGTCTGTGTGCAATAATATGAACATATTGATTACTGAGACTGTTGTGAATAAATGATCAGTAACTCACTGCCAACATTTCAGATATGATCGGTCACCACTTAAGCACAAACAAACTGTCTACCTGCATTTCTGACAACTAAATCTGCAGCTTGCTGTTTTTATTGGGAAAAACTCTGACGTTCATCCTCGTCACGCAAAATCCACAGAACTGATTGATAGCTGAACAGTTCATAACTATTTACCAATTATTGAAAATGTGTTTCTTTAGCATTAAAGCCGATGTGTAGTGTCTGTTTGGTCCCTCACAGGTTTCTGATTACACCATCAGTTGTTGAAGGCCGAAATCTTGGGACATGAGAGGAGCACTAAACGGCCACCATAGATGAATGTGATTGGCTAAGAGACCTGTCAATCACCCGAATACCTCTTTTTTTTCATGGAACAATTCTGAAAATTTCCACACAGACTCACATTTGAATTGAAATTATTCTTGTTTATTGACTTTGTGTTTTGATTTTCTTTGTGTTGTAAAGAGAGTCTAAGCTTAAAGGTCGGCTTACTAATGATTCTGAGCTTCCAGCCACATTACACGGCCTTTATTCAGCTGTTGGAGCAGGTTCAGGTGTCTTCATGTGACCTCTGAATCATATGAACACTCTGAATTATTATTAACTGGACCTTTGACCTTTAATTCTCTTTACCAATTATTGACTTTGTGTTTTTCGAAAATGTTTTTCATGTTCACTGATCACAAACTCTGCTCTGCTGGACCAACACTCACTGTGAGCTCCGAGGCTATATGTGCTTTTTTTATTTTTAATTTTTTTTTTACTGATCAAGAATCCTTCACACACTTCTAATTACACTTCACTGTCTGACTGTGGGTGTCTATTAATTTCTGCTGATGTCTATTAATGATGGTGTTTTGTATTGATGTCTTGTCAGTGGGATGCAGGGAAGGGATCACTCTGTAGAGATGAGAATAATAAAGATGTATTTATTTTGAGTACAAATTAGTTCTGAATCACTTATGTATACTGCGTGAGTGTGTGCAACATGCTACATTTAGATTACAGACATCACATTTTTACTAGCATGCATTTATGGCTCAAAAGAGTGAATTCAGTTTGGCTGAAATAAAAGAAAATGTAGTTCTCTGAGGTTGCAGATGTGCTTGATAACAACAGAACAATTAGAGTTAGAGGATGGAAAATTACAGTTATAGTTAAATGACAATGACTGAAAGCTTTGTTTTATTTAATCAGTAAGTTATGGCTGCAGCAACATTTGCCAAACCCAGAAAATTCACACAGGAAATGTAATTATCCCATCAATAAGTTAATCTGATGAAACATGAAAAGAACTTTTAATCAATAAGGCACAATTCAGCAACAATTTACATGACAAACAGATGAATGTGTTTCTCCTGCTGTGCTGATCCCCATCTTTCAAAGGAAATCTTGATCTAAAAGATGAAATAGGTCAATATAAAACAAAAATGTCCCTTTATCCAGTACTGCCACCATGTGGACACACAAAAAAGATGTTGCCAAACTAAAAAAAAAGAAAAAAAACACAGTGGAAGCATTGTTGGCCTTGATCATTGCTCCCAATGTCCCATAAGAGAAATAATTCTAAATAAAGTCTAAATAAAGCAAGGAAGTGAATTTTCCGGAGACAGTGTAGTTTACCAGCGAGAGCCTGAGCTGATTACTTTCTTGGGTGTGACACAGGAATGGCAGAAAGTAATAAAAGTCAAGGTAAAAACACTGTTTACATGTTTCAGGGGAGTTGATGCAACAGGACAAGTAAAAACAGATCAGTGCTTGAAATAACAAGATCAGGAGAAGGTGGCGTCAAAGAATGTGAGAGGAGACTGATAAAACTGAGAAACTTTTGTTAATTTAACAGTAAGAGGAGACATTTGTTATGAAGGTTAATGCTTTCAAACTGTTGATAGAAATACATTGATAGTAGTCATCAAAGCTGCAGCTGTAGTGAGGGATGAAATGTTTATGTTACTATAAAAGCAAAAAACCTTTCAATTTCTAATTATTATTAAAATGGTGTGACTTATATTATGTTTGAGATTCCTGCATGAATAAAACAACAATAATAAAGTAACTGTTTAAATATCAGAGAGTAGCTTTATTTTATATGCCAGATAGTGATAACCTGAGACCTTAGAAAAGATGTAAAGTTCAGCTTTTATTTCACTTTAGTGTGAATTCTGATCAAACCACTGGTTAGTTATAGATGGGTCACGATCCGAGAAGGAAGCTTATGAGTGCACTTTTCTTTTATCTTAAAAGCTGCCATATTTCAAATGGAGAAAGGAACATTAATTTGTGATTAGAGTTGTTATTATTAATGATCAGTCAGTCAGTCAGACTTTATTTGTGAAGCACTTTTTGCATTTCTGCACAATGTTGCACAAGGTGCTTCAGGTAATTAAACAATACTTTCTTTCTTTAATCCTGATTTGATTCATATATTGCATTGTTATGTACTAAGAACAGGTCACAGCAAACTGAAAAGGAGACAGTCCTAATTACATGCAGAAAGTCTGCAGAGGAAAAGAAAGGAAATGACCACAAGCCGGCAGAGACTGTAGGAAGAGAAGAGGTCAAGATAAAAGATGTATTTGAGTGTGAGGGCAGAAACCAGAAAGCAACATAAGAAGGCAACTGTGAATAATCAGAACCAGTAGGGAGCAGTAAAGCTCTAAAAGTATGAAAACTGCAGTAAAAAGCTTTTTCCAGCAGGACTTTTATTGTGAAATCCGGAAGCCGCGTTTGAACCGGAAGTATTTTGATTTTATTGTGGGAAGTTTTCCGCCATTAGAACGACAGAGACTCACCGGGGAGACGAAAAGTTGGTAAACTAAACGGTAAGACGACTTTAAAGCGCAAAGAAAATAAAGTAATAAAGGAAACGAAGCGGGGCACAAAGAAATTCGGAGGTTTTATCGGCAGGTCAGTGAATAATTTATCGGGCCGGATGAAGCTAAAGTAGCAGCTAACTGCTGATGCAAACACACATGGCGGCCCGACAGTCACAGGTTAGTTTACTGCTCCAAAACACAGCCACAGGTACCATTTAATGAGGTAATTAGACACATAAATATCAATAAATCATTCATTTAGACACCAGGGTTTATCTGTTTAGGTTAGTTAGTAAGAAACTGTCTGTAAAGGAAGTGTTAGCTGCTCCTGTGCTGTTAATAAATCAAAGGTAAATCCAAAGGTAAATTTTTTTTGTTAAAGTCTAAAACACCTACATAATCTAAAACAGATACATAATAATAAAAAACTTAGTTAATTCTATCTGTTATTAAAACTGAACACAGGAAATGTAAAGAGGTGGGCTGAGATATTATTCATTGTGTGGGATTAGAGGACAACATGTAAAAGGCCTCAATGTTCATCAACAGCTTTCTTCTTTTCTTCATGTCTGATTTGTTCATGATTGTTGTGAAAGTGTTTATTCATAATGATCGTAAAGGTGTTGTTTTTCAGGTATGGACTCTCCAGACAGAAGTCGCAGTCCCAGTCCTGCTCGGAGAGAAGATGGCGGTGAGTAAAACTTGTGAAACTGTTTGTTGTAGTATCAGTAAGAGTCGCTGTATGTTGTTGTAGTTTCAGTATTCATGTTATAATGCAGCTTTTCCTCCCTCCCTTTCTCTCCTCAGGACCTTCAGATGACGAGTCCAGTCCAGCAGTAGAGAAGCCCCCCCAACGGGCCGACTCGGTCGAGGGAAGCCCCAAAGAGAAGCCGTCCCCTCAGGCCAGTCCTTCTGGCCGCCCCCCCTCCAGGAGCTCGGCCTCGAGGAGCTCGGCCTCCAGCAGCTCCGACAGCGACAGCGACAGCAGCAGTGATGAAGACGAACACAACGGTGCACTGAGGAAGATCAGGAGCAGCGTGGCTCAGATCAAAGTAAGAGAAGGCTGATGTTGATCTTGCTGTTTTTTTTCACGCTCCTGTAGATGTAAAGAAACACGTAAATAAAAGCACTGTGCTGTCTTCAGCCAGGCTCAGTGATGACAATATCGTCTGCTGAAGACACTTGAATTTATTTTTTGGCTGTATAAACTCTTAAACTTGAGCATGTGCAGAAATGGCATCATAGTATTAATGTTTGAGGCTTCAAATCAGCAGTGATACGATTTCTGATTCAGTTTCAATTCTTAAAGTACAGAATGGTTTTGAAAAAAAATATTCAGTTTCATCAGATAAAGATAATTGTTTATCCTTGTTCATCACAGCACAGCTCGTTCGGAAAGCTGAATGTCTCTTCTGTATTATATCATTTCCCAGTTATTTCATTTTTGGAGTGGGGGCGCAGAGGCAGCAGGCAAAGTGGATTAAAACTATTCAGGTTGTCGTTGAAGTATCGATTCTGGGTAACTGGTTTTGCAAAGTTAGCTGGTCTGGCTGGGTTAAAGTTTGCTGGACTGCTTCATGAAACAGATCTCTGACCAGTGATACTGAAGACATCTCCACTGAATAAAGACACAGCTTGTTGAGTGACAGAATCACAAATAGAAGAGAACTTGTGTGTCCGTTACCGTCCTCTTAGACAGAAACTCCTCAGGTAGCTGTGAGCTTTTACTTAAAGTAGAACCGGACTTTGACTGGAGCTGCCGTGTTGTCCCTCTTATTTTAAATATGACAGCATGTTTCTTTGTTAGTCTCGGGTTTTCTGAGGAGCTTGAGATGCTTTTAACATGTGAAGTTTGTAAGACATGCCGCTGACGCTTTTTGTGTGTTTGGTCTCCAGAGATCTAAATCCAAGTCCGGGTCCAGAGAACGAGACAGGTCTGGTTCCAGAGAGCGAGACAGATCCAGATCGAGGGGACGGGACAGATCCAGATCTGTATCCAGAGAAAGAGACAGATCCAGATCCAGAGGACGAGACCGGTCCAGGTCAAGGGGGCGAGACCGATCTAGGTCACGGGGCCGAGACAGATCCAGGTCCAGAGAGAGAGACCGGGACCGCTACGACAGAGGACGCTATACCCGGTAACAGACAGACAGACACATGTATTGACCATGTGCTGTATTAGTAATCATTAACATGCTCCAATCACTAAAACTGTCATCACCAGATCAGTTCAGACCCAAGAGGAGTTTTTTAAAGAAACAACACCAATAAAATAGCTTTTTGAAGGGTTTTTTGTCTCTTCCTTCCCTGCCCAGTGATCGCTATGACGATCGCCGTGACGACAGAGATGGGCGCTTTGACCGACGGACCAATCGGGATGCGGAGTCAGATCACCGGAGGCGAGGTCGCTCCACCTCCGCAGACAGGGAGCCTGCGGTGGCCGACGAGCCGCCGGTCAAGAAGAAGAAGGAGGAGCTCGACCCGATCCTGACGAGGACCGGCGGCGCTTACATCCCCCCCGCCAAGCTACGCATGATGCAGCAGCAAATCACTGACAAGAGCAGGTGAGAGCGGATGTGTTTTGTCTTTTTTATAGATGGAGGATCAGACAATGTCCATTTACTTTAAGGTCATCAGTTTGTTGATTCAATATTTAATCTTGACTGAAACGTTTCACTTTCACATCATTTCCATGTAGAGACTTGAAAATTGAGACTTTCTGCACAAAAACTTATTATAGCAAACATTTAATTACCTCATAAAACCCTTCATTTTTTGGCAAAATTGAGTTATCACTGGGTGGTAAAACAGTTGACTGAGCTGCATTTAAGGATACTCTGAGAATCGAGATTTTAGTGCTGCTTTTGATGAGCTCCCCCAGAAAATGAAACCTGGCTGATTCTCTACTATCTTTCAATGCTTGAATGCAACACAACTATAAAACTGCATCAGCGTCACCTTGAGCAGCAGTTTTAATTAGTTTTGATTCTGGACCTGTGGTGTGTTACTGAAATCCTGTTTATTTAACTGACTCTGTGTAATGTGTTGCCGATGCTCCGCCCCCTGTGCAGTCTGGCCTATCAGAGGATGAGCTGGGAGGCTCTGAAGAAGTCCATCAACGGTTTGATCAACAAAGTCAACGTGTCGAACATCGTCAACATCATCCAGGAGCTGCTGCAGGAGAACATCGTCAGGGGGAGGTGAACAAAAACACACCAACAGACAACCGACTTATTTATCTCTCACAACACACAATACTCTGATATCACAATATAATATCACAATATGATAACACGATATAAACATCTTTAACAGCAAAATGAGGAAATGCATTTAATGACCGATGTGAAGATCTGATTTGTTGTTTTTGTTAAAATCACATTTTAGGACGACTGGTTAGATAGAGTGATTCGGTATCCCACACAAGAACAATATGTCCTGACTGTCTGCCTGTCTGTCGGTCTGTCAGGGGTCCGCTGGCTCGTTCGGTGCTGCAGGCTCAGGCGGCGTCTCCCATCTTTACTCACGTCTACGCCGCCGTCGTCGCCATCATCAACTCCAAGTTCCCGCAGATTGGAGAGCTGATCCTCAAACGTCTCATCCTCACCTTCAGGAAGAGCTACCGCCGCAACCTCAAGGTACCTGTCTGTCTGTCTGACTGACTGTGGTTTAACAGAAAAACTGTAGAGGTTTGAAAGATGAGACTGAGGCGGGTTAAAAAAAAAAGCTCATCAAGATTCTTATCTTCACGAAGGCCAAACATAGATTTGGCAATAGTGTTTAGTGTTTATGGTGTTTATAATTACATTCATGAATTGTTTTCATCATTAATTTTCAAAATAGACAAAGTTTGTGCACATTTTGATTTAATAGCTTAATAATTTGCTGTGCTGCATAAAGCAGACTGAACGACTCTCACTGCTGCACTTTTCAAACCTTTTACTGCCTCTGCTCTAATAAACAAAAAGATCAATTCATCTCAAAAGACTGGAGCGTTTATTTATTATAAAAATTTTCTCAGTTCAAACGTTGCATCAGAGAGCTGCCTCTCCACTGCTGCAGACTTAACGTTAGTAACAACACAGCGCTTCACTTTCTTAATGTTTGTCAGTAAAGCACACTTTGATTTCATTCTCACACAGACAGAAGACTGCAAGCTGCCTTCAAATAGATGCAGTTTGAAATCTAAAAGCTGTGTGCACTTCGCTCTCCCTTCTTTTTATGTTTATGAGTCAGTAATTATATTCACAAGTGAAAGGTGTGGCCCACTGCATATAACAGAGTGCGCTTTCTGTTTATTCAGTTGAGAATAATTCTAATTGTAAATGTAAGATTTTCAAAGATTTCTACAGCTCATAATTTTAGGTGGAAAGGTTCCAACAATAGTCCAGTGTACAGAGATGAGAACGAAAAGTGGTGATAAACAGCGAAACAACTGCCGGTCATGGGAAGGTTTGAAAACAGCAGTGTACGTTTGCGTGTGCGTGTATGTGTGTGTTTACCTAAGTACAGCTAATGTTTGTTCATTGCCAAATAAAGGTGTAAAAATGTGCTCAAATAAATAGATTCAAAAAACAGATTGTATTCAGTCTGAACACACCTTCAGACATGGAATTACTATCAAGTTTTTGTGTAATCTATTGTTTGTTTTTGTGAGTTGTATTAAAACCAGTCTCTCTTATGTTTTTGCAGCAACAGTGCCTGACAGCCTCAAAGTTTGTGGCTCATCTCATCAACCAGAACGTGGTAGGTGCTGCAGCCTGACCTCAGTGTTGATGGACGGTTTGAGTGTTGACGTTCAGCTCTAATGAAGTGTGTTTACTTCTCTCTCTCTCTCTCTGATGTCTCTCGCCCTCAGGCCCATGAGGTGTTGTGTCTGGAGATGCTCACTCTGCTGCTGGAGCGTCCGACAGACGACAGCGTGGAAGTTGCCATCGCCTTCCTGAAGGAGTGTGGGCTGAAACTGACCGAGGTTTCCCCGCGAGGAATCAACGGTATGCTGTCATTTTAGTAAAATGTATATTTGGGTTTTGAATCAGACTGAAAATCTGAACTCAAACAATAAATTTAATCGGGAAAATTCCTATAAATTCTGCCTGTTTCTCCTTTCAGCCATATTCGAGCGTCTCAGGAACGTCCTCCACGAGTCGGCCATCGATAAGAGGGTCCAATACATGATCGAGGTGATGTTCGCCATCAGGAAGGACGGTTTCAAAGACCACCCAGTGATCCCGGAGGGCCTGGACCTGGTGGACGAGGAGGACCAGTTCACCCACATGCTGCCGCTGGACGACGAGTACAACCCCGAGGACGTCCTCAGTGAGCCGAGACAGCTCTACAGCGCTCTGCAGAAATAAGTGTGTAAATTTCAGTCTAACGTGTGTGTGTTTGTGTTTTTTTTAGATGTGTTTAAGATGGACCCGGACTTCCTGGAGAACGAGGAGAAATATAAAACCATTAAAAGAGGTGAGAACACACGCACACATCCGACTGTCCAATCAGCTGTCACTTCCTGCACAGTTTAACCAATCGGCTGCCACCTCCTGACAGACATCCTGGACGAAGGCAGCAGTGACTCGGGGGAGGATGGCGACGGCAGCGGTGAAGATGAAGATGACGAAGATGAGAAGGAGGAGGAAGGAGACGGTGAGTCGACCTGCTGAATTTAAACTAAAAGACGATTTTACTATGATGCTTGTCAAAAAAGACGACATGGACCCTGATGATGTGATGTCATCAGAGTTACATCAGTCTACGCTTCACAGACAGCACATGTTAGAAACTGGCTGTGAAATTTCTAACGAGACTGTGTAGTTCCATTATGGGTATTGTAGTATCCAATGTCTTTGGATTGGATTTGTATTTTTGACATTTTTGAGTGATGAGAAGGAACCAGGGTCATGTCTGTCTTTTGAATATATATATATTTATATAATAATTTGATGTAAATATTACTTTATGGAGTGTTTGTAACAAGTACCATAACTTTATTGTTAAATCACTGGTGTATTAAATGAAATATTCATTTAATACACCAGAAAACAAACAGAAAGATTATTGTGCAGTTACATGGAGGGAAATTTAAAGCCTGAATCGACAGATGGAGATTTAAAACACGTCACCGACCATGTTTCCTGTTTTTTTATGTTGTTCCATATAAATCATTATTTTGATAATCTGGCATGAGGCTGAATATTTTCGCTCGCTCTCTCACAGATGAGAAGGTCACCATCTTTGATCAGACAGAAGTCAACCTGGTGGCTTTCAGAAGAACCATCTACCTCGCTATCCAGTCCAGGTACACACACACACACACACACACACACACACACACACACACACACACACACACACACACACACACACACACACAGAGCCAGTGACTCAGCTGTCTCTCAGGGTTTTAGTGGTTATTTACAGCTCCTTCTATATTTGATGGACTTGGACTAATATTTAAAGCTGTGTGTGTGTATTTGCGTGTGTATTTGTGTGTGTGTGTGCAGCCTAGTTACCGTGGTTTCACTGAAGAGCAGTTCACAGGTTTAGGATGAAACACTGAAACAGATTGAGGAAAACAAACAGCACCACTCACAAATAATCTCACACAAAAACTCACTGATTTTCACTTATTTACTGGTCGATCCATCCATTGACTGACTGATCGACTGTTTGTTTGTTCCTGTAGTTTGGACTTTGAAGAGTGCGCTCACAAACTGATCAAGATGGACTTTCCTGAAAGCCAGACGGTGAGTCCACACACAGACACACACACACACCGATGTAAAAACCTTCAGTGACAAAAACGCATAAAAGATAAATGTGAAAAATCACCTTCCTCTCTCAGTTTTCTGAGTTTCTTCTCTGAGGATAAATTTGAAAATGTTCAGATGAGTAAAACGTTTTTTTCGTCGCTGACTTGAAGTGTTCGAGAGACAAACAGAGAGCTGACAGAGAGGATTCGTCGGCAGCAGTTGTGTTTATCAGTTAATCGTTTACCAATCAAGTGAATTTATTACAAAATGCTGCCTGTCTGGTTTGTTGCACACTGCTGACCAGAGGGAGGCGCTGATGAACAAAGACTAGTAACACATTGCTTCTATTTGATATCTGAAGCTGAAGAAGAGGAGGTTTTCTTTTAGGCGTCTGCTGGTGTGTGTGTGGTCTTGAGGCGCTGTGAGTAACATCATGCGTCAGAGGACGATCAGCTCTGTGTCTGTGTTGTCGTTTGTATCTCTGTGAGGACCGGTTTGTGTGTGTCGACCTTCACACTGATGACGTGTTGATCCTCGACACCTCTGCAGACGAGCGGCGATCGTTTCCTCCACCGCCTACCCTCCTCTTCGTTCATGGCACTAAAAGTCAGAAACCACAAAATCATTTATGCTTTTTGAACAATGCAGTGTCCACTTTTATCGGATGTCTACTTGTAACCAAACACTGTTGGTATTTACCAACCAAGCATCAGTGATAACAGACAGAAACAATGAGTCTTTTGGTGTTTTTTTTCAGGGGTTTAACCTGAGATGACTTTACTTGAATTTTTATTTTCCAAACCTGTGTTACAGGAGGATAAATACATGAACAGTTCTCATTAAGACGGCTTAAACATCCCCTCGAAACTTCTGTTCTGAAAATCCTCTTGACTTCTGTTCAAACACTCATTCTTGGTTTGAGATGAACTCTGAGAACTTTGACCTGAACTCATGACACTGAAATCAAAACCCGGAGAAGTTTTGGACTCTACATGTGTTATGATTGTTGCTGAAATGATACCAAACAATGACTGGTTTAAACTTCTTTAATGATGCTTTGGTCAGTTTTATTTTATTGGATCTTGAAGGTGAGGAAAACAAGACATTTGAAGACGTGATGGGCAATTTTAAGATATTTCAGTGATTGTTTGAATTAGAGTTCAGCTGGTGACTTAAAATAATGGAGGTGTTTTTGTTGGAGTCACATCTGGCATCATCACCTAATCATGTTTATATTTTTGTGCAGAGGATGAAGTGATTTTTTTTTTTTTTTTTATATTGATTTCAATCGTAAGTAAGTACAGCCGAGACATTTCTCACGAGTGTGTGTGTGTGTTTGTGTGGTCAGAGCCAATGACCTTGAAGGCCCCGAGTTTCATCAGCATCAGGACTGAATCACTCAACACAACAGCTGGAACACACACACACACACACACACACACACTCTCACACACACACACAGATGTTTGTCCTCTGACACATCCTCGGCCTCCGTCTCACACAAACGGCCACACTGACTGACTGGTCGTGTTCATTAAAGAAAAAAAACACTTGAATTGAATCACGGCGCTCTCACATCACGATGGAGTCTGAGAGCACTTTATTGGAGACGCTGCAACTCAAGATAAACATCTTCAGTTTAACCGCTCATGTGCAGCATTTAGAAAACACTGCAAACACAGAAAACATCCAGATACACAAAAAGCTGCACATGACACAGACAACAACAGAGACAGTTTGCGGGGGAGTAAAAATGGTTGAATACAGCTTGTTGTTTTCACAGTTTGTGACTCATGAAGTTATTATAGTCAGCTCTGTTCCTACGGTTCAAGTTCACATTATTTAATTTCATCGTTGTAAATTTCTTTTTTAGCTGTCCTTTTCTTTTTAATGATGTTAGCTCGCTGTAAAGTGGAGAAAAATGATTTAATTCACTTAAAAGCTACTGGCAGCTAATAGAAACTTTAAAGGTCGAATGTTTTCTGTCATGTGTCACTTTCCAGCTTCAGTCATCCAAACCATGGCTGACAGAGCTCTGGTTTCTTTGGGTTAAGTTAGTTGTCAGTCGTCGCCACCAAGTCCACCTTCCTTATAAGAGAACGCTCAGCTGGTAACATGTTAATCAGTGCATCAGTTGTTGTTATATGAACGTGTGTTTTGTGACTCGGCCGATATCCGACGACGTGTCATCACAGCTGCTCTCTACACGCCACACACACTCCACGAGAACAATTTCATTCGAGCTGTTGTGTTTTCTCATCGCCTCAGCGCCACTTTAGATGAAATCCACCTCTGACTCTGAAATTTTACACCTCGCTGCTGCACTCAAATTGACTTAATTTGAACTCTGACCTCACTCAACAGTGAGCTTTCAGGGAGCGTCCCATCACATCACAGCTGTTCGAGGAGCCTGAACACGATCAAACAGCACAAAGATGTTTCATGTTTTCAAA
Organism: Amniataba percoides; assembly: GCA_037176925.1. Lineage (NCBI taxonomy): Eukaryota > Metazoa > Chordata > Actinopteri > Centrarchiformes > Terapontidae > Amniataba > Amniataba percoides. The sequence continues at coordinate 6,109,353 of JBAJHX010000043.1, read as the reverse complement.
CCCATGAATCTTTATTGAAGTTATTAAACCTTTGAAACTTTTCCACTTCATTTCAGATTTGACCTCAGCAGTCTGATGAACATGATGTGAACTTTGTTTTTAAGAAGATATTTTCTGTTTGTGTGAACAGAAGGAGCTTTGTAACATGATCCTGGACTGCTGCGCTCAACAGAGGACCTACGAGAAGTTCTTCGGTCTGCTGGCCGGGGTGAGACGGACACACACAATTACAGAAACTCCTGGGTTATTTATCAAATCAGATCAGTTTTACTTTCATATGTTCAGGTATATATATTGATTTTGTTTGTGATTCTCACAGTATTAAGAAATCACGTGGAAAAGTTTTTGTACAGTTATGAGCAGTGACAGACCAAGAAACATCGGAACCGTCGCTGAACGACATGTAACTTCAAATTAAAAGCACTTGCTAACACTTGGTGTGTCTGTCTGTCTGTCTGTCTGTGTGTTTAGAGGTTCTGTCTGCTGAAGAAGGAGTACATGGAGAGTTTCGAGGGGATTTTTGCAGAGCAGTACGACACTATTCACCGTCTGGAGACCAACAAGCTGAGGAACGTGGCCCGACTGTTCGCTCACCTGCTGTACACGGACTCAGTGCCCTGGAGTGTGAGGACACACACACACACACACACAGCCATTATATCCATTCCAGTCTGACCAAAATTCTTATGTAATACACAAGCAGCTGATTTTCCTCTGTAATTAATTTGCCTCATAATTCTCTCTCTCTCTCTCTCTCTCTCTCGGCTGTGTCCTCTGAATGTCTCTCGACCAGGTGTTGGAGTCCATCAGGATGAGCGAGGAGACCACGACGTCATCCAGCAGGATCTTTGTCAAGATCCTTTTCCAGGAGCTCTGTGCCTACATGGGCCTCCCCCGACTGAACCAGCGGCTCAAAGACCCGTACGAAAACACACACAGGCACACAAACACGTTTCTGCTGCTGTAAAGGGCAATAAAATATGAGAAAATATTTTGTTAACGGGAAAGACAGGAATTTAATGTGAATATAAATGTTTTAGACATGACAATTCTTTGGACTAAAGTTGAGAGAAAGAAACTACATTTACATTTATATACATACATTTGATAAATAATGTCATCTAACTTTAGCATCAAAGGTTGTTTACACCTGATCAAAATTACCAGACAGTCGTAACACAAAGTTCATATCTAAAGAGCCAAAATATGAATAAACAACAAACACACACAAATGTCATATTAAGCTGTAAACTGTGTTTCAGGACTCTGCAGCCGTTCTTTGAAGGTCTTTTTCCTCGTGATAATCCCAGAAACACTCGCTTCGCCATCAACTTCTTCACCTCTATCGGACTGGGAGGACTGACGTAAGAGACGCACGCACACACACATCTGCATACACACACTGTTCATACACAGCGTGGCCTGAAGTATGTGGACACTTGAACATTGCAGTTGTATGTTATCTAAAATCACGAGCATTGATCTTTTCCAACATGTATGCAGCTCATGAGAATTGAAAAGGTCTTTTTGTAGAAGATCCAGAAAGTCAAACATTGGGTTAATAATGCATTGTACAAAATTTTTTCACTTTGATTATATCACAAAAAGACCTGTCTCAACCATCAGTGTGTTCATACATACAAACATCTCACAAACATAATTTTCTCCCACAGGGACGAGCTGAGGGAACATTTGAAGAACGCTCCCAAAATGATCATGACTCAGAACCAGGACGTCGAATCCTCTGACTCCTCCTCGTCCTCTTCGGCCTCCTCCTCCTCGTCTGACTCCTCCTCCTCAGACTCCTCCAGCGATTCAGACTCCTCCGACTCAGACTCCTCCTCCAGCAGCAGCAGCAGCTCAGGTACGTCTGGATCAATGAATCCACCTTGAATGAGGTGACACAGCACTGCAGGCTTTCATCTGAGGACCATGAGCTAAAGATGAAAGCCTGCAGTATTTTTAGTCATGTAACTTTCCTGTGAAAATTTCAAGTAGTGACTCGCTCTTCAAGGTCGATGACTAGAGACGATGAAACTTGAAACTGAAGTCCCGTCCAAAAACACACCTACAAGACTATAACTTTAAACTTTTTTTTTCTTCCACATCTGCTCTAACATCATGCACTGTGCTCTCCTTTGTGAAAAAGAATCAGAGACCAAAGAAAAGAAAATTATATTTTTTCCAAAACAAATATAAGAAAAAACATGAATAACTGTAACAGATAAATATCTAGCAATTTCAGCATTATCTGAATAAGGCAGAGCACTCACACAAGTGAAAAGAACGATAACACTTTACTCTAAAACCAAAGAAAACTATCTTAAAATCATCTCTGTATTTCAGTGGCAATCAGTGAAGTCGTCTACAAAGATCTTTTTACTCCTTTTGGTGTTGCTGCATTTAGTCGGTGCAGGCCAGCTAGAAAAGACACGAGGAGAGCTGCAGCACTCGAAATGAGATGTAATTAAAGCATAAGACTCAAGATTTTGCAGATCCCAAAAAATTGTGATTTCAGTAAAATGTTTTTGTGATTCTGTACTATGAAGTCCTGAACAGTTTCTTTTCTGTTAGTTGGCTGCATCTTTAAAAAGGAAAAAAAAAAGGCGAACGAGTGAGTCATTGATCTTTTTTTTTCTGCCTCTTCTCCAGACTCAGACAACAAACACAGGAAGAAAAAGAAGAGAAAAGAACAGAGCGAGGACAAGAAGAAGAAGACAGAGAAGGACAAGAAAAAGAAGAAGATGAAGGAAAAACCCTCTGACAAGAAGCGAGACAGACGCAGGAACGACGACGACGACGGGAGCGACGACAGTGATGACGAGAAGCGGGCGGCGAAGGACAGGAAAGGGCACGCACGTGAGGCGGAAGAGCGTGGGCGTGCACGTGACGGAGACGAGCGCGGGCGTGCACGTGACGGCGAGGAGCGGGAGCGAGCGCGAGACGGCGCCCACCGGAGCAGACGCGACGAAAGGGCAGAAGAAGAGGATCGAGAGGACGAGAGGAGACGAAAAACGGACGTTCAAGGCAGACAAAGAGACGGGGAGAGAGAGAGGGAGAGAGACCGTGACAGAGGGAGGGAGAGAGAGAGGGAGCGAGCGAGAGAAAGAGAGAACGAGGAGAAGAGGGAGAGCGAGAGAGAGCGAGAGAAGCAGAGGGACAGAGAGAGGAATAAAGAGAACAGAGACAGGAACCGGGAGCGAGAGGAGAGGAGGAGGAGGTAAAACTCTTCATCCCTCCGACTCATAGACGAGCGACGTCTCCATCCTTTCTTTCTGTCGTCCAGCTCTTCTTCACCTCCTCCCATCTCTCTCTCTTCAGCTGGTGTTGTGGATTTGGGACCCGTCTCTCTCTCTCTTCATCTGTCTCTGTATTTTCTATTATTGATTTATTTTGTTGTTAATGAAATGTGAAAAAAAAGAAACATTAAAGTTGCTTTAGATGTTTTTTAACCTGTTTCTGTTTCAACTGTTTTCAGATCCCAAACGATCATATTTTTATTTTGCTGAAGAATTACAGGAAGTCTGAAGTCAGAGTGAAAGGCGCAGCTCATCCTCATTCGCTGCCTTGCTAAGAGTAAAAGATGTAGTCTGCGATTCTAATCTGATCAACTTTTAGTCAGATTCAGCAAATATCTCATCGTCGTCTGAAACTGGTTCTGTGTGTGCTGAAAAATAATTCAACACAGTTCCAGCTCTGTCAGTGGGAAACAAACAAAGTAGCTCATATACAAGACAACAGTTTGTTTATTGTGAATATTCATCTATCCGTCTGTCTCCGCTGAGTGGCAGGTTTATATTTGGTGGAAATCAAATATTTACTGTGTCATCTGAATTAATCTGGCTTACTACAGCAGTATGGTGCCAAAATAAACAGATGTAGCTCTGATTTGAATTTGATCGCAATAAATGAATCAAAAGGGTGCAGAAATAACTAGTTCATGGTCCATCACGTCTTTCCTGACAAACATCAAAATGCTTGTTTTCTGAACAAGGTTTGGATCGATCAGAGCTCGCCAGAACTGTAGACTCCATTTTTTTGAAGAAATAGTTCTTCCTCTTGGGAGGTGTTTGCTCTTGCTGGGGGTTAAATGAGAAGATTGAAACCACTTTTTTTTTTCTTTATGCCAACACAAACCTGGCAAAATCCTCGAAAGTCAAAACTATTAATGTCTGCACACTGATTATGAAACTGTCACGGTGGAGGCAAATGGACAAGTGAAGATTCAAGAGCAGATTTCCCGTCCACACCTTTAACTTCCTTTGTGAAAGGCTCGTTTGTCTCCAGCTTTATATTTACTTTGTTTTACAGACAAAAGTGTATTTTCCAAAAATGTCTAATTTTAAGAGAAAACAAAATATGTACGTACAGAGTGGAACAGGTGGGAGCAGCTTTAAAAAAACTGTCCAAAAACAACCCAGATGATCGCACAGCACCAAATGACTCATCAGCTTTGTTGTCAACACACACACACACACAGACACACGATTTTCTGCTGCAGTAAACACACTTCAGCTCATCCTGTTTCTCAACAAGCTTCAATAGCAGCACACGATGTTGGATTAGAGCAGATGAGACTTCAAAAACCAACAAAGCGTCACAAAAATCTGTTTTAACGTGAAACGAGAGAACCAGCCGTCCACAGGTGAAGACCAGCAGGACTTCTGGGTGCAGGTGTGTGTGTTCATGCAGGCCTTTAAACTGAGAGCTACATGTTGTTGAAAGCAGTATTTCTCTTTACAGTAAACAGTCTCTGGCGGCGGCGTCTCACGATGTGCTGACATGCAGTTCTTCGACTCTCAGCAGGTCGGCGGCGTTCAGATTCTGCAGTCTGACCCTCCCCGATGTGCAGCAGCTGCCTGGTTTCTCCACGCAGGCCTCGACCGGGAGCAGTGACCTCGATTGCCTCTTGTCCGACACGCTAAAGAGTCACATCTCCAGCTGCTGAGGCCACGTCAGGGTGGAGGAGCTTTATGGTGAACAGGTAAACAGTGAGACACCCCTTCCTCCCTCCAACACGGACGTTTACTGACTTTAAAATGAACAGAAAGATGACACATCTGTCCTTCGACAAAGAGTTTATGATCGAGAGATGTTTTTCCCTTTAAATTCTTTTGTTCATTTCCACTCAGAGTTTGTTCTGGTCACACTGGAGGGTTCTTCTGTCCTCCTCCTCCTCCTCGCTGGTTTGGGAAAACCCTCCACATGAACATGTAAACAGGAGATGATCAAGGTGTTTGGACTGAAATATGAAGCTGCCGTTCAGCGATCTGAAATGCAAACTGTCTCAAAGTCTTGTGTCAGCCTTAAATATGGATACTGTGCACGTTTTACACAAGATTTACATTCAATTATGTAAACATGGAAAAGAAAATCACTGCAGAATGCAATTGAAGTGAGTTTGTGTGTGGGAATATCAATTAAACCGGTGTTGGTTTATGCATTTTAAGGATGGTGTTTATCTGTTTTTACAGATGCTTTCATCAATTTAATCAGAATTGTAAAGGCGCCACATGTAAAGACTCATCACAGAGCAGTTACACAACTGATCTGAGAGGGTTTTGTTGAAAATAACACAGCTGAAAACTGATCAAGCACAACAGTTTTATTCAAAGTTACTGTTCTAAGGTCCTACTCAAATCAAAACCTGTCACCAGCCAAGTTTCCTTCCAAACATAGTGTAAACTATAATTGATTTTACAAAAAAAAAATCAGCATCAGCTGCTGCTCTGTAGATCCATGTTCAGTGCCACTCGTCTCTTCAGTCTAACAGTGAGACATTTTTAGCTCCTGCTATTACTAATTAAGCTCCCCCACAATTACCTTCCAGTGCTGCCGAGCCTTTCTGTTTGATTAACAATGATCCTGTGCTTCCTCTCGACTCGGCCTCCAGGTCACCTTCAGGGCTGCTTCAGTCCAGAAGAAGATCCGTCGTCAAGGACGCTGTTCGCCGGTGGTCGTATGAACCTCTGAGGTGAGACAGTCACGGTAACACTGATCTGGTAATTTTAGATCAGAAGACTTAAAGGTATTGAGACTGACTCTGGGCTATATTTGGTTGAAAAGTGGAAGATTTTAAGACTTTTTTTTAGGTATCAGAGCTGACACTTAAATTCCTGTTAAATGGCGATTTGAGGCAAAACATAAGTACTCATGGACTCATTCGCACACAAAATAAAAACAATTGGTGGAAGTGGCCATTATAATATGAATAAAATGATAAAAATTCAAATCTACAAATGAATTTATCCGTCTATACACGACGTAAAGTGAAGATTTCTTATGCTGCAAGTGTTCACAAGTTTAATAGCTTCTCAAGTAACACAAACCTCTGTTTGTTAAATGAAAAACACTTAACATAAAAATGTTTTCTGTTTCTCTGATTTAGACCAAATGAGGTTTATTACATTTGAGTCGCAGAGATAAACATCACTTTCTTGCTGAGTTAAATGAAAAGATTGATACCATGCTTGTGTACGGTAAATATGAAGCCACAGTAATGAAGCTGATTAGCTTAGCTTAGCATAAAGACTGGAAACAAAGGGAAACAGCTAGCCTGGTTCTATTATAACAAACATAAACTGCCGACCAGCACCTCAAATGCTCACTGATTAACATTTCATATCTCATTTATTTCTATATAAAAAAACAAAATCCAAATATGTGAATTTGTGGTTTTAGGAGAAGTTATGTGAGAAACTGTTTACCTGCCTGATGCAGTGACTTCCTGGAGTCTCCAGGTTGCCTGGCAACCTCACCTGGTTTGCACAGATTAAATCATGTTTATTAATGAGATGAGCTTTGGAGGTGCAGGTTGGTGGAGTCGTTCATCTTTAGACAGAGCCAGGCTAGCTGTTTCTCCCTGTTTCCAGTCTTTATGCTAAGCTACGCTAACTGCCTCCTGTCTGTAGCTTCATATCTAACGAACATAGTGTTGATCTTCTCATGTAATTCAGCAACAAAAAAAGAAGCTTTTTTCCCTAAAATGCCAAACTGATCATTTTAAAAATCAGAATTTCTGATCGACACAAAGGATCAGAAAGTTTGGACTAAACTGGGATCGATCGATGTGTGTGTGTCCACTGCTTTTGATAATCTTTGTGTGTGTGTGTGTGTGTGTGTGTGTGTACTGGTTGTGCTGGTGTGTCTTTCTCTTTTTCATACACACACACACTCTGCTCTATCCTTGTGCAACCTTGATGTGATGTTCAAGGTGAGAGGGGGAGAGGACTGTGTGTGTGTGTGTGTGTGTGTGTGTGTGTAAGTGGGTCGCTGCAGTGCAGGGTTGCGATTGGCTGGATGTCCTAAGGAGCAGAAGAACCGGATTGGTTTGCTGCAGCAGCAAATGGAGGAGCAGATCCACTGGGACCTTGGAGCTGCAAGGAACTCTGGGAAACCACAGCAGGCCCTCTGCGGCGGGAGAGAGCGAGTTAGAGAGCGAGGCGGGGGGTGGAGGTGAGAAAAAGTGGAAAAAAGGAACACGGGATAACGTCAAAGAGCTATTAGAGGACCACTGAGAAGATGAGGCCTCATTCTCTATTTTCTCCATCTTTTAAAGTCCAGTAGATCCAAAAGTTTACAAATGTTTGTGGAAAATGTTGGAATATTAATGATCAATGATCATTAATGATCACCATCGGACAGTGAAGAGAAATATTTTTAAATTGGCAGTAACATATTTTTTTGGTCACCCTTTGTTCATTAAGAGTCGTGTTTCAGGCCACCTAATAAATAAAAGTCCAATATTTTCTCTGTTTTTGGTTTCCACCACGTCCCGAGGAAATGATCAGACTCTTTTACCTTTAAATGCTCCACCATGTTCACCAGCTTTTCACTAACTATTGGCAACTTTGTTATGAAAGATGCTTAAACATTCAATATAGTTCATTATTATCTGTGGAACATAGCCGACTACTTTTATTGCTTTTATTGTTTTCTAGTGGTTGAACTCCAGGACCCTGTGGCAGAGAGTAAAAGAGTATTAAACTTAAATAAAAGTACCATTACATTAAAGCAACTCTCCTCTTGTAAAGGTATGTGTCTAAACATGCCCTTAGATAAGTAGGTCAGAAAAACAGAGAAACATTTTTATGATAATATACTGTTGAATTAAAAGGCCCCTTTAGGCTACAAATTAAATTACATTAAATGTCACTGTATACACGAGTGGAACAGCATCATGCCACCGAGGCCTGACAGACAAACAAACAATACACTTTCTCTCTGTAGACGACACTTTGCAGCCTGAACATACAACTGATCATCAATTATAGATTTACAACTGTCTTCCTCTTTACAAACACACAAGAATGAACCAAAAAGAAGACAGACATCAAGAGAATCAAACTAAAATGGCCAACAAGAAATAAAAAGGTCATTGGACACTGATGAGAGATTAATAAACATTATTAAGCCACATAAATGAAGTTCAGGTTAATTATTTCTGTTTTCAATTAATTTATCAATAAAATCAGAACCGGCTGTGTGTTTGTCTCCGACATTGTTCACACTGGAAATGTAAACTCTAAAAATGGCTCAAAAATATACAGTTTTATTTTTTAAAAAGAGGTGAATTGTTGGGGACTATTTTCAGTGGCGGATTAATACACATTTAGTGAGTATTTCTTTGGGCGCAGCATCGTCCTTCATGATGTGTTTTTAACAGTTTTTGGAGAACAGTGAAGCTGAACGTCACAGAGGAATCAGACTTAGATGTTGTTTGATTCGATCTTTTCACAGGATTTGTTCTAAACGATCACAGTTTTGTGCTTTTGAAGAGAAAATGTGGACTTTAGCTCAGCTCCCGTCGCACTTTGTGTCGGGTTGGGAAGTCGACAACATTTTCTGAGCTTCAGAAGGGGAGACAGACGGGCAGCAGTCTGTCTCTCTCAGAGCAGCAGTGAGGAATGTCTCAGCTGTCTGACATCATGTTACCTGTCTGTCTGTCTGTCTGTCTGTCTGTCTGAACAACCTGTGAGTCAAGTGACAGCTGCCAAAACCCAACTAGAGGTGAGAGATCTTAAAATATTTATATGTTTATTCATGTTTCTTTCAAGCATTCATGATTATTTCTCTGAAGGAGCAGTGAGCGATCGGAGGATTTGTTTGCCCCGAGTTTTGTCTTACAGCTGCTGTCGTACCTGCAGGCAGTACTCAGGGTTTCAACACAGACGAGAGGAAGTGTTTCTGGTAAAAGTAATATAATGATAAGTTCTTATTTATCATTATCAGTTATTTTATTATTATACCATAATGATGTAATCATAAAATATAAACAGTGTACATCAATGAACATTTAGTGTTAACCCGCTTTCACCTTATTGATATTTAATATTTGCGCAGCAGTTTCCCTCTGGATCGATAAAGTTATATCTGATCTTAATGGCTGTTATAGGTCTGAATATTTCATGTTATGAATAAATACTAAAGATGTTTTCAGGGTTTTTTTTTGTTTCTTTAGGTTTCAGTTCTGACTGGAATAAACTGAAATAATCCTTTAACCTGACAGACTCCATGAACAAGTGAGTTGACAGTAAACAGAGACAGAGAGAAAAATACACTGCTGAGAACTGTGTGTGTGTGTGTGTGTGTGTGCCAGCCAGTATTTACAGTTTTAAAATAGATTTTATCCGCTTTTTGCCAACAACAAAACCTGGAAAGGACTCAACCAGAACCTGCTGTTCACACACACACACACACACACACACACACACAGGTAACAATGTTTTTTTCCTCTTAAAAAGCCATCCAATTTTTGTTTTTTATTGGATGCAGTTTAAGCCACTGTGTGTGTGTGTGTGTGTGTGTATGTGTGTGAGAGACAGTGTGTGTGTGTGCGTGAGAGAGAGTGTGTGTGTGAGAGAGAGAGAGAGAGAGAGAGAGAGAGAGAGAGTGTGTTGCGCATGCGCAGTCGCCCTCGCTCTGGTGCGCCGCAGCGCGCGCGGCTCAGCTCGGGCAGAGTTGATCAGCTCGGAGACTTGATGGATGGATGATCGATGTCTGATCAATCAGAGCTCCGCGCGCCGGCCGCAGAGGACGCCGGGACACCCGGAGCCAGCTGAGCATTGATCATTGATTAATGATCGGCAGCTGATAAGAGAGTGTGTGTGAGTGTGTGTGTGTGTGAGAGAGAGAGAGCGGAGTTGAGCGCTTCAAAGGTCCGAGACTTTTCTTCATCCATCACCGCCTCCTCCTCCGGTAAGTCACCTTCCTTTTTTCTCTTCATCCTCTCTCCTCTTCTTGTTTTTTTTATTTAAAGGTGATGAAACACACCGTCTGTCTGTCTGTTCGGGTCACTTCCAACCTTTCACTCAGAAAAAAAATCTAATCTGACTTTGTCATTTTTCCTCTTTATTCTAAAACTCATTTTCATGTCATCTGTGTGTCTGTAATTTGCGCCTCTGGTGATTTTTGTCCACATCACCTCAGAAATTCACAGTTTTACTCAAACACGCTGATGCACTGCAAGAAATACACACCTCTGTTTCTCAATTCAGACACATAAAAAAAGTAAAAGTCCAGTTAAATGTGTAATAAAATTCATGAGGTGACTGTCTGGTTAATGTGATGTAAAGTGGAGTAAAATGGAAAAAAGACAGAAAATGTATTATGTATTATTTAAGTGTACGCATGTTATCAGTTAAAAGTGTCTCATTCTGCTGGAAAATGACTCCATAACAGTTATAATTAATAATATATTTAGGTAAGTAACTAATACTCATACAGTAACTAAGTACTTGATGTACCGTTTGGTACTTAAGTCTGTGTTAATGTGTTAAAACATGGATGTTTTAAAATCTTTATTACAGTAAACATCAGTAAATTTGGAGTGAAAAGTATTTATATTGAATATTTCTGTGTGAAACGTAGTGGAGTAGCAGTACAAGTAGTACATTAAATTTGAAATACATTACATTAAGTAGAAGTACTTTAAAAATAGAGTACTACCACTGACGAATACACTTAACAACAGTGATGAAATTTAATCAAGTCTTTTACTTTTTTATTTATATTTAACTCTGGTTACTGTTTACAAGATAAGACTGAACATAAAATAACTATAGTAGACTAAATACTGAAAATTAGCTCCTCTTTTACCACCTACAACATTTAAATAGTATTTACACATTAAAGGGTCAGTGATTATAATCCAGTAATATAACAGATATTAATACGACACAGTTTGACGCCTGTCAGCACCTTTAAAGCTCATTAAATCAGCATCTTGTTTGTTTAATCCAACCTGGTTTCATGAGGTGTGTGTGTGTGTGTGTGTGGGTGGGGGGGGGTCTGTGGGTCTGTGCTAGATTTCATTGATGGGGGGCGGCGACCTTCACCACGAGGTCAAACTTCTCTCCATAAAACAAAAAACTCATTGATCTTAAGCTTTTTTTCTTGTGCAAATTAAACACATAAGATACGATGTTTTACGTGAGGCTAACAGTTTCCCTCTGTTTCCAGTCTTTATGCTAAGCTAAGCTAAATGGCTGCTGGTTGTGAGAGTGGAATCGATATTCTGATCTAATTTTCAGCAACAAAGCAAATTCCTGCACATCTTGCTGTGATAAACGGTAAATAAATGCATGAATGAAGGACATCACTCAAACTACTGATGAACTAAACATGAATTTTATTCTTTTAATGTCTCTTATTGCTTTTAAAAGTCAATTAGTGTCCTTTCCTTCACCAGCATCTGTATATTTCTGCTTTACTTCTTGAAGTCTTTCTGTGTTTTCTCGCTCTCTGATTTGTATTCATTCAGTTTTTACTGCGTGTGGACATGTTAGATGGCTGCAGGTTCTCAGTTCTTGTCCTACATGATTGTCATTTTAACATTTATTTTGACTGCTGATCGGACATGATGAGACCTTTGGTGAGGCCTCGAGGAAACTACGATCATTGTTTTTTACTGTTTTCTGTTTTTCATTGAGCAAATCATCAGTTGCCGCTGTGTCTACATGTGTGTCTGTCTCTCTTTTAGTATGATGATGTTGATTTTTATTGATTTGTATTGTTTTTAATTTAGTTAATGGCAGCTGCATCTTCAAAGCTTTTCTTCTCAGAGTTGTTTTCATCCAACAGACTGAAGCACAGTCACTTTTGTTTTCACATTGCTGGTTTGACCTTCAGTCTGTCTTTAATTTACTTTATTTATTTGTATTTTTGAAATATAAAAACTTATAATCCTAAAAAAACTTATTCTTGCTGTGCTGAAGTGCTGAAGGAAGGAACAGACAGACAGACAGTTATAATCTTGTGTATTGAACATGCTTCATTATTGTTAGATAATCCCTTACAAAGCCTACACACACACACACACACACACACACACTCACACACACACACACACACACACACACACACACACACACACACACACA